>BSBK01003718.1:4765000-5400758 GCA_027943335.1 Chamaecyparis obtusa | reverse complement strand
ATGATATATATATGTATATATATATGTATATATATATATATATATATATGTTATATATATACATATATATATATATATATATATATATACATATATATATATATATATATATATATATATATATGGTGGTGTATTTTTCTATGTTGCTTTACTATTAGCATAGTGGTGTATGAACTATTTCCAACCCACCCCCTTAAAATTGAATGAATTTCAATCCTAAATCTCGAACTCAAATCTAAACATAAATCCAAACCAACAACTTAGGATTAGAGAGTAGATCTCTAAGGCAAGTAGATCTCTAAGGCAACAAAGGAAGGTATTCATGATACTTTATGCAAAAATAACAGTTATTGACATAGTGACAACTAAGAAGATAGTTATTATTACAATACAATGTTAGCCAACAACATGAAAATCATGAAGGAATGATTGTCCTTTTAAGAACATAGTGATAGTCCTGAAGTCAAAAAATAAACTTATTTTGAGTGGTTAGGCCTTATTTTGCACAATATAATGTATCTACAAAGAATATTCAATGAAGAATAATGACAAATTTAGGATAAACAATAGTCTCCCGTGTTGAGATCTTAAAAGATAGTCAAAGAGAAGAAAATAGAGGTTTTTTGTGACAAACATTATATGTTCTCTTTTGTTCATTCACTACCAAGTTAAATGGAAGCAATGTTCCTTTTAAGGTTAAGACAAAGAAGGGCATTCAATCTTTCAATGGTGAAGTAAATGCATGGAAACTAGAACACTAGGTAGCATAAATGAAGGTCTATGTGAGCTTGTGCAAGTTTCAATGATAGAGTGCAGGTCACTCTAAAAGCCTCCTAATTAATTGTGTTGCTCTGGTGAAGAGAGATTATTCTTGTAAATACAGATAGGCCTTAGATGAAAGACAACATCTCAAGATAAAAAATATGTAGCAATATGATAATAAATCATGTAAGGGATACAAAGGACAAGTCAACATAGGAAAGATGTTAGTAAAAAATCTCAAATTTATTCATATGCAAGAAGACCATGCAAAGTATAGAGATCATTAGTTAGTAGACCAAGAGCTATAAAAAAGATTGAAGTGTCTGTCATAGTGGTACTAAAAGACCAAAAAAAGGTTCAAAACTATTGAGAGACAAAAAATGACAGTGGAAGTGAGAAATGATTGTGAACAATGAAGCAAGAGGAAGGATTTTTTGCAGTTAATAAAGGAGGAGAAAGGTAATTGAAATAATTTTGTGCCATGTGATAGTAGTAATGAGACAATGCATTGAAAGGTAAATTATAGTTAACATGAAAGAGGGAGGTGTGAAAGTCCATGACATAGAGAATTGGATGGGTGAAAAATGGTAGGTAAGACTTAAGGGAAAAGGTCAATGTTTACTACATGGCAGCTACAAATACAAGAGGAAAATCATGCATAGCCGTAAATAATAATTTAAAAAGAATATTGAGATGGTTTATCATGAATCAAAACCATTATGAGAACAATATAAAAGATCAATCACATTATGGTCATAAAAATAGTGACAAAACATGCAATAATCAATAGGACAATCATGGTGAAGAGTGCTTGAAAGAAAAAGGAAAATGGAACATAGTCATGAAAAGGATAATTAGTTATATTTGACAATATAATTTGCAGATGTGACAATGAGGATGACAAACATGTTCACTTGTAATATTGAAGGTTTGAGTGTTCAACAATGAGTGGTTATTTTAATCACCTAATGCATTCATTTGAGATAGAAAAGGAAAATGTATAAGATTTATCACAAGAAGTTATTTCCCAAAACCACATTGAATTACAAAAAGTATGGGTCACGATAGAAAAAGTGAGTAGGATATATAATTTCCTAGGATGAAGGAAAGACAAGACAATATCAAGGAAGCTTTCCATGAAATATGGTCAGAGCCCATATGTGGAGCTCAAAATGCTTAAAGGAAAGCTAAGTTGAATACTCAGGTCTACAATGATATATCAATAAAATGACAATAGGAGTAAGTAGACAAAGTAAGAAAAAATATTGATATTCAAATGATGATTTTCTAGATGGAAAGAAAAGTTTATGCATGTGACACCTTAAGTGAAAAATCATTATACAAGAAAAAGAGGCATGAAGAAAGATTCTTCCTTCAAAGTGCAACATGAGGATGACAAACATGTTCAATTGTAATATTGAAGGTTTGAGTGTTAAAAATGAGTAGTCATTTCAATCACCTAATGCATTCATTTGAGATAGAAAGGGAAAAAGTATGGATCACGATAGATAAAGTGAGTAGGATATATAATTTCCTAGGATGAAGGCAAGATAAGACAATATCAAGGAAGCTTGCCATGAAGTATGGTCAGAGCCCATATGTGAAGCTCAAAATGCTTAAAGGCAAGCTAAGTTGAATACTCAGGTCTACAATGATATATCAATAAAATGACAATAGGAGTAAATTTACAAAGTAAGAAGAAATAGTGATATTCAAATGATGATTTTCTAGATGGAAAGCAAAGTTTATGCATGTGACACCTTAAGTGAAAAATCATTATACAAGAAAAAGAGGCATGAACAAAAATTAGACAAGACAAAAATATGGAAGATGTAATAAAGAAGACAATCCAAGAAACACAATAGTTGAAAACATGAAAGAATAAAACCAACAATATTGTCAACACTTAGAGGATAGTCTTCAGAGAGAGGGTCCATTAGAAGGCATAAATGTAAAGAATCAATTAAAGGGATAGTAAGGATAGTCCAACAGGGGTTCTATAAATTTCAAAATATACATGATAGTTTATGATATAGGAAGATCAAACATGAGTACATAGAGAAATAAGGGAAGTTTATGATGCAGAGGAAGCAATGGTCAGATCAGTAAACTCAATCACCTTCCCTCATAGACCCAATGATTCACTTGGTAGCCTAATATACCAATAGAACATGGCTTGATCACCCTTCTTGGTCTACTCCCTTCACCATGACAAAGAACTTCATGTCTTCAAAATAATTTGAGTTACAACTCTCACCATTTGAACTTTGTTTTGTAACAACACCTTGGAGAAATGAGGGAACACCATCAAAGGATCAAAACCTTGTCATGACTACAAGCACATACAATAAATTGGCCAAAACATGGGTCTGTCATTATTTTGATAGTAAACAGAGAATGGATAATTAAAGATTAAAAAAAAAAACTTAGAAACATTAACCAATGGAAAGGAAATGGTATGAGGACATTGTTTATATTTTGAAAACTTCAAACAATTATAAACCAAGTGGATTTAAAATGGAAAAGACAAACCAATCTGACCATGACAGTCTACACATTAGGATGGTTTGACATAGACAAAAGCAATCAAACCTTTAGAACAGTGTGAGGCATTCATCCATGGGTTGGGAAATCATATTAGGTTTTTTTAGGACCATTTCCTTACATGGAGGCACACACAAGACTTAAAAACATAGTTTAGAGTGATGAACCAATATGGGACTGTTCGTATCATAGTAGTATCCTTAAGAAATAAATGAAGACACTTATATCAATTATCTCACAACTCTTTCAAGGACCATATGTCATCAAACAACTTGAATCCATAACCAAGTTTGATGGATTGTCCCTAACCACAATTAGGAAATTATGACTATGGTTTATGAAATTAGTCATTAGAAATAATGTAAAGTCTGACCCAAGGTAATTGAAAGAATATTTGGATCCTTTACAATCTCATCCTATCATGTTTAGCCTTTGGAAATCTTACATGAGGCAATTCATAACAAAATAAGGCTATTTGCCATTACAGTTATAGAAATGCTAACAAACAAACATGTTAGGGCTTGAAAGGTCTCCCCAAATACACAACCATTTAACTTCAAACCAATTTCAATAGGAAGATACTTCAAGTTTCTAATAGATTCCAGAATTAGAGAATTTTTGAATGGTGAAAAGTAGAGATATTAACCAAACTTCCTGTAGACCCTTGATATGGAGGGTTTGGTGGTTGATTTGAAAGAAATTGCTTGTTCTCCCTCTGTGATGAACAACCAGGCCTCAAATTTGATATATATGTAAGTGCATTCATATTAGTGTGTTCCCCAATTGATTTAGAATCAAAACCAAAGGCTACCAAGGAGATCCACTTGACTTTTTATCAAAAAGACAATGAAAAATACAGTAAACATCAATATTTTATTGCAAAAATTTCTTCAATATCCTCCAATTTGATTACCCTCAACTGAAAGAGGGGTTTTAATGGAATTACAACCTATTTTAAATTGACTCCAACTAATTTCACAATTAGTTGGCCATTTGAGTCACTAATGATAAGTTTTAGTGCAAAGTTGTAAAAGTTGCCTAGCAATTTTTTACAACTTTTGCATTTTACATCCAAATGACTTCCAATTGGCTAACCAACTTGCCAACATATCAAATATGACAAATCAACATGATTTTAATCATTTTTTACCCCTTTGACCAATCCTAAAACCTTTGACCTACATGGACCAACTCAGGGCCTCTTAAGCCAAGTGACTACATAAAGGCTCAAAGGCCTTACATTTGCAAACCTATGCATGAAAAACATTATTTAAATATGAAAATAAGATATGGCCTCACAATATCCTTATTAAATTTTTTTTACCATATTAGTGTAATGCCCCTCCAACCCTAACAAGTCCTGGTTATGCTCACTAGAAATTAGGAAAAGCTATATGTGTGCAAGATCTTTCTTGAGATGGATTACTTAAATCAAACCTCTTACAACTCACCATAACTTCATATTTTAATGTGAGAAATAATAATAATATTGCATAGGTATGTTCCTATACATTTTCTTGTGTATCAGTGATAGTTTAGGACCTTAATGCTAAAAGGATCACCTCATAGACTTATATGCTTCTATGCAAGATGCTCATTATTAATATTTAAGATTATCTTAGGTTAATTAATTATAATCACTTAAAGGGGTTAGATGTGTTACTTACTCTAATGATGTTACTTGTTATACTCAAGATTAGACAAGATTTCTATATTTAGGATTGTATGATTTGTTTATCTTGATTTAGTAATGATACATTATGAGTACATGCCTGATGGTTAAACTGAGTTGTGAAAATAAATAGATGATTTACATTTACATGATTATGTTATGATGCAATATGGAATAGAGATTATTCTGGTACTAATCACACTAATCCATTTATGCTTTTCTATTGTCACTTTTTGATGTGAGTGTAGGATGAGGGGAGGCAGTCGTAGTTACTCCTACAGGAGGTCCACATAATGTCATACTCTCCTTCCTTGTTTGTCACTATCTATTTTTATATATACATATATATGTATGCATGTCAGTTGGTGTTGCAGGATGCAGGTACCAGGCATTGACTCCACTTGGCTACATAGGTCTGAGCATGCCTTGAAATTCTTGAACTGTTGTTGTGTGGAGATATTACCAAGATTACTCTCAAGGTTACCTGTGGACTTAGATTTATGTTTAGGAGGTTACCCTAGTTGGGGGATTTGAATGTAGTATGTGATGTGGTCTTTTAATTTTGATTCAATGTTGTTCTAAGATTTATGTTGTGATTTGGAATTGTCCTTATATATATTTATATTATTTATTTTATAGCTATGTTATAATTGATTTATGTTATATAGGTATGTGTATATGTGGGTGCACACGCATATACCCATGCTTATATAAATAATAATATTTGTATATTTTTATTGATTGTGTAAATGGTATGTTATTTATAATAATTAAATATGGTGAATTAAATAAAGTGTATTTAATGAAATGTATTAAATAAAAAGTAAAAATAATAGTAATAAAAGGATAATGCTCCTTGTAGTAAAACTAGTTATCTAGGAGGGAGTTGAACTCGAGACCTCCTAGAAGTTAGGCTAGTTGATTTCCATGTGTGCTATGTGTGTTCCTTGGAAGTTATTTGTTTATTATTCTTGTTATGGTTTTCTTTTTAAGCTATTTTAATTAAATTTATTAAAACTTTGTTTAAGTCTTTTACGGGAATGATTTGTTGATCTTCCAACCAACTATGGAAGTTGGAGAAGTTGCTTCCCGTAAAGAAACTCCTCCAACCACATAGTTGGAGGATAAATATTTGCAATTTTTGTGTGGTTTGGGAGGGAGGAGTTTTTGGAAGATTTTTGGGAGTGTTTTGCATTGATTTTTCCATAAATTTATTTGAAGTTTCTATGAGTTTGAGAGTCTCTGTTTGGTGAAGACAAATTTCTATGGATTTCTAGAGTTTGATTGCCAGAGGAAGATTTCTAGGAGGCTATCTACTCAAGGCTAGAAATTTTGCAGAGAGTCTCCAGCCAAGGGAAGAGGATTCTCTGTAGGATCCCAGGTAGGGTCTAAATTGGGAAGAATCTCCATTCTTCTTGTGTGAGTATGAATATTTTTGTGTATGATATGATACGATATTATCATATGAATGTATACTATGTATTAAATTGGAAATGTAAATGTCTTATCTTTTGTGATACTTCCTTTTGGTGTTTTTTAGAGTTATATAATGGTTTAGGGAAGTTTAGGAAGGTTTGGGATGGTTTAGGAATGGTTGCAGTCCTTCTTCCCCATTTTTGCTTCTGCAGGCTTCTTCTCTGTGAATTGATATTTTTAATTTGATTTAATCTTATCTAAGACTTAGATAGTGTTGAGGATGTGTTTTGGATGTGGTACTGAGGTACCTTAGGGAACCTTTCCTAGACACTCTCCATGCCTTAAAAAGTCATTTTTTGGCCTTTTCGGGTGATTTTGAATTAAATTTTGAAAATGTATCCTGTAGTGTCATATAAAATTATACACTTACCCATATGACACTTGGTCAAGTTTCATATGACCCTCACTAGAATGTCATATGGGTAGTTATGTATTGTCGTATGGGGTTTTTTAAGGGTTTCAGGGGCTCAAAATTTGCAAAATTTATGTTTAGAACCTCTATAACTCATTCCTTATGATTGGGATGCAATTTGTATCACCTATTTTTTTCATTAAATTGATATGTTGATTTAATTATGTGTTACTTATGGTGTTTTAGTACTTTTCTTGTACTTTAAGTTCATTTTATGAAGTCAGAACTCACCCTGGTGGTAGGATTTATACAAATATAACATTTAAGTATTTTCATTTCTTATAATTCAAGTTATATTTATATAAATACATTCTAGGATGTTTGAGATAGGTTTCAAATTCATAGGAATTAAGATGCAGATTCTAGATTTTGGATATTTCCAAAAAAATTCAAACTTAGCCAAATTTCAGGCATAGGGGGTTTCCATAGATGGAATGTTGTGTTAATGCATGTGGAAGTTTGTACCACCTATGTATGTTCATTACTTGTTTTTTTGAGGTTATATGGTGTACTTATGATGTTTTTGCACTTGGCATATACTTGGGTTCATTTTTATGAGGCTAGGACTTGTCTCGGTGGCCTGTGTGCATGGGAGGGTTCCCTAGACCTATAAATTGGCCATGGAAAGTTGTATTTATGCATGTGGCATGTTTTGTGATTTTATTTGAGGTGTAATTTGATAGAAATTCTTTTGATGGTTCCTGTTATGTATATGGATAAGGTTAGGACTTGCTGAGGGCCCGAGTGCGTAGGGGAGTTTCCTAAACCTATGGATAAGGACTTGGAAATGTTATGTTGTATCTTTGGCTTGTGATGGGGTAAGGGAATAGGAACCCTAAGTGAGTGGCTCACCATAGGTGTTCAAACCCTAAAGTGGTTGCCAGATGATCCTATGGGTGGGTTTGTAAAAAGTGATAACCTTAAAAAAAATTAACCTAGGAACGGGGATTCAAAAGATAATGAAAGAAAATATAATAATGGCCACACAAACCTAATTGGAGTACCGAGAATAGGGATATTTTCTAGGGTGGATCCCTATTCAAAAAGGGGGGACCGGGGTTACATGGTCGGCAGGGTGGATCCCAATATATAGGTTGTGTGATGACACTCACTTAGGTGGTCTCCTAGAACCTTAACCTCGGTGTTATAGTATGATGATATTTTATGTACTTTATTATTTTTCTTTTGAGTCTTGGATTTATTGGCATTTGAGACTTATATTTCCTTAAGGTCTTGAGAGTACCTTGGTTCTATCTCCTAGCATGGGGGGTGGAACTTTACCAATTTCACATGGTTGGATGGCAAATCTCTTTCGAGGTATTGTTCATGGTTCATGTCATGGCTTGAATTCTAAGTTGTTTGGTGGTGAAGTTTCTATTCTTGTATCATGTATCTCTATATTTTTTAATTGAGGCGTAAAGATGTATTGTAAGCCTTGGAAAAATTGTTGTAGTTATCTCTTTGTATGCCTTTGGGCCATGTGCAGTAATTGTAACTGTAATTATGTTTGTAAATGGAAATTGTAAGAAAGAAGTTATGTATGTGGGAAGGGTAGTATTAGGAATCTTAAAAGGGGTTGAATATTGGTTAGTTAGTTATGGATTATAATTAAGTAACTTTCCTACCCTATCTCTCTTGTTATTTTTAAAAGAAATTGAAACTAATGATTCTATGTAAGTATTTGCAATGCAATAGATGTAAACTTCTTTAAAAGGAAACTAGTTTTGATATGTGGATTAGTGAGAAGATATGCTAAGGGTTGATGGGTATCTTCAGGTGAAAATAATAAGGGAAAGGAAACATGTATGTTATTGAAAGTAGTATTAGAATGTGATTCTTTCCTAATACTCTTAAATGTCTAAGTTCAATGTGTATGATGTAAGGTTATTTAAACAAGGTTTTAATCTCAATTCTCAACTGTATATATACAATGTCATGAATGATAATTTATGGTAGTTAAATACTTGTGAAAAAATGATTCATTGGATGTTTAGGATTGTGAGCTATTAAAGGTCAAATGTTTTACACTATCTATGTTATGATCTTTGAAATGAAAATGGAAAGTAAGGACTTTTAATAGAAAGTCTATGTCATGATAGTGCATATATAAGGTTAAGGAGGAAAAAAAATGAAAGAGGAAAGGATAAATGTATTTAGTGTATTAGATAAATGATGGGCTTCTGATTCATTTCTAAAAGTGAATATTTATGAAAATTAGGTAAAGAAAATGAATGCAATTAGCTCATTAATGTAATTGGTTTTGATGAGGAATGGAAGCAATGTCTCAATGTAAATTGAAGTTGAAACAGAAATAGAATTGCATTAGATTAAGTAATAAAATGCATTGCTTGATAATGCTAAATGAATTCAGTAAGGGAACCTTAAGGAATGTACTTGTGAATGGTAATGATTATAAGTTAGAATGTTAAGAAAAAAATTGTTAGTTGTAATTTTAGGTCATAGACCTGATTCCTTATGGGTTCCCTGGCGGGGACATTACAATTAGCTTTAATGGCCTCACATGACCTTTGATGCTCCTTTATTAGTTTATCAGTTAGAAAATTTTTGTGGGTGGTCAATGAATAGATGTGGAGAAATGGGTTGAAGAGTTGATAGTGATTTTATGCCCAAGAGCTTTATCTCATAGGTAATTGATGTATGAAAGGATGAGGACAATCCACATGCCTGAAGAAATGACATTGATAACATGAAAAGGAATTAGGTTTTCCATATAGAAATGGTGAAAAGGTCATATGAAAAATCAATTCAATGGATAAGAAGTGGATAATAGGAAGTGAGAAAATGTTGCAAATTCACTTAGACATTATGAAAATTATGATAGAAATCTTGAAGACAAATCAAAGAGAAATTTCATCATGAAGAATAGATGAAACATTAGACATGGATTCAAGACGATCCTTAAAAAATCCTCTATGAAAGAAGATGGTCATGCATTGAAAATATATGCACAAGGATGGTGGAAATGGTGCAAAAGGAGCATGAATGAGGTCATGGGTCAAAACTGACAGTCATGGGGTGAAAGGGTCAAATGTCAAGTGGTAACAAAATATATCATTGAGATAGAACAATCAGAGTTTGTTAGTCAAGTAGAAACAACTAAATGTTAGAGAACTAGCATTGAAGAGAACATTTGAAGCCTTATTGCACACCTTGAGGAAACCTATTTCAGTGCAAACCCATTTAGAACACATTCTACTTGTATGCAAGGCAATAATAGTCAAGTGGAAGAGATTAATGGATACGTGGGAGCATTTGATAGGTTTTCAACCAATTAATGCCACCTGTAGCAGTATTTGTAAACATATGGGCATCAATATGGGAGAATGGGAGAAATTAAAGATATTTAGGGAGAAATTTGACTAATCATCCTCATTCCCACACTATTTGAGAAAATTCAATAATAAAGTGAATATGGATGCTTTCCAATGCAAATAGAGAGGCATCAATGAATGACCTTATCTTCTCCTATTCTTCCTCGCATTTGAAAAAGAGGAAGTTATGGTTTTCTAAGGGAAATTATTCATTAGTTATTACTTTCCTTTTGGATTGATATTGTAACAAAAATTAGTTTCTTATGCTATGTATTGTAACCTATATTAAGTTCTCTCTAGTAGACACTATACATTGCAACTAAAGAAGAGGGTTGTATATATCTAGTGTGGCATTGTAAATTAGTTTAAAACTTGTATTGTAGTTTGTAACATCATTTGAACAATAAAGACAAGCTTTAACCTTCTTAAAATTGTATCATTGTGCAAATTTATTCAAGATGTTGATGTAATATTGTGGTAATTTGTTTTCTCATTGATTTATGTGTCATCTTCATCAGCTTTATGCATAAAGTTGTTTTTTTTTATAGGTGATGACTTGCATTCAACTAGCTAAGGATAGATTTTTAAGTTGTAACAAATTTTCCCACTCTTTCTAAATGATGCCCTTGGCATATTGAACCTAGTTATAAAACATTTTTGCAAAGATGTGAAAGTTTGAGTTTCGTATGTCATGGTTTAAGATGTTGGTGATATTGTGCACCTAAAAACTAATATAGGTTTGAAATCAATTCGGTGATCATCTAGTTAGAAGGTGAAATGTTAGAAATATGATCTTAACCTAGAGACCTAAACTAAAATCCCAAATCAATGTCGTTACATTAGGGGAAATAGCCAACAAGATGAAACTTCAATCCTAAAAGAAATTTGGATGCTTTGTCTGATTATTTCCTCTTTTGTTGATTTAATTTGATTGAATTAAGTAGAAATATGTACGTACTTGGTAAAGAACTACAAAATTGACAAGAATCAACATGAACAGAAAGATAAAAAAACTATAATTAAATTTAAGACCAAATCTAGAAATGGGTGTTGGAATATTGTAGTTGTCATCGATGTCAAACATAAGAAACAATATGCCATTGATGTCAAGTGTGTTGAAAGCAATGATCATATCAATAAAACTATGCAAATTGTTAAGGAGACAAGGAGAGATCGGATTTGAATAAAGTTAAAGATACGATTAGGACAAGAGTTCTGAACAATCAAGGTGGCATAGCATTTTGTAGACAAATATATTTCTAGAAACACTTATTCCAATCCCCTTTAGGTGGTTTTAAGTTCAATAATAGATAAATATATTTGTGAAAGTGTGAGGGTGATAGTGTGAGACTGATTAGAAACTTCTTGATGCATGGGATCACCAACCATGCATTATAAGAAATGAGAAATAAAAATGGGGGATTTATAATGATTAATTCATCTATAGATGAGCTTATACCTTCTCCCCCATCAAAATTAAATGGTAGCATAGTAACGAATTATCCAATATAAAAATGAATTTTTATAAACAAGTTTGTGGATACATTGATGGAAAGATATAAGTTTAATCAGTGGTGCAGGAGCACCTCTCCTCCACAATGAATGAGAATCATATTTTTTAGGTGTTAGAATTCCTAACGATCAAGTGATCCATCTATGTAATAAGATCCATTTTAAGACCATTTGAAGAGTTGGCAATTCTTATAAGCCACTTAGTCAATCTTGGTAAAAGGATCCAAATTTAGTGTAGGACATGTTTTTATTTAATAATTTTGTCGATTAGATCCATTTGGGGTCCATAGGAGGTCTTAGTATGCATTTAGTTCATTAGGAGCAAAAGAAGCTCCAAAGGATGAAAAGTTACAAAAGTTGCACATTTTGCAACTTTGCAAGAAAAATTGCTTTTTGGTTTTGTGTCGGCTTCCCAACTTCCCCAATGGTTTGAAAATTTTGAAATTAGTTGGGACATTAGGGAGAGAATATTTATGGTGATTGAATCAAATTCAATGGAAGATCAAGAGAGGTGTAACTTTTTGGTGTTGATGAAGCAATAAAGACAAATTCTGGTTTTATAGCAGACATCAACTTTTCATGGTGTTTTTGTTTGTCTGATACATTGGGTGTGTTGAAGTCTCACATGGTGGAGAAGACACTTTCAATATATTTCTAAAGAATCTAGTAAGATGACTTGATCTATCCATTTGAGGTGTTTTCTAATTATTTCTCTAACTGACATCCGTTGTTCAAAATAAGGGCATTACAACAAAATGGCTCTACCTTGAAGTTGTACTAGTGGATCACCTTGACCACTTGGGAAACAAAAGTTGGTGCAATGTATAGAGTTTGGAGGCTAGAATCCATTGACTTCTATTTTTAACACCAAGCCCTAGACCAAGCATGACCATGTGCTTGGTGATAATTTTTAGAAATAGAGGGTGCAGAAAAGCCTTGGTGGTGGATTGATCAAATATAGTAGTGGATTGGGAATGTTTGGATGGTTTGAGACATAATCCAAGTGTTGGCTTAATCTTGTACATTGACTGGTGAAGACTTTCTTTGATTAGGAGGGCTAATTAAGGCTATTACTTCTCTTTGGCTTAGCAGGGTTTTGGTGCTATGTTAGAGGATCAGGGTTTGTGTCTTGGGATTTTGAAACATCTTCCAAAAGGGTGTCTAAATGTCCAATTTTTTGTGGGGTCATTTGGAAGATTTAAGTCTTGATCTACAAAAACCCTCTACTTAGGGCTACTAGTTGGGTAGGCCTAAAAGGATAAGAATTCACTATTTAGAATTTAGTGATCTTTTAAAGACTTGAAACCCTATAGTCTGAGTAAGGATGATAGTTTTGGAAGTTAGGAAACCATATCTACTCCATAACCTTGTGGTTTCCCCTCTATCACACCTAATTTTATTAGTTGGATAAGGGAGATCCTTGTCCTTAGTATGGGATTGAACAATAGGGAATGTTCAATGGTTGGGATTGAGGAAGGATTGAGATAAGCCTTTTGAAGGTGTGGAGCCCTAGGGGTGGAGATCATCCTTTGAAGAGGATTGATGAACCTATCATACATAGGTTGAAGCATCTATAGTGTTGGGATTTTCATCAAGTGGTATTAGAGAAAGGGAAAGGAACCCTTGGGAAAATAACTTAAATAAGAAATGGAAAAAGGAGGAACAAACAAAGAAGTACCTACAAGGATGACAAATGTGGAGCTTGCAAAGCTTGTAAGTGAGTAGATGGAAGAAAATATAAAGATAAGAGAAGAGATGGATGAGATGAGGGGCCAAATGAGAAGAAGGGATGGTGAAGGCTCTATAGATGATGGAGTCTGGGATGATGAGGAGATACCAAGGTAGGAAGAAGAGGAAGTTCCTGTAGACCAGAGACCTCTCTTAAATGCCCCAAAGTCCATGGACAGGACTATGGATTTGAAGTTAGAACTTTCAATATTTAGTGGAAGGATGGAACCATACTTGGCCATGGATTGGATCAACTCCCTCACAAGCTTCTTTGAATGTGAAGACATTCCTGAACACAAGAAGGTGAAGATAGCAAAGTGAAATTTGAAAGGATCTACTTTGACATCATGGAATTTTATCCAAGATGAAAGAGAGAAGGAAGCAAAGAATAAAGTGTCTACTTGGAAGAGAATGATGATTTTGGTGAAGGAAGTATATATATTAGAAGATATGAGGTAAAAGTCCATAGGAGAAGAAAAAACCTTATGAAAAATGATATGGATGTGAACACATACACCGAATAATTCATGAAATTGTGTATGAAGTTTTTTATTCAAAAATAGTTTAATTTACACACCCTTGGAAGAGTACATAAGTGTTACCAATTGGCATCCAAAGTGGAAGAAAAATTCAAGAGAAGAAAAGATCAAAATGGTAGAGGAAGAGGTGGACAAAAAAGAGGAAGAAGTCCTTTTAGAGGAAGAGGGAATGGTTTTATTTCTCAAGGTGATTCTAATCAGGATCAAAACAAGAGTGAAGGTAATAAAAATAGAGTTAACTTCATGGGAAGGAGGCCTAATTTTAGAGGAAGGTCACAAGGAAGAGGATCTATTTGATGTTACAATTGGAATCAAGAAGGGCACATGGCTAATAGATGTCCCAAGAAAGCAAGCACAAGTTCCATGGGAGAAAGCAGGACAAATCTGGTCCAAGAATCAAACTGTCAAAGCACTACTTCATATAAAAGTGTTGCATAAGGCTACCTTGAAAGAGGAGAGGCCTTGATGATCATAAGAGAAATTACTACCATGATGATACCTGGAAAATAACCCCCACAAAGTATGTCCCTTTTCAAAACAAGTTGTAAGTTAGGAGGTAAGGTGTGTAAAGTTATGATTGATTTGGGTTCTACAAAGAATTTTGTGTCTCTAGAAATGGTAGAGAAAATAAAAATAAAAATGATATCTCACCCTTGTCCATACAAAGTCTCATGGCTCACCTAGGGTCAACAAGTCATGGTAGAAGGGAAGGCTTGGGTGGAGTTCCAAATAGGATCTTACAAGGACATATTATTGTTTGATGTAGCCAAGATGGATGCTTTCCATCTCCTACTTGGGAGACCATGGAAATTTGATCTCAAAGCACACCATGATGGCTTTAGAAACACATACTCTATCAACAAAGATGGGAAAGTGATAGAATTGTTTCCTTTGATATAAAGTGAAGAAGAGCCTAAAGGAAATGAGGCTAAGGTGTTGGTGATGGAAGGAAAGGAATTCATGAAGGAAGTTGTTGGAGAAGAAGTCTACTATGCATTGATCCTTGTTCCAAGGACCTTAGGAGTGGCTAAAGAAGGATATATCACACCAAAGAAAGAAAGGCTAGTAGACCCTGTAGTTCAATGGTTACTAGACTAGTACAAAGGCATCATTTCAAATGGGATACCAAGGTATCTACCTCGTGTTAGAGATATAAGCTACTGTATAGACTTTATTCTCGAGTCTACATTGCCAAACAAAGAAGCATAAAATCTCACACCCAAAAAAAATGAAGAGATACCCAGATAGATTGAAGAGCTACTAGAGTTAGGACTAATTGGTAAGAGTGTGAACCCTTGTGTAGTGCATGTAGTCTTGGAACCTAAAAAGGAGCTGAGCACTTAGAGGCTCTGTACGGACTCAAGAGCCATCAATAAAATCATAATAAGGTATAGATTTCTCATACCTAAGATTGAGGATTTACTTGATTGTTTGGGGGGTGCTAAATATTTGTTTAAAAATGATTTAAAAAGTGGATATCACCATATTAGGATAAGGCCAGGGGATGAATGGAAGAACTCCTTTAAAAAAAATGATGGGTTGTATGAATGGAAGGTCATGCCCTTTGGCCCATCCAATGCCCCTAGTACATTTATGAGGCTTATGAATGAAGTCTTAAGGGATTTTATAGGGAAGTTTGTGATTTTCTATCTAGATGACATACTAATCTTCAACAGGTCCAAAGGAGAGCATCTAAAGCACCTAGACATGGTCCTAAGGAGACTATATGAATACAAAATAATGGTGAATTTGGAAAAGTGTGTGTTTATGTAGGAAGAAATCATATACTTGGGTTTTGTTATATCTCATGGTGAGTTGAAAATGGATCAGGAAAAGGTGAGTGTTATTCTTTCGTGGCCTACCCCTAGAACAATGAGTAATGTTAATAGTTTTCATGGATTGGCAAATTTTTATAGGAATTTTATAAAGGGGTTTAGTCATGTTTGTGCTCCAATGCTTGAGACTATAAAGGGGGGTCATAAATGTAATTTTTTATGGACTAAAGAGGCTAATGAATCTTTTGAAACATTGAAGAAGATCTCAACAATAGGTTGTTTGTGCTCAACAACCTGTCCTTGCTTTACCATATTTTTACAAGATCTTTCAAGTGGAATGTGATGAAAGCCACATGGATATAGGGGAAACTTAATCATTCAAGAAGGTAAGCCTATAACATTCTTTAGTGAAAATTTAAATGAGGCAAAAAGAAGATACTCTTCTTATCATCTAGAGATGTATGCTTTGGTTCAGTCTCTAAAGAAATGGAGACACTATTTAATGCCAAGGGAGTTCATTGTATTCACTGACAATTATACCCTAAGCTTCATTAACAATCAAGAAAAAATTAACCACTGACACATGAAGAGGGTGGAAAAATTACAAGTGTACATATTTTCTCTCAAATACAAGAAAGGGGTGAAGAATAAAGTAGAGGATGCTATGAGCAAGAGGGTGTTGACCATGAACCAGATTCAATTGGAGATTATGTGCATAGACTCTTTGAAGAACATGTATGAGTATGATGAAGACTTTGGTGAGATATATCAGGAATGTGCATCTCTTGGTGAAAAATATCTTGTGGAGTTCTCTAAATTTTGGATACAAGATGGATTGCTTTTCAAAGGGGGATAGTTGTGCATTCCCAAATGCTCCATAAGACTAAATATTATTAGGGAGAAGCATTATGGAGCCATGGAATGATACTTTGGTTTGGAAAAAACACTTGAGTTAGTAAAAAGAAATTACTTTTGGCCGAGGATGCAGTCAGAGATCAAAAAGCTTGTTGAGTCTTGTGTAATTTGCCAAAAAGAAAAGGGGAAGTCTACTAATGCATGGACTTTGTATTGGGCTTGCCTCAAACTAAGAAGGGCTATGAATTTTTTTTTGTAGTAGTAGATAGGTTCAACAAGATGACTCATTTCTTTCCATACAAAACTTCTTGTGATGCTTCCTATGTTGCAGACCTATTTTTCAAAGAGATTGTTAGAATACATGGGTTACCATTGAACATTGTGTCAGATGGAGATGTGAAATTCATAGGGTACTTTTGGAGGATATTATGGAGGAAACCTAGTACCAAATTGGCTTTTTCACCAGCATACTATACTCAAACAAATGGTCAAACTGAGGTAGTAAAAATATCTCTTGGAAATTTGTTAAGATGTATAACTAGACAACATGGCGAGAAGTGGGATGTGGTGTTGCCTCGAGAAGAATTATCCTATAATGATAAAGTAAATAGAAGCACTAGTATATCACCCTTTTAGATTGTCTATGGTCTACATCCAAGGAGTGTATTGGAGTTGAGGGAGTTGCATCATGGAGATCCTATTAGTGAAAATGGAGAAGCCTTTGCCACAACCATCAAAGAAGTACATGACCAAGTAAAGTCACAACTTCAACAATTTGTAGAGAAGTATAAATTGTACATTGTAAAAAAGAGGAGAGATGTTCAGTTTAGTGTTGGGGACTTAGTATTGGGTTCATAGAAAGAAAGAGAGAATTAAAAAGGGAAGGTATACAAAAACCATGGAAAGGAAGATTGGACCTTGTCAGATTCTTAAGAAGTGTGGACCAAATGAATATGAAATCCAACTTCCTCATGACCTTGGTTTATCTCCAATTTTCAATGTTTGTGATTTAATCCCATCTAAGTGTAACATGGATGTAGGTGATAGTTCCCAAATACAAGAAGCCATTGCAGATGATGATATTCCAAAACATGATCCAAATACCTTAGACATGGTCTTGGACACTAGGGTAGAAAGGAAGACAAAGAAAAAATAATACCATGAATATCTAGTGACATGGAAAGGAAAGCCAGATTATGATGTTGTTTGGATGACTGAAGATCATATCAAGGGACATGGGAAAAATCTTCAAACTCTCATCTTGAGTAGGCTTGATATTTATTATCTATGGGAGTATGGTGAAAGAACACATCTCCTAGAAAATGAATGAGAAACATAGTTAGGTGTTAGAATTCCTAAGGAAGTGATCCATCTATGCAATAAGATCCATTTGTAAGACCATTCGACAAGTTGGCAATTCTTATAAGCCACTTGGTCATGTTACAAGTAGTAGTAGTTGTTGCACCAAAATATCAACTTGTTAATGCCTGATACAACCACTAGACTTATAGAAGACACATGAGGTAGTTAAGCCATGTCATGAATCCCAAGGGGAGTGTTGACCATTTTTCCAACAATTTCCCCCTCAGTGTTACCCGAGGGGATTCAAACCTGTGACCAAGCTCTGATACCACTTGTTACAAGTAGTAGTTGTCATTGCACAAAAAGATCAACCTGTTAATGCCCAATACAACCACTAGACTTATAGAAGACACAGGAGGTGCTTAAGCCATGTCACAAATCCTGAGGGGAGCGCTGACCATTTTTCCAATAGGTCAATCTTAGTCAAAGGATCCAAAATTAGTATAGGACATATTTTTATTTAATATTTTTTCAATTGGATCAATTTGGGGTCCATAGGAGGTCTTAGTATGCATTTAATGCATTAGGAGCAAGAAATGCTCCAAAGGATGAAAAGTTGCAAAAGTTATATTTTGCAACTTTGCAAGAAAAGTTGCATTTTGGTTTGTGTTGGCTTCCCAACTTCCCAAATGGTTTGAAACTTTTAAAAATCAGTTGGGAACATTAGGGAGAACATATTTATAGTGATTGAATCAAATTTAATGGAAGATCGGGAAAGGTGTAACTTTTTAGTGTTGATGAAGCATAAAGACAAATTTTGGTTTTATAGTAGGCAACAAATTTTCATGGTGTTTTTATTTATCTAATACATTGGGTGTGTTGAAGTCTCATATGGTGGAGAAGAAACTTGCAATATATTTATAAATAATCCAGTAAGAGGACTTGATCAATCTATTTGAGGTTTTTTTGAACTATTTCTTTGACTGGCATCTGTTGTTTAGAATAAGGGTGTTACAACAAAATGGCCCTAACTTGAAGTTGTGCCAATGGATCACCTCAACCACTTGGGAAACAAAAGTTGGGGAAATTTATTGTAAGATTCCATAGTTTGGAGGCTGGAAGTCATTAGCATCTATTTTTAACACGAAGCCCTAGACCAAGCATGCCATGTGCTTGGTGATAGTTTTTAGAAATTGAGGGTGCATAAAAGAATTAAGGGGTGGATTGATCAAACCTATAGTGGATTGGGAATGTTTGGATGGTCTAAGACATGACCCAAGTGGTGGCTTAATCCTAGACATTGACTGGTGAAGACTTTCTCTAATTAGGATGGCTAATTAGGGGGCTATTAGGTCTCTTTGGCCTAGTAGGGTTTTGGTGTTGTATCAGAGGATCAGGGTCTATATCTCAAGATTTTGAAACATATTCCAAAAGGGTGTCTGAATGTCAAATTTTATGGGGGGGTCCTTTGGAATATTTAAGTTTTTTTCTACAAAAACCCTTTGCTTAGGGCTACTAGCCAGGTTGGCCTAAAAGGCTAAGAATTCATTGTTTGGAACTTAGTGGTCTTTTGAAGACTTGGAACCCTATAGTATAAGTAAGGAGGATAGTTTGGGAAGTTAGGAAACTAGACCCACTCCCTAACCTTTTGGTTTCCCCTCTAGCATACATAATTGGATTAGTTGGATAAGGGATAGCCTTGTCCTTAGTATGGGATTGAACAATAGGGATTGCTCAATGGTTGAGATTGAGGAAGGATTGAGAGTATCCTTTTGAAGGTTTGGAGCCCTTGGGGTGGAGATCATCCTTTAAAGAGGATTGATTAACCTATCATATATAGGTTGAAGCATCTATAGTGTTGATCTCTACATCAATCATAGTAGACACAAGTTTTTCTAGAATTTCTTAAAATTGCATAAAACATATTCTTTATATCAAAATCATACAACATGAAAATTTTTTCACCTTGAAATTGCATCAACAATTACTGAATATGTTCTTCAAACAATTTCTTCTCAATAAATACAAGATTATTCATTGCAAAGAAACCTATGATGATGGTGAGAAAATAAAAATGGAGGGTGTTTCTCGATAGAGGATATTTATGTGTTACTATGTGTTAAAGGAAACAACAGATTAAAATACAAGTATTGAATCTCATCAAACATATAAGAACAACAAATGGATGAATTTCATCAATTTCCTAACCGACACTGATTGATTGTTTAAAGAAATTAAAAATAATGTTTTAATTTAAGACAATTAAAAATAATAAAGCATTGAAAATGAAGACATAACATGATGTTTTATTAAAGTTTTCAAAGGATGTGGTCAATTAATATGTCAGCCAACCAGGAGTGATCACGTAATTAATATTTGCCTAATGCAAAATGATCTTATAAAGGTGAGCTCTAGTAAGAGTTTTTGACACACTTTAATAGAAGAATTCATTAGGGGAGAAGATCTAGTAGTTGAGTGCATTCTAATAACTGTGATAGCTCTTGTTTATTTAATGTCTAATATTTTTTACAATATTGCACCAATAGTTGCAACTTTAAAGCTATTTTTGTTGATGATGACTACCCATAATTGAATGAAATATATCCCTTAGTTATAAGAAACAATAGATCATGTGATGACACATTAGTGCACTAGTAAAACATGACTTTGTGCATATCTATTGGTCTCATTATTTTGGGCCTATTTTGGACAACTTGGCAATATGCATGTTGATGTGGCCTTGAAACCTTAGTTATAAGTAGGGGACTTTCCAAGTAAGCTATTCTAAAAAATTGGGAGTGATTTGAAATTTCCACATAAGATTTTAAGAAATGTGAAGTTAGGGTTCTCAACTACTAGGTCCTCTCCCCTATGTGTTTTTTTTGTTAAATTAAGTGATGCATGCCAAGAGTTAAGATGTATAAGAGAAGAAATTTTAAATCTATGTGATAGTTTTTTTGTATAAAAATTAGTTCTAAATTATTTGAGAGGTGTGTGTGGCTTGTAGGGAATAAAAGTAATATGTCAAGTTTTGGATGAGGAAAAGTAATGAAACATCATTGAACAAAAATAAAATGTTGTAAGAAAATTTATGAAGAATATTTCTATATGGTACAAATAATGATGTTGAGTACGCAACCCTA
Source organism: Chamaecyparis obtusa (assembly GCA_027943335.1). Lineage (NCBI taxonomy): Eukaryota > Viridiplantae > Streptophyta > Pinopsida > Cupressales > Cupressaceae > Chamaecyparis > Chamaecyparis obtusa. Next base: position 5,379,706 of record BSBK01003718.1, on the reverse strand, counting down.
GATTATGCAAGGAAAAAATCTCCAATCGATTGATATCGAAGGATATTTTCTCATGTTGTACAAGCTATTACAATTAGCTCAACACTTAGTTGGAAATCACAAATGTGGGTTGTAGGCATAAACAATCTTCTACATGATATGGTGATGCAAACCAAGGCTAGAAGGATCCAATTAAGGATAGTTCAGACCTTGCAGCTTCATAATTACATAGCAGAATACTCAACACAACAGATAACACAAAAACTATTTCAAGTAATTTGCATTAACATGCCCAGCTGTAAGGCATTCCAAGTTAGGGCCAATTATAATCAGAATTTTTTTTGCAAGATCCACAACCAGATCCAATATAATCTCCAGCTAGTTCAGCTTTAAAGATAATTAGAAGCTGATGGAAACCCTAAGATAGATCTAAACTTGAGCTCGCAAGACTCCAAGAAATCTCCTTATTTCCAAGTGTGCAAACCACTAGCTCTACTATTACAAACTATTAGACATAAATCTGATCTACAAGATCATGCAAGATCTTTTCCACAACTTCATCAAACTCAACTTTCAGGCTTCACATTTGAAATCCTAGATCTACTAAGTCATGTCCCTAAATGTCTACCAAAACACCCCTTCAATACTAATCATCGACCAAAAGTAGGCAAGATGAAACCCTTAACTCTTCCTAACAAATATTAAATGCCATACAAGTTGGCTTAAAAATTGTATACAAACATTTAATTTAGCATGTCGGCCTCTAGATCCACTTAGGAGAATCCAACAAAAGATAGAAATAATAAATGCACCAAATTGGCCCAACAAATCACACATAACTCTAGTCGGTAAGCCAAAACTACCGAGCATCAGTGAATTAACCAAGCACGCCAAGCATCACCGAGCACCAGTGTCAACTAAGCACCATAGGCATGACCGAGTAACACTTTCATCAAGCATTAGGGACTACCGATTTCCTTTAGTGACCGAGCTTCCTTCAATGACTGAGACCATTGGTCAAGGCTGCAACCGAGTAAAACTGGCCAAAATACAAACACCTATGTAGTTTCACTGAGGACATAGAATGCCCCTACCTCAACCTTGGATGCCCTTGCATCAGACACCCTAGGTTCCAAAAGATGTTCATATGTGAGAACATCTTCTAGGATTCAACACATAAATCCCAAATTGGTTCTTCGCATACAAGTCCTCCATCCTCTCTGCAATTATAGCAAGTACCTTTAAAGATAACTCTACCTATCTTCTTCTTTAGTTCCACAGGTTTCTATTCATCTTCTGCATCAATTAGTTTATCCTTCACCAAGTGATCAATTTTCTCCTTCCCTCAGGAATTACTAGCTTGTTTCCTCTTCAACTTATCTTCTGCCTTCAGAGCATACTGATAAGCATCTTCAATAGAATCAATCTTTAGCATACCAAGCTCATCCTAAATATTGAATCTCGGTCCATTCACATACCGAGCTACCTTTTCCTTACCAAGCTCTCTGTGTCCAAACCGAATAAGCTTGTAGAATTCCTTGGTATAATCTTCAATAGACAAATCCTTCTAGTTCAGATTTTGTAATTTCTTAAACAAGTCAAGCTCATAGTCAACTGGTATGAACTTAGCTTTCAATTTTGTCACCATCAACCTCCAGTGATTGATCTTCATTTCACCTTCATCTTCTCTATCTCTTTGTAGTTCTTTCCACCAAAGAGTAGCATGTCCTTTCAACTTAGTCTATGCTAATCTCACCCAAAGAGGATCTTCAATTTCTTCCAGCTCAAAGAAATCTTCAAGTTCACCAATCCAATCAATCAAATTGTCAGGTTTCAAAGTACCAGAGAAAGTAGAAACTTTCATTCGGTAACTACTAAACCAAGCATCAGATCTAGGTAACCAAGTAGTTCTATCTTCACCAGATCTATCCCTCTAGTCATCACCACTAGATCTAGTAGGTTCAAATTCTTCAGTAGCTTCTTCATAGCCATCCTCAATACCAACATTTCAAGGTATGCCAGTAACAACTCTCATGATCTCAGCAACCATGTCATGCTTCATCAATTCCATCTCAGATCTGAAATCTGATTTCACCTTCTCTGTGATCCAAGATTCCATAGTATCACAAATATTAGAAATAACTCTAGGGTCCAATCTTCTCGGAGGAATCCTTAAAGATATGAAAAATAAGCGCTTTGCAAAACACCCTCACTGACCACCTTGTGACAATCTCCAAGTTGCAAACAAGTCAGATCACAATCTATAATCTTGCAAATAACTAGGGCACAATTTCACAAGTTCGGTGCCATGAATCTGCAACCAAGATCATATGATCTCTTCACCAACAAGATCAACTTCGCAAGATCAACCTTGCTAGGTCAACCTTCACTCAATTCTACTCCACAAGATCAACTCTGCTCTGATACCACCTGATGCAGACCAAGGCTAGAAGGATCCAATTAAGGATAGTTCAGTCCTTACAGCTTCATAATTACACAACAAAATACTCAACATAATAGATAACACAATAACTATTTCAAGTAATTTGCATTAACATGCCCAACTGTAAGGCCTTCTAGGTTATGGCCAATTATAACCAGAAATAATTCTGCAAGATCCACAACCAGATCCAATACAATCTCTAACTAGTTTAGCTTTGAAGATAATTAGAAGCTGATAGAAACCCTAAGGAAGATCTAAACTTGAGCTCGCAAGCCTCCAAGAAATCTCCTTGTTTCCAAGTGTGCAAACCACTAGCTTTACTATTACAAACTATTAGATAGAAATCTGATCTGCAAGATCATGCAAGATCTTTTCCACAACTTCACCAACTTTAGCTTTCAGGCGTCATGTCTGACATTCCAGATCTGCTAAGTCATGTCCCTAAACATCTACCCAAACACCCCTTAAATACTAATAATCAGCCACAAGTCGGCAAGATGAAGCCCTTAACTATTCCTAACAAATATTAAATGCCATACAAGTCAGCTTAGAAATTGTATACAAACATTTAATTCAACATGTCGGCCTCTAGATCCACTTAGGAGAATCCAACAAAAGATACAAATAATAAATGCACCAAGTCGACCTAACAAATCACATAGAACTCCAGTCGTTAATCTAGAACTACTGAGCATCAATGAATTAACCGAGCACGCCAAGCATCACTGAGCACCATTGTCAACCAAGCACCATAGGCATGACCGAGTAAAACTTTCACCGAGCATCAGGGACTATCGAGTTCCTTCAGTGACCGAGCTTCCTTCAATGACAAAGACCGTCGATCAAGGCTACAACCAAGTAAAACTGGCCAAAATACAAACACCTATACATTTTCACCGAGGACACAGAATGCCCCTACCTCAACCTTGGATGCCCCTGCATCATATGGACTACACCATTAAACATGTGTATAAAGAGATTCACAAAGAAGATGGCTTCACAAATAATGGAAATTGATAGTCTGGCTTATGATTCTAGTGATGCAGTGGATACCCAGTTAAAGTCTTTGTGCTGGAGGGGGGTGTAGTTGTGAACATGGTAAAGAAGATAACGTGATGGCCAATCCTAGGTAGTAGTTTTATTTTAAAAAATATGAAGAATATGTTGGAATTAGGAGAGATAGGTACTGAGAGGGGAGGGGTGAATCAGTGCCTTCAAAACTTTACTTGTAAAACCTTTTTGATCTATAACTGAATACTGTGATAGCTGATCAAAATAATTTGAATACAATTGTATAAATCAATCATCTAGTTAACTTAAGAAAGTAAACAACATGAAATCAATATGAAAATCACATAACACAAGTATTTTGGTAACGCAGAAACCCTTGTAAGAAGGTAAAAACTGTGGTGGGGATGACACCCACAAATTCTTCACTACTGCAGATAGAAAAGGTTTGCCTGTTAAGGCTACAAGTTTTGGTCACTTCTGGTGATCTTACCCTATTAGGAGTAACATATTAGATCATCTAGATCTACCTAGTTATAGGATTTAAACAACACTAATGAAGTGTGTACTCGGTTAAGAGATTTACATAAGATTGTTAAGTCTACTCTTTTAAGAGATTTATCAAAAACTCTATCACAATTGTCAGAAAGTAATAGGCAAATATCTGCTAGTTGACAAATCAATTATCTGAAACAGATCTATAAGTGCTCATCAAAATATCACCTTATCTGTGATGGTTCTCTACTCTATTCTGCTCGGTAGCCTTCTCTGATTCTTCTCAATCTGATATCCTCTGTGCTCTGTTCTGCTTAGTAAATTGATTGTCTTGAAGTTTGGCAATGTCTTCAAGTGCTCCGTGATTCACATATATTAGTTCAACCAACCTTATAAAATGGTGTGAACATACAAAATATATAGTGTTCTATTTTTTCTACCTTAGCAAAAATTAGGTTTACAAGAATAATCATAACCCTAAGATCTACGATGCAAAATAACCTAGATCAACTATTATAGTAAGATAAACATTAGATTTAATGAGTATCTATTTACAATAAATGCTCCTTGATCTTGGTAAACCATTTTACGATCTGTTGTAATCATTTGCATAGAAGAATGTGCCATTTCAAATTACTATGCCATTTTCTATGATCATCAGTAAACACTATATAAACTACTCGGTGTATACTGTGATTCTCAGTGTTTACTGACCGTCAGTGTCAGTGTCGCTTGTGCTCGGTTAATTGTGTGATGCTCGGTGTAAAGACCTTACCGACTACTTTGTCTTACTTCTTGTTACCGACCATCTCAATATAAGTAACCGACCGACCTGTTTACTATCCTTTGATACTAATGACAACCTTAAATGCTCAATAGAGATTAACAATCTCCCCCTTTGGCATTGGTATCAAAACTTCGAATGTATATAGACAAAATGTTTCTATATATTCCTTATGTCTCCGCCATATACATATCCACAAAAAAACTTCTAAGTACAAAGTACTCCCCCTCGGTGCATACTCATGGTAGTATGTAATATATCAAAGTATACTTATTTGGCATATACATGTTTTCCCCCTTTTTGATAATAATGCCAAATATGAAAAATATATATATAATGTATACTTACATCTTATCAATAATGTGCGGATGGATTTTCTTTATAGACTCCAAGAGGTTGTCCCATTCCTCTTTCAAGTTGGTAAGAGCAATATGCTCAAGACCAACTTGTGCATGCATGTCAAAGATATTATCCAACACAGAAATCTTTGGTGTTGCCACAAGTTGTTCAGCTTTGACAATGTGTGTTTCAAAAAATTTTAGGTAAGGAGTGAGTTCTTTTTGTAACTCTGTAACCTGATCGGTGATGTGTGCTTCTTGTTTCCTTAAATCTGCTATCAGCTGCCAAAGTTCCTGAACTTGATTAATATGCTTTAAGAAAGAAGTTGGCTCGACGATAGCTGCTTGTGTACTCAATTGTATCTCTACTTCTAAACCTTTTATCTTTTCACTGACTTCTACAGTAAAGGTGTCTGAAGTAAAAATCTTGATTAGAAATTGACAGATTATCTTGGTGATAGATTTTACCTCGGTAATGACCTCAGATAATTTTACCTTGTTCAATGCCACTTCTGTGCTAATCCTTTCTGCCAATTTGTTCTAAATCTTTGATTCTTCCCGTTCTTCTATTCTTTTGTCTGCATCTGTATTAGGGGCATTGATTTTGTCGGTGAGTGTGGCAAGTTGATCTAAGATGGGAGTATTCTGATCAATATTTATTTCCAGTACTATCTGTGTGTGTGAAAATTATACCTGATCTGTAGACACAACACTCAGTAAAACATTAGAGGTTAACAAAAATTGAAATCGTGCAAAATTGAAAGCTATCTAACCAAGCGATTTACTGCCTTCTAGTAGGTGCGAGATTAATGTTCTCAGATTGTAATCGAGATCAGTGACCTAGACGACACCTAAACGAAGGATTTGAATGCAATTCTAGATATGGAATAAATGCAATTAAGCTATGTTTTTGATATTTTCTATGCAATAAGAATGATAAAAACTGATATGAATCTATGCTAGATGAAATTGATATGCTATGAATCTAACAATGATATGTAATATGAATGCAAAAATAAGATTGATCTCACAAAGATGTTGATTCGCAAGAGCTTTGATTCTTCAATTCCAATTCTCCAGCGTGATTGTGCAAAATATGAGATGATTTGTGAAGAGCTAAAGCCTTAATTTATAGAAATCCAGGGCTTTGGAGGTGCATGGGAAAAGCCATAAATCACTCAAATTAACTCATCTTGATTTTTGAGTTATCTGATCATGAAAGATAGTTAATTCTCAAAATCATGCAAAAACATGCAAAAATAGCTTTTTAACTCAAATTAGAGTTTAGATCAGCTTTTTGAACTCCAAAAGGATGTTGAGTTCCAAAAAGTCAATAACTTGCATTGATTTTCTGATTTGGAGTTTAACTGTTTCTTTTGAATATGCATAATAATTAAGAATTAAATAAATAAATAAAGTGATTTATCCTCAACTCAAGTGATTTTTAAAATAAAATAATTAATTAATGGGTTAATTAACTATTTTACCAAACTTTTATTAAAAATTATATTATTAAATAATGACAACATGTTTTAATTAATTAAATAAGAATTTAATCAATTAAAGATAGGAATTTTGATCTATTGTCAAAATTAAATAATACAATTAATAATAGATAGAATTAAATTTAATTAAATAATTAAGTGGCAAATATTAAATCTAATTAATTAAATATGAAAATATTCAATTAATCAAACTTAGGATAAATGTGATTTATTGCCAAATAATCATTAAATTAAAGATAATTAAGATGATTAGGAATATTACTAGGAATATTCCCCGATGCAAAATTTAAGATAATCAATTATGATTCGATGATGTTTAGATGTGCCTTAGATTAGGACTTTGATGTCGATTTTGTTCGATTTGTCGATGTAGGAGGTTAATGAACTTATAGCCCATTTTTGGGGTATTACATTTTGCCCCTCTTTGAATTACCGTGCGAAGCGCAGTGGTTCAAAGATAGTCTGTGTTTGATAGAGATATGAAATTGATTCAAAAGATAAACCAATCTCAAGATAGAAACCAATTGAGAGATATTGAGATAGGAGGTCTTGAATGACCAGAGATAATGTTCACTGTAGCAGAAAATAAACCTATGATTGCAAAAAAGTGTCAAAACACCTGATTCTGAACCTTAGGATTGATAAGAAGTGAGTGACCCATTCTAGACTCGATTGTCTTAGCAGAACTAGCAGGTATCACATCTGAATCTTTCAGTTGCTGAAGAACCAAGGAAAGAACACTATGATCTGATGGTTGCAAAAACTAATACAGTTTACAAGATTAGGAGAATACCAGATTGATATGGATCGATGAATCTGATATGCCTCAAGTGATGATAGATTTGCCCCGAGCGATGAGGACTTTTGATGAATCAGTGACTAGATGTGATTGTTGTCTTTGATCATTGATGAAAGATATTGATAGATTTGATCAATAGAATTTGATTTACAGACTTTGAATGATGTGCAATACCATGCCCCCTTCGGGATTAAAATTGAAATCTGACTAGAAAAAGTCAGCGTTGATAGTTCAGAAGCATGCTAATTGATTTGAGAAGTGGTTAAACATGTCCAAGAACACATTCTGCATCGTTTGGAGGTCCTGGAGACCAAATTTGACTACGTTAAACCATGAGTTGACCATAGTTGACCAAGTTGAAATTTTGATAGTTTGATGTAAGATAATCAGTTGAGTTGAATACTAGATTTCTGTGATGATTGAAGGTTGATTATGAAAGCAATCAATAATATGAATGATCTCAGATTTGAATTTTGATCTTGAAAAAGGATTCTACTTGCTATTTCATTTGAGGAACCTTCGTGTGAGATGCAGTTCTTGTTAGACTTGAAGATGTGATTTGAAGAATCATTTAAGCATTGAAGTTCGTTTAATCATTGTGAGATCATGCAAACATGCAAAATGAAATGAGACATGCAAAATGAAATGCAACCTAAGACCTAGGACCTAGTCACTGATCATATGTCGATTTGTTATCATCATTGAACTTTTAGGTAATCGGATAAATCAATACAATGCCCACTAGCCATGAAACCATAGACATATGAATATCGATTTGTATGCGCAAGAATCAATACAAGACCCCCTGGTTATACAACTATGGACATATGAATATTGATTTGTTTTCGAAATGTCGGATTAGATATAAGCACCAAGGCACAAGCGCCAGGATGACCTGAATATCATGTCCATTTTGATATAGCAATTTGTACAAGCATCAAAACATAAACGTTGTGATGACCTGAGTACACCTTGCGTTACAAACACATCAAACAGTCAAGAGATCATTCTAAATCCAATGTGAATTACCCGTAGTGACCCTTTATCATTCACATCCTTAGGCAAGATTGCGTTCCACAGTAGGAGAAAGAACTTACTCAAAAAAATAATAGTTAGATCAAACTTCCTTGAATTTTCTGGGTATCAATGGTTGAGGTATGCATGGCCATCCAATTCAAGATAGAGGCTCTTACAGTCGGACACCATGTCAATCCAGAAGTTCCAAAGATGTTAGATTTTCACATACAAGCAGAAGACAAAGAAAAGATTATGCCCCCAGTCATCACCCTCTAAATCTTGTAAAGGACATCATCGAAGAGCTCGAAGGGACACAATATGCAAAAATCTCAATGTGAATCAATAAGCATACAAGGAGATAAAAGCATATAAAAAGCATAGATTGTTTTCAATTGAGTTTTGATGTTTGATTGCGTTGTTGTAGATGCAAAATCTTTTCTGGAGACAAGACTGACTGACTGACTCACATGAAGCTTCAAAGGACTCTGGCTAGATATGACATGTCTAAGATACATGGGAGACCATAGGATATGACATTGATTGCCCCCAAGTGTTAAACATTGATAGGATACAGACGCTTGAGCTGATTGGTGTATAGACCAACTTATTGAAAACTGGAAATGCAGAAACAAACCGGGAGATATGTACAAACTAAAGCAAGATTGAAAGCTGGGAAAGACCAAGATTGTGCTGATAGATGAAGCATTTTGAAACAAGTGGCACCTGTTTGCCAGGTTTTCACCATCTTGGTAGAGATTTTATTTTTGCTACCAAGGCGCCTATTTCCAGGTTTTCACCAAGGCACTTTTTCTTTTTTTTAATTTTTTTGTATTTTTCATTTTTTTAATTTTTTTGTACTTTTCATTTTTTTGATTTTTTTTTGTAAATCATCAAGGCGCCTATTGCTAGGTTTTCACCAAGATGTTCATTTTTTCAGGACTTTTTCTGATTTTTTAAAGATTTTTTTCAGAACATTTACCAAGCACTGAATGCTTTAGGCATAGAATTTCTTCAGATGGAGAACGTTGATTGGTTCTCGGAGCTGTTCTCCTTCAGTCATTGAGAGTTGATAAGCACCAGAGCCAAAATTAGCAGTGATTACAAAGGGACCCAGCCAATTGGGTTTGAACTTCCCCTTGCGTTCTCGATGTGATTGATTTTTAGGATTTTCTCTCAACACTAGATCACCAACCTGAAATTCTCTATGTCTGACTTTCCTGTTGTAGCCTCTAGACATTCTTTTCTGATATACTCTGAGATGATCATACGCTACTTGCCTACGCTCATCTAGTAATTTCAGTTCTTGTAACCTAGACACTCTGTAGTCTTCATCAGTGACAAGTCCATGCATTCTGATTCTAAGTGATGGCATATCAACCTTAATAGGTAGTACTGCTTCAGACCCATAAACTAAAGTGAAAGGTGTAGCCCCAATAGGTGTTTTGATACTTGTTTTGTAGGTCCATTCTGATACTTGTTCTGATACTAGTTTTGATACTGGTTCTGATACTGATTCTGATACTAATTCTGATAATTGTTCTGATACTGGTTCTGATACTGATTCTGATACTGATTCTGATAATTGTTCTGATACTGGTTCTGATGCTTGTTCTGATAATTGTTCTGATACTGGTATACTTGAAAGCATCTTTTTCCATTTGCAAACTCCCAAGCAAGATCATATCGTGCAGTCCCAATGTCTAGCAAGGTGGAGAACAAGAGGGATTAGCAAGCTAGTGGAAGAGATGGAAGACAAGAGAATGAAGGAGAATGAAGGGAAGAAATCCTCAAGGGGAAACTCCTCAAGAATACCCAAGCTAGGGAAAAATTGTCATGTAAAGCGCATTTGGACAAGCAATGAAAGGCAAGCATAGGATAAGCACAAAATCATAATGCAAGAGCAGGAAAGGATGCAATCCAAAGGAGTAGACATGTCAAGAGGCTTCATAGCACCGTGTTTTACTCTTTCTTTCTTAGATCAAGACCAAAGGAGAAAAGGATAGTCATAGGCAAAAATGAATGAAGGAAAATAAATATGAAGGCTAAATAGGAAGGGATTGAAAGCAAGATCATCATCAGACAACTCACAAAATAGCCAAATGTTCGTGTATAGATAAACATTGTCAAGATCAAAGAGAGAAGATGAAATGGATGAAATATGTAGAAGAACTACGCATGATGCCTGATTGCCAGGTTTTCATCATGGTACTTATCCAAGGTGCCACAAGGAAGTGGTTTTCACCATAGGATGAATTTATTTCTCTTTACTTTTGCTACCAAGGTGCCTGTTTCCAGGTTTTCACCAAGGCACATTTTCAATTTTATTTTATTTTTATTTTTATTTTTATTTTTTTGGAAGAAGGCAAGCTTTTTAGATCATGCTCCTTGAAAGGATAAACCATGATATGCCAAGGATTCAAAATGATATGCTCAAAGATGCTAATAGGGAAAGGAACATGGAAGAGAAAAATGGAGGATAGGGTTTTATGTAAAGCGAGTGAGCTTGGAAGATAGGAGGAATAGGAAAATAAGGAAAAATGATAGAAGGTAGAAGGTTAATGAATGGAAGGATTGGGAAAGGGTAGATGGAAAGGAAGGCAAGATCAACATAAACACACACCTTGAAGGGTGGTGAGAGGGTGGAGGAAACGTAAATGAAGGAATACGTGAAAGAATATGGTGAATGGATAGTAGAGGTTGAGGTTTAGAAACATTTAATGGAAGAATATTTTTGGAGGGAGATGAAGTGGAAGCCTTTGGAAGCTTGAATGTCAATTTCACTTTTTTCTCAACACCAGACTCTTTCAAGAGAGACTTTGGAATCCATATAGCCGTAGGTTTTTTATTTCCTTTTGATAATCTAGAGAGAATATCTTCAATGATGGATTTTGGAACCCATACTTGTCTTGTAGTTTTTTTCTTAGATATCTCTTTTGACTTTATGCCTCCGTGTCGATTAGAGGAGACATGGTGATCTTCTCTTTTTGATGGATTCTTGTATTGCTTTTTTTTCTTATATTGAACATTCAAGTTACTTCCAAAAGACTTGGGATTTGTGGAAGAAGGAGGATATGACTGGTTTAGATGGGTGGTTGGATGAAAAGGATTCAAGGGTATGCATCTATGTTGATCTTGAGGAAAGATGGGAGATGGGGGTATGTAAGGACCCAAGATGGATGGAAAATTAGGAGAGTTAGGAGGGGAAAGTGAAGGGACATAAGGACCCAAGATGGAAGGAAGGCATGAAGCCCCTAGTAGTGGTGGAAGAGGTCCAAGGATGGAAGTGGAAGATGCAAAAGGATAATCAATAAGTTCATCAGCATTTATATGACAACCAAGGATATCAACATCTTTAGAGTGAGCATTAGAATTTTCAGTAGAATCATGGACATCTTGAATAGGAGCACCTTCTTTGATAGGATTGTTCAAAGCTTGCAAAGACTTAGGAAGAGTAGAAAGTGGAAGTGAACATGGAGTGGTAGAACAAGAAGATGGAAGACTTTGATCTTGACAAGGATCTTTGGATAGCACAAGTGCATAATTTTTCTTTTGATTTTCAATAGGCTTAACATTGGAAGTAACAACACTATTTTTAACAACCTTAATGGAAGTATCATCTTTGGAAAATGCAAGTGTAGTAAAGTTATTTTGATTGCCAATAAGCTCAACAGTGTAAGTAGTAGCTTGATCTTGCTTAGGAGAAGACTTAAGACATGATGGAATGCATGAAAAAGGGGGTACAGGATCAAAAGAACCCTGAGGTGGATAAGAGACATCGTGAAAAAGAGTGGATGACATGGAGGGTTCTTGATCTTGATCTTTCTTTATGTTCTTTTCTTCATCATTTTTAGAGTCCTCTTGACATGGAGCCACTTCTAAAGACAAGCAAGCATGTTGGAATGGTATGGAAGACTGTTGTAGAGATGGTGAAGGACCAGCTGAAGTAGGCATTGTAGCGCATAAAGGCTTAGGCTCTTTAGGTTTATCATTATTGAAAGTATTTGCAGCCAAGTGAAGGTTAGCTTGAGTTTCTTTAAGAGGTAGCCCTGGAGGATAACTATAGGGAACCGCATGAAAAGTATCAAGGCTTGTGTTGGATGAAGGTTCTGTGAAAGATTTGAAAGACTCAGAAGCTTTAGGAAATGTATGGGTATTGGAGGAAGTAGGGGATGGAAGGGAACCATCACAAGACAAAGGTCCAACATTAACATGATCTTGCTTGAGAGTGTAATCTTTATTTTCAGCCTAAGAGTTCTTAGAGGAGAGATCCTTGTAGTATTGATGTTTCAAGCTAGCATGATGTATTTTATAGTCCTCAGCAGTAGTAGATGGATCATCATCAAGGTATTGTCCACAAAAGCCATCAAAGTCTCTTTCAAAATCAGAATCATATGGATCACCATCACGATCTATCCAATGTGACGGCCCATTTGTAGTAAGCAGGAATGAACGATGAGGAGGACTCTTAGGAACATAGGTGTCATAGGTATCATTACATTGTCTGTCATCATAGTCATCATAGTCTCCAAAGCTAGATGTGTCACTCTCCGTGGAAGAGGTATCATATTGCTCAAATTTTTTCTGGGGGCATGGTGACATGTACAAGTCTTTATCAAATGGAAAAGAGTATAGAGGTTCCTTTTCTTTCCCAAGTTTGTCAAGCTGGACTTGCATAGCATGTATCTGTTTCATTATAGTGGTGATCAGAGCTTCTTCCTCGTGTTTACTGATTCTTTGAGACATGTATACTGATTCTCAATAGCTACTGCTCTTTTCTTGACACAATGATATTTTTGACAGATTTTGGAACTAGGCTAGAAACATTGGATATCTTGCAATTTGACAATTTCTGACAACTCTCTCAAATTTTTCCAAATGACACTCTGCAGACTTGCACGACACTGGGTAGTCTATGAAACGAAAGTTGCTAAACTCGTACGACAATTGGGTAATAATGAAATGACAGTTGTAAATATCATATGACAGTTGCTAACAGGATTTCGACTTTCTTGAATTTGCTGGTTTGAAAACTCGTACGACACTGGGTTCTCAATCGTACGACAGATGGGCAATACTGAAATGACACTTGACAAAATTCATATGACTTTTGACTTCCTGAAATGACTTTTGACTCCAGAAAGATTTTACGTCAATTTTTGCAAAATTTAAGGTCTTTAGTTTTGGATTGTTTGCAAATTGTACTGTCCAAATTTTGAAGGTTATACCAGATTTGATCATTTTTAATAGCCAAGTAGATAAACAAGCACACAGAATAGCAAGCAAGTGATTCCAAGCACATCTGAAAACAATGAACAAGGGCAAAAGCAACCTTGCGCATGAACAATCAAGTGACCAAATTGTGCTAATCCCTGAGAGTACTAATTGTGTATGTTCTAAAAAGTTTTGCAATAACACACATATACCTGAGAATGAAAAATTGGCCTCTCTAGGGTTTTTAGTAATGGTTTGACTCTGCAACTTTTATGATTCAAAGGGGTGAACTCCAATCCTGGCACACCAGGGTTTTGACACAGTCTGAGAAATTAATCTTTAAGAGCTGCTAGGGAGATCTGACAACCCAACAATGAACCATACCCATGGATATTTCTTCCACAAGGACATTTATATAGCGGCTATCACTACCATGGTGAAAATGGCTATTACCGCTTGAGGTTCCATCAACGCAGTTTTCCCTGTGAAGGGATTGTCCGCTATGGTTAACCCTCTCTAAAGATGACTCACAATAGTATACCACAAGGGGACTTGGCTCCAGATCCAAGGCTTTTGACACCTTTTCACTTTTAACCCAAACAAAGCAAGCAGATTAATCCGACACACTAAGACAAAGTTTTGTTCCACCAAGGTCTGTGATATCAACTCCACATGATCTATCAACCTCTCCGGGGAGAGAATGTATCAATCAATAAGAGAAGACACACTAACCAATTTTGATTCACCAAAGCTCGTGATATCAACCCCACGTGATCTATCAACCTCTCCGGAGAGAGAATGTGTCGATCAATAAGAGAAGATGCACTAACCAAGTTGAATGTGAAATGCACTAAGTATCCTCCCTACCTACAAGGATTCTGTCATCAAGAAGGATTTCGCTGGGAATCTAATCTTTCAAGAATCACAAATAGTGTTCATAGGGCCTAATTACTATGTGAGCACAGATATATTCCCGAAAGTAAATCTACCAAAAGTACCCAAAAAGTAGAAAGAGGAACACTTAATGCTTAAAGCGAATATGAGATGAGTCCACAAGGTGGAACACTTAACACCTCACACAAGCTGAAAATGAGTCCCCAACTTAGAAAATAAGTGAGTTCCTAAAAGCACAAAAGGGTTGCCAAGTGGAACACTTAACGCTTCTGTCCTGTTGACCCCTCCCCTTTATGGCGCTGAGATTGCAACCACAGGGTGGAAATGAGGGGCCGATGGATTAGCGAGTCCAATAACCCAAGATAGAAATCAAGATCAATCACAAGTATTCTAAGACTACTTAATGAATCCTTAAGGGTTCACAACCTAGTATCAATTATGCAAGTGTGTAGAAATAGATCAAAAGCATGAAAAGATGCACACAAGCTTGACACATAAGAGATTTATTTTAAGTCCCAAATCAAAATATTATTAGATGAAGGAGAATACCTAGGATCCTCACAACGCGCTTAGTAGATTTTACTTGATTTTTAGCAATTTTTGTTGAATTTTTCCATGCAAGCAAGTGACGAACTCTCCAACAAGCAAACAAGCAAACAAGATATGCAAAATATATTCAACTTATGAAAACCATAGGGTTAGCTCTAAAAATCAATTATTATCAGTAATAATAACCAGCAATTAACCCAAATGACAACTCATATCATTCATTGAACCATGTAAAAAAATAAGTGCATACCCATCACAAAACTTTATTTTTTTTGCTGCATTTCACCTAGTCAACAAGATCTGATTTTTTTGATATGATTTTGGTCACAAAAATAGAAATTCAGAATAGAGACCCCTACTAAAAAATAGAGAGCTTTCCAAAAATGCAAAAATTTTAGAAAAATCTCTTCATTTGTGCCCTAGAGACCCATTTTATCAAAACAGACTAGTTTTTGTAAATTGACTATTTGAGCTATGATATCATGTCCAAATTTAAAACACAAAGAATGGACCCCCTGTAAAATTTAAAGAAATTTCCAAAAATATAAAAATTTCTAAAAAATATGCTGATTTGTGTCAGATATTAATTTTTTCTGGAATTTGAAGAAAAAATTATTAAAAATTCAAAACATCTTAGAAAATTCTAAATTTTTAACTGCAGCTTCTTTGATATGTCACCAACCTGCCAAAAGAATTTCAGACCAAAACTACAAGCTGTTTGGGAGATAAAATTAAATCTTTGAAACTTTGGGGTTTTAGCTCTCAAAAAAATCAAAACCAGCATGCAAAAGTGTGTTGCCC
Organism: Chamaecyparis obtusa; assembly: GCA_027943335.1. NCBI lineage: Eukaryota > Viridiplantae > Streptophyta > Pinopsida > Cupressales > Cupressaceae > Chamaecyparis > Chamaecyparis obtusa. The sequence goes on along the minus strand of BSBK01003718.1, from coordinate 5,363,883 downwards.
CATGGTGGGCACTAGAAATGTGTGTGTGAAAATTATACCTGATCTGTAGACACAACACTCAGTAAAACATTAGAGGTTAGCAAAAATCAAAATCATGCAAAATTGAAAGCTATCTAACCAAGCGATTTACTGCCTTCTAGTAGGTGCGAGATTAATGTTCTCAGATTGTAATCGAGATCAGTGACCTAGACGACACCTAAATGAAGGATTTGAATGCAATTCTAGATATGGAATAAATGCAATTAAGCTATGTTTTTGATATTTTCTATGCAATAAGAATGATAAAAACCGATATGAATCTATGCTAGATGAAATTGATATGCTATGAATCTAACAATGATATGTAATATGAATGCAAAAATAAGATTGATCTCACAAAGATGTCGATTCGCAAGAGCTTTGATTCTTCAATTCCAATTCTCCAGCGTGATTGTGCAAAATATGAGATGATTTGTGAAGAGCTAAAGCCTTAATTTATAGAAATCCAGGGCTTTGGAGGTGCATGGGAAAAGCCATAAATCACTCAAATTAACTCATCTTGATTTTTGAGTTATCTGATCATGAAAGATAGTTAATTCTCAAAATCATGCAAAAATATGCAAAAACAACTTTTTAACTCAAATTAGAGTTTAGATCAGCTTTTTGAACTCCAAAAGGATGTTGAGTTCCAAAAAGTCAATAACTTGCATTGATTTTCTGACTTGGAGTTTAACTGTTTCTTTTGAATATGCATAATAATTAAGAATTAAATAAATAAATAAAGTGATTTATCCTCAACTCAAGTGATTTTTGAAATAAAACAATTAATTTATGGGTTAATTAACTATTTTACCAAACTTTTATTAAAAATTATATTATTAAATAATGACAACATGTTTTAATTAATTAAATAAGAATTTAATCAATTAAAGATAAGAATTTTGATCTATTGTCAAAATTAAATAATACAATTAATAATAGATAGAATTAAATTTAATTAAACAATTAAGTGGCAAATATTAAATCTAATTAATTAAATATGAAAATATTCAATTAATCAAACTTAGGATAAATGTGATTTATTGCCAAATAATCATTAAATTAAAGATAATTAAGATGATTAGGAATATTACTAGGAATATTCCCCGATGCAGAATTTAAGATAATCAATTATGATTCAATGATGTTTAGATGTGCCTTAGATTAGGACTTTGATGTCGATTTTGTTTGATTTGTCGATGTAGGAGGTTAATGAACTTATAGCCCATTTTTGGGGTATTACACTATCTATTGTAGAATATCCCTCACATCATTTAACACTTCTTTATGTTTGTGTTCTTGCCTTAACTTCTCTTATGTCACTTTCCTTGAACATAATTCCCCATATCTACTTAGTTCCTCGGGGCTGAGGGTTCTCAGGTCAAATTCTGGTATAATGATAACTTCATCAATGGTGACCGGCCCTTTGGCTTTCTTCATCTTCTTCTTTTGGGCAAGAGGTGACTTCTTTTCACTTATAACAATAGCTTTTTCTTCACTTTTCAGAGTATCTTTCCCAATTGACACTATATCATCCTTCTTTTGCTCCTCGGTAGATGGTGTGGGAGTCTCGATTGTAGTGTCAGGTGGGTTCACCTCGGTTGACTTTGTTTCTTCTGGTTCCTTTGTTTCTATAGACTGTGCCTCTAGTTTTTTAGGCTCATTTGTATTTGTAGGTTGCTCAGGTGCTTGTATCTTAGTTGTATCTTTATTTGGCTCAGGATGAGAAGCATCAAGTTGTACTTGTGAAATTATTTCAACTGCCTCTATAAGTGCAGGTAGTTCACCCGGTAGAGATGTGAACACACTATCAGTGTCTAGTGCTTCATCTTTGTATGGTGCAATTGTCACATCTTCATCATCCTCATCATCAGGATCACCATTAGTGATGTCCTTAATGAGTGCATCATCATTGGTTTTCTTTTGCAAGTGGATCTTTAGTTGATCCGGTGCATCCTGTGAAATTTTGATTTCTTCCTTTTGTTCGGTGATATCAATTACCTCGATAACTAATATACTGGTGTCCTCTATTTTCTTACCTTTGTTATCATCAATGAAAATACCTTTATCTTTTGAACTATGTCTCTTCTTAGACAGTTTCAAGAATGCTTCCTATTTAACTTTCTCTTCTACTTTCAAAATTGATGTCCATAGAGAATCACATATGACATCCATATCATCCACATTCTCATCCATGATCTGCATTGCTCTATTCTTGACTAGAAATCTAGCCTGATACTTTGTCATGTATTCACTTACCACAACATAGCTAAAGTGTGAGGCTGCATGACTTAGTGACCGTTCTCTTTTCCTTTTCTCTGTATCTAGTGCAATAGCCCATCTCTCACTTATTTAGTCATCAAGTTCCTTTGGCAATTGACATGCGAATTCCATTGGTACTCTCTTGAATTTAATCATCATCTAGACGATAGCATGTTCTATCTTTGTCTTGTCCTTAATTGACATTTTCTTAAATTTTCCTCTGCTTGGATCTGTAAGATTTCCATTCTCAATTATAACTTCAATTATTTCTTCTATAGTACTTTCCCTATTACGAACTAACTTGAATTGATCAGGATCATTTTCTATTTCTGTATCCTCTAGATCTTCCTTATTTCTTATGTATTTCCTCTTTTTCTTCGCTGTCTCAGCTACTTTCTTGTTCTTTCTCTTAACATATTTCCTGGTCGGTGTAGCTGCTCTTCTTTTTGCTACTTTTACTACTTTTACTTGCTCGATGGATTGTGTAGCAGTTAACGAACGTGTCTTCATTCCTTCAGGTTCTGGTAGCTACATTTCTTGTTCATCATTTGTGGGAGGAACCGGTGTGTGATCCTTTTCTTTGTCTGAATCAGTCTCCTCGCTATCATAGGGCTTGTCAGCCAACTATAACTGACCTTCGATTGCTTCTTTAACTGGTGACTCCTTAGGTGAGTCACATTCATTTCCATATTTTGCTGTGAGATCTTTTCTCATTTTCTTCGCTCTTCTAGACATTTTCCTGATCTCTATGTCTGTTGTGATTCAAGATTTAGCTTCCTCATATAGACCAAACCTACTGGCAGTGATGTCTATAATCGGTAATGCTAGCAATGCATTGATAGATTTCAGAGTGAAATCATGATTCATTTCATATCCCATCGGTGCTAAACATTTTGTTCTTGGTTCTACTGCCTTTATCATTGAGTGGTCTATGCTTACTACAAAACATATGTCATCTTCAAATTTGCTCACTAAATCCCTTGGAATTCTACTCCTTTGTTGCATTTTTGCCTGAAATTCTTTGAAATATGCCTTGAATTCCTTATTCAGATTGTCTCCTAAACTTTTCATCATTTCTCTGATTTGTGTAGTTATCGGTTTGTCCGATTGCCAATTTACTTTACCAATTCCTGGTACATATTTTTGCAGATAGAAAAACATACAGACAAGTAGTGATCTGTACTTACATGTATTGGACTTCTTTGCTTTTATTGTCTTCATATTGTCATGCAGTTAGTGTAGTAGTAGCTCGACAAGATCAACCTAGTGATCTTTCTTCACAATTTTGTATGCCATGTCCATGGTGCTGCAAGGTACACTATTTGGTCTACTAGATTGAAATATCTTGTACCCGATGACATGAGCTATGAATTTTACCTCTTGATCTTTGATAGTTGAGATTTTTAGTGCCCTACCATCCCATTAAGCTCTAGTGTTCTTTTCAACGTCGGGATGAGACAAACTTTGAAAGGCTTTGGCTTTGTCGGTTGTAGGGTACCCAATAACCCTACTGATAATCTTCTTCGTGACCTCAACAAGCTTATCTTACCAAAATTTTCCATCATGAAATCTTCTTAGCATGATTCTTATCTAGTCATTTTGGAAGGATTGCGGGAAGTATGTGAAACACCATAACCCCGACTCCTCAATCTTCTTGTATTCAGATTTAATCTTTCCATTCGGTCCACAGACTTGCTGATAAGCAACAATGGTCTCAAAATCACATACTTCACTGATTTTGCAGTGAATATAGGCCCTAAAATCTTCTGTTAGCAAAACCCTATCTGGAATACTAGAAAATGCACCCATATCATCCGATTGTGCTGTGACCTTGGGATGAGGTTTGAATTTCTTCTCAGAAAAATGTGCCCTAACAATTAATTCTACTTCCTCCTCAATGTTCTGTGATTTTCTTGCAGTTGATGTCGATGCCATAAATTATTTCTAGGGTTTCGACAAACAATAGATAACCAGTGCTTGGTAGGTAGATGAACTTACTCGTTATCATCGAAGAATTGTCATCGGTTCGATCTACAGTAGGTTGGAATATTTTTTGAAAATCTTTAGCTCAAACTCTTCTCTATAAAATCTCTATTCTTTGAAGTTGCAATGTAACAATGAACTCTATTTCTGCGTATATATATAGACTTTTCGATATTCCCACTCAAATTTTGATTCATTAAATGTGTGACCTAACTTTTGATATGAAACAACTGTCAGCTCGGTAATGTCTACAATTTCTTTTGCTCGGGTAACATAGAATTTCTTCATCGATTTGCACTATTGTCAGTTAACCTTGTATAGTGATTACCGATGGGTAACCAACTCATGTTTCTTCTTTTACTGATTATGTGACATTTGTAAACTTATAACACATAAACCATGGTGCATCTTTATTCATGCAGATTTGGTATTTGTACATCATATATAAGGAATTGTATGTAAAATGTGATCATATAAAATGTCAGTTCCATACATACCTTTGTCATCTTAAGTGGAGTACCGATGTCACCCAATCCAGTGGATGAGGTTTCACCGATAGTGTTACTTGACTCAGCATTCTCATTAGATGCCTTCTTCCACATTATGTTCCTTAACTTTGTAATATCTGCAATGTTATATCCACTTTCAAATATATGGTTTTCATCTGGTGCTCGGTCTCTGCAGTTCTTGCTTACATGACTGACCTTGTGATAGTGCATACATGTCATTCCTGCATTTGTCTAGTTTCTTGATTGCCCAATCCAATTCTTTCTGTAATAGTTTTCTGCAATATGTCCATACCAACCACATACAGTACAATTAGTCCATGTATTATAATCTCAAACATATGAGTTACCTTGTCTCTTCGGTTGATATGGCTTTCATTATAGTTTCTCTTTAGGTGTCCAGACTTGTTTCATTTTCACCTTCTAGTCCCTTGCAATGTGTCCATGCTTATTACAAGTATAGCATATTTTCTCCTCAGTAGTATTATTAGCAATTCCATTCTTCTTAGCTCTGCATTCATAAGATGGATGTCCAAACTTACCACAATAATAACAATATCCATTGAGTTTAGGAATGATAGGAGGTTTACCTTGTGCTTTGCTTCTGCACACATTAGATGTATGTCCTATTTTTCCACAATGATAACATGTCAACACTTTAGGTTTTTGAGTTTGATTGTTGTTGACTTTTTTAGCTTGTTGTGATGATTCTCCTTCACCGGTGTAGCCTATACCGGTTCTACTTCTGAATCTCCTCTGATTAGTCAGGAAATCATCAATCTTTTTAGAACTGTCCTTAGCTATCTTCATCATTTCATTGTGTTGCTTTTGTGTCTTTATTTCATTATGTTGCTTTTGTGTCTTTATTTCATTTCTCAAATTTTCATTATCTTCTCTAAGTATTGCAACATCTTCAAGTCTTCTTGATAATTCTCCATTTACTCGATTCATTTCTTGATTTATTGTCATCATCTGATTTGATACTTGGAAGTGACGATCAGTGAGTCTCCGTATTTCACTTTCTTTTGCTTGAAGTTGTTCAGTCATCAGTCTTCGGTCATCAATAGCCAGATTTCAATCTTGTTCAGCTTGTCTAGCATTGTTCATGATTTCCACCATTCTCACCATTTGAGATTCATGACTGATTTGAAGTGCTTTCAATTGCTTAGATAGATGTTGATTCTTTTCAGATAAATCAAAGATTATGCTTTTAGATCCGTCAGAGATGCTTCCAGAGCTTGATCCAATTTGATCAAATATTTCATCAATAGGTTCTTCATGATAACTAATTTCATTCAGCTAAATTGCAAGGTTCTTCCTTTCAACCAGTAATTTCTTCAGTTCTTCCTTGGCTTGTTTATACTGTTCCACAAACATTTGTATTTGTATCTTCTAATTCTCAATAGTCTTGTCAAGTTTGTATCTCTCCATGACTTAGATCTTTACCCTTCAGTGGTTAGATTGTTCAACAAGAGAACTGCGCTCTGATACCAATTGTTGGAATTAGGAGAGATAGGTACTAAGAGGGGAGGGGTGAATCAGTGCCTTCAAAACTTTACTTGTAAAACCTTTCTGATCTATAACTGAATACTATGATAGCCGATCAAAATAACTTGAATACAATTGTATAAATCAATCATCTAGTTAACTTAAGAAAGTAAACAACATGAAATCAATATGACAATCACATAACACAAGTATTTTGGTAACACAGAAACCCTTGTAAGAAGGTAAAAACTGTGGTGGGGATGACACCCACAAATTCTTCACTATTGCAAATAGAAAAGGTTTGCCTATTAAGGCTACAAGTTTTGATCACTTCTAGTGATCTTACCCTATTAGGAGTAACATATTAGATCAGCTAGATCTACCTAGTTATAGGATTTAAACAACACTAATGAAGTGTGTACTCAATTAAGAGATTTACATAAGACTGTTAAGTTTACCCTGTTAAGAGATTTATCAAAAACTCTATCACAATTGTCAAAAAGTAATAGGCAAATATCTGCTAGTTGACAACTCAATTGTCTAAAACAAATCTATAAGTGCTCATCAAAATATCACCTTATATGTGATGGTTCTCTACTCTGTTCTGCTCAGTAGCCTTCTCTGATTCTTCTCAATCTGATATCCTATGTGCTCTATTCTGCTCGGTAAACTGATTGTCTTGAAGTTTGGCAATGTCTTCAAGTGCTCTATGATTCATATATATTAGTTCAGCCAACCTTATAAAATGGTGCGAACATACAAAATATATAGTGTTCTATTTTTTCCACCTTAGCAAAAATTAGTTTTACAAGAATAATCATAACCCTAAGATCTATGGTGCAAAATAACCTAGATCAACTATTATAGTAAGATAAACATTACATTTAATGAGTATCTATTTACAATAAATGCTCCTTGATCTTGGTAAACTATTTTACAATCTGTTGTAACCATTTGCATAGAAGAATGTGCCATTTCAAATTACTATGACATTTTCTATGATCATTAGTAAACACTGTATAAACTACTCGGTGTTTACTGACCATCAGTGTCAATGTCGCTTGTGCTCGGTTAACTGTGTGATGCTCGGTGTAAAGACCTTACCGACTGCTCTGTCTTACTTCTTGTTACTGACCATCTCAATATAAGTAACTGACTAACCTATTTACTATCCTTTGATACTAATGACAACCTTAAATGCTCAATAGAGATTAACATAATATATTATTGAAGATACAGATTTGAAAGAGAAGAATTTGCATATATTGAGTGAAACAATGGGACAAGAACATTCAAAGAGATCAAGTGGGGAGAAATGAAGAATACACAAGGAGATCATTCAAGAAATATGTGTGAAGGAGTAAGTATGTGACTAGGGTGAGATGAAATTTTGGATGTGTATGTTGAGATAAAATGTAAGCTTGTGTGGTCATACAAGTATATTTTGTGTTTTGTTAAATTAAAAAAAAGGAATTATGAATAATGAAATCATAATATTCATCATCTATTGAAGAAGTGGCATTGTCAAGGTAGAAATATGAACTATTGAAGTTGGTGCTTCATATTGGTGAGGTTGGAGTCTTATATTAGTGAATCCATGGTTCAAAATTGGTAAGGGGTTGGTACCTCTAGTAGGTTGATGCCTAAAAATTGAGAAGTGTGATTTGGTGCTTTCAATGGATTAGTGCTCAGAAACTAAGTTAGGGGTTGGTACCTCTAGTGGGTTGGTACCTATGAACATTATAAAAGAAGAATTATATAAAAAACATTGATTTTTGATGGTTTTCTCCCATTAGGATTTCCATTTAAACATTTTGTTATTGTGTTCTTATGTACATGATTGTTAGAATTTAGTATATAATAATATTGTGGTTGATAAAGTTTGAATTGGTAAAAAATGTTGTTATATTGATTCACACCCCCCGATCTCAGTATAAATGTGTGCTCTTCAATTAGTGTCAAAGTAGGCTCCTTCAAAGATAGCCTAACCATTAGAAGGTATATTTTGGAAGCACACATGGCAAAAATAAAAGGTAATAAAGGAAAATGAAATATCAAATAGAGTGTTGACCAAAAATCATGAAAACCAAACACTAACAATGAAAGAGAAGATAGAAGAATTAATAAGGTGACAAATAGAGCACACACGACAATAGATACAAGGTGTGATGTATCAAAAGGTGAAGTTGACCTTGAAATTGGACAAAAAAAAGCCAAAATGAATGGGGAAGTTGATATAGGAAAAGAATATGATGAAGATGAAGAAGTGGATCTTGAGGAAGAAGTCTATTATTCTTATAGAGAAATCAAGAAGCTTAAGGAAATAAATTTGAAACAAGGATTACAAATTCAAGAGGGAAGTGAAACTAAAAAAAAGTTATCAAAAAGTCTTGAAGGGTCCAAAGAGATGATTTAACTTGAAGAAGCTAAAAAAATTAAAGAGGAGCTAAGAATACAATTGAAAAAAAAAGGAAGATAACTATGAAAGGTTAGAAGTTGATACTGCTTCTCAAAAGAAAGATTTATTAAGTACTAGTCTCAAGTTTGAAAAGAGCTCTGAGATTCAAAGTGATATCATCGATAGTCCAAGATCGCTATCAATTAAAATGAGACTTGGCTCTTCCCAAGAGACTCTTGGAAGAAAAAAGTGGGAAAGATAAAAAGGCTTGAATACACTTTCAAAATCTCTTTCAAGATCGAAGATAGAAAATAGAAAAAGACTCATAAAGCTGAAAAGGGAACTATGAAGAAGTTCTTTGCTTGAAGACAAGCTTATACATCTAGGTACAAGAATTAATTTTATTGCTACTCATGCAATCACTTTGGACATAAGGAAAGAGAGTGTAGAAAATAAGTAAGACATAATGATAGATAGATCAAGAATAGAGATCATTATGAGTGGAAAAATATAACCTATAATTCATATCCTCCTCGAGTGAATTATAATGTTATATGCTACATATGTAATAAATATGGACATGGAGAACAATATTACAAATGTGGTTTTGTGAAATCATAACTTTACCTATCAGAGTACAACTTTGCATATACATGCTAATCCCTCCCAATATTTTTCATTTGTAATCTTTCCATCCCAATGATTTATTTTCTCTTAAAGATCAGGTACATGTGTGTTATGTATGTCCACATATGACTACAAGTTTGGGCTAGGGAGGAGAAATTATTTGTTGGTTGGATTTGTTTTAAGAACCATGAGAATTCTTAAATAGTAGTTGTATTGTCTTAAAAGTTAGCACCCATTAATTTGGAAGCTCAAAGAGATTTTTAGACCCCATTTTAGTGATCTCCCAGAACATAGATGCGTTTATGCTTTATTTGTCTCTTTTTCCTAATTTTTTTATCATTTGTATCTGTTCCTTTTGCACTCCCGAGATCCTAGAGTTTTCCCTATGAATTGTGCCTTCTAGGGTACAGGTTGAATTCGATCTATACTTGGGGTATAGGTCAAGGTTGACCTATACTTGAGGCATTGGTTTCATAGGATCTCATGCCCATTTTAGGTTTTTTCATATTTTCCCACCCAACGCAGCTGATCCTTTTGATTTTGATCCCCAAAATCAGTATAAAAGGAGGCCTACTCACTTCATTTTGTTAATCCAAGAGCATCCAAGAGTATCTAAGAGCATCCAAGAAGATCATCCATCAATTACAAGATATATTCAAACATGCCCAAAATAATTCATACTTTCATTTGCAAGCAAGCTATCAAGTTTAAAGTGCATTCAAGGAGTTCAAGAAAAACAAGCAAGGATTAATTAAAGGCATTCATTTCATTCAATCAAGAAAGCATTTCCTTTTATAGATCTAGCTTCTTTCTTCAAGGAGATAGTGGAGTTTTCCATCAAGGGAGGAGATCTACATTCATCAACATTGCACAAGCATTCAACCATTCAAGAATAATTACATCCACAGTCTATGATTTGGCACTTGTAAATCTATTGCATTTGTGAACACGTCCTACATTCTACATCAACATACATACAAGCATTCATACATATTTGTGGGTAATGAATTAAAATCCATCCATAAAGGTTTGACAAGCAAGGTGAATATTTACATTAATCTTTCTTTTACATGTTCTTATTTCAATTCAAAATTAATTCCTAAATGGGGGCTTGACCAAGGCAAGCCCCTCCCCCCAACAAATTTCCATTTTTCTTGTCTAGGAGAAAATTTGCAAGTTTTCAAGATTGAAATTAGACGATCTAGGGTTATAGTTTCTGTCAAACATTTAGATCTCAAATTTTTGGATAGTGTAGGTACATGTCAACCTCAACCCGTACCTAGGAAGTCAACCTATTCATGGAGCCTTCAGATTTTCAGATTCAACATTTTCCAGCTTACAGATTCTGGATCCAACACTGTTTTAGTTTCTGTTACAGTCTACTAGTGTATTTTCAGATCTAATCTTGTGACCTCTACTATCCCTCAAGGTGAGTTCAATTTCCCTCTTTGTCATTTCATAACACTTATTTTGAGATATCAAATTTTTGTCTTTCATGTTCTTGGCTATCATATGTGCTTCTACTTTACTTGCATTACATCTAGTCAATCCACTAATCATTAATTCCATATCAAATCAACAATCAATCAAAATGGGAAAGAACATCAAAAGGAGATCTTTAGGTATACACCCTTGAAAGAACCTAGATTTTGCATTAGCTCCCCTACATACATTTGGGTTGTGCTAATCTAATATGGGTTGTATTGAAGCTTATATTTGAGGGTCCCCATTTCCCTCTTTCCCTAATGTACACATCATAACTTGGTGGATCATTAATCAAATATCTTGGTCCATCATTTTATATGTTATAGTACCATGCAAAGTCTATAATTGTAAATGGAACACTATACAGAGGACCTTAAAGTTATATTGATTCCACGAACACTATGGTAACAAGAAATGCATAGAATAAATCCATTGAAAGATATTACAAGCATTCAAACATATGTAATCAGAAGTAGTTGAAATGGTTTTGCAGGTCACTTAACAATTAGAAAGGCAATATAACATTTGGAGACAAGCATCAATGATGTTTCTAATCTATGGTCGGTCCCTAACCCAGTTACACAAAATTATAAAGACCTTTGAATTAGTTTTTAAATCAGACTTGGACCCAATTAGAAACATTAATAAGCATTGAAGAATTTGAGGTCCTCTATATGGTCAGGATATCAGGCATTCTTTGAAGTCTAGAACCACAAAAACTCTCGATTGAGTTCCAAAGTTCCATTTTCATTTAATCTACCGACAACAAAGGAATCCATATGTGGTTAGGATATCTTGATTTCTAAACCCGCTAACCAAAAATGACAAGGTTCAAAAGTTCATAAATCACCCAACTGATCTTCACATTCTTAAAAGCAATAATTTATTTACTTGTCGATCGTTGACTAAATTGCAAGGCTCACCTTTCCATGTAAAATATTTCCAAATCTTACAAAGTACAACTCCTTAAATGATGAAATGTAAGAGATTGAATTTACTGAGGTGGAAACACAATTTTATAAACAAGAATTATTATCATCTGCCATTAAAATTAAATGAGCTTAGAAGCTTGTTTACAATGAAAAGTGGTGGTATTTTTGGGTTCATTTTTCTCCATAGTAACAATAAAAGATTTTTTCTCAAAATGGGACTTCTCGCAACTAATGAAGAATGGAATGAGGAACTCATGCCCATGATGCAACTAGATTCAAATTTGTTCCAGTCAGACTATCTTGACATTATTTTTTAATTACATTATGTGGCATGAAAAGAGATGACCAACTATGCAAAATATCATAGAGTGGTCTTCATATTGGAGGAAGAGGAAGAGCGCACTAAGATTCATCAAATTTTCAAGGAAATGTAGTTCAAAGTTGATTGAGGCCTCGCTTGTTAGGGTTGTTTAAATTTCTTGTTTTAGTATACATGAAACCTTAGTAGTTAGTAATTTTTGGGTTGATGAAACTATTTATATAGGCCTTAGAGGGGCCAAGGAAAGAGGATCTATTTTTCAAAAATAAAAATGAGTGGTAAGAGAGAAGTTTTGGGGATGTAGCCATTTTTGGGTAGTGAAACAAATTAAAATTTGTGTCATGAATTTCTCTTCATGTATCACCAAATGGAAATGTATATGTTTAAGGTTGTGTATTTACCATATTTTCCTTACTATGAACTAAAATTTGTGTTATGTTAGTATTTTGTGATGCTTGTTTACTTAAAATGGCTACCAATACTTTCACATCAGAAACTTTGAATTCTATGTTGAAAATGATTATTCCCCTATTCTTTTTTTAACATATCATGTATTGAAATGAGCTTTGTGTCAATTCATTTTCTTGTAAGCATTACCATAATCTTTCTTCGCATCTATAATATAGCTATGCTAATATGTTTGTTTTTCCTTTCATACTTTATGGTATGCACCTCTTGGAATCCTATCATTGACTATTAGTTCTAGTTTGTTTTCCATTTGGGCATTGTATCATCTTAAAATGGAAGCACTACCATGTTAAGATCATTTAGCCCTCCTTAGGGGGTGCTTTGGGCCTTCATCATGTTGTCCCCTTTTTTCTACCCCCTTCCCATCTTCTATGCATGTTTAGGGCTATGTCTGGACCTCCTCGAGCACTGTTTTCCTCTCCCAGGTCATTTTCCAGGGGTCCTGAACTGCTAGGTCAAGGTTGACCTTGACCTTGACCTAGGTCAAAGTCAACCTCAACCTTGAGCCAGGTTCCCCTTTTCATCAGAAAGTTTTCTAGATGCGGGGAGAGGTTCAAAAGTTTGTTTTCCCACTTCCGGGTCGGCTGTTTCGGGCTTTAGAATAGTAAACCCTCAAATTATATTTAATATGGGTCCATTTCTAGGGGTTTACACTTAATGGGAATTTATTTCCTATATATCGGCCTCTCTAGAAATTTTTGCCCTATATTTGTGTACAAAGAAGCCTTCTTATCTCATTTTCTCCATCTTTTTTGATGAATAGTGCCAATAGTGCCTTTTCTCCATCTTTTCATTATCAATCAAGTGTGAGATCCATCCAAAAGTAAGGCAATCCTCCATTATTCATGAGCATCCACTTTCATGATCAAGAGGTCAAGTTTTGAGATTAAGTTTTCAAGGTTCTTTCAAGTCATCATCATCCTTCAAGCAAGCATTCAAGCATTCAAGTTCTCCATTGAAGATCAAGGATTCAAGCTTTCAAGCCTTTGAAGGGATTTGGTTCAAGCATTCAAGATTCACTATTCAAACCCTAGATCTATCCATCATGGTGGTGTGATCTTCCTTCAAGATCATTTTGTTCATCTTCTAGATCTATTCACTCTCCCTTCAAGGTGGATTCCAAGCATACAATCATGGAGGTTTTGATTTACATTTGTTAAGTTCAAGCTTTCATATCAATATACTTGTTTACATTTCAAATACAATTGCATATCTATTGAGTATGATAGCTTTGTTGTTAGATCTATTTCTACTACTTGCTAGCATTCTCTATTTCAATTCCATTTTAAAGGTTGATTCCAAACCAGGGTTTGACCAAGGAAAACCCCTCATCCAAACAAAAAAACCCTTTTTTTGTAGATACAGGTGTGGGACAATGAATATTAGTGCAGATCTGAGAACCCTTTTCATTGAAATTTCAGGATCCATGAACAGAATTCCCGTCAGATAAGTGCAGGTCAAGGTTGAATTTTTGTGGTAAGATTGTATCTTGGGGTAAAATCTTACCCCGATCTTGGGTCAAGGTCGACCTTGCTCAGAAAGACAAAAGATTTCTAGGTTTTCTCTATTTCAGTGTTTCCAGTCCAAAGTGGGTTGTAGAAATTCTTGAATCTGTACATAGGCATTAGAAATCAACATTTTCTAGATTTACCCTATTTTGAGGTTATTATTTTCTTTCAATTCAATCAAGATTTCAATACATACTTTCCCTAACAAAATATAAGATTGTCTTCTTTATTCATATTCTCCATAGATTGATTCTCTTGTGCATTAACCTTTTGGTTGATCAATTTGGATCTCTCCTTTGGGAATTTGGATTTAGAGGTGGATTTTACATTTTCCCTTACACACACACATTTCAATCAATCAATCATCATTCACACCCCCACAATCACTCATATATATATATAATGAGTCATTTTTAAAGGTCATTTTGAGGAGGACAAAAATCTGAACTAACATATATAAATATCATTAAAGATACTTACAATTTCTATTTAACTTTAATCAAGATCCTAAGCTATTTTGATAATCATTAGTTGGGAATTTGACTAATATTTAATGATATTTATAAAATCCTATCAATATTCAAAAAATTGCAATATGGTATTTAAGTTCATTGTATTCAATGATATTACTTAACAAACATATATTTGTTAGGAATGAATGTTGAATATGTCCTATGGGGGAGTATTCAGAGTAATTTTGTAGCAGTTGTATGTTGCATTCGTGATTGTGTTTGTCATTGATGTCAACACATTGATCTAGTGGAGAATAGCAGATAAGCAGAAAATGTTTGTATTAGCGCACATGGAGAATTACAAATCAAGCTATGCGGAGTTGAGGAATTGTTCTATATTATGTCCTAAGATTATGATTAAGAGAATGTATGGAAATTTAATTATTCATGATAGTTATGTGTAATTTAGTGGAAATAGTATTCAGATAGTATTCCTAAGAAGAGGCTTGTGATAACTAGATTATATCTCCTAATTAGGATTGAATTTGGACATGCGAAGTTGTACAAAGATTGATGATATTTCAAAGGTGACCTGGATGAGACAGCATAGTCAGAGGTCGCACATGTGAAGAATTATTTAGTTTAGAAGCTGACAGTTTTATGTTGTTATGAAATATTATGTAACGTGTAATGATTTATATTTTGTATTTGGTTAAGCCTAGTTGGCCAAATCTATTGTAAATTATTTGAGTGTGGTATAAAGGAATGATTGTTTTCCTTGATTTGATATAGAAGTGTGGAATGAGAAATGATATGATATTGTAAGAGGATATGCAAATTAAGTAGATCTAGTGAAGCAGTTGGTGTGGTTTTGGCATAGACAAAGGAGTTTTTGAGATCAGTAATTGTTGGTATTATTATATTTGGATAATACAGAGATTAGTTGGATAGTGTGTTCGGTGATCTTTCCCTTGAAGTTGTTTGGACAGTGGGTCCTTCTGCCTTCCATAACTCTTAACCAAGTTAGAATATTTTAACAGGGATTCAAAGTCTCCTAACAGGGACTGATATGTACTGAATGTATTTCATAAGACTCCTAATAGAGTCCATCCTCTCACAAATAATTTTTATATTAGTACATCTTTTATGGGTACCATCCCCACCAGGGTTTACTCTCTGATCAAGAGGTTCCATAGTTAACATATCTTGTGTTATTGTGTATGTTTATCTTTCTATGGTTGTTGTTTATATTGGTTACATGGTTGAAATTTGATAATGGTATTAAAAGTTGTTTTTATCTGATAACTGATTCACCCCCCCCCCCCCCCCCCCTCAGTTATCTTGGTGGACTTTACTTTCTAACAATTGGTATCAGAGCGGCAGGTCCTTGAAGGAAAAGTTTAATAACTTAAGGAGATCTATGGAGAATCATTTCAGGAAAGAAAGCCCTAAGTTTGATGGAGTTAACTATGATAGCTAGAAGGAAAATATGAAGACACATATGTTATGTTTAGGACTAGGATATTGGTTGATTACAAAGAATGATAAGACTATCATTGAAGAAGATAAACTCAAAGATTGCACTGATAAGGAAATAAATCTATTCATGTGTAACATACTTTCTAGAGAAGCAATTTTGTCAGCTCTTTCGGAGAATGACTACAATTAGGTAAAAATTCTAAGGACGTCTCATGAAATTTGGTTAGCTTTACAATCTACTTTTTAAGGTGATGTACATGCTAAGAGAGTCAGATTACAAAATTGGATATGTTCATTTGAAGATATAAGAATGATGGAAGATGAATTTGTTAGAAGTTATATTGGTAGGATATCAGAGATTGTTGCAGGTATCAAAGCTTGTGAAGGAAACAAAACTGAAGATGAAGTCATATGGAAGATCTTAAAGACACTGACCCCAGTGTTTAAGCAGACAACACAGATGATTGAACAAGTTATACCTTGTACTGAAAATTTTACTAGAGAAACTCTTCTTGGAATATTAGAAGTAGGAGAGACATGTTTGAGACAGTCTGGAGACTTACCTAAAATTGAGACAACATTCTGTGCACTTAGTGTTCAGCCTACTTTATCAAGAAGTAAAAATGTCAGTGGAGATTATGCCACTTGTAGCAAATCTAAGATTGAAGAAGATAGAAATATTGAGGAAGGAATTTCCTTGCTTGTGAAAAGAGAACCTGAAGGTAAGAAAATTTTCAAATGTTGGGCTTGTCAAGAATATGGCCGTTTCGCATCTAAATGTCCTAAGAGAGTGAAGAAATATAAGAACTTTAAAGCTAGAAGATTTAAAGAATGTTACTATGCTAATGATGAAGAATTTAAGGCTAGCATTGAGAAAATCTTAAGTGAAAGTGATAATGAAAGTGATGACATAGGATTTGTAGCAATAAAAGAAGAAACCTCTAAAACTGAAGTGAGAGAAGAAAAAGATTTAGTTTCTCAAGTAGAAAAGAAAACTGATTGGATTATAGACAATGGTTGTTCACATCACATGACTGGAGATATGCAAAATAGTGTAATTTTTAGTGGTGAATATTCACCTTTTGGTGAATTTTGGGAATAATTTTTGTGAGAATTGGTGAATCCCGCACGATACACGGTGGCCCAAATCACCCAATCTTGACATGGTAACAGGTAAATATTCATTGGAATTGCCAATAAGATTTTCCATTTGACGAGGTTGACCAATATATTTGTCTTTAACCAATATGACATGGTTATTTTAACAGTCTCTTATTCACCAAGGGTATTAATTATGAATTGCATAGAAAATCTAAAATAGCCAAATGGTTTATATTGTTATCCTAACCATGACCTATTTTGCCACCCGTTAATCAATTTTTATATTGAACATGATGTATTTCGCTAACCTTTTGTTAATTCCTACATTTAGTATTGATCGGGTTGACACATTTTCACCAAAAGCTCGAGAATTTTTAAAAAATAGAAATTGGAAATTTGGAATTTGGAATCATGGATTGATATAAATTCAAATTAGATTTACAAAACTAAAAGTAGTCTTATCGTGTCCCGTTACAAAATTTTTGAGGGCCAAATTTACAAATAACAATCTTGCAACAGTAAACAGAGGATTCAACATTTCAGAGAGTCAGAATTCAGAGGAAGCAGGACCAAGGTAAGGAATTATTTGTTCACATTTCACAGTATTTCTATTAATTTTAATTCCTAGAATCCTAGTGACTAGTGAGAGGTCATTGGGTCAAGATTTTGGACAAGGGTGACTATCTTGAGTATCCTTAGGCTGCTAACGGGATTGAGATATCAAGGGAGGTTGAGACTCAAACTTCTCACTGTGCTCAGGGTAGTGAAGAGATTGGAAAGCTAGACAAGGGTAAGACTCCTTAGGGTAGTGAAGGGCAGGGTAAGACTCCTCAGGGAAGTGAAGGGTTTGGGAGGCCATCAAAACACCCAAAACTTAAAGATACTACCATAAAGGCTTTCTTTGGAGTTGACAATGTTTTTTCTCCATCAACTTCTGCAATTGCAAGTGAAAAAGCCATTCATAGTAGCTCACCAGTACCAGTACCACAAGCTGGGGTTGTCATTGAGTTAAATAAAAATCAAAATGCATCAAATGAGGATAACAATGGTGGGGTGAGAGAAGATGTTATAAGGGATACGTAGAACCAGTTGGATGAAAATGCTAGCAATGAAGATAATAATGATGTTGGTAGGAAGAAAAGAAAAAAGGAAGTAAAAATAGGGTGGGAGTGGGAAATGACAAGAAATTTTAAGGTTGATTAGGTAGAAAAGTATTGGTTCATTGAACCAGTCCTAAGCAATGATGAATAACCAATAGAATGCAGGTGTAAGATTTGTACCTAGAAAAATAAAAGAGAGAAGAAGTTGCAGCTAAAGCTTGACACTATAGAAAAGCATATTGGTAAGGTTTATGAAAAAATAGACCATAGACATACAAGAAATATAAGTAGTGAGATGGAAATCAAAGGAATAATCTCTTCATGTTAAGTATTCCATAGAATATGAAGAGAATAACAAGAGAATGGAAGTAATTTCTAGTAGTGAAAATCCAATCAAGGTTGGGTTTTAACATGTAGCCAATGAAGCAAAACTGGCAAAGACCGTTCAGATGAGTGTTTTTTTTCATATTCTATCCAGAGGGCATCCTATGAGAGACTTCTCATAATATGGTAATTTATTATCCTTTTTGAGAGTTCCTCACTATCCTATGACACATTGGTCAACAAATGTTGGATGGGAAATGGAATTTACTGTCTTTCTGAGGTGGAAAAGCAAAATTTATAGGAGAAAGTAAAATAGTCCAGATTCATTTCATTATCCAGAGATGAAGTTATTGTAGTAGATAATACTACTTGGGTCTATATGCATGTGTATACAGTAAAAGAACATGTCTGTAAAGCTCATCTACTCTATGTTCATAAAATGAGGGGCAATTCAACAACAAAAAACTTATATTTTGAAGTGAAGAATGCTTTGAATGAAGTTCCTAGTGTGGATGATTTGACAATTGGAAAGAAGTTAGTGTGTGTTGGAGTTGATGGAGCTACAGTAATGCAAGGCCAAATGAATGGTCTTTGTGCACTATTACAAACTAGTATTGCACCTTACATGTTTGGCATACATTGCATGACCCATCGAATGAATTTAGCATATAAAATTGTAATTGATTTTCCTATAGTGTTAAAAGATGAAGATCTAGTTTGTGACATATACTCTTACTTCTGCAGAAGTCCTAAAAATTTTGTAGAATTTAAGGATTTTTTAGAGGGAGTAACACCAGGAAACAAGCTTCTCAAGGATGTTGAGACTAGATGGATAACTTTGCATGGACCAGTAGAAAGAGTTCTAATAGAATATCAATCCTTGATTGGACTAATATATGAGCAACGCCTCAGAGTAGAAAAAGATCCTGATTTGTTACATAAGTTAAGTGATATAGAGACTCTGTTAACTTTAGCCAATATTCTCCCCATGCTAGATTTAATGAAAAACTTGTTAAAAAAGCCCAAGACAGAACTATGCATATCCATGAGTATAGTAGTTTACGTAAAATGACATGCATTGCCCTGGATAATTTGTACTCAGATATGACAACACTTCAAAGCCCAAATTTTTTTAGGTGGAAAATAATTACAGATTTGAATCATGCTGAGAATTTTTTACAATTCAATGCAAAAAATGATTTATGTGTGTTTATGAAAGGATATGAAATACCAATGCACCAATCTAAGACGGGCAAGCGAGGCAAACTACTTCTAGTTAAAAGGGTTAATTTTGACAGGATTGTTAAATCTGTTAGTGATAATTTGAAGTCAATTTCATACCAACTTTCAAGTGAGATTCATGAAAGATTCCCCCGAGAAGAAATTCTTGAAGTCATGGGTTATGTGTTTCCTCATTTTTGGAAAAATGTTGGAGATAAAAAAAATTGATGCGCATATCTTTCATAAAAAATTAATGAATTGATCAGAGAGTTTTCAAAACATGAAGATTGCAATGGACAACCAATTGAAGGAATTTTAGATTCATCTAATCTTAAAAACCAATGTAGACAATTTGCATCATGTATGAAATTGCAATTAAAAAACTTGGAGAATCCATTTGAACTTGGTGCAATAACCAGGCTTTGGAAAAGGATAGAGAAGAGTGAAGTATTGTGTGATTCAATATCACAATATTTCAAACTTACTGATTTATGTCAAACAATGATATTGGGGTCGGTGGAAGATGAAAGAGTTTTCAGTGCATTGGGGTTTTTAAAATCAAAGATCATAAACAAACTAGATAGAAATTTGGAAACTTTCTTGAGGTTGTTTGTAACTCAGTACAATGTTAGAGACTTTCCTTATGATAGGGCATTGGCGATTTGGAATTCCATGCATGAAAGATGAGGGCTTTTGAACACTTCAAAACCTGGTGGTGCTAATGCTAGTTTTGAGATAAACGATGGATCTTGGTCCTAGACTTAGAATGAAGATGAAGAATTTTTTGATTTTGAATACCCAACTCAGAATGAAGATAAAGAATTTTTTTATTTTGAATACCCAACTCAGAATGAAGAAGAAGCTCTGGCTACTAGTCAGTTTCAAGAGTTGGATTCCATGTGGGATATAGAAGTGATAGACCACTCATTGAGTGAGTGAAGTGATTTAGAATTAGCATTGAGTTAACAGGTATTTATACATTGTATACTTATTATTGTACTTTTTAGACTTGAATATTGACAATTTGACTCATCTTACAAGTGATAAGTATTGTTCATGATTTTTGTAATTTGAATTTTGATTTTTTTTAATTTGTAATTTGAATTCATGATTTTGTAATGTAGAATGTTCATGAAATTTGAAGTATAATCATATAATTATTAATGTCTTTTTTCCTCACTGTAAAGTGTAAACGCCCTTGCCCTCAATGCCTCATAGTCATGCAGCCATGTTATTTCAAGAATAAATATTCAAAACTTAAGTTGGCCTGGTTCTGAAGTTACACAAATAATTCATCTAACCCTATCTCAACTTTTCTACATGCAAATTAGAGGCCTTTGGAACCCTTACGAAGTTACAGTAACGTTCTTCTTAACATCTCCACTCTCATATAACCTTGTGAAGTCCCGCACAAAGTCTTTCGTAACCTCTAAATTGTTTAATCTTGTAACTGATTAACCTTTTCGAACTTATGCCTTTTCGCCAAATGCTTCATCACAACTTTGAAACCGCCAACACTAATGGCCAACAAGCCCTCACGAAGCTCTATAAACCACTTGAATATTACTATCATAGGTTCAGAACTGTTCCTAAAAAAGTGTCAAATATTAATCCATCTGTAGACACATGTCACAGTCCATTCCTTCATGCTTTCCATGTGGCATGCAACTAACTGTCACTTTCAACACCATTACGCACTGTCACTTTTAACTAACTGTATCTTTAATTCCAAAGTTACACACATTGTTAGTTGGGAGTCCCTCAGAAGTTCGAAACCCATCACCATCCTAACCACTTAACTATTAAGTTATGAAACAACCTGACGTTACTTCAGAACATTGTCAGTGGTCAAAGCTTCCTAATTTCCTAGAAATTGTCAATTTATTATTTGTCATACTCATTAGTCATTCCTAATTTCCTAATACTAAGCATTTACTTAATTCCTTAATTCCTTGAATCAAAATCATTTACTTAATTCCTAAATTCCTAATTTCCTAAAAGCAAATATTCATACAATAATATGACATGATACATTCTGATTCAATTATAAACAAATTGCAACTGTGATCTTGACTTGAGCTCTTTACAAAATTACATAGGTACTGAAAATTACAAAATATCCTTGTATTAACTTCCTGAATCCTTATCCTTTAAATTTATACATCAAATAATTCAAATTCAATGATCAATGATCATAGTACTAGACTCAGAGACTTCTATTAGAAAATTACAAAATATCCTTGTTTAATTGTATTAACTTCCTTGAAATTTATACATCAATGTCAATGACAATGATCAATGATCATAGTACCAGAGAATTCTATCAGAAAATAAAAACTAACATTAGCAAACAAGTTTGGAAACAGTTATAAGATTGACAACTAGCAGCCCAGATTCTTCAAAATCAGTCTTGGTTTGCACCAAAGGTGTATCCACAATAGGTGAACCACAAAGATAAGATACCCTATTTGAATTAACTGACCTCCCTTTATTGGCTCTTCATCTAATACCAGAACTGTCTCAACTACTTCCATCATCCATGTCAATGTGGCAAGGCTTGAATCTCTCTAATGTTTTCCCACACCACAATTTCCCTCTTTGATGGCCAAGTTATCGCTCTAACTATATCCAAGTCTTCAAGGCATTTGTTCCACTTGGCATCCATTATAGATCGAGAATCAGCAACAAAATTATTCATGTCAATCTCCTGCTTGTACAATTCATCCACAACTTCATAAAAATCTGAAATTTTAGCATCACCAACAAAATAAGAAGCCACCTTGCTAGCATCAAAAATTTGGTTGAAAGAATCAACCCACTCCTTCCAGTCCTTCAAGTGTCCCTCTGTGTCCATAATAGTAGGGATATATCCTTCAGACTCTTCAATAAAAACCCTTAGCTTTGCCTGAATGTTTTGTAACTTGCCAGTGAAAAATGCATACATATCCTTTACTAATAACACCATTTCCTTAACATCTATTATTTTGTCAGGTTACTCCATTTTTTTTCCATTAGTAAAACTAACCTATTAAAGAATTTCAACTATGAGCCCCGAGTATTAAATAATGGGGTTAGAACAGACAAGGCATTAGAACATGGATATTCTGCCCCCTAAAAAGAAATGAAAGTACTATGAATGATTTGAAACTTCCCTTTTAAAATATTTACTATGTGCAATAGCACCTTCTTCAAAGTCTCCTTTTCAGCAATTCCACTTCTAGTATTAGCAGGTTGATCAACGTCCATTATTATCTTTTCTGTAGCAAGTTCTAGAGCTAAGCCCCCTGATACTTAGTTTGGACCCCAACATCACAAACGTCTATAAATGCCCTGGACTAATTTTTTAGACTATTTATTTCATCTTTTAGCTCCTTCATAGTCTTATCTAGGAGAAAATTCTTCTTCAGTTCCTCTTCAAACTTTTTTCTAGTTGACACATAATCTCTGAATGTCCTGGTTAGCCTATTCTCTAAGTCCTCAACCACTGCTTTATTCATGGAGGATGCATGATGTAGGATATTTTCTATCTCTGATCCTATAGTGTCCTACAACCTCCATATTAGTTGGCTACCCTATGCTGTGTCTTGGATGTCAACCAATCTGGGCTTATTAGATTCTGGGGCCACACACCATACTGCTAGTGTCTTAGTGTCCATATTGAATCCAGAACCCCTTTGTAGTCCATCAAGGCCAAAAGCTTCATAAGCTATGACTTTATCTTGCCTCTTGATTTTGTCAATTAAGAATGAGGAATCCAAGTCCCATCCAGGGATTAGCAACTTGCCACTTCTCTTCACAAGATCTCTTGCCTCCTCCATAGTTAATGTTTCATTGTTGGAATCATAGGCCTGTAATTTTTCAATCATTTCAACAGTCTTTTCCTGTGATTCCCCTGGTTTCAAAGACACTATTAATTCATTATGTTAACTCTAAAGAGAAAACTTTTAAACTCATCAGACTTGATGAATTCATCATCATCTATAAACTCTTTAGCTTGGATGACCCTATCATCCAATCTAGCTACAACCAATTCTAACTCATCTAGGGCATTTTCTCCCTCGTCTACCTGTGATGTAAAAAATTGTTGTCTTAAGTCAGCAAAGTAATGGCTATTACCTAGCAAGATTTGTAGTGCCTTTTGCATTGCCTTTTTTGGTACATTCATCAACTTTTGTTTCTTTGATGGCCCCTACTCAGATGTGGATGGCTCAGCTTGTTCTATTTCTACCATAAACACCACATCAGGTTCAACTTCCTCAAGGTTTATTCTATCCTCCTTCTTCTCAGAGATTTCTAGAAATTTAGACATAATATCTTCATAATTCTCTATACACATGTCATTTCTCAGCATGCATTTGAGATCAGGAAAGAAACTGGGGAAGGTAGGGTCTGCCTTTTTCAATTCTTCCTCTACCCTTACAATATTTTTCCATTTATAGCTTCTCTCTTCATAGATATGTTGAGTGAGCACATTTCTAATAACATCCTCATCTACCATAGGCTGATTTGGAGACAAATTATGATTCCTCATTTCTCTCAATGCTCCTCTAATGAAGTCTTCAGGGTCATACATCCTTGCATTAGCAGAGGGAAATATGAGTTGTCTCAGGAATTCATGGATTTGGTCCACAACATCTTTACCTATAGAAAAATCCCTTATTTGGATCCTACTTGCCATAAAGGTTCCCTTATGTCTTTTAGGGCCCAAGTGCTCTCTATCCATCATGATAAGCTGCCATGGGAATTCTATTATTGCCAATCTTTCTGCGACAAATTCTTGCAATATGTGTGGAGGTTGAGGGAAAGCGTACACTCTTATAATAGTAAAATTCTTTAAAAAAAACATATCACCCCAGTTGTGCTTAATGTCATTGTCAATTTTAAATGCTAAGCATCTAAGAAATTTTCTAACAAGTAAAGGAAATCTATCCCTCACAATACCTAACATGTTCATTATTGGATCCACAAAATCACTATAAAAAATAATGGAATTAGAGAAATGGTAACTTCTATCCCATAACCTAGTCTAGAGCTGAAGCGGAACAGTTCCTCATGCATTCTTGGTCTTATTGATGAACTCTAGGTTGATGTATCCAATATTTCAATAGAGGATTAGGTGCATCAACATGGAGTAGTGATTGAAATTGAAGATTTTCAAATCAGTCTCTGCATTCATCAACTCATTGTACATTACATTAATTATGTGCCCCACATATTCAAACTCCTTATTGGTGTACAAGTCCTGAACATCTAGAGCCATGACATAAATGTCAGGACACATTGTCAAACTTCCATCTATTCCAATAACTTTGTGTAGACCATAGATGGTATTCTGGAAATAGGGAAAGAAAAACACAATATCAAATGAATCTGCAACCTTCTTTACAAACAACCCTACCTCTTTCTTTTCTCTAGGAATATGCTTCCTCATAACCCTTCCAGTGTAGTAAATTTTCTATCTATTAAACAGGGCCTCCTCTTTTGCTAGGTCAATATCCACGCTCATAGGTCCCTAAAGGTTGAAAGCTTGAATAAAAGTGGCTCTATCTAACATGAAGAGTATAGACTTTTCCTGCTTGTGGAAAGCTTGTGTCACTAGATTGTATACTTGAATTAGCACTTTCATGAGGCCTACATCCAAAAATACCTTAGGTACTATCAACTTTCCCAAGTTCATGTCCCATGGGTTTGAAACATGAGGGTCTCTCAATCTATTGTTATAGAAATACATGAAGAGCTCATACCCATTTGTGTTTGGGAAGACAACATCCCTATAGAACGCATAAGGGTCCATCCATTCATAAGTGTTAGCTGATTGCAAATTGAGGATCCAGGCAATAGTTTCATCCATTCTTCAACGTAAATGTTTGGTCTCTTTGTTCTTGAATGCACACTCTTTCCTGGTAATACAATAACATCAGGAGATCCTTCTTCTACCATTCTTTATGTATACTAAACTCTAAGAAGTAAGCTCATTTTTTGCACTTAAAGCCAAATGTTTCAACTCTCTATTGCTCTTTGACTTTGGAAATTATGGATGCTTTGTGAAGTGTGAACTGTCTTTAATAACTAGCAAGAAACTCATTACCAGCCACCAGGCCACCTACTCTATTAAAAATTAAAATCTCATCAAGTGCACACATATGAAATTAGTAATTACCTTTTTCATAAAAGTGTCAATGTCAACTGTCACTTCTAACATAGATTTGGTGGCGATCCGAGAGCAAATAATTGGCATGTTGCCAAAGTTACACTAACGGTACATCTAACCCTAGGTCTCTATCTCAACTTTGCTAAATTGATACCTGCAAATTAGGGGCCTTGGTCCTTGGCCGTTTGAATTTTAAATCCTAAAACTTTGAGACTTGTGAAGTCACGCAACACCTTTTTGGAACTTCAGGACTGTTAAACTAACTGGGAAAATGAAATCTTGAGATGTTACGACACATCCTGGAATGACACTTGTACTTCATAACCACCATCACAAATGGCCAAGAAACCCTACCGAAGCTATGTAAACATTCCATTCTTTGGCACTTTCCACGTGGCATGCAACTTACTCTCACTTTTCAACACCTTGTGAAGTTACGCACGAAGTTAGTTGAGACTTGAGACTTCAAAACCCCTAACCATCATAAAAACTTAACCTTTGAGAAGTTATCAAACAACTAGGTGTAACTTCGGAACCCATCACCATCATAATAAATTCACCATTGAGAAGTTACGAAATAGTCAAGCGTAACTTTGGAACCCCTAACCATCATAAAAACTTAACCGTTGAGAAGTTACAAACCAGCCAAGCATAACTTTGGAACCCATCACCATAATAATAAATTAACCGTTGAGAAGTTATAAAAACAACCAAGCGTAACTTCAGAGCTTGGAGTGGGTTTTGAATTTACATGTGCCATGTGGGATTTAGATCTTAGAAGCATTAGACTTCTCATTCAGTTAGTGAAGTGAATCATGATTTAGCATTCTAAATCAATTAATAGGTATTTATAATTTTATACGGAATCACAGTCCACACTCACAGATACTTCAAAGTTCAAGTTAATTAATAATTATAATTTACATATTTTTTAATTTATAAAACTATTGTTCAATTTCATGATTCACGTAACATGTTATTGTATTGACTATTGAAATTTGAAGTATTAGCAAATAATGCATAAAACTAAAAACACTTGTAGACACTCAAAAATGGGCAAGTGCTTTAAAATCAATAAAATGGCTCAAAATCATCAAAATGCACTAATTCAATAAAAAAAGGAGCAAATCAATTCAAATGGACATTTATTAAATCAAATTGGACAAAAATCAATTAAAGCAAAGGAAAAAAATTAAATAATGATGTTAAATAATTAAATCAAAGCTTAAAGGGGTGAAAAACACTACATAATTGATTTTAATCAATTAATTGTATAGTTGTTTAATCAAAAATCAAAATGAACCTATTCCCTTACATGGCTAAATTTAATTAATCCTAATATCTTTCAACAAAGTTGAGCAACCAATGAGAATTGAGGACAAAAGGACACAAATCACTCAAAAAGGATGAATCTCAATCACTCATTCTAAAGTTTCAATCTCATCCACTCAATCTTGTCCTTTTGTCTAAAGCTTTGAGACAAACATTTAAATTGTCCCCCCCATTTATGAACAAAGCAAAGTATTTGACTCAACCAAAGGTAAATCATGGTTAATTCACTCCACACCCTACCCTTGGGAATTTACTATAAGTATGAAGCATTTTGAGAGCAATTACCATCTTAGAAATTCATTTGCAAAGCATTGTTATTATAGGCAATTGAAGAGCATTCTAAGAGTATTTAGAGCAATTTGCATATCTTTGTATCAATTTGAGCTAGAATAAACATTGTAGAAGCATTATAGCAGCATACATTCTCATTTTAGAAGTGTCACTAGTGGAGATTGAGCTAAGAGCTTCACTTACCACATCTTTCTAGAGAACCATGAGATGTTATAGATCTCAGTTTTAATTTTAATTAGATTTACATTGTATTTACTTTGAGTTGTTACTAATTTGATCTTAATTTCATGAAGGTGATTATCATCATCACACAAATGGCACCCACTGTGGGGCCCTAGGCCTCATTTTATCATTTTGATCATATATTGCATGCTTGTATTGTCACTTTTCTGTGAATATTTTGCAGAAAACTCGTAAAGTTACGTGTACAAAAGATTCACTCATGCTTACAATCATTTTGATGATGCTTACGATCTCTATTTTGATGCATGTTAGCTAACGACTTACGCCTGGCCTATCACTTCTATTCTATCTTAATTTCTTTATAGTCGTCTACAAATCGGAAGCTCACGCCTGTGAGATAAATCATTCAGCCTTTTGTGCATAAATTCACGCCTGTGACTCAAGAAGTATCGCTTATCTTCTATCCTTTGTCACCTATGATCAAGCTTTGCTCCATAATTTACTGAAACAATCACACTTTGTATCAGCTATTTTACACTTAGTGTTGTTAAATTGTCGCTTAAGATCAATCATTTTCTGCAATTTTCAATCTGATTCACGCTTTTCAATAAATTGTTTACGCCTGAGTAATTTTTAGTGTCGCCTGTGTCAATGAAAACTGTCGCTTGTTATCATTAAAGTTACGCTTGCTAACAATTTGTTCACGCGTATTAGCTGGACAATGTTGCTTGTTGTCTGTTGCCTTTATTTGATGTTCAATTGATCAAATCATTTATCTAACTCTCTATTTGCATGATTTGATTGTAAATGAGCAAGCACATAAAGGTCCAGAAGCCAGAAAGCAGGTTTAATCAAGAAGGAAAGACATTAGCAAAGAGGATCAAGAAGGAAAACATTGCACACATTAAGGTTGTTCTTGAGACAACACAAGAGGAGGACAATTAGGTATTCCAGAACTATCTTGCAATTATTGAAGCTTACAAAATGAAATTTGTTTCTCTCAATTGGATTTTTAGTCCTTAGTTCAAGTTTTTCTTTAAAAATTTGCAAATAAGGTGCCTAAAGTTCATACATAATTCTTTGCTTCATCAATTTCAATTTGGTTTCCCCTCATAGTGTTTGTTGGTGTTGACTAACTTGCTGGTGGACAAACATACTTGGAAGGAGCTATTTGCCAAGGTAAGATAAAAATAATGAAATCACTTAAAAATGCCCCTAACTTCGGTTAGCTACAAGGAAAAGGTAAGCCTCAACCAGTCAATATTTTCCCTTAGCTTGTGGCATTGGTGTATTTTGAGAATATAGTAATTAAGAAGGATTAAGGAATCAAACACATAAATCAAAAGCCTCTTGTTTGTGGAGGAGACTAGAAATACTCAAATCCCTATAGTTAGTGGGTGAAAGAAATCGAACAAAATTGTCTATTGTGTTTGGGAACCAAAGGAAAAGTTAGGGATATGCTCTTCACCTTTTGGTGAGCCAAATTCCCAAAAGCTTGACCTTAATTCCATTTTCCTTGCTTTGAATGAACATGCTAGAGAATTAGTGGGCTTGCCTCCTGAGTTGTGCCTTAACAAGGCCGGTGAGAGGGACAACCCAAAGTGGGATACACTCACTTTTGCTGTGGGAATCCAACCCACTATAAAATGAAATGCATGCATCATTAATGGGGTGTGTGACAAACGGATTTTAAATTTTTTGAATTTCCTCTAGTAGTCCTCACAGATTACGTGAAATCGTACCTTGGTGCATGTGGAAAACCCCTTAACATACTTGGGGGATGAAAGTTTAAGATCTATTTGAACAGAATCCATAATAAATCCTTGATAAAGCAGCAAGACCACCTTTTAGAGCCAAAATGTTAAGAGCCAAATTTCACTTTAGGTAGGCTACTTGGAATTCTTTCTTATGTTATACTTGTGGAAATGATCAAGAATATACACACTAGAGTGTTTTAGGGACATGATAAAAAATTGATGTGTGTGTTGCGATTGTGTTCTATTTTCAAACAAGAAAACTTCATAAGACCTGATCTTAAACATTTAAAAAATTCAAAATTTTACAAACTGGTTAGCAAAGTACTACCTATGCATACAAAAAATACCACCTATCAGAGGCAACGTCACATCTGTGATTTTTATGCAAACACGCATCAACAGGAAAGTCACGCCTATCACCTATGGAATCATGCCTGTTAAAATTGGAAAACTGCTTATCAATAGCAAAGTGTCACCTGCATACCTACAGTGTGCCACCTAATTCAATACTAGTTCATGCGTACAAGCATTTCAATCATGCCTACACTCAAGTCAGTGATGCCCAGAAACACAAAAGGGAAAACAAAGAGTATTTATTGAGGGGGTCAGAAAAATTTGATCACATATTTAGATACCCTTTTCCATGTTCTTACTGTTCCAACATTCAACCCAGTCATAAATCTTGTTCTACATAATTTTTGTAAATTTTACAAGGATTTGACCACAAGAAATATTGACTCTTATTCTCTAAGGTTCATGCCTACTTTTACTAGATCCTACTATATCAAGCAAACCTTGCAAGCAGATGGGACTTATTTGAGCCAAGAGCTCCCTTACCCAGGTGACGATTCTACCACTCCAAGAGTACCCCAAAAATCACTCGAACAAGAAGTGGAAGACAACATGATGTACTATGGTGGCTTGGGTAATAACAACAATAGTGGCATTGACCCGAACAATGAAGGTGATGCAAATAATGGGGGCATTGACATGAATAATCAAGGCAATACCAATAGGGGAGGGGCAAATCAAAACACTCAAGGAATTGATACCACTCACCAAAGAACTAATACCGAACCAACTATCGATGATGCCACCAATGATAAAGTTAATGAAGCCATTCAGTGCCCTTAGGGCCCGTTTGTTTGCCAGAAGATGGCAGGAATTGGAAGATGATAATCAAGTTTTGACCATTCTCCACTATTTGGAACACTTATTTCAAAATTGGGTTATACCATCAAAACCCAAATATACCACCAAAATGGGCATAAATGAGCATATCCATCTTCCCACCAAAGAGGTGGAATTTGAAATTAAAACCTGGTTTTGAGATAATCAGGTTTTGACTCAAATTCCAATTCCAGCAAACAAACAAGCCCTTATTTCATAAGACTCATGGAAAAAGAAATGGCAAGAGATAAAGAGAAGTATTTCATGGACCTAGCCTAAGCAGGTCTTAAGTTTCCCCAAGATTATGATGTGAATCAACTTAAACCACTTGAGTTGAAGAGAGTACCATTGACATCATGAACAAGCAGTTTAAGATATTCCAAATGCAACTAGATACAATCAAGCAAAATAGGGCTCCTAAACCCTTTTCTATCGAAGCATTGTGTCCATTCACGTTTGATAAAAGTCTAGTAATGACACCATTCCTGATCAATGTAGTGTTTCCCAAGTATGAAGAGTACGAAGGAACGTCGGATCCATAAGATCACTTACGGGAGTTTTATGCATTGAGCTTGGAGTTCATGCATGATACCACATATTTAATGAGACTATTCCCAAGAAGCTTAGGAGGTATGGCCATAGAGTGGTTTTCTAAATTACCATCTGACATAAAAACCTTTGAAGAGCTATCTTCAAAATTTGTGGCCCATTACTCATATAACATCAAGCATGAGGTCACGATGATAAAATTATGTAATACTAAACAAAAAGATGGAGAAGCATTCCTCACTTTCTAACAAAGGTGGAGGACAGTATTTGCTAGGTATCCTAGGAGTGTGCCTGAAAAGGAGAAGATGGATATATTCATCAATAGTTTGAGCAACGAGATGAACTACCGATTGAGAATGCAATGCCCCAAGACATTCCAAGACCTCATAGAGAATGGAGTAACAATAGAAGAAGTGTTGGTTAATATTGGAGAGTTGAAATTGTATAAATATAACAAGAATAACTCCAACAATAGCACCAATCAGAATAAGAATTGGTTCAATAGCAATAATCGGTATAAAAACAACAATAAGGTAATAGTCAATTACAAGGTTGTTGATTCTAGAAACTTGAAGGTGACTCCATTTTCTCTTACAAGAACACCTAATCAGGTGAATAATGCAAACCAAACCTCCAACGCACCTTCCAACAACAATGCTAATAGTGGCAACCAAGGAAATAATCAAAGGAGTAACAAATCTGATAAATTATTGGTACCAACTCCTCAAAGGAACTTCACACCCTTTGGTGAACCCCTTGAAAAGGCATTAACGACACTCATGGATAATAACATCATTCATCTACCTAGCATTCAACATTATGAGCCACACAACAAGCCTAGCTGGTGGAGTGCAAATAGCCATTGTGAATACCATAAAATTTGAGGGCACACGACAAATGAGTGCTTACAGCTAAAGAATGTGGTACAAGACTTAATTGACAGTGGCATGATCACCATTGATGGGCCTCAAAGCAATGAAGACCAAATGACTTTCAAACAACCCTTCTATAAACATGACAAAGGGGAATCATCCAATGACAAGAAACAAAGTAGCAATAACATCAATTTTGCACTACCCTATGATAATGTTGTGAATGCTATAGTGATCAAAGAACAGCCCCAAAAAGAGACATCCAATGTTATCACTAGGGGGCAAACTTCAAGGATTACCCTACAAGGGGTTGATCCTAAACCTATTAGCCCTCCGCAATCTAACATTGTGATCAAACAATCTTCTATAGCAGCAAAACCATATAGCTTGGTAGATCAGCTACAAAGGACTCCAACACAAATCTCTATCTTGGAGCTATTGAAGCTATCTCCCAACCATAAGGAAATTTTAGAGAAATCTCTAGTAGAGATGAATGTTCCTACTAACTTAGAAGAGGGGAAGTTTCAAGACATGGTAGGTCATCTCATTGCACCTCATTTCTATGTGTGTGAAAATTGTACCTGATCTGTAGACACAACACTCAGTAAAACATTAGAGGTTAGTGATAATCAAAATCGTGCAAAATTGAAATCTATCTAACCAAGCAATTTACTGCCTTCTAGTAGGTGCGAGATTAATGTTCTCAGATTGTAATCGAGATCAGTGACCTAGATGACACCTAAATGAAGGATTTGAATGCAATTCTAGATATGGAATAAATGCAATTATTCTATTTTTTTAATATTTTCTATGCAATAATAATTGTAAAAACTGATATGAAATCTATGCTAAATGAAATTGATATGCATGAATGCTATTGAAAATTGATATGCTATGAATCTAACAATGATATGAAATATGAATGCAAAAATAAGATTGATCTCACAAAGATGTCGATTCGCAAGAGCTTTGATTCTTCAATTCCAATTCTCCAGCGTGATTGTGAAAAATATGAGATGATTGGATGCCAAATTTGAGAGATTTTAGAGATGATTGAGAGATGAATTATGAAGAGCTGAAGCCTTTAATTTATAGAAATCCAGGGCTTTGGAGGTGCATGGATAAAAGCCATAAATCACTCAAATTAACTCATCTTGATTTTTGAGTTATCTGATCATGAAAGATAGTTAATTCTCAAAATCATGCAAAAACATGCAAAAATAGCTTTTTAACTCAAATTAGAGTTTAGATCAGCTTTTTGAACTCCAAAAGGATGTTGAGTTCCAAAAAGTCAATAACTTGCATTGATTTTTTGATTTGGAGTTTAACTGTTTCTTTTGAATATGCATAATAATTAAGAATTAAATAAATAAATAAAGTGATTTATCCTCAACTCAACTGATTTTTGAAATAAAATAATTAATTTATGGGTTAATTAACTATTTTACCAAACTTTTATTAAAAATTATATTATTAAATAATGACAACATGCTTTAATTAATTAAATAAGAATTTAATCAATTAAAGATAGGAATTTTGATTTATTGTCAAAATTAAATAATACAATTAATAATAGATAGAATTAAATTTAATTACACAATTAAGTGGCAAATATTAAATCTAATTAATTAAATATGAAAATATTCAATTAATCAAACTTAGGATAAATGTGATTTATCGCCAAATAATCATTAAATTAAAGATAATTAAGATAATTAGGAATATTACTAGGAATATTCCCCGATGCAGAATTTAAGATAATCAATTATGATTCGATGATGTTTAGATGTGCCTTAGATTAGGACTTTGATGTCGATTTTGTTCGATTTGTCGATGTAGGAGATTAATGAACTTATAGCCCATTTTTGGGGTATTACATTTTGCCCCTCTTTGAATTACTGTGCGAAGCGCAGTGGTTCAAAGATAGTCTGTGTTTGATAAAGATATGAAACTGATTCAAAAGATAAACCGATCTCAAGATAGAAACCGATTGAAAGATATTGAGATAGGAGTTGATTGATATTGAATTGATATGGAGATAATAGGTCTTGAATGACCAAAGATAATGTTCACTGTAGCAGCAAATGAACCTATGATTGCGAAAAAGTGTCAAAATGCCTGATTCTGAACCTTAGGATTGATAAGAAGTGAGTGACCCATTCTAGACTCGATTGTCTTAGCAGAACTAGAAAGTATCACATCCAAACCCTTCAGTTGTCGAAGAACCAAGGAAAGAACACTATGATCTGATGGTTGCAAAAACTGATACAGTTTACAAGATTAGGAGAATACCAAATTGATATGGATCTTGATGAATCTAATATGCCCCAAGTGATGATAGATTTGCCCTGAGCGATGAGGACTTTTGATGAATCAGTAACTAGATGTGATTGTTTGTCTTGATCACTGATGAAAGATATTGATAGATTTGATCGATAGAATTTGATTTACAGACTTTGAATGATGTGCAATACCATGCCCCCTTCGGGATTAAAATTCAAATCTGACAAGAAAAGGTCAGCGTTGATAGTTCAGAAGCATGTTAATGGATTTGAGAAGTGTGGTGAAACACATTCAAGAACACATTCTGCATTGTTGGAAGGTCCCAAAAGACCAAGTTTGACTAGGTTTGACCATGAGTTGACCATGGTTGACCAAGTTGAAATTTTGATAGTGTGATGTAAGATAATCAGTTAAGTTGAATACTAGATTTCTGTGATGATTGAAGGTCGAATATGCAAGTAGTTAATAATATGAATGATCTCAGATTTGAATTTTGATCCCAAAAAAGGATTCTACTTGCTACTTCATTGGAGGAACCTTCGTGTGAGATTCAGCTCTTGTTAGATTTGAAGAATCATTTAAGCATTGGAGTTTGTTTAATCATTGTGAGATCATGCAACATGCAAAATGAAATGAGACATGCAAAATGAAATGCAACCTAAGACCGAGGACCTAGTCACTGATCATATGTCGATTTGTTATCATCATTGAACTTTTAGGTAACTGGATAAATCAATACAATGCCCACTAGCCATGAAACCATAGACATATGAATATCGATTTGTATGCGCAAGAATCAATACAACACCCACTGGACAACAACCATGGATATATGAATATTGACTTTATTTTCAAAATGTTGGATTAAATATAAGCATCAAGGCACAAACGCCAGGATGACCTGAATATCATGTCCATTTTGATATAGCAATTTGTACAAGCATCAAAACATACACGTCATGATGACCTGAGTATGCCTTGCGTTGCAAACACATCAAACAGTCAAGAGATCATTCTAAATCCAATGTGAATTACCCGTAGTGACCCTTTATCGTTCACATCCTTAGGCAAGATTGCGTTCCACAGTAGGAGAAAGAACTTACTCAAAAAGATAATAGTTAGATCAAACGTCCTTGAATTTTTTTTGGGTATCAATGGTCAAGGTACGCATGGCCATCCAATTCGAGATAGAGGCTCTTACAGTCGGACACCATTTCAATCCAAAATTTCCAAAGTTGTTAGATTTTCACATACAAGCAGAAGACAAAGAAAAGATTATGCCCCCAGTCATCACTCTCTAAATCCTGTAAAGGACATCATTGAAGAGCTCGAAGGGACACAATATGCAAAAATCTCAATGTGAATCAGTAAGCCTACAAGGAGATAAAAGCATGAAAAGCACAGATTGTTTTCAGTTGAGTTTTGATGTTTGATTGTTGTTGATGCAAAATCCTTTCTGGAGACGAGACTGACTGACTGACTCAACTTGAAGCTTCAAAGGACTCTGAGTGGATATGACACGTCTAAGATACATGGGAGACCATAGGATATGACATTGATTTCCCCCAAGTGTGAACATTGATAGGATGCAGACTCTTGAGCTGGTTGGTGTACAGGCTGACTTATTGAAAACTGGAAATGCAGGAACAAACCGGGAGATATGTACAAACTAAAGCAAGACTGAAAGCTGGGAAATACCAAGATTGTGCTAATAGATGGAGCATTTGGAACAAGTGGCACCTATTTGCTAGGTTTTCACCATCTTGGTAGAGATTTTATTTTTGCTACCGAGGTGCCTGTTTCTAGGTTTTCACCAAGGCACTTTTTCTTTCTTTTTCATTTTTTTGTATTTTTTATTTTTTCAATTTTTTTGTACTTTTGATATTTTTTTTGATTTTTTTGCGAATCATCAAGGCACCTATTGCTAGGTTTTCACCAAGATGTTCATTTTTTCAGGACTTTTTCTGATTTTTAAGATTTTTTTAGGACATTTACCAAGCACTAAATGCCTTAGGTGTAGAATTTCTTCAGATGGAGAACGTTGATTGGTTCTCGGAGCTGTTCTCCTTCAGTCGTTGAGAGTTGATAGGCACCAGAGCCAAAAGTAGCAGTGATAACAAAGGGACCTAACCAATTGGGTTCGAACTTCCCCTTGCATTCTCGATGTGATTGATTTTTAGGATTTTCTCTCAACACTAGATCGCCAACCTGAAATTCTCTATGTCTAACTTTCTTGTTGTAGCCTCTAGACATTCTTTTTTGATACACTCTGAGATGATCATATGCTGCTTGTCTGCGCTCATCTAGTAGTTCAAGTTCTTGTAACCTCGACACTCTGTAGTCTTCATCAGTGACAAGTCCATGCATTCTGATCCTGAGTGATGGGATTTCAACCTCAATAGGCAGTACCGCTTCAGACCCATAAACTAAAGCGAAAGGTGTAGCCCCAATAGGTGTTCTGATACTTGTTTTGTAGGCCCATTCTGATACTTGTTCTGATACTGGTTCTGATACTGATTCTGATACTAATTCTGATAATTGTTCTGATACTAGTTCTGATACTGATTCTAATAATTGTTCTGATACTGGTTCTGATGCTTGTTCTGATAATTGTTCTGATACTAGTTCTGATACTTGTTCTGATAATTGTTCTGATACTTGGTATACTTGATAGCATCTTTTTCCATTTACAAACTCCCAAGCAAGATCATATCGTGTAGTCCTAATGTCTAGCAAGGTGGAGAACAAGAGGGATTAGCAAGCTGGTGGAAGAGGTGGAAGACAAGAGAATGAAGGAGAATGAAGGGGAGAAATTTTCAAGGGAAAACTCCTCAAGAATACTCAAGCTAGGGAAAAATCATCATGTAAAGTATATTTGGATAAGTAGGGAAAGGCTAGTATAGGATAAGTCACAAAAGCGTAGTGCAAGAGCAGGAAAGAATGCAATCCAAAGGAGTAGACATGTCAAGAGGCTTCATAGCACTGTGTTTTCCTCTTTCTTTCTTAGATCAAGACCAAAGGGGAAAAGGATAGCAACAGGTGAAAATGAATGAAGGAAAATAAATATGAAGGCTAAATAGGAAGGGATTGAAAGCAAGATCATCATCAGACAACTCACAAAATATCCAAATGTTCGTGTATAGATCAACATTGTCAAGATCAAAGAGAGAAGATGAAATGGATGAAATATGTAGAAGGACTATGCATAATGCCTAATTGCCAGGTTTTCATCATGGTACTTATCCAAGGTGCCACAAGGGAGTGGTTTTCACCATAGGATGAATTTATTTCTCTGTACTTTTTCTACCAAGGTGCCTATTTCCAGGTTTTCACCAAGCCACATTTTTAATTTTTTTTCATTTTTATTTTTTTATTTTTATTTTTATTTAGAAGAAGGCAAGCTTTTTATGTAATGCTCCTTGAAAGGATAAACCATGATATGCCAAAGATTCAAAATGATATGCTCAAAGATGCTGATAGGGAAAGGGAGATGGAAGAGAAAAATGGAGGATAAGGTTTTATGTAAAGCAAGTGAGGTTGGAAGATAGGAGGAATAGGCAAATGAGGAAAAATGATAGAAGGTAAAAGGATAATGCATGGAAGGATTGTAAAAGGGTAGGTGGAAAAGAAGGCAAGATCAACGTCAACACATACCTTGAAGGGTGGTGAGATAATGGAGGAATCGTGAATGAAGGAATACGTGAAGGAATATGGCGAATGGATAGTAGAGGTTGTAGTTTAGGCACATGGAATGGAAGAATATTTTTGGAGGGAGATGAAGTGGAAGCCTTTGGAAGCTTGAATGTCAACTTCACTTTTTGCTCAACACCAGACTCTTTCAAGAGAGACTTTGGAATCCATATAGCCTTAGGATTTTTATTTCCTTTTGATGATCTAGAGAGAATATCTTGAATGATGGATTTTGGAACCCATACTTGTCTTGTGGTTTTTTTCTTAGATATTTCTTTTGACTTTATGCTTCCATGTCTATGAGAGGAGACATGGTGATATTCTTTTTTTGATGGATTCTTGTATTGCTTCTTTTTCTTGTATTGAACATTCAAGTTACTTCCAAAAGACTTGGGATTTGTGGAAGAGGGAGGATATGACTGGTTTAGATGGGTGGTTGGATGAAAAGGATTCAAGGGTATGCATCTATGTTGATCTTGAGGAAAGATGGGAGATGGAGGTATGTAAGGACCAAAGATGGATGGAAAATTAGGAGAGTTAGGAGGGGAAAGTGAAGGGACATAAGGACCCAAGATGGAAGGAAGGCATGAAGCCCTTAGTAGATTTTACTTGATTTTTAGCAATTTTTGTTGAGCTTTTCCATGCAAGCAAGTGACGAACTCTCCAACAAGCAAACAAGCAAACAAGATATGCAAAATATATTCAACTTATGAAAACCATAGGGTTAGCTCTAAAAATCAATTATTATGAATAATAATAACCAAAAATCAACCCAAATGACAACTCATATCATTCATTGAACCATGTAAAAAAATAAGTGCATACCCATCACAAAACTTTTTTTTTTTTTGCTGCATTTGACCTAGTCAACAAGATCTAATTTTTTTGATATGATTTTGGCCACAAAAATAGAAATTCAGAATAGAGACCCCTGCTAAAAAATAGATAGCTTTCCAAAAATGCAAAATTTTTAGAAAAATCTCTTCATTTGTGCCCTAGAGACCCATTTTATCAAAATAGACCAGTTTTTGTAAATTGACTATTTGAGCTATGATATCATGTCCAAATTTAAAACAAAAAGAATGGACCCGTTGTAGAATTTAAAGAGCTTTCTGAAAATATAAAAAATTTTGAAAAATATGCTGATTTGCGTCAGATATTAATTTTTTCCAGAATTTTAAGAAAAAATTATTAAAAATTCAAAACATCTTAGAAAATTCTAAATTTTTTATTGTAGCTTCCATGACATGTCACCAACCTGAAAAAAAAATTTCAGACCAAAATTCTAAGCCGTTTGGGAGATAAAATTAAATATTTGAAACTTTGGGGTTTTAGCTCCCAAAAAAATCAAAACCAGCATGCAAAGGTGGGTTGCCCCACGGTGGGCGCCAAAAATGTGTGTGTGAAAATTGTACCTGATCTGTAGACACAACACTCAGTAAAACATTAGAGGTTAGTAATAATCAAAATCGTGCAAAATTGAAATCTATCTAACCAAGCGATTTACTGCCTTCTAGTAGGTGCAAGATTAATGTTCTCAGATTGTAATCGAGATCAGTAATCTAGACGACACCTAAATGAAGGATTTGAATGAAATTCTAGATATGGAATAAATGCAATTATTCTATTTTTTTAATATTTTCTATGCAATAATAATTGTAAAAACTGATATGAAATCTATGCTAAATGAAATTGATATGCTATGAATGCTATTGAAAATTGATATGCTATGAATCTAACAATGATATGAAATATGAATGCAAAAATAAGATTGATCTCACAAAGATGTCGATTCGCAAGAGCTTTGATTCTTCAATTCCAATTCTCCAGCGTGATTGTGCAAAATATGAGATGATTGGATGCCAAATTTGAGAGATTTTAGAGATGATTGAGAGATGAATTATGAAGAGCTGAAGCCTTTAATTTATAGAAATCCAGGGCTTTAGAGGTGCATGGATAAAAGCCATAAATCACTCAAATTAACTCATCTTGATTTTTGAGTTATCTGATCATGAAAAATAGTTAATTCTCAAAATCATGCAAAAACATGCAAAAATAGCTTTTTAACTCAAATTAGAGTTTAGATCAGCTTTTTGAACTCCAAAAAGATGTTGAGTTCCAAAAAGTCAATAACTTGCATTGATTTTCTGATTTGGAGTTTAACTGTTTCTTTTGAATATGCATAATAATTAAGAATTAAATAAATAAATAAAGTGATTTATACTCAACTCAATGATTTTTGAAATAAAATAATTAATTTATGGGTTAATTAACTATTTTACCAAACTTTTATTAAAAATTATATTATTAAATAATGACAACATGCTTTAATTAATTAAATAAGAATTTAATCAATTAAAGATAGGAATTTTGATTTATTGTCAAAATTAAATAATACAATTAATAATAGATAGAATTAAATTTAATTACACAATTAAGTGGCAAATATTAAATCTAATTAATTAAATATGAAAATATTCAATTAATCAAACTTAGGATAAATGTGATTTATCGCCAAATAATCATTAAATTAAAGATAATTAAGATAATTAGGAATATTACTAGGAATATTCCCCGATGCAGAATTTAAGATAATCAATTATGATTCGATGATGTTTAGATGTGCCTTAGATTAGGACTTTGATGTCGATTTTGTTCGATTTGTCGATGTAGGAGATTAATGAACTTATAGCCCATTTTTGGGGTATTACAATTTCCTTTCATTTTCAAACTAGGATGACATGTCTATTACTCATCCCCAAAATCCACTATTGCATATAGAGGTCTTGATTGAAAGGCATAGAGGCAAAAGATCTCTCATAGATGGGGGAGCTAGCCTTAACATCTACATGTTGAGTCTTGTTAAATCCCTAGGGTTATCTGAGTCTTGCATCGACCCTTCAAAAAGGATCACCATAAAGGCCTATGATGAAGCTGAAAGAGCCTCCAAAGGCATGATCATATTGCCCATTCAAGTGGGACATGTTAGAAAGGACACAAATTGCGAAGTATTGGACATGAAGCTAACTTATAATATTTTATTGGGGAGACCATGGATCCACAAGATGCAAGCAGTCCCATCCACATACCACCAATGCATCAAATTTTTGTACATGGGTGAAGAAATCACGGTTGGAGGGGACTCAAATCCGTTCCAATATTGCAATGCACTTAAACCCCTTCATGAACTATTCATTCCCCATAACCGAGAAGGAATTATCCAAAGAGCCACCATTAAAGATATCAAAATGGATGATCCCATGATAACATTAAGTTCTACTTCAAACCCTCCTCAAGCTAGCTCAGTGACATCAACTAAAGGAAAGGAAAAAGTGAGCTATGAGGGTCCAACCCCAAATGAAGATTCAGATCAAACACCTAAATTAGAGATAGTACTTTAAAAACCCACCAGAGAAGAAAAGGATAAAGCTAAAAAGGATAACTATAAGAAAATGAGTGAGATGATGGATACATTTGAAAAATAATGTAAAATCAATTCCAAAGGAGTAGAGGAATACTTTGTTTCCTTATTTGACTTGCCCACATCTCCAAGAACGCATGGGAAACCATCAAAAGAACACCTACCTCACAAGTATAACTCTTACTTCATGAGAGAAAGTGACAAAGCAGCATTTCATAAGGAAGAGGATGAAGTCCTTCAATGGCTTTATCATGATGAAGATGATACCTCAAGTACTCCTGTAGAAAAAATCTAGCATATCAACATTCAAACTAATCAATATGGGAAAGGATTTGAGATAATGCAAAAAATGGGATACAAGGGAAGAGAACCCTTAGGCCGAAGAAATAGAGGTTTATTAGAATCCATTGAACCTTGTTGGAGGGAAAAAGAAGAAAGATCTGGAGTAGGCTACCAATACAAAGTAGAAAGCTCTAGCCCAATGCAAGACTCATATCCTCAAGTGAATACGTTGGAATCCGATGTAGATAATGATGACTCCACGGATTATGAATGGGATACCTTATCTGATGAATCATGCTAGGATAAGGAGATAGTCACAATACATACTTACACAAAGATCCCAAGGAAAGAAACTCAAGACAATGAAGAGCCTAATATACAAGATCTTAACATAGGACAAGCACCTACTAATCCGCCATGGATAGATACATTTTGGACGCCTTCAGAGGAGGGAAATTCAAACGTTAGTTTTAATCTGCTCATAGTTTTTGCCACGCTATTTCCCATAGAAGTTGACAAGGACTCAAGTGAAGGGGATTTCGATCCTTCTTCTATGGACCATCTCAAGGAAGCTCACATCATAGATCTAAATGATACAATGTACGAACGCTCAAAAAAGTCATGTCCATAAACCCAATCGATGATAACTTGCCTAATGAAACCTTATCCTTGATAAATCCCCATCTTATTGATTGGGACCAAACCGAGCCAAGTGACTTGCTTTATTTTCCAAATGACCAAGCAATGAACCAATACCTTAATGCAGTTGAACCCTCTTTCACCAATGAATTCAAACCGAACATGATAGAAGCAATGGGGGTCCAATCTCTTAGTCAAAATTTAAAAAAATTTAAAAAATGAAAAAAAATAAAAAAATGAAAAGTTCTAGTGATGAAAACCACTATGTGGCAGCACTAGAACCAAAAAAAGTAAAGATAAAAGATGTTTCCTATGGTGAAAACCCAACTGTGGCTCCAAAGGAAGAGAGATTGGATACCCTACTCGAGCATGAGGAAGAAAGGTCACCAATTCTCATAGAGCCAACAAAAAAGGTTAACATTGGGACAAAATTGGATCCAAAATTTATACACTTGGCCGCATCACTTACACCTCTAGAAAGAGAGGATTTCATCAAGTTTTTCCAAGAACAACAAGTGAACTTTGCATGGTCATATGCTGACATGCCCAAATTGGATCTTGACTTCATAATGCATCATTTGAATGTCAAACTAGGGGTTAAGCCCATCAAGCAAAAGTTGAGAAAAATGCACCCACATATAGCTCTCTTAGTCAAAGAGGAGTTGGAAAAATTGTTGAAGGTGGGATTCATAAGAGCAATAGCCTATGCTGAATGGATATCTAACATTGTACCGGTCACAAAGCATGACAAATCCATTCGTGTATGCACAGATTTTTGAGACTTGAATCTTGCATGTCCTAAGGATGACTTCCCACTTCTGAGCATTGATACAATGGTTGAATTGATAGTAGGTCATTCCATGTACTCATTAATGGATGGTTTCAGTGGATATAATTAGATAAAAATTGCACCCGAAGACCAAGAGAAGACAACCTTTACATGTCCTTGGGGCACCTTTTATTGGAATGTTATGCCCTTTGGCCTTAAAAATGCCAGAGCCACATATCAAAGGGCAATGACAACTATCTTCCACAATATAATGCACACATTTCTAGAGGATTATGTGGACAACATATTGGCCAAGTCCCACAAAAGAGAGGAACACCTACAAATTCTAAAAAAGATATTCATTCGGTTGGAGCAATTCAAAGTGAGGCTTAATCCCAAAAAATGTGCCTTTGGTGTCCAATCTGACAAATTGTTAGGCTATATAGTTTTAGCAAAAGGGATTGAAGTGGATCTAGAAAAGGTACAAGCAATAATGGATATGGAGATTCCCAAGAACATAAGCCAAATGACTTTCTACAAGGCAAAATACAATCCATAAGAAGGTTCATTTCTCAATTGGCCGAAAAATGTCATTCATTCGCAAGGTTGCTACACAAAGATACTATTTTCATGTGGGATGAAGAATGTGACCAAGCCTTCACTTTATTGAAGACTTATCTAATAAATCCACCTATCCTAATACCACCAATCAAGGGAAAATCGCTGCTGCTGTACATATCTGCTACCGAAAGGTCTCTAGGAGTGCTTTTAGCGCAAGAAGATGAACAAGGAAAAGAAAGAGCAATCTACTATTTGAGTAGGACATTAATCAAATATGAACTTAACTATACATTCATGGAAAGGGCTTGTCTAGCGGTTGTCTTTGCATCTCAAAAATTGAGACATTAGATGTTGATGCACAAAGTAAAATTAATTGCCAAAATTGATCCTCTAAAGTATTTGCTAAGCAAAACTACCTTAACGGGTAAGATAGAAAAATGGGTCATGATATTGAGTGAGTTTGACATTGATTATGTGGATAGAAAGGCAATAAAAGGATAAGTGATAGCAGATCACTTAGCTGAAAATCCATTGACTTCTACACAAACTATTCAAGTGGAATTTTTGGATTCCGTCATTATAAACATAGAGGCTAAA
Organism: Chamaecyparis obtusa; assembly: GCA_027943335.1. Classification (NCBI taxonomy): domain Eukaryota; kingdom Viridiplantae; phylum Streptophyta; class Pinopsida; order Cupressales; family Cupressaceae; genus Chamaecyparis; species Chamaecyparis obtusa. The sequence goes on along the minus strand of BSBK01003718.1, from coordinate 5,319,665 downwards.
ACATGGAAGTTATACTTTGATGGCTCATATACACAAGGAGGTTCTAGGGCTGACATATTATTGGTTACTCCTCAAGGGTACACCATTCCTAAGTCCTACAAGCTCTTGTTCCCATGCACAAACATTATAGCAGAATATGAGGCTTTAGTGATTGGCATCAAAATGGCTTTAGAATGGAACATCACCGAGCTACAAATATATGGAGATTCTCAACTCATCATCAATCAAGTCAACAATGAATACAATAACAAAGATGAAAAGCTAATGCCATTTAAGCCCATGATTGATGGATGGAAGAAGTACTTTGCCTTGATCACTTTTGAGCAGATTCTGAGAGAGAAAAATAGAGCAATTGATGCAATGGCCACCTTGGCTTCCTTATTACAAAAACTAGATCAAAATGAGAAATACGAGTTCTTGGTGGAAGAGTTGGTGAAACTGGCATTCGACCTTCCCAAAACCCAAATTGTTTCCCTACTTCATGGACATGAATCACCTTGGTATAGCCCTATCTATACATATCTCAAAGACCAAGTGCTACCTCTAGACCAATCCTGAGCCCAAAAACAAAATTTCATATGCCAATCAGCCTGTTACATAATCCTTTCAGAGACATTGTATCGTAAGGGTCTTGATGGGACATTACTTAGATGTCTAGAGGAAGAAGAGTCTAAGTTAGCTTTACATGGGGTTCATAAAGGCATTTGCGGGTCACACTCAAGTGGTTTAAACCTAGCCAAGAAAATCCTTCGCTTAGGGTATTTCTGGAAGACCTTAGAGAAAGATGCTTGTCACTTCGTCAAAATATGTAGAAAATATCAATATCATGGTGACATGATACATGTATTGGCACAAGAATTACACCCATTTGTTACACCATGGCCATTCTATCAATGGGGATTTGACTTGATTGGGGTAATCTACCCACCTTCTTCAAATAGTCACAAATACATCATAACTGCAATGGAGTATTTCACTAAGTGGGTCAAAGAGGTTCCTTTGATCACGGCCATGGGTAAACAAATTTCCATGTTCATCCTGAATCACATCATTTGCAGATATTCCTCATGCCATAATAACAGATAATGGAAAGCAATTAAAAAATAAGGATGTCGATGAACTTTGTGCTACATTTCATATCACTCATCATTCCTCATCCATTTATTATCCTCAAGGAAATGGACAAGCCGAAGCTACAAATAAGAACATTTTGAAAATCTTGAAAAGATCGGTAAATAAATCGGGAAGAGATTGGCATGTGCAAATTAATCCAGCATTATGGGCCTATAGAACTAGCATTCAGACACCTATGGGAGCTACGCCATTTTAATTAGTCTATGGAGCTAAGTTGTTCTACTATTGGAGGTTGAAATCCTGTCTTTATGAGTATCATTGCAAGGGTTGATAATAGATGAAGACTATAGAGTTGCTCGACTTCAACAATTAGAGTTGCTAGAAGAACACCAAACACAAGCCTATGAACACCTGAAAGTGTATCAAAATAGAGTCTCAAGGAATTACAATAAGCATATCAAACTGAGAGTCTTTCAGGTGGGAGACTTAGTGTAAAGAGAAAACCCAAAGAATCAAGCTGACAGGGAAAAGAAAGGAAAATGGGAGTTTGATTGGCTTGGTCCGTTCATCATTGTTTCTTCATTTGGAATGGGAACTTATAAGTTAGTAGATTGTGAAGGAGAAGAACTTCAAGAGCCTATCAATAGTATTCATCTAAAGAGGTTCTACACATGAGGTAGACAAAAGAGTATAAAGAGTATTAGATGAGGAGCATCATATTCATTGTACATAGTCAAAGAGATCTTGAAAAATATGAAAAAATAGAAAAAAGAAAAATACAAAAAAATAGAAAAAAGAGAAAAAGTGCATTGGTGAAAACCTAGCAATAGTCACCTTGGTAGCAAAAAAAAGAGAAAAAGAATCCAAAGGGTGAAAAATTGGCAATCAAGTGCCTTTTGTTCCCTTAAGTCTATCTTTCCAAGTCACATGTGTACATATTGCATTTCCAACATCCCATTTGTAAAACCGTCATTGCATCCATCATTTGTGCATAAGTCATAATAAAGCCTTTCAGTCACATCATTGCATTGCCTATCAGCCCTAGGTTTGTTGCACGAACACATTTATCACTTGGGGGTAGGAAAGGATTGGAAATTTGGTACCAAATAGATTCAATAGTGCTACAATTAGTCACATCAAAGAGAGACTTATCAGAGCTTCAGAAAAGTGGAAAGTTTATTGAACCTTTGATGGATATCATTGTTCAAACCCAAGTATTTTGATCCTACAACCTGATCCTTGAGCCTTCATTGACTTTATTATTCAGGATTAAAAATTGACAAAACACCTTTAAGATTAGAATGCTTAGAAATACTTTTTGAAAATCATGAGACATTGCAAAACACTTGAAGCTTTCTTTTGATAATCTTTATGAAATTGACTTTTATCACATCTTTTGAGCTAATCGATGATGTTTCGACTAGATTAGCCATGATAGAGACATGATATTTTCTTGTCTTTGAGTGATTGTTTTAAGAAAGATTCATCAACTTTTGAGAGTTCATCTAATGACATGGTCATCAAAGAACCATAGAGGACTATCCCATAAGAAGAAGGATTGACCTTTTCTTGTTTATGCAAATGGATACCTTGGCTATTTAGATCTTCCATATCTTAATACCAAAAATCCACTTGCAACATTGAATCCATTAACACCAGTATTCATATTCCCATAGTTTGGTCATCCAACTAGTGAGGGTTGTACTAGTTTCAAAAAGAGGTTACCAAAAAGTGATAAAAAGCGATATTCATATCATCATGATGTGGTCAGTGATGGTTGTACTTGCTTTTCGGTCCCAAAATGCTCAATGATGAAAATTTATCTCCATGGCATTTCTTTGCTAAATATCTAGTGACACTTAGTTGCATTGCATTGCATTATCATATTAGATTCATTGCATTATCATATTAGATTACTTGCATTTATCATGTTAGATTAATTGCATTTGTTTATGGTTAATTTTCCAAGGACAAGGGGGTACATTAAGAATCTTGGTTAGTCGAAACATTACAAAAGGAGGGGTTCAATCAAACATCTTACTCTTGGATATTAATCAAACAGAGGAAATGAGAATTATCTTTTGCATTCATGCATAGCATTAATCATTAATCATTATTCATATATGAGGAAAGCAGAAAAAGAAAGAAAAGATTCATTAGTCATACATCATTTGCATACATGTAGTTAAGGATAGAACTGCATACATTAAAAATTCCAAAAACATAGGGGCATTCATATGCATTTTCATAAATCACTTTGCATCCATACATTGAAAAACTAGAAAACATGTCATAAATCCATACATCAATGCCATTCATCTATGTATATCATAAAATAAGATACATTGCATTCATAGCATAAATCAAAGTAAATGCATATAAAACATCATATAGTTGCATAAAAAGATAATCTCATAACCAACACATCAAGAGAAGCAAGGAAGTATATCATCATATAGATCATCATAAAAAGTGTTCATCAACATCAAAGATCCATCAAATCAATATATCAAGATACAATGTCATACAAAGTGATACATCAAAGAGTTTCGATCAATAACAAGAACATGAAACATGATACAAGGACATCAATAATGAGAAAATATGTAATCAAATAATCAAGATCCATTCCTAGCACCAGATCCATCTAGACCCCTATCATCCTATATGTCCTGTGAGGGAGGAGCCTGAGAAGTTATAGCTGTACTAGGTCTCTGAATCACATGAGTCATGAACTGCTGCATCAAAAGAGCTACCTGATCCAGTCTACCCACAACAGTAGACATATCTGTCCTCATCGCCTGCATATCTTGTGATAGACTATCAATGCTAGGAGCAACCTGTGAACTCTATCCCATATCCTATGACTATTGCACATGTAGAGGAACCTACTGATCCTATTGAGGCACCTGCTTTTCTGGAACCTCATCCTGCTGAGCTAAGGCAACTCTCTACAACTGAACTAAAGGATCCTATCCACCTAGAATCTGCCTAGTAGCATCTACATGAACCTGTCTCTATTGTATCTAGCATCTCTACGACCTATCACCTGTTGTTGCTCTAGGGCATACAATCTTAGCTGCATGATCATCCCTAGCTCTATCCCTAGCATGCCCACATCTCACCTGTGGTCCATCTCCTACTCTACCAATAACCCAAGTATCTCTTTGTCCTTGTCGTCCCCGTTGTCTCCTACTACCACCACCACCATCATCATCTCTCTCATCCTAGTTAGGGATACGCTCGAGTGGATCAGTAAAATGAGGAAACCTATTACGAGACCACTAGTCTCAATACTCATGGGACATCCTTGCATCAACAACACCTGGAAGCATCTCCCATTTGCAATAACCCAAACTAGCAATCTGATCATATGTAAACTGGTAATCAATCATAGGACCCCACATCGATCTCTCTGCCTGTACCCAAGCATATAAAGTTGCACCCTGAGGCATATCCTATACTCTACCATACTTCCTAGAAACTCTACCAAAGCAGAAGTGCTCAATAGTAGTAGTAGTACGACCAATCATCTAGCAAGGAGAAAACATATAGGGTAGCTCATCATCATCCTCCCTCCAGTGCTCACAACCAATGTATGGTCGCCACTAAACCTGATCAAGATCATCTATCTATCGTCGCCAATAATCAAGATGACCCAAATGGTGCTGAACAACCATACCACTATACAGAAAAGCATATGGGAAACCATGTTGTCAAATCCTATTGGAAATAGGCCTAGTAATGGGAAGGTGCTCCCATACCCACAACTGGAGAATAACTGCCTTGGCTGACAAAGAAGCACTCTCTTTGTAAACTACCTCATGTAAATCATGGTAGAACTAGGAAAGACAATGGGAGCCCCAATCAAAGTGTCAAGGATGAGCAAGCAAATCCTCTAGAATCCTACCCCATCCGACTGAAAAACCATGACCTCGACGGTAGGGAAGAAGTAAACCACCGATAAGGGTACCAAGTACCACTGGCAATGTAGGAAATGAAGCAAACTATGGCCAAGTGATGGTATCATCATCTATGGTATTGTCCCTGAATAATTGTCGACAGACTATGGAATCATAGTAAACTAACTCTCCTCTACACGGGATGTGTAACAATCTATACACATCCTCAGGTGTGATAGTCATCTCTCCAAAGGGAAGATGAAAGGTATTATGGTCAGAGTGCCATCACTCTGCCACAACAGTCAACAGACCATGGTTTAGCTAAAACCACAGAAGGTCAAGTAGAAAGCTCAGACTGCATATCTCAACAACATGATACTCAGTAGCAGTAAGTGCCTGACCAAGATCGATGACCCATGATGCAACCGATCGAATGCATAGAATAGGAAAGTTTGCCTGTGGGCAAAACAAAGGAATCATATCAATATACCATATCAAGGAATTATCTAAAGTCAATCAGTTCTATCAAAAGTATCAAGTAATCACACCCAGTACCATTTGTTCGTGTCTCTGTCCTGAGAATGAACTAAGCAGTATCAATCATATCGGTTTTCACACTGATTGATTTATCCTACCAGACCTATCCTATCATATTGACAAATCACATTCATTGGTACTACTATCCTGATATCATTAATCACTTGTTTTGTTTAAACACAACAGACCTAATCTTATCATTCGAATCAATCATCTAAAGTTATTAATTTTTTTTCATCAGGAAAAAATCAAGTACAAGTGCAAAATTTTCAAAATCCCTTAGGCATGATTTTAATCACTCCACGTGACATTTCACCTTAAGTGGTACAAAAATGATGTTACATGACACTTTGTTGGTGTTACGCGGTAATTCAGCCATCATGCGACATTAAAACTTGCTAGGCGACATTGAATCAAGCCTAGGCGATAATGGAAATCTAGGGTTTCATACGCATAAAAACATATGCAAAAAGGATTTAAAACCCTAATGTTAGGTGACATCAAATTTGTCTTAGTCGAGAACAAAAAATTTTAAAGCGATAGTTTACTATGCGAAGGCGTGAGTAAAAAGCGCGGGTGCAACATTAAAAAGGACTAAGTGACAACAAATCTATTATACGCGTGACTTTGCAAATTTGAAGCAACGCTGAAAAGTAAAAATTGCAATAAATGCGATAAATTGAGCAATAAATGCAACAAGGGAGTTCATAATGACTCACTAGAGGTTCATAGTCAGGTGGTCTCGCATATCACCGACACCTCTCAAACTGATGCTCTCTGATAGGGACAACCTTCTCGAAAATCACTGCGGGACCAGAGCAAAATCACCAAAGTCAAAAGTGCAAATGAATAGTAAATCAAGGTTTTTCAACCTATTTAAGCTATTTTGACCTAATTTTGGAGGTGAAATTTGGCTTAGACCTATATTAACCTATCAAATCAAACCGGGGCATATTCTTGAATCATTGCATATCATCAATGTTTTTCAGAAATGAAAACATATTCAATAAATCAAACATCATCAAATTGTTCAAATCAAGAAAACAATATATTTTATTTCTGAGGGGGCATTGGAGTATCAAATCAAACATCATTGGAATCAGTGGGGCATCAAATTTTTGGAATCATTATTAGTAGCATATCATTTTATCAGTATCAGATCAGTTTATCATATCATATCAGAGGCAGCATATCAAAAATATCATATCAAAGGCATATCAGTGAATTAGCAATCAGGACCTAAAAGCGATCAAGACTAAAAGAATCTTTGAATCAATGTTCTCCTCACATCAATTCAAAGAGGGGCGTTTGTAGACACTCAAAAATGGGCAAGTGCTTTAAAATCAATAAAATGGCTCAAAATCATCAAAATGCACTAATTCAATCAAAAAAGGAGAAAATCAATTAAAATGGACATTTATTAAATCAAATTGGACAAAAATCAATTAAAGCAAAGGAAAAAAATCAAATAATGATGTTAAATAATTAAATCAAAGCTTAAAGGGGTGAAAAACACTAAATAATTGATTTTAATCAATTAATTGTATAGTTGTTTAATCAAAAATCAAAATGAACCTATTCCCTTACATGGCTAAATTTAATTAATTAATTAAATTTAATTAATCCTAATATCTTTCAACAAAGTTGAGAAACCAATGAGAATTGAGGACAAAATGACACAAATCACTCAAAAAGGATGAATCTCAATCACTCATTCTAAAGTTTCAATCTCATCCACTCAATCTTCTCCTTTTGTCTAAAGCTTTGAGACAAACATTTAAATTGTCCCCCCATTTATGAACAAAGCAAAGTATTTGACTCAACCAAAGGTAAATCATGGTTAATTCACTCCACCCCCTACCCTTGGGAATTTACTATAAGTATGAAGCATTTTGAGAGAAATTACCATCTTAGAAATTCATTTGCAAAGCATTGTTATTATAGGCAATTGAAGAGCATTCTAAGAGCATTTAGAGCAATTTGCATATCTTTGTATCAATTTGAGCTAGAATAAACATTGTAGAAGCATTATAATAGCATACATTCTCATTTTAGAAGTGTCACTAGTGGAGAGTGAGCTGAGAGCTTCACTTACCACATCTTTCTAGAGAACCATGAGATGCTATAGATCTTAGTTTCAATTTTAATTAGATTTGCATTGTATTTACTTTGAGTTATTACTAATTTGATCTTAATTTCATGAAGGTGATTATCATCATCACACAACACTATTTGAAAAAGAGTCTTCTCATATGTATTACTATTAAATTAAAAAATGATACTCATAAATTTTAATTTTAATTTTTTCTATATTTCTGCTATACAATGTATACATAATACTGGTAAATGAATCACGGATTCACTAAATGGTTGTGGTTTCCCCAGAAGGAGAAGCGAAAAGCTTCCAACCATTTCTAAAACCAAAATGAAAAGTACATTCAAAATTTGTATTTACAAATTACAAGTAACAAAAATTTTCCTAAGATCCATTGAACTTTCAGAGGAAATTACAAAAGCCTAGTCTGACAGTCTGACAGTCGACTCCTACATATCCTAATACTAATAGACTAATAGTAATTTGTTAATATTTTATAGTGTAATATAATAATACTATCCACAAAGAAAAAAAGATCAGTCGATGTGCATACCAACAAATAACTGGATCATCTCCTCCTGGAACCCCTCCTGGTTGAAGCCATGATCGTAAAAAATGGTGTACATCTCCGCCTTGTCATGTTCTACTTCAAGTTCGAACATGTTGCTTTGGTATCTATTGTAACTGGTAGCATGATCTCATGTTGTAGACATAAGACGACTAAGGACATCCTGCTAAATCTCCTCCTCCATATCCAAATTTGGTTGGATAATAGGTTCTGGGTTCTCATTTGACGATCCCTCAGCTACTGGAAGACCCATTCTGTCATTCAAATTTAGAAATTTAGAGAGCACCTTGTGTTTTGCAATTCCACTACCGAAGAGTATATAAAGAAAATAATCACCAACTTGCAAGCCACAATAAATTTTGAAGGAATGTTTCGAGTAAGGTGGCTTGCCTCGAAAAAGGAAATTAATGAATATTGATAAAGAAAAATTGCAGACACTTGTATCCTACGTAACTTGGCTCCTAAGTTGAAAAGAAAAATAATGAATGTTGATGAATCACAACTCATATCCCATAAAATTATCCTTTTTAATGTCTAATCAAAATCTTGGCCTAGATTATGTACTACTAAAGTTACGCAGACTGCCAGCATGACCTTAGAACCACCATATCCTAGCTTTGATTTTAAATTTTTAACTAGCAACTTGACAGTTGCATTAAATTTTGAAGGAATGTTTCACGTAAGGTGACTTGGCTCCGAAAAGAAAAATAATGAATTTTTACGAATCATAGCTCATATCTCATACAAATTATCATTTTTAATGTCTAATCAAAATCTTGGCGTCGATAAGTCTCATTAATTACACTTCAATGTTCAATGTCACTGTAACTTCACAATAAAGTTATGTATACTACCAGCGTGGCCTTGGAACCCCCATATCCTTCCTGCGATCATAACTTTCAAAGTCACACACACTGTCAACCTATCCTTTGCGTATCTTTGTGGCCTTCAACTCCAAACTACCAACATAACTGCCAAAGTCATGCACACCATCAACCTAACCATTACATATCTTTGTAACTATCAACATCGACCCTCCTTTTAGTGTGTCGAAGCTATGCACACTGTCACTAGTCACCACAAACTATATCGAAGCTACACAAACTGTCAACCTCAAACTTACTTGACCTTTGCGTATATTCATGGCCTACAACTCTAAACCGCCAACGTAACAATCAAAGTCATGCACACCATCAACATGACCATTGCATATCTTCGTAACCGTCAGGATCGACCCTCCTTTTAGCCTATCAAATCTATGCAAATTGTCATCACAAATTGGTCATCAGTAAATGACACATAGCACCCAACTTGCCACATAGTCCTATCACTATGTTTTGAATATTCGCCGATATATATTTTTTATACTATAAATATTGTTTTTTATACACCAATGTATATTTTGGTAGTTCTGAAACAAAAACACAATTCTCCAATATTTTCTACATAGTTTTAGGGAGCATGAATGATTCGCCAATTGAGATTATTATTTTTTCTTTGAAAAGAAAAAATTTTTGCCAATAAAATTAATAATTTCCTCAGTAGTTTTCTAAATTTCACTAGTTTTTTACTCCTTTTTGAAGGGGGGTTTCTTAAAGATTACCCTGATGAAATTTTTTATGAAGTTTAACAACTATGATGGAGGAATTTTTAGAGTTGGAAACAATGCACCTTGCATGATAAAGGGAATAGGATCTATTACTCTTGATGGAAATACTAACACTGATGATGTTTATTTTTTGGATGGATTGAAACATAACCTTTTAAGTGTTGGACAATTGGTTGACAAGGGATATCAAGTTTGGTTTACTGAGAAGATTTGTGTGATCAAAGATAAGAATGGTAATATGATTGGAACTGGATCAAAAACCAGAGGTAATGTATTTTAGTTGAATCCTGCTGAAAAGACATGTTTGATTACTAAAATTGATGACAGTTGGTTATGGCACAAAAGGTTATGTCACATAAACTTTGATAACATTTTAAAAGCAAGTACTACATTTGTAGTAAGAGATTTTCCTAAGATTATGAAACCTAATAACATGATATGCAAAGAATGTGTTATGGCTAAGCATAAAAGAAGTTCTTTTCCCAGTAAGAAGTTCATCACAACAACGAAATTAGAAATTGTTCATACATATCTAAGTGGTCCACAATGACTACATGATTCTATGGTGAAAGGTATTTTATGATTTTTGTTGATGAATTTACTAGAATGATGTGGATAGCATTTCTTAAAGAAAAGTTTGAAGCATTTGACAAATTTAGATTGATTAGGAACAAAGTTGAGAATGAATCTAGAATGAAGATAAAATGTTTAAGATCTAATAGAGGTCGAGAATTTACTTCAAAGGAATTTAATACTTTTTGCGAAGTGAATGGTATTAAGAGACAGTTTTCAGCCCCTAGAACACCTGAACAAAATGGTATTGTAATCACCTAAAATTGGACAAGATTAATCATGTGAGTAATCAAATCAAAATCAAAGATAAATTGCAATCGAGCTTTAATTCAATTTAATTAAAAATCAAAAGCCATGAAATCAATTAAAACCTGTCAAAATGTGATAAATCAAATCAATGTGCAATTAATCCAATTAATTGTATAGTTTGCATTAAATCAAATCAACCCATTTAAGGGGTACACATGGCTAAACAAATTAATTAAAATCAATTGATTAATTCCTATTTTCTCTCAACACCACATGGGAGGAAAAAAACCTCAACCAATAGGAATTGAGAATCAAGCTCACATGGATCAAGCCCCAAATGAATCTCAATCACTCAATTTGGAAAGAGCATCTTGTCCACTCATCTTGCCTTCTTGTCCCAAGCTTTGAGGACATGATATTTAAATTATCTCCAAAGGGTGGAACCAAGGACTCAACCCCAACTCAATCATGATCAAACCCAACTACAACCCCTACCCTTGCCAAAATCTATAAAAGCAAGACATAAATCACTCATAACTCATCCACAAATATGAGAATAGCATCAAACCTCTTGCAATTTAGAGCTAGAAAGACAATTTAGAGCTAAATAGTTGTATTCAATTTGGAATTGAACATTTAAGCTTTGTTTATCATTTATTCTCATTCTAGGACTGTCACTAATGGAGGTGTGCTGAGAGCTTTATCATTAGCATCCCTAGTTAGAGATCCATAAAGTGCTTAATTGTCAATATTTAGCTTAAATATATTGCTATTTGTGGTAATTTAGTGTTTATTTTGATTTATTGACAATACTAACCCTATGAAGGTACAATTTATAGTACACAAAATGGCACCCACCGTGGAACTTTCCCCCAAGTATAGAATGCAAGAAAAAGGAATTATGCATGATGCCCGTTTGCCAGGTTTTCATCATGGTACTTGTCCGAGATGCCACAAGAAGTGGTTTTCACCATAAGATGGATTTATTTTTCTTTTCTTTTTATTCTTCTTCTTCTTCTTCTTTTCTCTTTTTGGATGGACTCAAGCCTCATTCTCTTTGCATACTCCTTGATAGGGTATGATATGATGGGCCAAGACCGCTAAAAATTATGCTCAAAGATGTTGATAGGGTGACAAAAAATGTGATATGGTGGATAAGGTAGAGGGTGGCTAAAGCTTTATGAAATGGATTGGATAATGGAAATGGAAGGATAATGAATGAGAGGATAATAGTCTGTCTATGTGTGGGTATGAAAAAGGGAATGGAAGAATAATGAATAGGAGGATAAGATAATAGTCTTTCTATGTGTGGGTATGAAAAAGGGAATGGAAGAATAATGAATAGGAGGATAAGAAGTATTATCAAGATCAACATTGATACACACCTTGAAGGGTAGTGTAATAATGGAGGAAAAATGGGTTAGATAGCTTGGTACTTTGATGTAAGAGAGGATATAAATCTTAGGACAGAAGGACCTAAAATGGATGGATAAGATGGAATATGTTTGGGAGAATGTGAAGTGGAAGCCTTTGGAAGCTTGAATGTCAACTTCGATTTCTCTTTTGTGTGTAAGTCCTTCAAAAGTGACTTGGGAATCCACACTTTCTTTGATTTTTCTTTCCTTTTGGATGCTTTAGAATTAATTTCTTCGATGAGGGATTTAGGAACCCACATTTTCTTTGATTTTTCTTTCTACTTGATGAATTCTTTAGAATACATTTCTTCAATGAGGGATTTAGGAATCCACATTTTCTTTGATTTTTCTTTTTGCTTGTTGGACCTTTTTGGTCTCTTGAATATCTCTTTTTTCCTTGCATTCACATGTCAATTAGATTGGACATGATGCTCTTCATACCTAAGTGAATTCTTGGTTTTCTGATTTTCATATTGCACATTCAAATTTCTTTCAAAAGACTTGGGATTGGTGGATGAATAAGGTCGATATGGAAGGTTCATATGGATGGGTGCTTGGTTTCTCAAGTATGTATGTATTTGTTGATCTTGATACATGGTAAGGTAATGGGATGTGTTGGTGTTCAAAATGGATGCTTATGCTCTTAGGCTGCCAATATACCCTCAGATAGATTTTAGGAGTGGTTAGTTCCAAAATGTATAGGGATCTTAGAGTAACTGGACCAACTATAGGGACAAGACTGCCCTCTTCACTTCTGGCTCTACAAAACCAAGGTGGGTGCACCTAACCTAGTGAAAACTACACCTCACACACCAAAGACTGGGTCTAGACAATAGATTGATAGTAAGAAAGTGCTAAATGCTAACCCCACATTCATTGACTCTCCATTACTATACGATGACAAAACCACACAACCAACTACTTAAAGCTTAAAAAGGTTATTGATTTCAATATTTTTGGGATGCAATAACTTCAACTAGTGTATGTTAACAAGAGGAATACTCATTTAGGCTAGTGCCTCATCCATTGGGCAAGAGTCCTTAGACACAAAGACACACAGATTTGAGAATATCTGAGAATTCATAGCCATAAATACATTTATCCTAATCTTTACTGCTTACAAGACATCCTTACATAGACAAGGGCAAACCCATATCTCACCTAGAGCATAATTTAATCCAATCCTAGATTAGAACTCAAGAATGAAGATTCATACATACAAACAATATGTAATGAGCCAGAAAACTCAAAGCTTACTTAACTTGACACAAAGGAGAGATAAGAACCAAATATTTATATTAAGTATGATGAATTCCTTCTGTGCATACAATGAACTACAAAGCACCATGCTTGAAAACTACAGCTTAGGCCTGCAACTTTCTTCTTTCATTAACAAACACTGAGTCAAAAACTATTGCAAAACCCTGGGACCAGAAACTCAGGAATAATTTTGAACTTTGAAACTAGAACCCCGACAAAATAAAATAATCAACACTATATACCACTGGTTACCTTGGAATCCCAAACAAGTTAGGATGCAACAAGCTATAGATAACCAGGGTAAGGGTTAGGGTTTCCACCCACCATACAATTCAAAAATATCAAAAATTAATACACTGGGAGGGAAAACCAAGCAACCCCTAAGCAATCAGATCCAAAATCAATCTTCAATTATGGTAAACCCTCTAGAAATGTACTGAAGATCATGAAAATCTTGTGAATTCATCTGATTTGACCCCTGCAACACACCTCGAGAAAGTAAACCCATCCCCTCATGGTACAAAACTCTTCCGTGAGTAATCACAGACTCACTGGACCACACCACAACAACTGCAAATCATTTCTATTAAGTTCGGTCGTCGAAACATTCAATTCTAGTCCTTTCTATCATTGGAAAGCATTCAAATTTTCAAATCTATAGAGAATGTCTACTTTATGGTGCTTACCAATAGATCAATGGCCCATATTCAAATCTAAGCTTGGCTTATATCATGACCGTTAGATGCCTTTCCTTTTCCTAGGTTATGCCTTTTACTTTATAAGAAACTGGTGAACACGCGACTGAGAAAACCTTTGCTCATTCACAAGAACTTTGAGAGCATCACCAAATCATTTGGGTACTACATGAACACCGTTCACCAAATTTCTAAGTCCTTAGACCCTTTGCTAAAACATCACATGAACCATCGAACCAAGCAGACATTTGTCAGAACTACCAAAACATATCCAAATTGCTAAAAGACTGAGAAAAAAAAATCAATGGGCCCGCATCAAGAAGATCGACGGTTGTCTCATCTTCACAAGTGTCAAAGAAAACCTTTAAGATCATACGCTGGTCGTCGATGCTCTGACACCATCAGAACAACTGAATCTTGGAAATCCTTAGCCCTACTGACGTGTCTACATACCTGTAATCCATGGCCAGCCAAAACCTGACACCTTAGCAACACATGGCAATCAGTCCCACCGTTCTCGGAAAGCACTTAACCCTTTGACCACTTGGTGAATACGTGACTGCAAGGAAACTCCAACTCATAGAATACATTACTTAACCCATGTTAGATCAAACAATTCAGCGAACAAAGCTTTTTTGCTGAATCACAAAGTCCCTTCTTAACCTTAGGTTACTCTTCACGAACTGGTGAATACATAAAAAAATGAGGGCCCACTGATGATCTAGCGAATTAGTGACCAAAAGACTTTTCACCAATTCGCTAAAAAACTTGAAACACTACTACATTATCTAGAGATTCAGCGAACACGTATTCGCCCATTCGCTGAAAGTTTAGAACTCTACCAAATAATTACGAGAATGCACGAACACCAAAGACTTTTATCAAGACTGCCAAAGATTTAACCGCTCCGCCAAAGCCTTAGACCAGAAACTGGACCCGCCTGAAGAGAGATCAACGGTCATCTGAAGTTTGCATACCTCTGACATATTCTATCAGATCTTACGACAATCGTTGGATCAACCCTTTATACTACTCTGCAGATTCATTGACATAGGACCCTCTGACAGAAGTCAACTCAGCACCTCATGGACCAATCAGATACTACCAAATCAACACACCTGGCATGTGGACCCGCTTGAAAGGAAAAGCTATGTCACAATAAGAAATCAATGGTGGGTGCAAGATCTTATGAGCCAGAAAGATTCTATCCATTTATAAGACAACCGTCAATTTAGAATCTCACTGCAGGGCATTTCCATTTCGTGAATGAGAGACTAAGGGAAAAAGACATCAGTGTTTGCCAGGTCGCTGGATAAAAAGATAAGACTGCCAGGTATTTAGACAATTACGCGAACAATGTTTGTTGAACGGCCAAAAATTTTATAAGGCATGGAAAAGTATTAACAATTCAGCGAACACCGGGTAGAGAAAATAACCATGTGCATTAAGGGATTCTTAAGTGGCACAAAAAGGTAACACAAAATTAGAATAGGGCGAGACAAAACAAGGGTTTTTTCATGGCAATAGCTAGATTTTTGAATTTTTGCCTAGGGTTTAGACCAGAAACAAGGAAAAAAGATGCAGAGGCCAGGAAAAAAAGGGATGTAGCCATGAAATTTTTTACCAGTGCTAACAATGGCTCATACTCAGGGAAGTGTATCTCCTGAAGATACAATGAGCAAGCTAGAATCTCCTGGAAGAGCAGACCAACTCAAAACTTTGACCCAAAAAGCAAAAATAGATGACTGTATAGGGGAAAACCTAAACTACTGTTCATGGAAAAGATACTTTAAGAGAAGTAAAACTTTAGGAATTGTCCATGAACATGCAATTCCAAAGTGCCACCAATTAAATCCTTCAGGACATAAGAATCTATCCCCCATTTGCTTTCAATAAGATAAGAGCCCAATCAAATTGGATCAAATTTTTCATGCTTCCCCTTATCTTCTAACCTTGCATTCCACATCAAGAAAAGGTCATCAACCTCAAAACTTCTCTGGGTAGCCCTTCTATCAAACAAATTCTTACATTGTCTCTGCAATGCCTCGTTTCTTTCATGTGCATCTCTCCTCACCTCCTCCAACTGGATCAACTCATCCATTCTTAGTCTCATCTCATCATTCAAATCTTCATCATATGCCTGGATGAACTTATACATCTGCAATAAATTATTTTGAGGCAATCTAGCACTTATTCCATGCACCAAATCAAATGGAGCACAACCTATGGCTTTCTTAATAGTTACCTTGTCAGCCCATAGTGCCCACCATATACACCTTGGTGCATTTCCTTTAACAGAGCCTCAGACCTCTCATGGTCTATGCACTTTAGCAATACTCCTTCATTGCTTCTCCACCATAACTTACCATGTATAATGGCATACCTTGCAGATTGCAACTTGATAGTTCTCCTTCTATTTTCATCCATCTCAGGGGGAAGAACCAATTTCTGCAAGTAACCAATAACATCTTTGTACCAATCACAATAATCCATATCACAAACATATGGCCTTTGTTCTTCTTCTAACATATTCACATGATTTGCAATTAAATTTCTTTGTGCCATTAATTTTGCAAGACCTAAGCCTCTTACCAATTTTGTAATCTGAATATCAATATTAAATTCTTGGATCCTATTGATCCATCTACATCTTTTCCCTGAAACCTCTTGTTGCACCAATATATCCTTAACTGCAGCACTAGGAACATAAGCAATCACCTCAGCTCCTACAAGATAACATCTAAAAGCCTTGACTGCTTTAACTAAGGCATAAGATTGTTTCTCGGTAATATCATATTTCAATTATGCCGCTTGTAGGGATTTACTAAAAAATGATATGGGTTGTTCATATCCATCTGAATTCTTTTGCAATAAAACTACTGCAACTGTATGAGAAGAAGAAAAAGAAAATATCTGCATGGGCTTACCATAATCAGGTGTCCTTAAAATTGGAGCATCCTTGATGGCCTTTTTGATACTTCTGAAAGATTCATCTGTTTCTTCATTCCATTCAATCTTTGCCTCTTTTTTCAACATTCTAGAGATAGGGAGACTGATTTCTGCAAAATTTGTAACAAATCTCCTTAGAAAATTTACCTGCCCAGAGAAAGACTGTATTCCTTTAACATTTCTGGGTGGTGAGAGCTCATCTATAGCCACAACCCTCTCAGGGTCAATTCTCACTCCATCCTTGGACACAATATGTCCTAAGAGCTTGCCTTCCACAACACCAAAAGAACACTTCTTTGGATTCAAGGAAATCCCATACTCCAAAGCCCTAATAAAAATCTTCCCAAGATGTTCGCAATGTTGATCTTCCTTTTCTGAATATGCTATGAGGTCAACCTGATATACCACTAGAAATTTGTTTATGAAGTCTGTAAAAGCCACATCCATAGCTCTCTGAAAAGTAGCTCCTGCATTTGTCAGGCCAAAGGGCATTCTAACATAAACATATGTTCCCCAAGGGGTAGTGAATGCAGTCTTGAACTGTTCTGACTCCTTGACCATGACCTAATTATATCCAGAGAAACCATCCATCATGGACATTAGCTCTGATCCAGTAACCCTTTGCAGCATATTTTCCATGTTAGGCAAACCATAATTGTCCTTCAAAGAATTGACATTCAAATTCCTAAAATCAACACATAACCTAATGTCACCATTCTTCTTTCTGACTGGAACCAAGTTTGACACCCAAGTAGAATGTCTGACAGGCTTGATGATGCCAACATCCATCATCTTTTTGAGTTCATCTTGCATTTTTGGTGCCAAGGTAGGGTTCACAGGCCTTAATTTTTGCCTAAAAGGTTTAGTACCTTCCTTCAATGGTATTTCATGCTGGAATAAATCTTCTCTATAGGCTTTCAAATCATTATAAGACCATGCAAAGACATGTCTAAATTTTTTGAGAAGATCAATCAGATTATTCCTAGTTTTTTGAGACAAACATTTACCTATGTAAACATTTTTGGGTACTTGACTTGTTCCTAAATTTGTTTCTTCGAAATCATTTATCTTTTCAACAACTTTAGGAAAACAAGTCCTTTCTTTATCATCAAATGCTCTCTCAAGAGCAACCAATCCCCTTGGGATCCTATTTGATTTCAATTGCAAAACTTCTTTCCCAAGAACATTCTCTTTTCCATTTCTAATGTCAACATAAGTGCTAAAATCCATCTCCTAGCCATCAAAATGAGATTCACACTGCAAAAACCTTAATATATCCTGATCATCAAAAAATACTTGCCAATTCTCAACATTGTCCGGGATAGAAGGCCTAGGCTTACACTCAATCCTGGATATCCCCACAAAAGTAATATCCTCTGGCCTTAATGCTATGTTTGCCAGTAAATTAGCCATCTTGTTTTGGCTCCTATCCACCCAATCAATACCAAAAGCACTAAAACCCTCAATTTCATCCCAAACAACATTTCTATATTGTTTCAGCCTTTGATTCTTAGATGCATGCTTTGATCTAATCTGAGAAACTATTAACTCAGAATCACCAATCACCCTAAGATGTTTGATTCCATGTTTTGATGCTTGTCTCAAACCAATCAGTAGGGCCTCATATTCAAAAACATTATTTGTGCAAGGGAACAAGAGAGTGAAAGAAAACTTAAAAGTCTTATCACTTGGGGATATCAACAACACTCCTGCTCCGGCACCTTCCTTTGAACTTGCTCCATCAAAATACAAGGTCCATAAGACATTACCTTCTGCCATGTTATTTTCATCATCAGCCAGAAGGACAAGCTTGACCTTTTCTTGCACCTCTCTCTCCTGAACTTGGAAAGAACCAATGTCAGTGTCAACAAAACAATTCATATTGTCATCTTCATCCTCCTCAATCATATGTGGAGTTCTAGCTTCCCTTGAAACTTTCACACTTTCACCTTCAATGTTAAAAGTAGCAAAAGACAAGTCACATTGAATACTTCCTCCCATAGAGGCACTCCATTTTCTAGATAACAACATTCCATATTGAGGAGGAATATCAACTACAAGAACACTCATAGTTAGTTGTTTATCAAGAAATGCTGCTAATTTATAAGGAAAAGCCTTAATGGTACCAATAACTAGTACTTCTCTTGATTCCATAGCTTGGCATCTCCCATGAGGTGTATCTACCTTTAGCCCTAATGACTTCATGATCTCTGAAGGCATGACAGTGTTTGATGCTCCTGAATCAATCATGCAATTCTTCAACAATTTGCCATTTATCATAAGGGACAAGAAAAAAGGATCCACTGTCCCTGATGTAGTATTTACAACGTTTGCATCCAAATACCTCTGAGGAATCTCAGAGACAATTTCTTCATTTTTACTGTCAAGTGTGTCATCTAAAGAAGCCACATGTTTATCACCTCTATTCATTTCTTGGATCTTTATAGAAGAGGCACCATTTACCCAATCCAAAGCCTTGATCTTGTGCTCTTCTATTCTCATCATTTCTAACAATGGAACCTTGACAGTTATTTGTGAAAGCAATTTAGTCATATCAATGGGAACATATGTATGGTTACCCATGTCTTCCTTAATCATAGTGACATCTTTATCTTCCTTTTGGATAGTCAAATCAGACTTACCTTTGTGTAGAAACTCATCTTCCTTCTGAGGTATGGGAACAACTATCTCTAGTGTCTTTGCTTTACCTTGAGGTATTGCAGCAGGTCCCATCTTCTTTTTTACTTTAACCTTAGTGACAACACCAACATCCTTCTCCCTTTCCTCATGTTGTTGTGTACTCTTTTCTAATTTCTTGATAAACATGCTATCAGGTTTACCATTTATGCTTCCAACTGTCCTATTTCTCAAATTATAATTGCTCCTGGCTTGAGTGACCATGTCTGTAGTGATTTGAGCAATTTCTTCATTAGAGGGTCTCCTTAAGGAAATATGTTCCTCACACTTCACTGTACCACATCCAACATCATCAAATTCTTCTTCCTCGCCATCAGTAGAGTCAACCTCATCCCATGCATGTGAAGAAGTCATTGCACAACCACTCTGATCATATTGTTCTTCATGTTCTTGATTCTCAAATAAATTCAAAGCAATAACACAATGTTCTGGACTATGAGGATACTGACAAGTAGTACACCATGGGACATCATCATTCATGTTAACTGAATTTATTTGCAAAGGATCAGGAATCCTATCATCAAGCCTATCCCTTTTAACTGGAAAAATGGGCTTGCCATCCTTCCACTGAGTATTGTATGGGTAATTCTGCATTCTTGGTTGCCTGCTAAAATTACTTGAAACAGGCTGGTCATTTGTTACAACCCTATTGTTTCTTTTTTCATCAGGCTTTAGATCCTCTAAAGCATGTAGAATCTTCTTTAGATTATCCTCCTCCTTTGGCTTAAAGTTAGCAGACCTTCCCATCTCTTTCCTATTTTGCACTTGAGGCCTACAATCATCTCTTCTCCCTAATTTTCCTGATATTCTTCTATTACTTTCTATGTTGATAGCCAACTTGTAAGCCTCCCCAAGATTTCTAGGGTTCTTATCCCTTAAGAGGTAACCCATCTTTGCATCAAAATCATTTAAGTATGTCACAAGACACACTCTGTGGTTTAATCTGATAACTTGCAGGAGCCTATGCATAGCCTTTTGGAATCTTATATTAAATTCAAGGACCTCTTCATTCTGATTTTTCTTTATGTTATTGAATTCATTCAAAATAAAACCCTCATTTGTTTTATCTCCATAATGCTCCTTGAAACAATTCTTAAATTCATTCCAAGATCCTATACTAGCATGGGGCAATCCTCTAAACCAATCCCTAGCATCTTCAGTCAGAGATTGTACAAATAATTTCATTACAACATCATCAGGCTCAACATTATAATCATCTATTACATCCATAAAAAATTTTAGATGCTCTTCACATGTAATGACATTGTTCCCAGCAAACTTAGGGAGTTTCTTTCTAATTTCATCAGGAATTACATTAGGATAACCAGGAATACCAAAAAAGATAAGTTGTTTGTACCTTTCATGAACAGGAGCTCCATGAGGTGGATCCATTCCTTGAGATGTAGATGTCCTGGTGTTTGAACCAGTAGGAATTTTAGCAGCATCCAGAATGCCATTTGTTTGAGTTGCAAGGTTACCATGATTTCCACCTTGCCCCAAAAAGGAATCAACAACATTTGAAGGTCCTGAGGTATGCTTGAGAAAATCAATCTTCTTCCTCATTTTTGCAGCAGTAGCCTCCAACTCTTCTTTCTCTAGTTCTTTAGCCCACATTTCTTTTTCCTTTCTAGCCTTCTCAAGGTCTGCATCTAATCTCAACCCTTTCCCTAATGGGTCTTCCACATGAACTTGTTCATTGATTTGAACTCCAATAGCTTTCTGTTTGCCCTTATCTCTAGGCCTAGTTATCTCATGTGTTTTATACACAATAGGTTGTTCCTCTGCTCTTTCAGGCTCTAGGACAAAATTAATTGCCTCCAAATCTAACAACTACCTCTTTAGCTGATCAGCCCTTATCATGGCTTGTCTTACTCTGTCTTCTTTGTCCTTTTCTCTTTGTTGTCTGATAGCAACTTGTTCTTGGACTCTTCTTTCCAATTCATAGACCTCCTCAAAGATCTCATTTGATTCCGGGAGAGTAGTCTCAGACTCATCATCTCCCACTTGAAATTCATCCTCATACTGGTTTAAACCCCAATTAAACAGCCTCTTCATATTCTGAAATATTTTCTTCTTGACTAGGCTTGGTTTGAGTTTCTTGTCTTGTATCTTTCTTACTTCTCCAAGTATGAGAAACATTTCTTTTCTTCTTTCCTCCCCTTATTTGACTAGGCCTGGAAGTGCTTGGAATACCTTATTCCATTATGTTTTCAGGATGCTCCTTTCTCCGGGACCTAGTACCTCTGTAACTCATTCTATAAATAGTCTACTGACCAGCACTGCTGTAGAGATGTTTGAGTTTCCACCCAAGTATATTAGGAATCTTACAATACAACTTCCTCACTTAACAAATATTCAAATGAGTTGACAAGACAAGGGACAAGAATAACCCTATTTTTTCCAATGATGACCTACTAGTTATTATAGACTTGTGTAACATTTCCCCAGCAGAGTCACCATCTTGTTGGTGTTCAAAATGGACGCTTATGCTCTTAGGCTGCCAATATACCCTCAGATAGATTTTAGGAGTGGTTAGTTCCAAAATGTATAGGGATCTTAGGGTAACTGGACCAATTATAGGGACAAGATTTCCCTCTTCACTTCTGGCTCTACAAAACCAAGGCGGGTGCACCTAACCCAGTGAAAACTACACTTCACACACCAAAGACTGGGTCTAGACAATAGATTGATAGTAAGAAAGTGCTAAATGCTAACCCCACATTCATTGACTCTCCATTACTATACGGTGACAAAACCACACAACCAACTACTTAAAGCTTAAAAAGGTTATTGATTTCAATATTTTTGGGATGCAATAACTTCAACTAGTGTATGTTAACAAGAGGAATACTCATTTAGGCTAGTACCTCATCCATTGGGCAAGAGTCCTTAGACACAAAGACACACAGATTTGAGAATATCTGAGAATTTATAGTCATAAATACATTTATCCTAATCTTTACTATTACAAGACATCCTTACATAGACAAGGGAAAACCCATATCTCACCTAGAGCATAATTTAATCCAATCCTAGATTAGAACTCAAGAATGAAGATACATACATACAAACAATATGTAATGAGCTAGAAAACTCAAAGCTTACTTAACTTGACACAAAGGAGAGATAAGAACCAGATATTTATATTAAGTATGATGAATTCCTTCTGTGCATACAATGAACCACAACGCACCCTGCTTGCAAACTACAACTTAGGCCTGCAACTTTCTTCTTTCATTAACAAACACTGAGTCAAAAACTATTACAAAACCCTGGGACCAGAAACTCGAGACTGATTTTGAACTTTGAAACTGGAACCCCGACAAAATAAAAAAATCAACACTATATACCACTGGTTACCTTGGAATCCCAAACAAGTTAGGATGCAACAAGCTATGGATAACCAAGGTAAGGGTTA
The DNA here is from genome assembly GCA_027943335.1 of Chamaecyparis obtusa. Classification (NCBI taxonomy): domain Eukaryota; kingdom Viridiplantae; phylum Streptophyta; class Pinopsida; order Cupressales; family Cupressaceae; genus Chamaecyparis; species Chamaecyparis obtusa. Next base: position 5,296,624 of record BSBK01003718.1, on the reverse strand, counting down.
GGGTTTCCACCCACCATACAATTCAAACATATCATAAATTAATACACTGGGAGGGAAAACTAAGCAACCCTTGAGCAATCAGATCCAAAATCAATCTTCACTTATGGTAAACCCTCTGGAAATGTACTGAAGATCATGAAAATCCTATGAATTCATCTAATTTGACCCCTGCAACACACCTCGAGCAAGTAAACCCATCCCCTCATGGTACAAAACTCCTCTGAGAGTAATCACAGACTCACTGGACCACACCACAACAACTGCAAATCATTTCTATTAAGTTCGGTCGTCGAAACATTCAATTCTGGTCCTTTCTATTGCTGGAAAGCATTCAAATTTTCAAATCTACAGAGAATGGCTACTTTATGGCACTTACCAACGGATCAACAACCCATATTCAAATTTGAGCTTGGCTTATATTGTGACCATTAGATGCCTTTCCTTTTCCCAAGTTATGCCTTTTACTTTATAAGAAATTGGCGAATACCCAACTGAGAAAACCTTTTCTCATTCGCGAGAACTTTGAGAGCACCACCAAATCATTTGGGTACTACATGAACACCATTCACCAAATCGCTAAGTCCTTAGACCCTTCGCTAAAACATCATGCGAACTAGCGAACCAAGAAGGCATTTCTCAGAACCGCCAAAACATATCCACATTGCTAAAAGACTGAGAAAAAAAAATCACTGGGCTCGCATCAAGAAGATCGACGGTTGTCTCATCTTCACAAGTGTCAAAGAAAACCCTTAAGATCATACGCTGGTCATCGATGCTCTGACACCATTAGAACAATTGAATCTTGGAAATCCTCGGCCCTACTGATGTGTCTGCATACCTGTAATCCATGGCTAGCCAAAACCTGACACCTTAGCAACACATGGCAATCGGTCCCACCGTTCTCAGAAAGCACTTAACCCTTTGACCACTTGGTGAATACGTGACTGTAGGGAAACTCCAAGTCATAGAATACATTACTTAACCCATGTTAGATCAAACGATTCAGCGAACAAAGCTTTTTTGCTGAATCACAAAGTCCCTTCTTAACCTTAGGTTACTCTTCGTGAACTGGCAAATACATAAAAAATGAGGGCCCACTGATGATCTAGTGAATTAGTGACCAAAAGACTTTTCACCAATTCGCTAAAAAACTTGAAACACTACTACATTATCTAGAGATTCAGCGAACACGTATTCGCCCATTCGCTGAAAGTTTAGAACTATACCAAATAATTACGAGAATGCGCAAACACCAAAGACTTTTATCAAGACCGCCAAAGATTTAACCACTCTGCCAAAGCCTTAGACCAAAAACTGGGCCTGCCTGAAGAGAGATCAACGGTCATCTGAAGTTCGCATACCTCTGACATATTCTATTAGATCTTACGACAACCATTGGATCAACCCTTTATACTACTCTGCAGATTCTCTAACATAGGACCCTCTGATAGAAGTTGACTCAGCACCTCGTGGACCAATCAGATACTACCAAATCAGCACACCTGGCATGTGGACCCGCTTGAAAGGAAAAGCTATGTCACAACAGGAAATCAATGGTGGGTGCAAGATCTTATGAGCCAGAAAGATTCTATCCGTTTATAAGACAACCGTCGATTTAGAATCTCACTGTAGGGCACTTCCATTTCACGAATGAGAGACTAAGGGAAAAAGACATCAGTATTTGCCAGGTCACTGGATAAAAAGATAAGACTGCCAAGTATTTAGAGAATTACGTGAACACTGTTCGCTAAACCGCCAAAGATTTTGGAAGGCATGGAAAAGTTTTAACGATTCAGCGAACACCGGGTAGAGAAAATAACCACGTGCATTAAGGGATTCTTAAGTGGCGCAAAAAGGTAACACAAAATTAGAACAAGGCGAGACAAAACAAGGGTTTTTTAATGGCAACGGTTAGATTTTTGAATTTTTGCCTAGGGTTTAGACCAGAAACAAGGAAAAAAGATGCAGAGGCCAAGAAAAAAAGGGATGCAGCCATGAAAATTTTTACCAGTGCTAACAGGATGGTGGGATAGTGATGGTAGGAAAGGTTGATGGAGGAATGTAAGGGCCCAATATGGATGGAAGATATGAAGGTTTCAATTTTGGGATATAAGGACCAAGGATGGATTTGGAAGATGTAGAAGGATGATACTTATGTGAAAATGGAGATAAATGATATGTGGGAAGGATATCAACATCTTTATTATGAGTTGCATGGCCAAGGCTTTTGTCTTTCAGATTTATCTTTGTGCCAATAGGCTTATATGTAGCTTTGATAGTAGCAAGTTTGATAGGAGCAATTGAAGCTTGAGGGGATTTATTCTTATGTAATGGATTAGGAAGAATGGGAGAATTTTGAGGTAGATATGGAGGTTTATGAAAATTAGATGTTGGGGTACTTTGGTCTTGACAAGGATCTTTGTATATCATAGGAAGAATAATTTCCTTTTGATTTTCAATAAGTTCATTAGAGATGGAAGAAATATCTTGATATCGCTTAGGAGATGGGTAGGATATAGTAGATGAAGGAATATAGGGTGTTTGAGATGGAAAGGTATCTTCTTGAAAGAAATTGAAGGGTATGAAGGGCTCATCATGGGATTCTTAAGGTATAGGACTTTGGTCAACTATAGTATAAGAAGGGAAAATACCTTGATCTTGATCCTTAACAATACTTGTTTCTTTGCACTTTTGATTAGTCTCTTGACATGGAGCCACTTCTAAGGACAAGGTAGGAGTTTGGATCCACATGAGGGATTCTTGAAGGGATAATGGATGTTTATTTGAAATAGGTACAATAGGCATTGTAGCACATGAAGGCTGGGAGTCTATAACCTTAGAAGCATGAAAGAAGTTTGTAGCAAGATGTAGGTTAGCTTAGATCTCTTTTAGAGGTAGCCCTTGAGGGTATACATAGTCATTATGAAATTTTTTTGGATCTTTGTTTGATGGAGTAATATTGGATAGCTTTGCTTCTATATGAAATGGAGGAATGGTGGAATAGGTGAAAACTATAAGAGGACCACTACTAAACATGTGTTCATAGGTTTTATCTTGCTTGAGAAAAGTATCTTCATTAGATGATTCATTAGGATTTTCAATTTCATTTAAGTCATCATTAATAAGATTTTGGATTTTATGTTTCAACTCCATGCAATCTGAAGTGTCATGCTCATTATGTCTATGATATGCATGATAGTTACTCAAAAAGATAAAACCACATGAAGTGATTTGAGGCAACATGATGAGATCATTTTCAAGGAGTTTTTCCAAAGCTGATTGATATGAAATTCCCAAAGGAGTAAATGATCTATCCCAAGGATATTTGGATGTATTTGTGTTTCTCAAAGAGTTGTCATATGATGAATATTGTTGAGATGGGACTAATTCCTCTTGATTTCCTTGATCAAAGATGAGATTCTCTTGATATTTTGAAATAGGTTCTTCATCAAATATTGGTTTATCATTAGGATATTCTTGATCAAATATTGGGTTTTCATGATATTCATTTTGATCAAATTTTGAATTATCAAAGATATGGCATTCATGATGTTTTTCTTGATCATAGAGGTAAGGAAACAATGTTCTTAATAAGAATTGGTTGGATAATTTTTCCATTTCTTTTTCCATTTCTTGAATTCTTGTGAATAGAATATTGTTTTGAATCTTTATTGTTAATGGATTTTTGGATTTTAACGGATGTCTTCTTTTTGTAATCAAAAACCTTCAAGCACAACACAATGATTTTATCAATTATCATAAGAAATTTTTCCAAGCAATCTACCTAAGGTCAAATTTGGCTTTTAAATGGCTCTAATGAGGTAGGCTTGCTAATTTATCAAGGTTTTTAATCAAGATTCCATTCAAAATGGACATTAAGTTTTCATCCTCCAAAATTAGGAGGCTTCCCACCACCGGTATGTTAGAGTTTTGTGTAATCCTGAAGAACTACTTGAGGAAGTTCAAAAGCTTAATATCCTTTTGTCACACACCCCATTAAGGATTCATGCATTTTATTTTAGAGTGGGTTGGATTTGCATAGAAAATGCAAATGTATCCCACTTTGGGCTATCCCTCTCACCGGCCTTATTAAGGTAAATCTCGGGAGGCAAGCCCACTATGGATCTAGCATGTTCACATTGAAAGCAATAAATTGGAATGAAGAAATAGGTTTTGGGAGTTTGATTCACCAAAAGGTGAAGAGCATATCCCTAGCTATTGCTCAATTCCCCAAACACAATTATCAAGGTTCAATTACCAAACCCACTAACTAATGGGAATTGAGTATTTCTACTCTTTTCCACAAACAAGGGGTTGTTCAAATTTAATATTTGGTTTATTCCTTTAAGCTACTTTGATTACTAGATTTTGAAATTGACAAGACCACAATTTAAGCAAAAAAATGACTAAGTTTGAGACTTACCTTGCCTTGTAGCTAGCAAAGGCTAGGGGCATTTTTTTTTTGAATTTTGCATTTTTATGCTCACCTAGTGGCGATCGTTCCTTTCCAATGTGCTTTTCTTCCAACAAGTTAGTCAACACAACCAATAAAAGTGAAGAAAACAAAGATAAAATTGAATCTAATCCTTATTTGTCAAATTTTAGCAAAACTTGATTAAGGTGAATAAATCCAATTTAATGACACAAACTTTGATTTGTATGCTTCTACAAATTTGAGATAATGTTCATGTACCTCACTTTCTTGCTAAGAATCCTCTAAAACCAACTTAATGTGAGAAATGTTCTCCTCTTTAATCTTCTTTATTAAAGCTTTGCCTTCTTGATTGAATCTGATCTCTATTTTTTTTACTCTTTTATGATCAATCATCCTGCAGACAGAGAGAAAAAAATTTCCGACAGTCAAATTCTATTTATTTTCAATTTAAGCAAAAGTGCTACAAAATTTATTGAAAGTGCTATTTCAGTGATTAAACGCACTACAGATCGAATTAAACATGCTATTTCAATAATCAAAAGCACTGAAACATAATTTAAAAGTGCTAATTTAATTTGCAAAGGTACTAGAAAAAGTGTAAATGCACTGAAGAATGTTATGAAAGTGTTGGCTATTCAGGGCAAAAGCGCTGAAAGAAGATTAGACAGAAGTCATAAGGAATCAGATGCGCTAAAACTTTATGTAAAGGCGCAAGACTTCATTGTGGAAGCATTGTTTTAGAGCTCAGAAGTGCTGGAAAATCTGTCAAACGCACTACTTAAAGGATCAAACATGCTATTTCACCTGCAAAACAGAGAGTTTAAACAAGAAAAAATATAATAACATGAAATTTTCCAAATTTTATGAAGGATTGAGGCCTAAAGCCCCATGGTGGGTGCCATTTTGTGTACTATAAATTGTACCTTCATAGGGTTAGTATTGTGAATAAATCAAAATAAACACTAAATTACCACAAATAGCAATCTATTTAAGCTAATAATTGATAATTAAGCACTCTATGGATCTCTAACTAGGGATGCTAATGATAAAACTCTCAGCAAGCCTCCATTAGTGACAATCCTAGAATGAGAATAAATGATAAACAAAGCTTAAATGTTCAATTCCAAATTGAATACAACCATTTAGCTCTAAATTGTCTTTCTAGCTCTAAATTGCAAGAGGTTTGATGCTATTCTCATATTTGTGGATGAGTTATGAGTGATGTATGCCTTTATTTTATAGATTTTGGTAAGGGTAGGGGGTGTAGTTGGGTTTGATCATGATTGAGTTGGGGTTGAGTCCTTGGTTCCACCCTTTGGAGACAATTGAAATATTGTGTCCTCAAAGCTTGGGACAAGAAGACAAGATGAGTGGACACGGTGCTCTTTCCAAATTGAGCGATTGAGATTCATTTGGGGCTTGATCCATGTGAGCTTGATTCTCAATTCCTATTGGTTGAGGTTTTTTTCCTCCCATGTGGTGTTGAGATAAAATACGAATTAATCAATTGATTTTAATTAATTTGTTTAGCTATGTGTACCCCTTAAATGGGTTGATTTTATTTAATGCAAACTATACAATTAATTGGATTAACTGCACATTGATTTGATTTATCATGTTTTGATAGGTTTTAATTGATTTAATGGATTTTTATTTTTAATTAAATTGAATTAAAGCTTGATTGCAATTTATCTTTGATTTTGATTTGATTACTCACATGATTAATCTTGTCCAATTTTAGGTGATTACAGGTATTGCACAAAGAAGGAACATATCAGTAACTGAGGCAACAAGAGCTATGTTATTTGAGAATGATTTGGTGAAGACATTTTGGAGAGAAGCAGTGAACACAACAGTATATACAATGAATAGAGTACAAATCAGAGTAGACACATACAAGACACCTTATGAATTATGGTTTGGACATGCACCATCAGTTAAGTTTTTCAAAAATTTTGGAAGAAAATGTTATATTAAGAGAGATGATGACCTTGGTAAGTTTGATCCTAGAAGTGATGAAGGTACATTTCTTGGCTATTCATTGAAAAGAAAAGCCTATAGATGTTTCAATAAAAGAACTAAGACTATTGTTGAGAGCGCAAATGTTAACTTGATGAGAAGTTCAAAATTCAAGAAAGAATACTTGATTATGAATCAGATGAAGAAGTTCATCCTAGAATTGATCAAGAAAATGTTGAATTATTTTATGAAACTGACAGTGATTTGTAGAATGAGAATTACATTGAGGAAATAAGAGAAGAACCGAGATCAGAGCAAAGAGTTGAAGCAAGAACTAAGATAGTGACACCTAATATGAATCTAGTAAGAAATCATCTTGCTAATCAGATTATTGGGGGCATAGAAAAAGGAGTTCTGACAAGAAATAAGGTACAAGAAGAACTATGTTTGATAAGAAAATCAAAGTGTGTTAGATGGATGTGAAGTTAACATTTCTGAATGGAGAATTAGAAGAATAAGTCTACATTGAGCAGCTTGAATGTTTTCCTTTAACTCAAGAATGAGACATGGTATGTAAATTGAACAAAGTTCTATATGGACTAAAACAAGCACCTAGAACATGTTATGCAAGATTAGATAAGTATTTGATAAAATTTGGATTTACTAAAGGCACTGCAGACAATAATTTGTATCTAAAAAAGATTGAGAATGGTTTATTGATTGTAGTTATTTTTGTTGATGATATTATATTTGGAGGAGAAGATGAAGCTAGTGATAAATTTGCTGATGAAATGAAGACATAATTTAAATGAGCATGATTGGTGAAATGAAATATTTTTTAGGATTATAGATAGCACAAAATAGTGATGGTATTTTCCTATCTCAAACAAAGTATTTGAAAGACTTATTGTAGAGATTTAGAATGGAAAATTGTAAGCCTATTGGCACACCTATGGTAATTGGCCATAAGTTATCTAACATAGATGAAACACCTAAAGTTGAACAAAAGAAGTACAGATCCATGATTGGAGGATTGCAATATTTAACTCATACAAGACTAGATATATCACATGCAGTTGGTATTGTTGCAAGATTTCAAGTTGATCCTAAAGAGTCACATTATGCAATAGTAAAAAGAATATTTTGGTATTTAAAAGGCACAATTGACTATGGGTTGTGGTATGATAAATCATATTACTTTACCCTATGTGCATATATAGACACAGATTGGGGAGGTAGTGTTGGTGACAGAAAGAGTACAAGTGGTGGAGCATTTTTTCTTGGAGGAAGATTGGTTTCTTGGCTAAGTAAGAAACAAAATTGTATTTCACAGAGCACAGCAAAAGCATAATATGTAGCAGAAACAAATAATTGTAATAAGATAATTTAGATGAAACAAATGTTGAAGGATATTGGAATCAAGTTCAATGAGCTTGTTATCATACATTGTGATAACATCAGTACAATAAGTATGTCTAAGAACCCTGTGTTGCATTCTAAAAAATATATATAGAAATTAAGTATCATGTGGTTAGAGAAAAAGTTATAGAAAAAGAAGTTATACTTGAGTATATCAATACAAAAGAGCAGATTGCATATATATTTACAAAGCCTTTACCTAAAGACACATTTGAGTATTTGAGAGGTATGCTCGGGGTTATGCCCCAACCTACTTTTGAGTAGTGATGTCGAGAGTTGCATCAATCCAGTGGTATAAGAGCTCTATTCATTCTTGACTACATGTTGATACTTCCTCTATGGGGGAGTATGTGTGTTTCTAAGCTGATTCATGAAGGACTCTTGTGAATGTATTTTTTGAATAGTGTCTATTGACATTTGATCTTGTATTGAATTGACATATTGAAGCTTTCTTTGTCATTGATGTCAATGGGGAAGAAGGATACATGATAAAAACTTGGTGACTAATTGATTTGATTGATGAAGAGGAATTGAAAAAGTAAAGTACTAAGGAGAAGGATACATTTGACAATTGGTTGATTTGATTGATGAAAAGGATTTGAAAAGATAATGCAAAACAAAAGCGTTGTAGTTTGGTATTCATGGAACTTGGATATTTTTCATCTATGTTGCCACCAATGCCAATGGGGGAGATTGTTAGGAATCAATGCTAAATATATCATAGTATTCAGAGTAATTCTGTAGCAGTTGTATATTGCATTCATGACTATTTTTTTCATTGATGTCAACACATTGATCTACTGGAGAATAGCAGAGAAGTAGATAGTGTTTGTATTAGCGCATGTGGAGAATTTCCGATCAAGCTATATGGAGTTAAGGACTTGTTCTATATTGTGCCCTAAGATTATGGTTAAGAGCACATATGAAAATTTAATTATTCATGATAGTTATGTGTAATTTAGTGGAAACAGTATTCAGACAGTGTTCCTGAGAAGCGACTTTTGATAACTGGATTATATCTCCTAATCAGGATAGAATCTAGACATATGAAGTTGTACAGAGGTTGATGATATTTCAGAGGTGACCTAGATGAGACAACATAGTCAGAGGTCACACGTGTGAAGAATTATTTAGTTTGGAAGCTGATAGTTTTATGTGGTTATGAAATATTATGTAACATGTAATGATTTATATTTTGTATTTGGTTAAGCCTAGTTGGATGACTCTATTATAAATTATTTGAGTGTGGTATAAAGGAAGGATTGTTTTCCTTGATTTGATATAGAAGTGTGGAATGAGAAATGATATGATATTGTAAGATGATATGTGAATTAAGCAGATCTAGTACTGAGATATGGTGAAGCAGTTGGTGCAGTTTTAGCACAAACAAAGGAGTTGTTGAGATTAGTAATTGTTAGTATTATTCTATTCGGATAATACAGAGATCAATTGGATAGTGTGTTTGGTGATCTTGCCCGTGAAGTTGTTTGGATAGTGGGTCCTTCTGCCTTCCATAACTCTTAACCGGGTTAGAATCATTTAATAGGGATTCAAAGTCTCCTAACTGATATGTATTGAATGTATTTCATAAGACTCCTAACAGAGTCCATCCTCTCACAAGGAATTTTCATATTAGTACATCTTTTGTGGGTACCATCCCCACCGGGGTTTACTCTCTAATCAAGAGGTTCCCTAGTTAACATATCTTGTGTTATTGTGTATGTTTATCTATCTATGATTATTGTTTATATTGGTTACATGGTTGAACTCTAATAATGGTATTAAAAATTGTTTTTATCAGATAACTGATTCACCCCCCCTCTCAATTATCTTGGTGGACTTTACTTTCTAACAATATTTTTTAGTTTCACTAAATAAATCATGATATTGGTATGGATATTAATATTGCTAATAAATTTGGAAGGCATTACCTCTAGGTCCTACATAAATAATATTAGTTTAGTTTTATCATTATAAACATCAATGAAATTGTGCAAAGTACCATCAACAAGCATGATAAATTTGGCATTCCCACCAGCATATGCTTTCACCATGCCCATTTTGGGATCCAATGATCAATAGTGTTGGGATTCCCCCCTTGGCATTAAAAATCACCAAGTTGTAAAAATATGTAATATGAGACATTGTAATGGTAAGTATCCCATGGGATGTACTCAACATTGATTATATGTTTATTTTACCAAGAACTAGAATAATAACTCCATTTTTTTGTAGATGGATTTTTAAAAATGGGTCACTTAATAGCATGTAAGATTGTTCATAATGCCACAAATATTGCAACTTTTATTTTCAAGAGGTTGTAAGACTGCATGTGTTTCTTGTTAGTATTGTGTTACAAAGATATACCAAGCTTGTGGAGAACATTGTGGAAAAATTTGGGTACAAGACTAGAATATAGTTTAGCCTATTAAACACACTGATATAGTGGCCAAAGAAAGGTTGTGAATTAAGATCTTGGGAAATTGTTGAGATGCATAGTTAGTGACAAATGTAAATAATGAAAGTGAGGCTTGACACAAATTAAATTTTCTTACATTTGATGTTGTTAACAAAATTACAAGTATGCACTTATTTCATATTGTTTATGACATCAACCCTAGAGGTCTTTATAAGTTAATTAGCATTATTGAAATGATAATGAGGAATGTGGTAAACTTGAGAAATATGCTCAAGTGTTGCATGTTGTATGCATGGAAGCAAAACACAACTAAAATTGCTAGGAGTTTTGAAGGTAAAGAGTATGTAGAAGTGATTCCTAATATACAAATGGAAGTGAAGTGAAGGTTTTGGAAAAAAGTATGCAAAAATATAAATAGTATGTTTTTAACATTAAAAGAAACAAACTAGGGTGTTGTTTCTTTACACAAAAAACCCAGAGGGCATACAAAAAGCACGATAGATAGTAGAAACACTTTTAACAAAATATTAAATATTATGTTGATCAAAAGAATACGAAGAAAAAAATTGAAGTTGGAGACTTGGTATTAGTACATAAAGTAAATGAGAGGAATCCAAGAGGTACATACAAGAAACTAGAAATGAAGAAGATTGAGCCTTGTAAGATTGCACAAGTTCTTAGCCAACATATATGAAATAGAGTTGCTCAAAAGAGAAATGTATTTCACTAACTTTAATATTCAAGATCTACACTCATCTTGTTGAAGGCAATGCAAGTACAAATAAGTTGATTTAAGACTATTCAATCATTGGTTTGAGATTCCAACTCCCTAAAATAGTGAAAGAAGCAATATGATCCAATTTGGACACAATAATGGACAAGAGTACAAGAAATAAGTACTGCTTATGTCATTTGATTAAGTCATAGGGATGCAACTTGTCTAAAAATGAAGTTGTGACGAATAAAAAGTCCATATGCTAATATTTTTTTTTTGCAATTGAGCAACATTTGATATTTGTAGTATATTATAAATATCGATATTCCTAGATCATACCCTCCATTGTCCATACACCTATAAAGGTCTTACACACTCAATGTGCACATTAAATCAAATAATATAAATTATAGACAAAGTGTAACTAAACTAATATATTAACATGTTTTCACACATGAAAATTAAGACACATAATAATTTAAAGTTTAGATGCCTTAATTATTCACACCTAGCTACAATCCAAATTATTTTATCCTAGTTTAATAAGCCTTCCTAATTGTCCTTTAACAATTAAATAAATAATTTATTTAATTAATATATCCTTTTTCCTCATTCCTTGTTCACCTAACCTTCACAAACTTATCTCCTAAAGATTAAATAAATACATTTATTTATTTAATCTATCCTTGTTCACCTCAATCTAATTAATTGATTAACTAATTAATCTTTTGTACATTTTTTATTCTTATTTTTTTTAAAGACAAGGTGGTAGAAGTCACTTTATATATTTATATTATAATAATATTTTTCTTTACACTGGTTCGAAAGGAGCTCTCGGAGAAAAGAACCCAGGAAGAAAACTATGTTCATAGCCCCATAACATAAGAGGAAGAAGAGAAGAATCCCCCATAGCTAGATATAATAAGAGATCCAAATGATAAGGGAGCACAATGCTCAACCATGCTATGATAAACAAAGTGGAACCTAAGAGTACCTACATCCTACACCCACCTGAGAAGAACAAATTTATCCATGATTACAAAAGTAGTCTATGGATGGATAGAAGAAAAGATACAAGACAAGAAGATTGTATTACTAAAAGTGATCACAAGAACAAGGAATGCCACTGAACAAAACCAATAATGATCAACCTCAAATAGTTAACTTTGCATAAAACCCTGAGAAGGACCAGTCAAACCCAAGTGGAGGTCCAAATCTGCCACTGCCGAAGGGGCTTCAATACCACAAGAAGAGTCATGATGCAACAAAGGATCAGGGATGACATGAGGAGTTGAATGCTTCACATCATAATCGATCAAATCAAGAAGAGCAAAGACCATATATTGAATATTGTTAACAAAAATCGAATTCAAGTGGTGCCCATAGAGCTGCAAGGTAGATCTCACAAGACAAAAATTATGGCGTTCCAAAGCTTTTTTTATGCTCACATAGACAGAGAACGCTGCATGGTTATTGAGCAAGGCATGATGATGAAACAAATTACCAACCAAAGCAGCCCCATTCCACAAGTCGTACCTCTACAAAGCCTTAAGCATTTGTGGGAACTCAAGAATTCCACCTTAACAAACTTGTTAGTAATAATTTCAAGATGAAACGGTGATTGAAGAAGATCAAAAGCTTTAGACAGAAAAATAGATATAATTTGATAAGGAAAGATCATACGCTTTCCCTATGGAAATAAAACATCTTCCCCTACAATCCTCCTGATAGCCCTTCGAATATGGATACAGTTGCAGGAGAACATAACTACCAAACAATCGTCATCAATATGTCCAAGGAACAAATGTTCTCAATCTTCTACTTCTACCAAAATCCTGTAATTACGAGGATAAAGTTCCATATGGAGGGACTTGCAGACTAAACAACTCTCCATCGAAGCTCCCAAATATAACAGCTGAGAAGAATGGTGAGCTTGTCCAGCCATTTAAACAACAAAACCACGAAAACCCAGACAACAACATCTACAAAAGGAAATGCATAAAACTTAAGTTTGTATTTCTTAATGAACATGATTTAACTTTAAATTATGTTGGTATTATTAAATATAGTTCAAGACTATAGTTGTGACTCAAAAATTGTTTAAAGATCATATGTACAACTTTGATTCTATTTCATCAAGTTTAAAATTAATTATGAACATAATATAATTCAACTCCAATTAGACATTTGCTACCAACTCATAATAAAATATTTTAAAATATTGTATAAATAGATATATTGTATCATAGAAAATTGTATTAACATCTCCATCCATAATAAGAAAAACTAGAAAATTTACATTTTACTTGGTAGATCTACACATGTTAAAAATAAATCAATGAACACACTTTTCGTATTAGCCAATAAAACTTGTGGATTGTGCAAGTAATTAAAAAATGGAGAAGAAAATGTTCATTTATCATCTTTAATATGTATGCCAGTAAACCCTAATCCTGGATGAAGAAACCCTCGATTAAGTTCTATTCGGCACTACACATTTGACAAAGATTCATTTTTCTCTGCTCACATCTGTGATTGGATACAATGTTATCTGTTTTGTTTTGGAGATGCATAGTTCGCTCAGAGAGATGTTCCTCTTGTCTCCCTCTGTCTATCAAATTGTATTCTCCATCATTCACATTTTCACTATCATCATCATCATCTCGTTTCACAGCCCCTCTCAATATCATTTCCGATCTCTTAACAAAAGAATGTGGGTTTTCTTCCTCTCAAATGAATACTGTCATGATAAGAAACCCACGGCTTTTGCGCACCAAATCCGACCACACAGCTAGAGAAGCCATTCAGCTCCTGAAAGAATCTGGATTCACTGAAAACAAGCTTAAGACTATTATTGTCCGCAACCCAGGTATTCTTTTACTCAAAGTAGATAGGAATCTTGAGCCCAAGTTGGAGTACTTAAAAAAGATTGGCTTGGCTTCTCAGGACATAGCACATATTATATTTCACAGACCCAGATTGCTTCACTTGAGCTTAGAAAACTGTCTAGCACCTAGAATCCTGCTTCTTGAAACCCTATTTAGCTCAAAGGTTTCTCTGTGCAAGGCTTTGAAAACAGCACCTGGGCTTTTGACGAGTAACTTCCAGAAGCAGGTCAAACCTAAAGTGGAGTATGTGAAGAATAATTTAGGCATTCTAGAAGGTTCAACAGCATTTGCGCGAGCCCTCGATGCAATTCTAAGCCTTAAGTTTGAAACCCTGGAAGTAAAAACTAAACATATGGCGAGTCTTGGTCTGACACAGGAGGAAATCTGCCAAATTCTCAAGGGAAAACCTTCAACACTTCGTATGTCAACCAAGAAAATGACAGCAAACATTGAATTTTTGATACGCACTGCAAATCTTGAGCCCAAGAGTGTTGCTTTGAATCCTGTGATTTTGTGTTTAAGCTTAGAGAAAAGGCTTAAACCTCGCTACGAAGTCTTCAAATCTCTGAGGACAAGTCCACACGCCAAGGGTCTACCCAGTCTGACTCAAATTTTTATGCTAACTGAGCAAGCATTCCTGGCTAAGTTTAGCCAGTACAATACTCAAGCCAAGTCTAACGAGCAAGCAGGGACGGAAGTTTCCATATAAAATCAAGCCAGATTTTTATTTCTTCAAGGGTTGAACTCTGGAAGGTGTTGAAGGGCTCTGAAACTTATCTAGGACAAGGTAATATCTTGATTAAAAAGGAGAAATCAAGGGATTACACTCGATGAGGAAACAACAACGGGAAGACAAAAGATAGAGTTCAAAAGCATGGGAATTCGCATTGAAAACAGGGGAGTTCAATCTCTTACATTCTGTACTGACTTTATCAAAACAAAAAGTCTGCGACTTTCATATTTCTTAAGTCAAAGGATCTATAAAAGATACTCGGTGTTGTCAAAGCTGCTACATTTTGTCCCTCCCTTCGAGTATGTACACAATCTGCCATTATTAGTATTTGTAAATGGATATTATTTTCCCAGAAAATAAGCTAATCTCTTCTTCTTCTGTGGATAATTACATTATAGCTGGGTTTACCTTGTCTTTGATGACTATTTTAAGCTATATGATTCAATAGTTCAAGACTGCTTGGATTGGTTGACCATTCAGTTGGGCCAGTTCCCAGGGTCTGGATCAATTATTTTTTATATAGTTGGATGGAAACTTATATCTTTACCTGTGTTTAAATTCTTCTCATAAATTGGCTCGTGTTCAGAATCATTCTGCTCTAGATTGATTCATACTGAATGCTCATTAAATCTGCTTAGCTTCATTTGTATTTTAGATTTCAATTTACAGAGTTTGCATAGCTTGGCCTTTAACAATAAGTATGATATTTACAGCAATCTATTTTCACAAAGCCTAATTACAACACTAACAGGCAAGTGCACTTAAGATTTGTTTTTAATATCATACAACCATGAGTTTCTAAGTCAATCTCAGATTCTTCTCTTCACATATGTATTTTGATCTGCAATATTCTCCCTAATCTCTCAAATTCATTGCAACAGTGCCTTAGGTAATTGGCTTATGTCTATCTCTTACTCTCAAGATGATTAACTTTTATCTAGTTAATCATGGGTTTATAAGTCAATTTTAGATTCTTCTTCACATGTGTATAAGCTATCTCTTCTTGCAGCCAATAGTGTAATCTCTGATTTGCAATTTTCTTGCTGTTTTTGGAAATCCTTTGCAGCAATGCCTGAGGTAAATTGGCTAAAGTCTATCTATTACTCTCTAGATGATTAATGTTGTTGTCTCAAACTACTTCTGAAGATGCATCAGTATGGTAGAATAACTTTGTATCTTTCATTAATTCTTTAATATGTATAGTTTAAAAATGGTTTGTTATTGCCATTGTGATTTGCACTATTCATGGTGCTTGCTGCATTTGACATGCAAGTAATTTATGTTTTTAAATTTCTTAGAGGCTTTAGTGTAATCCTTGAATGCAACATTTAAGCTCTATATAAATCCTTTTTTTGGTTTGGAATTTACAACCCCTGTACTTGAGGCATCTCATACCTCATGTATTCCATATGGTACAACTGTGACATTATTTTGTAGACTGGATGGTTATGGTCAGATAAGATGGAGTTATATTCAGTAGTTCTCTTTTTTTTATCATTTTTGTAGAAATATGTGTTTTATTATAAAACTTTTATCCACAATTTGGTAAAGAAAAGTGAATAAAACCGAGTTGTTTATCACACAAAATAAGATGGATATGCTCTCTCAGAAAATATGGTTTGATTGCAAATATACAACATTATTTGTTAAAGTGGAAGAATATGATTAGATACTAGTTCTCATATCTTAAACATTTATGTGGAAATAATGTGTTCTATCTACAATGTGGTGAGAAAAAGTGAATAGAACACAGCGCTCATTATTTGAAGTTTATTTGTGAACCTGTATATTTTTATCCTTATAATCGCTCCATGCAGCGATAAGCTCCATGTATGTTCTTTTTTTGTTGGAATTCAAAACCCTGTTCTTGAGGCATCTTGTCCTTCAGATATTCCATATGTTACAACTGTGACATTTTTTTTTAATCTGGACGGGCATGGTCAAATGAGATTCACTTGTTCGTTTTTTTGTTTTTAAATTTCTATGGAAACAATGTTTTTTACCTACAATTTGATGAAGAGAAGTGAATAAAACAAAGTTTTTTCTCACCCAAAATAAGCTGGATTTTCTTTCTTAGAAGAGATATTGTTTGATTGCAAATCTGCAACATTATTTGGTAAACAGAAAGAACATTGTTAGATAAGATGGAGTTATATAGATTAGTTCTTATCTTTTAAACATTTATCTGGAAACAATGTATTCCACCTCAATCTGGTATAGAAAAGTGAATAGAACAGAGTCTTTCTAGATAAATGCACCCGAAATAAGATAGATCTGTCATCTCAGAAGATAGGTTTGATTGCAAAATTGTAGTAATAGAGAACAATAGTGTTCAGAATGCTTATACTGAAATGGCATAGAATTATTAGTTGTAGTTTAGTTGCGAATTTATTGTTTTTGTGGGAAAGTATTTCAAAGGTTTGGCTTTAATGAAGGGTCAATCTTGCTCAAGATAGAAAGTTTGTGGATTTTAGCAGTGTAATGCTTGGTATTGCCTTTCTCTTTGGTTCTTAGCAGTGTAGATACTTTTCAAATCTTTTGCCTTTCTTAGGATTTTCCTCAGTAGAAGAGTGGAGTCAATTACAGAAGAGTATCAGTAATGCAGGGTGAAATGTGAACACTTGGGACTGGGATGTCATGACATTCGCTGAAAAGTCTGTCCAGGAAAATATGCTTGGTAAGAGTAATTCAATTATTCATAATTTCATAACATTTCAGGTCTCTCAGGAAATTTATATGTTAGTTTGTTAGGATCTTTCTGAAGAATACATTAGAAACCGCTGTTATGGATAATTGCAAGAATATTGTTTCATTCTGGCTCTGCTGTCACCTCATATCTGTAATGCTAAGTAGACAATTGCAGAAAAGAATATTGTTGCATTCATGATAGTGCAAGCAATTCATTACATTGCAGGGCACCACAAATTATTTTCCTAGATCTCTTTTTCCTATGTGGTTTCCCTTCTCTTTGCTGTCTGATTTAAGTTGCATGAATGAATAGTTCAAGAGTGATTGGATTATTTGTCTGCGTCAATTCTTTTTTAATATAGTTGAATTGAAAGTCATTATATCTCTAATAATAATTTGGCCAGTGCTTGAAATGATTCTGCTCTAGATTGAACCAAAATCAACGGTCATTAAATCTGCTTAAATTTCAATTCAATGATAGGATGCCCATTTAATCTCATTTCTTGTGCATAGCTTGAATAAGCATGATACTCATAGCAGTCTATTTTCACAAAACCTAATTGCAACTTTAATAGGCACTTAGACTTAAACTAAAAAGTACCGTCAAATTTAATTTCAAGAAAGATATTCAAATGAGCTCATTAGAGCCAAATAAGTATTTTGTCGTCATATTTTTTTCTTTGAGGTAACTTTCTTCTTTTGCTTATTTTTATTTATTCATGAACTTCCTTAACTCTTGTATGGACATCATTATCACTTACAGGTTCTCTTTGTGTTCTGTTTGCCCCCCTGGTGCCATTGTCATCGAGTCCAAAAAACACATGAATCTATAATTATGTTGGTAAAAGTTAATGTGCTTTGAAGGATCCATTTGATAGACTATAATTGTGGGTTTCCTCTGAAGTTTGTGTATCTTAGTGACTATGTTATTGGATTTGAACTTGTGAGCAACGTTTATGTTGACATTATTTTTGACACACCTGAAAATTAGGGGGATGAGAAACTTCACTGGTTTTGTTAAACTTTGATTGCCTTTGTAACTTCAGAACCTAATCACTAATCATGGAAATGTGATTTTGATGTGCACCATCATGATTGTCTAAAGAAATAGGCTATGTTCGCAAGTGATAAATTTAGTTGATCTCCCATTTCTCTTTTCTTGTCTTAAATTAAATGATGGATTTTCCACATGGTTTTAGAAATATTCGTCTTATATTGAAGCATTTTTTTGAGCTAGTGTTCCATAAACAATCTTGGAAATATGTGTATATTCACATATGGTAAGGTCATATTCTTCCAAAAATGTTTCTATTTTAGTCTTGAGGTCACGAATGCATTTGAAAAACATGATGAATTTTTTTTTAGCTTGGATTGTTTCCTCCTTGCATTAAGTCAGCTCTCGGAAGACCACTCTTGCTACCCATAGGAGGCTCGCAAACCTGTTTGCACAGAATGCATATTTTGATTCAAATTAGTTATCTACAAAATTCAAGCAGTTGATGTAGAAAATCAGGTTGTAACAAACAATGATTGTATCCAATTCATATAAGATAAGAAGAATTTGCATAAATTTTTAATACCTTTGAGAAAACATTTTTCAGTGTTCTTGTCCAATGACCCAAGGTCTGAATATGCGTACTCAAGTAACTGTCTCCTGGAGCTGATGTTATTGAGAAGGGATGCCTGCCAAGCTATCCTTATTAGCAACAAATTATACTATATTGAAAGAACAATTAAACTGATGCTTAATGAGTATAAATGAGGTATATAATTACCATTCAAATCGTGATACTGCAGAGAAGTTAATGAACATATATTGTCCACTTTTCTACTTGAAACCTCGAGGTTTTGACATTTTCAGAGTCAGAACGTTGCCTCGATAAATGGCTACCTGCACCAAGTGGAAACTCTCTTACTATTAGCAACAAAGATTCTCAACTTTTGCAAAATTTCCCGATTTCAAGGCTCTCACATATTGTCGTGGCCTATTTGACTTGCAATCTGTGCGCTAGTTTAAGGCTGATTAAAACCAATCATGATGTAAGATAGAAAGTAAGAGATATTTGACCATTTGCTTGTACCATTTGTGGCTAAGATACAACTTTATTCCATGGACTATCAGTAGTGCATATGCAGTTACAAACAAATGATGAGAATACCAGAAGGAATTGAATCCTATAAGCTTCTTCATGAATTTTACAAGATTCGACCTGTTCTTTTTAAACCAGGGAGTAGCAAGGACACATACAATTTCCATGAGCACCACCATAATTATATCTGTAACACCTTCAACCCTCTTAACAAAACACCAGTAATCGGGTGACATTTCATCTCCAAAAAATCATTTCATAGTCATATTTAGCATCTGTTGCATGAAGAAGATGAGGAAAATCACATGTTAAATGTGCTCCTGCACGAAGTCCAGCTCCTATTGCTATTGTTGTCGCAATAACCTATACATTCCCACCATCAAAATTTAGCATATCTAATTGAAAATGCTCAGGCCCCAAAGGATCCATTTTCATTTGGTCATTTTTAATCTTCTCTATTTTTCTTTGAAGTATGAGATTGAACATTTATTTTCTAAAGAGGGACTTGGACTTTGCATACAGATCTTGTCAAAATTAAGGCTGTCATCAAATGGAACTGCAACACCAAGCCTGATCTTATTACAGAGCCATGTCATGGTGTTTCGATAAACAAGTAGCAAAATTAATGCCTTCTTAATGCTCCCTTAGAGGTACACACATTGTATCCCATCACATGATATACTCCTTTGTCCTTGTATTCTATGAATTTCCATGCAAATAGTCTTGCCACTATAGATAACCAGAGGAGCATAATCCATGCACGCTTCTAGTTATCTTCCCCAAACTATTTTGTATTTTTCCACCACGTCTCATGTTTTCATCCTTGGCTAATTGCACTCCTTGGAGAGACATCCAATAATTCATGTTAAACTGATCAACACCCTGCCCACCAAAACAGAAAAAGAAACAAGAGGTTTGAGCTAAACAGGTGTTGGTATTCCTCCGTGCTTTGCCTCCCTACTCCTTGTACTCAACATCGTCTCCTCCATGTAGTCATATCCACGTGCATGAGTGTAGTTAGAGATGAAATCAGTTTTGCCTGTATTTGGGAAACCATGCAAATTTCAGTGACATTACTAAAAAAATACAGAGCTAATTATTTATTAATTTAATAAGTTTATTATTACTTAAAATTACTATTTTTTTTCTAATATTTCTATTTATATTTTGAACTTAGTTTATTATATTTTAAGTTTTAATTAATATTGTAGTTCAAAATTTATTTCAATTATTATGTCTTTTTATGAGATTACAAGTAATAATTAAAATTTACTAGAAATCAATTGAATATATAATTATTTATCTTATTAAATTTTACATTATTGTCAAATAATTATGTAAAATAAATTTTATCTTAATCTATGTAATAATATAGTTTATCTATCCTTTTCTCTCTCTCTCTCCATCTACATCTCTATTTTCATCTCTAGTGGATTAAATAACCTACAAATGACATCCCTTGATGCTTGTTATATTACCTACAAATTAACCTTATGACCTACATATATTATATTATGTGTGTTATACATAGTATTTTATATAATATTATATTATATAGAATATAAATAATAAATGAAAACTAACCCATCTTGTTCTCCATAACAACCTCTCTAGATCTTGAGTATACTCTTGAGGCAATTGACCCAAATCTCCTACACTCCAACCATCCAATCCTTTTGAGGCAAACCCATTCATGCTAATGTATTAAAGCGCTACTTTTTGGTATGTCATGCATTGTTAGTTTGGAACAAAGTATCTCTAAATGCTTGTTTTTTCACATTTTTGCAGAGGCTGGTCATAAAGTTTAATCTATGCACAACTTGTAGAGCTTATGTGTCCAATATTTTGAAGATTCCACTTCACTTGAAATAAATCTGGCAACAAAGTTAAGTCTCTTTGTGTGTATTTGTGGGATTAGAGATCTTTAAATAGATACTATATATGTGTATTTGTGGATTAAAAATCTTTATATAGTAAGTTAAATCTATTAAAGAACTATAAATAGATAATATATTTACATGGATTCAAATATATTTAAATAGATGATATATATGGACAAATATGTTTCTTATATGAAAGATATAGTGGGATAAGTGATTAAATATAATTTATAATTTTAAAGTCTATTTATATCTCAATTTAATTAAATGATGAGGGCTACTCATGAAAAATAGCTTTATTAGCAACTCACATACCAATGTAGAACATTTAATACCAATGTCTTCTCGAAACTATACAAATGTATTGTTGCTCAAACATTTAGTCAAGACATCTCCAAGCTACTCACTAGCTAGTTTATAGGCTAGTTCAATTTTCTTATTCACAACATGCTCATGAATAAAGTGATAGTGTATTTCAATATGCTTTGTGTGTCACATCCTTAGCAGACTTAAAAGGGGAGAGAAAAGAAATTGAGAAAGAGAAAATGATATGAAGAGGAGAAAAATGAGGTGATGGGAAGACATGAAAACTACGGGGGAAAGGAAGACATAAACGCGAGGAGAAAAATAAAGGATGGTGAAATGATTGGTGGAAGCCTAGGTATTTTTGAGTTGTAGAGGCATGTAAAAAGGAAAAGTAGAGAAATGCATGGGGAGAAGGGGTTTGCTTGGTTTTGATAAGGATATTGAATCCATGTAAGGGATATAGGGGTTTTGTTGGATAGTATCGATATGACTACTATATAGGGAAATATAATTCTTGAGCTTCCATTATTGAAAAATACATACAATAGATTTGTTGGGATACATAAACTTTTAGGAAAATGCAATCGGATAAAATAAACCCAAATTCCATAGTCATCGTTATGCATTTGGCAATTCATTAAGAGTAATTGAAGCAATATTGATGCAAGAGCATCCTGGGTGTAAGAGCAATCTTGCATCACCCAAAAATATTCCTGTTTTTGAATTCAATAAGGGCTATCTTGTGTAGGGTTGCTATTTATGGAAAAACTTGCTATTTTTAGTAAGTTGGTCATACGATCTCGGAGTGTTCTGATTTCACATGTGGAGGTTCATCTCAGTCGTATCAGCCTGCCGGTAAAGTTTCATGGCTAGATCAGGTCTAATTTTGAAGATATTGATTGGTATTGGCAGCAGGGTACAGAAACTTCGAACTTAGTTTTGAAGGCTTTAGAGACCCCGGATGAGGTCGAAAATTTGGGTGACAGGCGCTTGCGCGGGTCAAGCCTATAGAGCGCTTCGTGGTATTTCCAAAACAGGGTCAAGCCTGTAGAGCGCTTCGTGGCGTTTCTAGAATGGGGTTATAATAGTCAATCGGGTCAACTGGCGATGACTTATGGTCTTCAGAAGTTGGGTCACCTGAAATGGCAGAAAAATAATTTTCTTGCAAAATTTCTGTTTGGGTTTCAAAAGTCATTTTGAGCTGACTTTGATGTAATAAATTGTAAAATAAAATAATTCTAAGTTTGGTCAGCCCTAAGGGCTAAATTTCTGGAACCTTCTCGGGTGGTGGAAATTGCCTATATAAAGAAGGCCCGTAGTGTTGTCTAGGGCAATTCTGGGTAGTAGATTTGGGTAATGATTCGAGGCTTGTCCTACAGAATATTGTAAGGGAATGCCCATGTGGCTTTGCATATTGTAATTCTGAAAGTTTGTAATTCCACATTTGTGGAAATAATAAGAAGCCAATTTTCTATTCTTGCATATTGTTGTTGTTGTTTCTCTGTTTCTATTATGTGTTTGTGGTATTAAGGGGAGCACCCTTCATCAAATATACTTTGTGGGAAATATTCTAGTGGAAGTGTCTTGGTATGTATCTATGTAATTTATTTCAAAATCGTCGAAAGTGACATGTTGTTAAGTTAAATGAATACATCTCAATGCTCTATTGTTTTCTTTTCGTAAACTAATTTTGATCAATAATGCCACTCATTAAGAGATCACAACATTTGGGCATGTTCTTCATTGGGGATTACTATTATAAATTTCTAGGAAATTTATCCTATAACCTTGAATTAGATTAGTTTGAGGCTCTAGTTCATCCCTTGCCTTACTTTTGTTCTTCAACAAAGTTTAAGTGAGCTTATTGAAATTCTATAAGCTCTAATTGAGTGTCAGAGGAAAACTAGAAGCTCAATCCTAAACATGATCACATTGAAATGTATCCCTTGATATTCATACATTTCTCATTCAATATAACTATATGACTTGCACTAGTTGGTTGTGACAAAATTTGTTCATTCTCTTACTCACATTTTTCATTTCATTGTATCTTACTCCTTAAAGCAATACACTTTAGGCATTACGTCTCTTGTTAAATATAGTTCAAAACTATAGTTATGACCAAAAAAATGTTTAAAGATCATATGTACAATTTTGATTCTATTTCATCAAGTTTAAAATTAATTATGAACATAATATAATTCAACTTCAATTACACGTTTACTATCAATTCAAACTCATAACAAAATATTCTAGAATATTGTATAAAATGATAATAACCTAGCTCACTTTAGAAATCTATTAGTATCATAGAAAATTGTATTAACGTCTACATCCATAATAAGAAAAACTAGGAAATTTACATTTTACTTGGGTAGATCTATACAGATGTTAAAAATAAATCAATGAACACACTTTTCGTATTAGCCAATAAAACTTGTGGATTGTGCAAGTAATTAAAAAAATGGAGAAGAAATTGTTGATTAAACGTTTTTATCATCTTTAATATGTATGCCAGTAAACCCTAATCCTGGATGAAGAAACCCTCGATTAAGTTCTATTCGGCACTACACATTTTACAAAGATTCATTTTTCTCTGCTCACCTCTGCGATTGAATACAATGTCATCTGTTTTGTTTTGGAGATGCATAGTTCGCTCGGAGAGATGTTCGTCGTGTCTCCCCCTGTCAATCAAACTGTATTCTCCATCATTCACATTTTCACTATCATCACTATCATCATCTCAGATTACACCTCCTATCAATGTCATTTCCGATCTCTTAACAAAAGAATGCGGGTTCTCATCTTCTCAAGTGACAACTATCATGAGAAGAAGGGCAGCGTTGTTGCGCACCAAATCCGACCACACAGCTAGAGAAGCCATTCAGCTCCTGAAAGATTCTGGATTCACTGAAAACAAGCTTAAGAGTATTATTGTCCGCGACCCAGGTATTCTTTTACTCAAAGTAGATAGGCAGTTGAAGCCCAAGTTGGAGTACTTAAAAAAGATTGGCTTGGCTTCTCAAGACATAGTCCATATTATATTTCACAGACCCAGATTGCTTCAGTTCAGCTTAGAAAACTGTCTAGCACCTAGAATCCTGCTTCTTGAAACCCTATTTGGCTCAAAGGTTTCTCTGTGCAAGGCTTTGAGAACAGCACCTAGGCTTTTGACGAGTAACTTCGAGAAGCAGGTCAAACCTAAAGTGGAGTACTTGAAGAATAACTTAGGCATCCTCGAAGGTTCAGCAGAATTGGCGCGAGCCCTCAATGCGATTCTAGGCCTTAAGTTTGAAACCCTGGAAGTGAAAACTAAACATATGGCAAGTCTTGGTCTGACACAGGAGGAAATCTGTCAAATTCTCAAGGGAGGTGCTTTAACACTTCGTATGTCAACCAAGAAAATGACAGCAAACATTGAGTTTTTGATACGCACTGCAAGTCTTGAGCCCAAGATTTTTGCTTTGTATCCTGTGATTTTGAATTTAAGCTTAGAGAAAAGGCTTAAACCTCGCTACGAAGTCTTTAAATCTCTGAGGATAAGTCCACACGCCAAGGGTCTACCCAGTCTGACTAAAGTTTTTATGCTAAGTGAGCAAGCATTCCTGGCTAGGTTTAGCCAGTACATTACTCAAGCCAAGTCTAACGATCATACAATCTCCTAAAGCAAGCAGGGACGGAAGTTTCCTTATAAAATCAACCCAGAGTTTTATTTCTTCAAGGGTTGGACTCTGGAAGGTGTTGAAGGGCTCTGAGACTTATCTAGGACAAGGTAATATCTTGATTGAAAAGGAGAAATCAAGGGATTACACTCGACGAGGAAACAACAACGGGAAGACAAAAGATAGAGTTCAAAAGCATGGGAATTCGCGTTGAAAACAGGGGAGTTCAATCTCTTACATTCTGTACTGACTTTATCAAAACAAAAAGTCTGTGAATTGCATATTTCTTCAGTCAAAGGATCTATAAAAGATACTCGGTGTTGTCAAAGCTACTACATTTTGTCACTCCCTTCGAGTATGTACACAATCTGCCATTATTAGTATTTGTAAATGGATATTATTTTCCCAGAAAATAAGCTAATCTCTTCTTCTTGTGTGGATAATTACATTATAGTTGGGTTTACCTTGTCTTTGATGACTATTTTAAGCTATATGATTCAATAGTTCAAGACTGCTTGGATTGGTTGACCATTCAATTGGGCCAGTCCCCAGGGTCTGGATCAATTATTTTTTATATAGTTGGATGGAAACTCATGTCTTTACCTGTGTTTAAATTCTACTCATAAATTGGCTTGTGTTCAGAATCATTCTGCTCTAGATTGATTCATACTGAATGCTCATTAAATCTGCTTAGCTTCATTTGTAGTTTAGATTTCAATTTACAGAGTTTGCATAGCTTGGCCTTTAACAATAAGTATGATATTTACAGCAATCTATTTTCACAAAGCCTAATTACAACACTAATAGGCAAGTGCACTTAAGATTTGTCTTTAATATCATACAACCATGAGTTTCTAAGTCAATCTCAGATTCTTCTCTTCACATATGTATTCTGATCTGCAATATTCTCCCTTATTTTTCAAATCCATTGCAATAATGCCTTAGGTAATTGGCTTAGGTCTATCTCTTACTCTCAAGATGATAAACTTTTATCTAGTTAATCATGGGTTTATAAGTCAATTTTAGATTCTTCTTCACATGTGTATAAGCTATCTCTTCTTGCAGCTAATAGTGTAATCTCTGATTTGCAATTTTCTTGCTGCTTTTGGAATCCTTTGCAGCAATGCCTGAGGTAAATTGGCTAAAGTCTATCTATTACTCTCTTAATGATTAATATTGTTGTCTCAAACTACTTCTGAAGATGCATCGGTATGGTAGAATAACTTTGTATCTTTCAGTAATTCTTTAATATGTACAGTTTAGAAATGGTTTGTTATTGCCATTGTGATTTGCACTATTCATGGTGTTTGCTGCATTTGACATGCAAGTAATTTATGTTTTCACATTTCGTAGAGGCTTTAGTGTAATCCTTGAATGCAACATATAAGCTCTATATAAATCTGTTTTTTGGTTTGGAATTTACAACCCCTGTACTTGAGGCATCTCATACCTCATGTATTCCATATGGTACAACTGTGACATTATTTTGTAGACTGGATGGTTATGGTCAGATAAGATGGAGTTACTTTTTTTAATCATTTTTGTAGAAATATGTGTTTTATTATAAAACTTCTATCCACAATTTGGTAAAGAAAAGTGAATAAAACCGAGTTGTTTATCACACAAAATAAGATGGATATGCTCTCAGAAAATATGGTTTGATTGCAAATATACAACATTATTTGTTAAAGTGGAAGAACATGATTAGATAGTAGTTCTCATATTTTAAACATTTATGTGGAAATAATGTGTTCTATCTACAATCTGGTGAGAAAAAGTGAATAGAACACAGTGCTCATTGTTTGAAGTTTATTTGTGAACCTGTGTATTTTTATCCATATAATCGCTCCATGCAGCAGATAAGCTCCATGTAAGTCCTTTTTTTGTTGGAATTCAAAACCCTGTTCTTGAGGTATCTTGTCCCTCAGATATTCCATATGGTACAACTGTGACATTGTTTTTTAATCTGGATGGGCATGGTCAAATGAGATTCAGTTGTTCGTGTTTTTTTTAGAAATTTCTATGCAAACAATGTTTTTTATCTACAATTTGATGAAGAGAAGTGAATAAAACAAAGTTTTTTCTCACCCAAAATAAGTTGGATTTTCTTAGAAGATATTGTTGATTGCAAATATGCAACATTATTGGGTAAACAGAAAGAACATTGTTAGATAAGATGGAGTTGTATAGATTAGTTCTCATTTTTTAAACATTTATGTGGAAACAATGTATAGAAAAGTGAATAGAACAGAGTCTTTCTAGATAAATGCAACCAAAATAAGATAGATTTGTCATCTCAGAAGATAGGTTTGATCGCAAAATTGTAGCAATAGAGAACAATAGTGTTCAGAATGCTTTTACTGAAATGGCAGAGTTACATTATTTGCAGTTTAGTTGCGAATTTATTGTTTTTGTGGGAAAGTATTTCAAAGGTTTGGCTTTAATGAAGGGTCAATATTGTTCAAGATAGAAAGTTTGTGGATTTTAGCAGTGTAATGCTTGGTATTGCTTCTTTCATTGAAATTTCTCTTTGGTTCTTGTTTTCACATTTCAGCAAATCTTGACTGAGATTTAATCATCTGGGTGATAGAAAATGGGAAATGAAGTAGATACTTTTCAAATCTTTTAACTTTCTTAGGATTTTCCTCAGTAGAAGAGTGGAGTCAATTACAGAAGAGTATCAGTAATGCAGGGTGAAATGTGAACTCTTGGGATTGGGACGTCATGACGTTCACTGAAAAGTCTGTTCAGGAAAATATGCTTGGTAAGAGTAATTCTATTATTCATAATATTTCAGGTCTCTCAGAAAATTTATATGTTAGTTTGTATCTATCGTCTAACAGCAACAGAATGATCTTTCTGAAGAATACATTAGAAACTGCCGTTATGGATAATTGCAAGAATATTGTTCCGTTCTGGCTCTGCTGTCACCTCATATCTGTAATGCTAAGTAGATAATTGCAGAAAAGCAATTCATTACATTCATGATAGTGCAAGTAATTCATTACATTGCAGGGCACCATAAATTCTTTTGCTAGATCTCTTCTTCCTGTGTGGTTTCCCTTCGCTTTGCTGACTAATTTAAGCTGCATGAATGAATAGTTCAAGAGTGAGTGGATCATTTGTCTGCGTCAATTCTTTTTTCATATAGTTGAATTGAAAGTCATGATATCTCTAATAATAATCTGGCCAGTGCTTGAAATGATTCTGCTCTAGATTGAATCAAAATCAATGGTGATTTAAATCTGCATAGCTTGAATAAGCATGATACTCATAGCAGTGTATTTTCACAAAACCTAATTGCAACTTTAATAGGCAATTTGACTTAAACTAAAAAGTACTGTCGGATAGACAGAGTTATATAAACCATAGAAGCATAAATTGTTTTGGGAAAAAATTGGCAAACCAAGAGAGTAGGATTTTTTGAAAAAATGGGGAAAAAATTGGCAAAAAATAGAGAAAAAGCTGGATTTACTAAAGAAAGTAAAAAATTGAAGAAAAAGTCAAAAATTACTTTTTTTTAATGAAAGGGCATATCCACAACATAAATATATTGAGAGAAAATAAATTATAGAGTTCAACCATTAATTGTAGAAAATAGATTTTCATCATTTAAATTTAAATGGAGAGTTGGATTTTACCTGTAGATAAAATAAAATGCAGCAGCAATTCAATTCAGATGTGCCATTTATTTCCTACATCACTGTAGCAGCAATTAGATTTGGATGTGCATGGTGCTCCCAAGGACTTGGAAACAAACTTTAAACAAGGAACTGACAAGCTCGGCCTCTAAAGAGAAGTAAAGGCAAGGCAATTGGAGTCAAAAGTAAATTATGCAAAAAGAAATGCAAAAAGATCTAAGGCCAATTGCTCACCATCTATGAGCATTGACATACTCGTTCTCTTTCTAGATATATGCAAATTGAGTAAGCTGATTTTGTCAGCTCTCTCTAATATATATATATATATATATATATATCTCTCTCTCTCTATAAATAATGTTTCCACCCTCGAGACACTAGAACTTTTAAGTGAATTTAAGTCAATTTCTACTTATTTGAATTCTAATTTGATTAAAATGATACATTTATTTAAATAGACAAAGAAGCTCCAACTATCTTAAACCAGAATTCATAAAGGAATACTTCAAAACTCCATTGAATTGAAAGATTTGAGCCATCTAATATAATATTTATTGATTGTATGTAAGCTTTGCATAGTTATAACTAATGGTGACTCTGCTTGTCTTTACTGGAAAAATGTGAACAATATTTCGTAGCTCTTTCCTCAAATTGTACTCTTATTTTTTGGACCTTCTAGTAGTGCATAATCTAGATTTAGATCTCTATTAAAGAATAAAAAATACTTTGTTCCGTAAGGGAACAACTTCCTTCAAAATAGATCTAGAAAACATTTGTAGATTCCCAAAAGACTATTCTAAGTTTGTTAGGAAAACATGGATAAAATGAAGTTTGTTTCCTTAGCTATGTACTTTTTCGATCTGGAAGTCGATGAGGATTAGAAGAAATATACATATCGAAGAGTTTTGTTGATTAGAGAAGGTGGGATGATGATAAAGAATAAATATACATATATATACGGGAAGGAGGAGGTGATGTCAAATGTTCAACAAACAGATAAACGATAGCATCTTCCCCTTACAAATAAACGATAGCATTTCCAATAATCCAATAAATGATATAGACATATTACCTAGAAATGGCGATGAAAATGATGACACGTGGTTGATGGAAATGATGTTTTCTTCTTGCTTCGCATGGCTCACAGCATGTAGAATCGACAACAGAGAGTTTTCTTCTTGCTTCTCACCTCTCACGTTGCTCAGACTCGTCATTTCCAACTATAGGATTGAGCGGCGTTGATAAATAAGAAAAAAGGGGTGTTTTTTGATGTCATTTAGGGTTTTCCTAGCACCAACAATTCGTGCCCTTTTTGTTAGCAATTAATCATGATTTAAACATGATTTTTTCGACGATTAAATGCAATTTTTTGCCCAAAAATCATTGACCATAGTTGACTAATTTTAGCCAATTTTGGGGGGAAAAAATCGACAAGCTCCAGGATTCAAGATTAATCGGGTATAATCGGGATTTTTTTGCAGATTTTCGCTACTATGATATAAACTACTAATTTTCTGAACATTTTATAAAATCAAAGTGTTATATCTACAATCTAGTAAAGAAAAGTGAACATAAGGCAATTATCTCATGACAAATGCACCCAAAATAAGATGGATTCATCTTTCAGAAGATCAATGTTCTATCTAAAAATGCACCCAATACTGTTCAGCATGTTCTTTATTCAAGTGACATACAATTACTCAATGATTGGTTTTTGCAAATTAAGCAATGCTTGCATTCTATTTTTTAAGATAATTTTACAAATTATTCAAGCTATTCGTAAAAAAGTTGTGTCAATAATTGTTGAGGCAAAATTAAGCAATGCTTGCACTCTATTGTTTTAGATAGATTTTATAAATTATTCAAGTTGTTCATGGAAAAGTTAACAACCAAATTGTATAGTCCATAGATTGCAAACTCTCTGAGTACTCTCTAGGTTTTTGAGTACTCTTTTTTTTTTTTGGTTGAGCGAGTTTTCACAAGTTTAACTCTTGTGTTTTTGGTATAAAACTATGAGTTTTCTCTTTCAAGATGTCAATTTTGAATTTAAAATACATTTTGTAATTGAACTTTACAAAAACATATGTCTCTTTAGGAGATTTTAAATTTTAGTAGTTTCTAAGTTGTTGAGTTTTGGCGAGTTGAAAAATTTGGGGTTGTCGAGTTCTCTCTCTGAGTCTGAGTTTGTGAACTATATTTTATACAATCTAGTTTTCATTTTGACAAGGGGTATGGTTATCAATTAAGCATTCCCTTTCATGTAGGTTTTAATGTTTTATTATTTTCATTACGAATCACCTTTGATTTTTATTGTTATACTTTAAAAAGATATCATTATAAAGACATCCAATCCACAATCTTATATAAAATTTTGACACCTTGACAACAAATTGTGTAGCACGATTCAAGAGGATGAAATGAACTTCAAAATGTATTTGAGGTCTTTACTATAAAATGTATTAGAGGTCTTTTCTAAAAGACATTTTGAAGACTTTGCAAAATAGATAAATCAAATATGAAGGATGCTTAGATTTATATATCAATGATATGATCTTCGACACAATTATGGTATCGAATAAAGATGCATACAAATATCAAATTTTTAATATTCCTTAATATACATGTGATCACATACAAATTATAAAATTATATTAATATTCAATTATAATACATCTAACCTTCTAGGGGTATATGAAATGATTTAAAATATTTTGACTTTTATTTACGAGGTGAGAGGATTTGGCATCCACGCCCTTGCTTTGTGCACATTAGGTTTCTAAATGTTATTATCATGTAGATATAAGACCTTAAATAAACATTTCAAAGTGGTTAATCTATCCATAGATCTGCCCAATAGCTATGATACAACCACCAATAAACATTCAAAAATCATTTGACTAATGCTTTCAAATCTATGAAATGGAATTATAAATGAACGCTCAATGCAATCCATGTGTCTTCCATGTAGGGCAATCTGTAGTACCCACCCATAGTTTTCTTTCAGTTTGCAGTTGCCGAATTCTTTTAGGTCACTTTTCATGTGATCAGTTATTATTTTAATAAATGATGATTCTGGATTATTGTTCATTATATGTGTATCTTGTGATTGCATAGATTAGATGATATTATTATTATGATGTTATGTTTATGCTTTATATCAATTTATGATGTTACTAACTCCATACTTGCATGTGTATGGTTATCATGTGTGTGTATCTGTTTGGCGTGTTTGTGTGGTAGAGGACAGAGGTGTAGTTACTTGCATAGTCGAGATCCACACGACTGACCGTACTCTATCATTGTCTACTATATATATATATATATATATATATATATATATATATATATATATATATATATATATATATATATATATATATTGGATGTACATGCTTCAACTTGTGTTGACATATTTGCAGGTACAGGGCATCGTCTTCCCTGAATTGGCAGGAGTGAGCATGCCCATAAATATTCATCTCAATGGTAAAGATGAAAGATAATACGCAGACCCAAAACCCTAACCTAAGCCTAATTGTCCTAGGATTGGACAAGTATCAGTTTGACTACCCTACCCGAATTTGTCTAGTTGACATGGATTCATGGATCCCTTCTCCTGAGTTTGTTTGGTTTTATGTTGTTTGGTCTCAGTTGATTTATTGCTTATGTGGGTGATTTTATGTGATTATTGATTAATGATTATAATTGAAATTTAATATTAATCATATTCCTAAGTTATTTGAGAAAGTTTAATTAAAAGTTAAATATTTGATTATATCAATTTAATTGATTATTTAATTGGTAATTAGATTTAATTATGCTTGTGTGCATTATTAAATAATTAAAAATTTAATTGCATGGACTTAGGATGCTTTAAATATTTAATCTATTTAATATGAATTTTAATTATTAACATGTGCATTATTGAAAAGTGAATTGTTCTAAAAAATAACTTGTTTTCAAAAGTCAAATTGAGTTGTGCAAAATAAAGTTATTTTAAATTATTAATTAGGATTTACTTTCAAATTGTAATTGGAGTTTGATTAGGAGTTAACTGTTGAGTCATCTCTAGGGTTTGCATGAAAGGGGAAATTGAATCTCTAATAGGGGGAATTGCATTCATTTTGGGGATTAGACAAGTTTTGGAAGGAGAATTTTTGGAGAGCTTATGTGCTTTGAATTTTGGAGAATTTGGATGGTTGTGGTTGCTTGTTGTTTTGGCTACGTTATACATCTAGATTTTTGGTGTTTGCATCGTTCGTAGATTCAGATCTGCAGGTTGGATTCTTACACAAAGGAATCAGGTTTAAAGGTCTTCCAGGGTTTCCATTTCAATTGTGTGCATTGGATCTAAGGTAGGATCTGAAAATCTCCTTCTGTGATTTTTGTTTTGCAGTTTGATGAATTTTTATGTCTGAATGATTTCATGATTATCTCCTTAGATTTGTCTGTGATTTCCTTGTTTTGGGTATTAGAGAAACCCTTGTATTTGATATTTTAGGTTATATTAAATTTTAGCATAGTAATGTTATGCTGGCAAAATGTGGTTTTACCTTGCTTTTATTTTGGTTATCCGATTGGGGTTTGATGTTATCTCCTCAGCACAGTGGGGTAGACCTTTGTGGTTCTACATGGATGGGTGGTAGTGATTCTTTACCATATAAGATTCGATGCCCTGATGTTAGTGCTTGATGGTGCTTCTGCAATGAGATTCTTTATGATGCTTCTTTGATATTTATTTTCTTATCTTCATTATTTGCAATCCTGTATTAGACTATCGCATGTGATACCTATTCTAGACATTGTATTAGTTGTTAGAGTGATTACCACATACCCTGTGACATGTGCAGTGGATGTGAGTTTATGTAGATATCATGGATGTCCATGAGGATTGTAATTTATTGTTTTATGTTGTAATTATAATATTTATGTTATCGAATCTTTCATTGATGTTATTTTAGTTGTGTTGTGTTCTTAAGTAATTCTACGTCATGGGACCCTCGAGTTTTGTAATCTATTTTGGATGTTGTATCAATGTGAGTAAATGGTAATTGTTTCCGCACTAATGTTTATCTTGTATGTTAACTTTAGAAAAAAGAATATTCACCAAACTTAGTAGTATGTTTTAGGTTAATCTCTCTTGGTTCCTTGGCGGGGCATTACACAATCTCTCTATTGCTTCCAATATCTTCACGGTCATACAAGGTTTAGATGTGGGGCATTTTTCATGGCCATTGCTTTAAAAAACATTGTACATCAAGTAATAATTTAGGCTCTAAAATTTTTGTTTTTCAATGACATTTGAGAAAAAAAACATCTTTGGGAGTTTTCACCCTAAATAATTAGACAAGGGTAAGCAAAGCTATCAATGTAGACTTGCACAACATGAAAAGTAAAGACAAAATGCACAACTCAAAGAAAGTGGATGCATTTATAATTGTATAGATACACACACAATGTTGTATATGTATAGTTGCATGATAATACTAGCATGTATATCAATAATGATGTATCTTGATACCTTTACATAGTTAATTTTAAGATATATATGCTAGAGCGACATCTATAAATGCAACATGTAAGATATGCTAGAGCGACATCTATAAATGCAACATGTAAGATAAATAAATTAATATTGTGAAGGATGAAAATGTGGATCGTGTAAAATAGGAATAGTGCGATGCAAGTACCAAATTTGCAACCACACCCACTCGATAAATCCTAAGATCTATGCATAAAACAAGATAATAACAAATAATTTTACCATACCAAAGACTTTAGATTGATCCATGATTTCTTTTATATTATTTTAAATTATTGATATGTGGGTCACTCTTCAAAGTAGTGCAACCTTGACAAGAAAATGATAATAGAATAGCATATTACATCATGCTTAAAACTTGATAGATAAGAAATTTGTTGGAAGAATGTGCAAATATGTGCATGAGAGAGGTTTGAGAGATGTGTTGTCATTAATGTCAACATATTTCTCTGTCTAAGACAATGATGTAGTGAAGTTCAGTGAGTTTGTTTGATCAGTGTAGCAAGTACGATGAAGATCAGAGTTTGTAGATTAAAGTGTTTGTAGAGGGTTGCTTGTAGTTGATTGAGTTCAAGTTTAAGAGGTTTGCATGGAGTTTTGACTTCCAAAATATGTTGGTTGACATTATTCTTCTCCAAGAGACAAAAAAATCCTTTAAGGGGCCACCACATGATCTAATCTAGGTAGTAATGTGTTGAAAGAAATTGGGTGATGTCTTGGTTTTAGTGGGACAATCCTATCTTGCTACACAATATACCAATCCTATCTTGGTTTTAGTGGGACAATTTTTTATTCTCCCTCTATGTGTCACAATTTCCTACAACATTGTTACTCATTCAAATTCAATGAGTAAACTATGATATGAGTTGTTTGTTCAACTTAACAATTACTATCTTTAGTAGCCTAGCTCATGGGATATGATCGTAGATCTCACTCACATCAATTTTCAAATGGTATATCCAAATTATCCTACGTCTAAACATCCAAAAGAGAAGTTTTATAAGGAGAAGTCTTGGAGGGTATTAGAAGTACTTAAATTGGATCACAATGGTCTAGAAGGTCTATTTCTAATTTTGTATTTTAGTAAGGCTCATTACGTTCTCACCTTCATAAATAACTACTACAGATTAAATTAGGTCTACTTTCTTCATTAAAAGAATGAAGTATTCTCAAGCATTCAAGGCTCATGTTGAGAAGTGATCTGGAAAGTATGTCAAGAATCTTCACACTAACAATAGTCAAGAATATGTGAACACTCAACTTGTGCAATTATGTACTTTTGAAGAGATTCATTTTTAGCATTGAGTTGCATAAACACCATAATAAACTAGTGTTGCTGAAAGGAAAAATAGGAACCTCAAGGAAATGGCTAGTTGCATGACTTATGTCAATTCTCTTGCTCCATAATTGTGTTGATATCATTAAGTGTGCTACACAAATCCACAATTTGGTTCCAAGATTGATTCCTTTGGAGGCTTGGTGTGGTAGGATACTATCTATGAGCCATTTGTTTGTTTTTTTTAAATTCTAACTCAGACATAAATTCCTCCAAAGAAACACAAGGCTTTGGAACCTTGAAGGAGGCTTTCTATTTTTTTTTGAGATATTCAAATGGTGTCAAGGGGCATTGGCTCTTAGATCTAGAGACACATGAGTTGTTTTTTGAGAGGAGTGTTTACTTTTAGAAAATTCCCTTAGCTTGACCTCTAATCCTCATCCTATTTCCATATCGGAATTAGATGACAAAGACAAATAAGTCTACCTCACCTCCAACTTGTAGGCTACCTACTCCATAGGGTTCACATTATAAGGTTGACAATATTCATCCTTTATCCCCATCTTCATTTAACCTCACTGGGCTTGAAAGACTGTAAACTTAGTAGGGAATCTCATTGGGGATCCTTAAAATACTCAAAGTAATTGGTCACAACATCACCATCTTCCACATTTATGCATCTTTATTGCTTAAAATCCACAATCATGTCATAAGGAATTACTAATTGCGATTAAACAATGGATGAAGAGTATAGGTCCTTGATGAGGATCCACACACATTTCTTAGTCCTTCCTATAAGAATACAAATGGTTTGGTGTAAATAGATCTATGAGACCAAATATGTTATAGATGGAACTAAGGATAAGTTCAAGGTATGACTTGTGACCAAAAGTATCTCACAAGTTCCTAGTGTTTATTATAAGTATATGTTTTGCCTCATTGCTAAGATGAACTCCATTAACTTGCCTTAATTATCATTATTGCAACTCATGGGCAGTTTCTACATCAGATGGATGTGAAGAGTGTACTTCTTCAGATGGATCTTTAGGAGGATATTTACATGGAGAAGCCATAGGTATTTGTTAAAGATTCTTCTTTAATTTTCACATTGAGGATATTTACTTATGACCTCAAAAGGCCCATAGGGCTTGGTTTGCCAAGATGAAATCCTTTCTTCTCTTAATAGGATCCAATAGATGCCCCTTAGATATGAATTTCTATATTTTTTATAGGACAAGTCTCATTTACTTGTTCTTTGTGTTGATGACTTGATCATCAAAAGTACATTATCCATCATTGGTTATGTCAAATATTCTTTGAATGAAAGTTTTTATATGATTGACTTGGGCCCTTTACATTATTTTGTTTGGATTGAGATCACAAAGTCTTCTTTTAGGACAACTCTTTCTCAGCCCAAGTATGTTATTTATCATTTACATTGGTTCCACATGGGTGATTGTATGCCTACACCACCTCCCTTCCTCTTATGAGTCAAACTTGAGGCCAAGCATTCTTACTTGACTTGTTGATGCCATTTTGTATTGTCAACTTGTTGATAGTCTCATCCACTTAAATCACACTCATTTTGACAATTATTTCTTTTTTGTCATATTTTTATGTTGTACCATCCTAAAAATTTAGCACCTATAATTAGATGCTCTATTATGCCCCATTTTAGAGATTTTGAGATTTAATATATGGTATGCTTGATCTAGCTACCTATCTTTGCTTATTTTGGCACTTACCCTATCTCCCCAACACCCCATTTTAATTATGGCATTTTCTCCTAGGTACGTAATTCCCAACGCATCATGTTCCTAGGAAGACAACATCCAAGGCATTGTGTTCCCCCAAAATTAAGCTCAAATTTGAATTGGGGTCCCATTATGGTGTTTTGGTGGGAAAATTAGGTCCCTTGGTCAACCTAGTTAAATTTTAAATCTTGAAATGTTACGGGAGGTATATAAACAACCCATCTCTCCTCATTTTGGTAACCATTATCAAGAAGAAATTTCATGATCATGTAATCCCATGCTAAATTTAAAGGAAAGAACTCAAGATCTAGTATTTCCTCAAGAATTATTAAGATAATGTTCTTCATTATAGCAAGCTTCTCTCTCATGATGGTCAAGTAGAGGAGTCCTCAAGCAAGAAAGAAGATTCATTTTCCATCTATACACAATATTCTTCCATATCAAATGGTCATCAATCATAACAACATTGAGATCTAGGAGTGGCATTCATAGATCCATGCATTTGTGAAGGCATCCTTGATTCTACACTCTAAGGTTCAACAATTAATATTCAAGCAATATAAAATAATGTTCATTAATATTTACAATCCCAATATCTATTTATGAAGGTATACTCATTTACAAGGTATATCAAACATTTAGCTTTACATTTACATGCTTTCCTTTATGCATTTTCAATTCATTTTCCAGGTTAATTCATAAGCAAAGGTTTGACCAAGGAAAACCCCTTTCCACAAACTTTTCTTTATTTTTCTATGTACAAAACATGTAGCAATGTTTTTGGTACTTAATTTGAAAAGTGTGGGAAACTGTCAAATATTCTATGAAAGTTTCAAGTCAAATTATAGTGAACAAAATGCCCCAGGAATTTGTACCCTACAAATCAGCTCCAAATTTAGGCTAGAGGTACGTGCAACTATCTAGTTTTTGTTTCAAGTCATTACAACTTGCTATTCACATTTCTTGCAACCCAGTAGAGCATCAGCGGACCAAACATATTGAGATCCACATGCACTTCATTTGGCAGTGGATCCAAGATGGTGTTATCATCTTGGAGTATATTCCTATAGCTGAGAAGGTTGTTGTCATCTTCACTAAATCTTTCACCTCGCCACACTATCTTTAGTTGTGCTCGATGCTTGGGGTGAAGGAAGTTGTCCTTGGGGGGTCTCTATGAGGCCTTTCTTCCTTCATGTTTCTTTTTAACATGTTGTTTCATCTCTTTTTGGAGTATATTTTTTCCCATGTGGTTTTCTCTATTTCTCCACTTTATTGAGATTTGGTTGTGATTGGGTACCTCATCAGGCCTTGTTGTTGGGACCCAAATTTGTTTTCTAGCTTATTTTGCTTTATCTTCTTTAGCTTTTAGTTTGCAGCTTCTCCCTAAGCTCATCTTAAGGGGGGTGTTATAGTAATAGGTTCTTTTTACCTTTTATTCCTCTTTGAAGATTCTCTTAGGGTTTCTCATTCTCCTTTATAAGGATGAATCTTGTAATTGCTTTTTCTAATTCTTTCTAATGCAATTTTACTCTTGAGAGTTATTGCAGTTTGTCTCCATTCTTCTCTTGTGATAGGTTATTTCATCTTGCAGGTATTTGTGGGTTGTGAAGATTTGTATGCTCAAATATTTCAATTTGTACCCTACAAATTAGCTCCAAATTTAGGCTAGAGGTACATGCAACTATCTAGTTTTTGTTTCAAGTCATTATAGCTTCCTATCTATTTTATTTCGGTCTGTATTTTCAAAACTTGTCAATTTGCTTATTTAGCCTTCTATCTTGCATCATCATACCATTTCACCTTTAATCCAACTTTCCCTCATTCATAATTGTGAAGGATCATTGACTTGTTCAGTTCTTAAGTCCATCTTGAGCCTATTAGGTTATCTTATTTCTAATTGTGTATTAGGGAATGAAGGAGAAATTTGCCTTGCATTGATCTCATTTTCATATTGTACATTTTGGTAAACTTGATGCATGACATTTTCATTCTGATTTGGTGTTAGATCTCCTTTGTATGCATCTTAGATTTTATGGTTAGATGTTCTCTTCATTAGATTTTAGGTTCAATTGAATTCATGTTGCATAAAATTCAATGTGTTTGCATGTTTCCTTTCAAATTTATTACATGCATTTGTTATATCTATCTATCTTTCATTTTCTTGTGCATGAGTGTTATAACATTGAATCCTACCTATAACATTTTGGTTAGGATAAGTCATAGACTTATGCATTCCTTTTTGAGGAAGGATGCCTCACATTTACTGGTCGAATCCCTTGATGTTGGTTTTTTGATGAGACCTTTTCAATTGTCTTGTCAATGAGTAGGATCAAGCCTTGGATGATTTTTTAGTGGAGCATCATATTAGTCTTGGCGATATATGGCTATCAGTGTAGCTAATGTGATCGATGAAATGGTATATAAGTCTTTTAAAAATCACTACCTATATTGATAAGGTTAATGTTGATGTAATAGGGTGATCATTTTGGTGATGGATAGTTTTTGGTGTAACATCAAGCTCGGTGAGATGTCTGAATGTCTTATCGACATCATAACTTTCTCTGATTACCTACTATTGATGTAAAATTTGGTTGTCTTGATGATAAACTATTGTTGGACTTGATAGAAACAAGGAATCACACACAACTAAGGAGGTGACGAGCCAATTGTGTCCAAAAACACAAAACTTTATCTGACTCTTAACCTCAAATCTCGATTCTAAATGATAAACATTAAAGCAAATAAATCAACACATTAACCATCAGATAACACCAATATTCTTGATGTGTAAACCCTATTAGGGGAAAAACCTTGGTGGGGATCAAAGCTACAAGATGATGTACTTTATTAAAAGCACTATACCCTATTAGGAGTGTTACAAGGGGAATGCACATGTATTTAGACACAACTCCTAGAGCTCACTACTCATATACAACAAGGGCTACAACCCAAAAGAAGGCTCACTATTTTATAGTAAGTAGAAGGACAACAATCCACTGTGGACTACAACCCACAAATCATGAACTAACTGATAGAATATTCATCATATAAATATAGTTCCAATGAATTACATGATACATCAGATCTCTACCTTAATTAAAGATTCCATTCATACCTCTTTGCACAATCCCTCATACACACGTGCATTCACCATACATAAATGAATATTACATTTATATAGTTCATCAACCTTTAGAAATAAAAAAGGTTGACATCAACCTCAACACCCAATTATAAATATATAATCAAATGCAACATAATCATTAATACAATCCAAAATATGTTGGCTAGGACATAGCAAGGACCCAAATCTTCATTCTCAAACATGTTCTATCTCCATAATCATGCCCCAATCCATCGCAACATGCTACACTATCAAGTCAACCAAGACCAATAAGAATAGGTCAACGCACCACAAGAAAATCACCAAATCTGATTACACAACTCAATCTAGAAACCTAAATAGGACACAATCTAGAAACATCAACAAGCACCATGAAATTCAACAATAATAAGTAAAACAAATCTATCTCAGAATTTACCTTTATCTCTACACTGTTCATAAAAATACCAATAGTAACCTCTATCACTTGAAATAAAAATAGCGCTCTAGCATCCATACTATGAACCACCCGAGATGAGGACACAAATCCATGTAACACCATCTCTTTCTGAACATCCAAAATTCCAGACTTTGATTAATCACCCATAATTCACTCAAATCATCATCCTAAACTCTGTAAATTGACATGAGTCAACTACTAACATCCTTGAAACAATTTGTATGTTTGCAACACTTGATCTTCAATATAGTAGCCATACCAAACCAATCTTCTCAATGAGCGTACTAGGAACACATACAAAAATAAAGAAATATGTTGATACCAATGATTTAAGACATCTCTCAAATATGTGATAGCAACATCTAAAGCAAATATTTGTACAATATTCCAACAATCTCCCTCTTTTTCATTAATGGAAACATATGATGTGAAAATCCAACAATGCACAAAGAATCCAAACCATCAACACCAACAATACTACCAATAATATTCATCATCATCTTTTAGAGTTTTTATAATGAATTTTTTCCCCCTAAGGACAATCTCTCCCTCTTTCTCTTACACTTATTTTTCACATGACTATCTCTCCCCCTTTGACATCAACGATAAAGGCACATATTTGAAAAATAACTAACTCTCCCAATATTGAACATCTAATCCACAAGACTAACTACTATCCCTAAGTAGTAGCCACCAAAGACATCAATCCAGATCAAGAATAATCTATGTAAACACACTAGACTGAAGCATACCAATGCATCTCTAGCTCTGATCAGGAGGGTCAATAACCCCAAGCTTACCTCACATATACTCAAA
Organism: Chamaecyparis obtusa; assembly: GCA_027943335.1. NCBI lineage: Eukaryota > Viridiplantae > Streptophyta > Pinopsida > Cupressales > Cupressaceae > Chamaecyparis > Chamaecyparis obtusa. The sequence goes on along the minus strand of BSBK01003718.1, from coordinate 5,254,841 downwards.
AGGATCCTTAGGAAAGGGCTTCGTGAAAATATATGCAATCTTCTCTTTAGTAGAAACATATTGATAAGAAAAAGAATGGTGCCATACCCCTGCATCACCATCTCATCAACAAAGTGAACCCGACTTCCTTTTCACTAACCTTATCTCTTAAGAAATGATACTTGATAGATATATGCTTTGTCTTTGAATGTAACAATGTATTCTTTGAAATTTTAATTGCACTTGAATTATTGCAATAGATAGAAATAGGTTTATCAATACTTACCCTGACATCTCTTAACATTATAAATATAGATCTTCCTAGATCATACCCTACATTGTCCATACACCTATAAAGGTCTTACACACTCAATGTACACATTAAATCAAATAATATAAATTATAGACAAAGTGTAACGAAACCAATATATTAACATGTTTTCACAGATATAATAATTTAAATATAGATGCCTTAATTATTCACACCTAGCTACAATCCAAATTGTTTTATCCTAGTGTCAATTAAATAAAACTAATTATTTAATAAGCCTTCCTAATTGTCCTTTAGCAAATAAATAAATAATTTTAATAATTTATTTAATTAATATATCATTTTCCCTCATTCTGTGTTCACCTAACTTTCACAACCTTATCTCCCAAAGATTAAATAAATACATTTACTTATTTAATCTATCCTTGTTCACCTCAATTTAATTAATTGATTAACTAGTTAATCTTTTGTACATTTTTAATTCTTATTAGTACAAAGTATGTCTCTAATTAAAAAAACTTAAGTTCGTATTTCTTAATGAACACGATTTAACTTTTTTTTTCTATTAAGATAGTTAATCAACATTTACAAGTAAGGAACTGAGTCCAAAGTCTGTAAAAGAACTATTCACAACCCCCATAACATATACAGTTACAAAATTGGGGGAGTGATATTAACAACTTATAAGGCCTATACTATTTAGATTAAAGGACTAGCTAAGCATAGTATCATTCTATCTATTGGGTTTACAAAAAGGAAAAGCATGATTTCAATCTGCTGACTATTCCCAACCATCATTTTGGCTAGCTGTGTCCCTTGGGACCCATGGATTTTCCCTTTGAGTATTTTCCTATTCATGTGTATTAGTTGATTCCCATCCTGTCATCCCCCCCTGTACATTGAGAGCAACAAAAGCATCCATCTGATCCCCGGGATCTACATGACAATTATATAGAAGACTATTCAGATCCTCCACCTCCATAGGGGCAAGAAAGCTTTGATAGTCGACAACATAATGCACAACCTGTACCTCATCTTTGTTTATTAAAAGACTTCCCTCATGTATCAGCTTCATGAATTTAATCTTTGTGATGTTGAGCACCAAAGAAACATGTGTCATAATATTAAAATGGGTGAGTTTAAGATTAAAATCAGTAAGCTTCCTTTTCTCAATCTGAAAAACCTCTATGTTCATGTCCTTCCAAAGAGTCCAAAGAACTTCAATTGTAAGTGTAAACCACAAACTATTAAGTTTAGAATCAAACATTTCAACATAGCCAACAAGGATTTCACTCCAAGAAATAGCAGATTTACAATTCTAAAGACAAGGAGAACAGAGAAAAATAGACCAGATCTTGAGTGCATAAAGACATTCAAAGAAAAGATCTTCAAAATATTCAACATAGTTACACAGACTACACAAAATAGGAGCAAGACCTATAGAAGACAAGACATGACCAACAACAAGCTTTTTGATCAAGAGAAGCCACTTGAAACAAATTTTCTTAGGTTTAGATTTGCCTTTCCAAAAATAGTCAAAGAAAAACAACCAACTAGAAAAGGGATTAATATGCCCCCAACATCGAGACACATGTGTGATTAAAGAGGATTCCTTTTTCATATTATGGTATAGTTGTTTAGTAGTTGTAACTGAAATTAAATTTCCATCAGTCCATTTACAGTTATTAAGAAATGTTGTAGAATCAATTATATCTCCTCTAATGTTTCTATTTACTGCATGCCTTCTTGATGAGGGTATATGTTTTCTTCTGAGTATCAGGTATATTGAATTTGGACTTGATAAAGTCCCACAACCATAATTGCCCATCTTCCAAGATATCATGTATTACAGAGATCCCTTTCAAATTCCATAGCTTTGTAGAGCGACTTTGGGTGAGAGCCAAAGGTTTACCATTATAGCACAACCCCCACCATATGGATCTATCCCCAACAACATAATAGGGAGGACCACCTACAGCTCCCCTCTCTGGAATGAACTGCCTCACCTGGACCCAAGCTTTCCAAAAAGCTTGAAATATTTTAGAGCCATACAATTTCATTTTGTAATCCCCCATAACTATGTCACAAATTGGGACATTCTTCCACTATTTCTCTTTTCTGATGACTGACCTTTCAATATTATTTCTAATAAGGATCTTCCAGGGCTCATTACCCCATATAGATTTAAGAATCCATTTGGCTGCAACAGCAGTACCATGAATTTTAATGTCCTTCAGCCCCAACCCTCCCTGACTTTTTTCTTGACAACACCACTCCCATTTTACACAATGTCTTTTCCTATTGTCTTTCCCATCTGACCATAGGAAGTCCCTAAGGATCTTTTCTAACATATTCACTTGGGAGTTTGCAAACATCCATGTTGAGGCATAATAGATGTGGTGAGTAGAGAGAACTTTCTGAACTATTTGAACCCTATCAACAATAGACAATGATTGAGTCTTCCATTTGGTGTGTTTCTTATTGATCTTTTCATAAACCCATTCCCACATATTACCAAGATTGGGTTCCATCGAGAAAGGAATACCAAGGTATCTGACAATTTTGTTGGGCCCAGCCCATTGCCACCTTTTTTCAATTCCCCAGGCAGGGGGGTCATTTGACCAACCTAATACAGTGGATTTGTGAGGAGAGGTTTTTGAGCCCAATGCTTTGAAGAAGAGGTTAATACTCTCCATGGCATTATCAAAGTTGTTTTCTGATAAACCTAGAAATAATGCTGTGTCATCTGCAAATTATACATTTATTAGTTCTTCTTTGTTGGGGAGAGAAATGCCTTTTATAGGAGGTCCTAGACTCTGAGCCCTTAGAATATAGAACATAGCATCTACAAAAATAACAAATAATGAAAGGGCTATTGTGTTAGGAATGGGAACACTGAGAGGGGGGTGAATCAGTGTTCACTGTATTTTTACTTTTTACTTTAATCTTTAAATTAAACTTGAATGCTTAAGAACTGAAATAAACATTCACATAAACATGAAACATGAAATCAACACATGACACCAATATGGTTACGGGGAAACCCAAATAGGTAAAAACCCCAGTGGGAATTGACACCCACTAATATTTTGCACTAGTGTTTTGTGATCCTTGTTAGAAGATCCTTAACCCTGTTAGGAGTTGCTTTACAATGCTTTAAGTATAGTAGACCTTGTTAAGGGTCAGACCCTGTTAGGAGTCTTTTACAACAATGCCTATTGGGGGAGTGGACTCACTATCCTAGAGCTCACTGCTCAAATGGTGAAGGCTACAACCTTCTGATCTTAGATACACACTATATCTGCAGGATGAACTATCACTGTGACACTGCTTGTTAGATCAGTTCCTTTGATGCGCTGATGCTTTGACCTCTAGCAAAGCTCTAATACATATTATATTGTCTTTGCATACTTCTTCTCTTCTTATCACAACTCTCTATCTACTTCCATGCCAAATACAATGGGCACATCTTATATTTATAGGCTCATACAAAATAAACAACTAGGTCGGCCTTATAACTTATTACAAACAACGCTTCCAAATGAATTGGCTTAAGCATGCTCACAAATAAAAAAGTATACATGTTGGCAACCTAAATACAATAGGCACATAGCCTTTACAACATTACATTATAATCACAAACCAAAATACTAACTTTCGGCTACTTGCTTTGTTCTTCACTGGCACACACTAGCTGTGCAACTTCAGCTGACTGTAACTTTCACATCCTTGCATATTTGATTATGCACTCATAGACTAAGCATGAATATGGTCTAACCAACTTAACTTCTAGGGCACATACCATAATTCTTTCATACACAAGTGCGTTGATGCTCTGAGATGCAAGAACTCCGTACACTGTCTAGTCTTCAACACTTAATTGATTTTTGATCTTCTCATTAGGTGTGCTAACTCCAAACTGCTATATGACTTTGTTTCCATAATGACAACACTATATCAAGTCATATACATCAGTATAGACAACTTGCCAACAATCTCCTCCTTTGTCATTGATGACAACAAAGGAAGATGGCCAAGTTGCTAACTGTCCCTTAACATAAAAAACCTTTTGTCTTCTATACATTTCTTATACATAATCTTATATCTCCCTATACATATTATAATCCATATTCTATACTCAACTCCCCCTTTGACATTAATGACAAAGGTGTACCAAAAAATTGTATCTACATATGCTCACTGAGGGAAAACATCTGGATATGTTGTCTTTAGGTTCTGGATCTCCTTCTTCCAAAAAGTGATCAGTGAATTTACTATTTGGAGATGGGTGCATAAGGCATACTATAGCTTCTCCATATTTTCCAAGTCACTGCTGGGACCATGATCATAAGTTACCATTGTGGCGTCTATGTCCTTGATGTTCTGATTCAGTATGTCTAGTGAGGGCGCATGAGCCTTCCTTAGCTATGTTTGCCTTGCCCTGATCTTTAACATCTCTTTTTCTGCCTTTTCAATTTTATCAATCTGTTCTTGGTAATCATTATTGCACTTGTTCACATCTGTAGATGTTTCTTTCACTGAACTCTTTACTTGCTCAATCATAACTTCTGCCTCTTTTAATTTGAAATGATCATTGGTAAGCTTATCTTGGTTCATGCATTCCGTAATGATTCTTCTTCCCTCATCTATTAATTCTTTTAGGGATGCTTGACTAGACTTGAGTGAGCTTAGGTCAAGTGCAAAGTTGCTAACCAACTCATTCAATCTCTTCTTCAGATACTTTTCTTCTACAACTAGGAATGCAGATTCTTCAAGACTTGAGAAATTACTTTTAAACTGTGAAATGATTGTACTTACATCATTAACAGAGTGTACCTTAGACACTTTCTTGCTTGCAGGCAACAAACTGTTTAAAATGTTCACTGATTCCATAAGGCGATGATTTCTCATTACTTGTTTCTCCTTTGCCTTCTCCATAGCTAAGATGCTGAACTTAATCAAGTCTTCTTCTCTCCAGGAGTCCAAATTGGTTGTGTCAGGTGTCAAACTTGACAACAATGCTGAGGAGAGAGTGATGGGAGTGCTATCCATCACTTCTTGTTTTACCTTGACCAGTTCATCTGATGTTTCATCCTTATGTTCATTTCCTTTTTCCTCTTCTTCTTCTTCTTTCTCATCAGATATATCTTCAATTAGCACTTCTTCTTGATGAGTGGGAGGTGTGTTGCTGCATAAGATTTCAGCTTCTTGTGTACTCACAAAAGCTTCCTCAAACTTATCCAAGTCTTTATTAGTGGCTGCCATGGCTATCTCCACATTATAAATGATAATGGTGCTATCCTTGAGTGATTCTGACATGGGCGCAGACTTATCTGCCTTTGTTTGTGTTTTCACTGTAGGCGTTGAATCCTGAGGACCTGTTACTGGTATATTGGTCTTTGTTGCTTTGACTTGCTCACTAGGTGCTTGAGTGATGGGCTCAGATGGAGGTTTCATGTGTTGTTCTAAGAATACCTTCTCAAAGGCCTTCTTTGTCTCCTTTGTTATCAGCTCATAGTATTTGTTCATAATGTGTAGAGTTATCATCTTTGTCCTTAAGTGCGGCTTCACCAAATTCAATATCAGTGTCTTTTCTTCAACATAACATATTAGAAGATTGTAATCCAGTGTTTGTCCTCTAATTCTGAAGTCTTCTTTAGTGGCTTGTCTCTTCAAGGTATCCAAAATATCCCATACCTTATCTAGGATAGCTGTCTTCAATTCAAGAACTATCTTCTTGAATTTTATCATGTGTTTGATCAGCATCTCATGAATTTTTGACTTGTCAATTTCATGTTATTTGTCATAAAACTTGGCTACCTGATCTAGCCTTCCTTCTTCTACTACTCTAGTCCTTAATACTTCAAGGCTTGGTCTGAATCCTACCTCAAGAGGTGCTTGAGTGTTGTTCTTGCTCCTTGTTGCTCGCGAGGATGGATGACTATTGCTAGCTTATTTCTTCCTCTTGACTATTGGCTTATACTTCAGAGGAGTGGTAAGGTCAATAGTTTCTTTGGGCACAGAAGGAGTATCATCTTCTTTATCCTTCTGACTATTATCTTTTACAATTTTTACCTTCTTCATCTTGGGATCATCAGACTTAGCTTCAATTGTGGATGCGCTCTTAATTTCCAAAGCAATCTTTTCATCCCTTGCTTTATCAAGGTATTCTTGTGTTACTCCATGAATTTTGAGTATCTCAGATGTAATCATAGAGGCTTTACTCTTGGTTGCTGTACTGTTAAGTTTAGCATCTACTTCTCTGGTTTTCTCCTCATATGTTCCCCATCTAGGTTCATTAGGATCTTTGGCGGCTGATAGTAGTACCTGTGCATATGCTTCAAGGACATGTTCCTCTACCTCATAACCAAGTGGATGAATCCACTTAGTTCTTGGTTCAACAACTTCCATACAAGTTGTGTTTGTCTCTACCATAAAACAAATTGTATCCTTGTACTTATCAACAATGCTCTCTGGAATCATGTACCTCATTTGCATCTTAGCCCTAAAGGTCTTCAATTCCAATGTAATGTAATCTCTTAATGTGCTCTCAGTGGATACCTTGTCAGATATCTGTGGCATGGTTGGAATGGACTTGTCCAAATACAAGTCTTATAATCTCCCAACTATATGAATGTACATGTAAATGATTAAAGACCTAAACCTGAATATTTTGGTCTTATCATGCTTGATGGCTTTGATGTTATCAATTAGTTGTGTGCACAAGATCTCATAGAGATTGAACTCCCATCTTCCTTCACAAGTTTGATGGCTGCTAGAATTGTGCTCCCAGACACACTATTCACCCTGTTGGTGTGATGAAACTTGTATCTTGGTATCATAGACATCAATTTGATGTCTGCTTTCTCAATAGGCTCAATTGTCATCCCACGCCTATCACTCCTTGACTTGCATGTTTGCTCAACAATTTTTCTGACATCATTGCCCACAGGAAGGATGACGCCTATCCTAGAAAGCCCTGTCATCTCATGTATTAGGTCATTGGTGATTCTTACTAGCACATCACCTACCTAGAACAAATCATCATGAATTCTGCTCAATAATATCTTAATCCATTCAGTCTCATAAAATTCATATGTTGTAGCATACTCAACTAAATGTTGATCATTCCACTTAACATATTCATCCATGAATGTTTTTTTTTGGTTTCAACATGGTATCCATGTGCGCTCTTAACCTATCCAACCCAACTGGTTCTTTCTTGTAGTAGATATATGCCCTAATGTCCTCGACATGCATGACGCCCATAGGCATGCGAGAGAATGCTCCCTTTGAATCATCTAGGGTTGACTTAAATGGGTGCTTCTTGAATATATATCTCTTCTTCTGTGCAACATCAAAAACTATGGGAGTGGCCATGATTTACTTGTTAATTGCTTTCCAACTGATCTCCAAGATAATCTGAAGGCTTTTGAAATGGCGTGACGAACTAGGGTTTATGCAACCATCCAAATGCATTGCTAATCACTAATAGATCAATCTCCAAGTATTCACAATTACTTCTAAGGCTCCTTCTGCTCTTCAATCACTCTGAATTCGAATGCAATGAATAATTAAACAACTTTCTATGTACTTAAAGTGAAAATTCTGCCATTAATGCTTGTTGCGTAAACCAGGCTGTCACTTCAAAATTTCCAACTTGAGTTCTACTAACAATCAGTATGTGTGCTCTTGCAAAAAGGTTCCTTTATACTCCAAAAGCTTAATTCCAAAGGCTCATACTCCGAGAATGAGTATACTAGCCACACAGGGGTCTAGAGCTAAATTAGCTCCCCCTATGACCCTAAGGGCCATTCATCCAGATGTAGAGGGTGTGTCCACTGTGGATGCATCCAATACATTCTCATCAACTTTGTCCTTCTTTCCTTCTATCCAAATCAAGCTTGCATCTTTTGAGGCTTTCACAAACTTGACTTCTCCTTCGGGATCCAATGCTGGTTCTTCGGCCTTTTTAGGGCTTTCTTGACCTTGCATCCTTGATCTACAAAACTTTGAGATATGTCCAGCCTTGTTACAAGAGTGACAGATGACTGGAGGTCTTATATTCCTCGGCGCATTGACATGAGTCGCCATTTTGCATTGTCTTGCTGAGTGACCATTATAGTTACATATCTGAAATGTAACATTCTGAGAACTTCTTACATTTGTTTGATTTTGATTTCTCTGATCATGCCGAATCCTGTTCTTCTTACTAGTCTTGCAATTCATAGCTCTATGACCAAATCTATTGCATGAATAACAATAACCATTGAAAGGTCTTACCTCTGTACAGTTCCTTGCAATGTGACCATGCTTGTTACATGCAAAATAGGTGCATTCTACTTGCTTGCACTCATTCTTAGGTGGTCCACCATTATCTTTGGTTTGATCTTCAGTCTTCTTAGTATCAGTAGAGTCTTTTTATGTATCCTTTCTTTCTCGCATGTTGTCAATCTGGTTTTGTGCTTCATTGTATCCAATACAGCTAGTGTCTCCTTTGGCTCTTCTTGCATACAACTGAGATTCTATCAAATTAGATCTGGTGTGTAATTTGTCAATGTGATTCTTTGCTTCTTTCAATTTAGACTCCAAGCTTTCTTTGCTATTCCTTAGCTCCAAGATTTCCAAGTTAGCTTGTCTCAATTCCTCATTGAGTTGAAGGTTCTCCTTGACTTGTTCATTATAGACATCTTGATTGTTAATCAATTTATCATCAAATTCTCCAAGCTGATCTAATAAGGATTCATTTTCTTCTTTTAGTTTCTTGACCATTATCCCCATTTCACTGGTGGAACATTCTTTCAGATCCCTTCTTAGCTTTTTGATAACTAATTGAGCATCACTGACTTTCTCTTTTAGTTCTTCAATTTCTCTTTCAGATTTGTCCAGGTCTTTAAGAGCGGCTTCAAGATTTTTCTTCAAATGTTTCATTTCTAATTTGTCCATGATCTCCTCAAGTGGTTAAACTTCTTTGCTGAGGACCAGAGCTCTGATACCAATTGTTAGGAATGGGAACACTGAGAGGGGGGGGGGGGTGAATCAGTGTTCACTGTATTTTTACTTTTTACTTTAATATTTAAACTGAAATTGAATGCTTAAGAATTAAAACAAACATTCACATAAACATGAAACATGAAATCAACACATGACACCAATATGGTTACGGGGAAACCCAAAAAGGTAAAAAGCCCGGTGGGAATTGACACCCACTAATATTCTGCACTAGTGTTTTGTGATCCTTGTTAGAAGATCCTTAACCCTATTAGGAGTTTCTTTACAATGCTTTAAGTACAGTAGACCTTGTTAAGGGTCAGACCTTGTTAGGAGTCTTTTACAACAATCCTTGTTAGGGGAGTGGACTCATTGTCCTATAGCTCACTACTCAAATGGTGAAGGCTAAAACCTTCTGATCTCAGATACACACTATAGCTGCAAGATGAACTGTCAGTGTGATACTGCTTGTCAGATCAGTTCCTTTGATGCGCTGATGCTTTGACCTCTAGCAAAGCTCTAATACATATTATACTATTTTCACATACTTCTTCTTTGCTTATCACAACTCTCTATCTACTTCCATTCCAAATACAATGGGCACATCTTATATTTATATGCTCATACAAAATAAACAACTAGGTCAGCCTTATAACTTATTACAAACAATGCTTCCAAATGAATTGGCTTAAGCATGCTCATAAATAAACAAGTATACATGTCGGAAACCTAAATACAATAGGCGCATAGCCTTTACAACATTACATTATAATTGCAAACCAAAATACTGTCGGCTGCTTGCTCTATTCTTCACTGGCACACACTGGTTGTGTAACTTCAGCTGACTATAACTTTCACATCCTTGCATATTTGATTATGTGCTCATAGACTAAGCATGAATATGGTCTAAACAACTTAACTTCCAGGGTGCATACCATAATTCTTCCATACACATGTGCGCTAATGCTCTGAGCTACAGGAACTCTGTACACTGTCCAGTCTTCAACACTTAACTGATTTTTAATCTTCTCATCAGGTGCGCTGACTCCAAACTGCTATATGATTTTGTTGCCATAATGAAAACACTATATCAAGTCATATACATCAGTATAGCCAACTTGCCAACATATTGGACACCCTTTTCTGATGGATCTCTAGAGTCTTACAAGTTCGGATAGAGACCCATTGACATCAATAATTGTGGATGCATATTTGAATAAAATTCCCATGCATTTACAATAAAGTTCTAGAAAGCCAAAGGCTTTTAGCATTCCAAGCACAAACTCCCATTCTATCCTATCATATACTTTTTCAAAATCTAGCAACACCATTGCAACCTCTTGTCCATCTGTTTTAGCCCAGTGCATGGCTTCCCAACTGGTAACTATATTCTCCAAAATGTACCTACCTTGAATAAATCCTGTTTGGGTATAATATATGAATCTTCTTAATAGAGGGGCAATTCTCCTAGCTAGGACTTTAGCTAGGATTTTGTAGGAGAGGTTCAACAAAGTAATAGGCCTCCAATTTCTCACTAGGGTTTTGTCACCTACTTTGGAAAGTTTGACAACCCCTTTGTTAATGGAAACTCCTAAAGATCCTTTAGTGAAAGCCTCTTCATATACATTCAAAAGTTCAGGCCCTACCCAACCTTTATTTCTCTTATAGAATTCAGCAGGGAGTCCATCCAGCCCTAGAGTTTTCCCATTGGCAAAGGAATCAATGGTTGCAAAGATCTCATTAAGGGAGAGAGACTTGTTAAGACTGGATTGGTCATATTCTGTGAGTTTCATGGGGATGAGTTTGAGACAATTATCTAGGGCTTCTTGAATGTCATTAGAGACCTCTGATGTGAACAAATCATTGTAGAACTGGTGAAAAGCACATTTTATGTCTTTTGGGTCACTAGTCGACCTGACCTCAATTTGGATTTCTTTGATCAATTCCCTTCATTGTTTGGCTATGATAATGTTGAAGAAGTAGCTAGACCCTTTATCTCCCTCACTAATCCAATTCATCTTGGCTCTGATTTTCTGCTCTTGTATTTTGTATCTCTGAATGATTCTCAAGCTATGCTTAGTGTTGGCTAATTGGACCTCCAATATAGAGTTATTACCTTTGTTCTGAAGTTCTCTCTCTATGTTGTTCAACCTAGTTTTCTAGAAAGACTCCTCCCTATTTCTATCCATTGCCAGTTTCTTGCCAATCACTTGAAAAATGCTCTTCCAAGATTCCACCATCAAATCCTATAATATAATAGCATATGTAAGAGGGTTACAAAGCTTTGTAATATTGGTGATTATTACAATAGCATCTACATTGTTGGGGTCATCAAGTAGTGAGATATCAAGTTTAAAAGAATTAGTTCTCTTCTTATCATCATCAATGTTAACACTACTTTAAATCTTGATACAAGTTTGAATAGATGAATGATCTGATATAGAAGTTGGGTAGACCATTACTGGAGCATGATTACTTTCTTGGATGAATGAAAAGGTAGATATATCTCCATAGACTCTATCAAGCCTACAGTAAACTCTCTACTTTCCTTTTTGGTTGTTGCACCAAGTAAACCATATATCTTGGAACTTTCCATGCATATGTTCCATTGGCTCAAGAAGGTTAAATTTTCTTTTGAACTTCTACCAAAAGAACAACTCATTTCCTTTACATGTATGGGCCAACCCTCCTATTTTATCTGCACTATGCTCTACCATATTGAAATCTCCTACAAAAATCCAGGTAATTTTTGGAAGATGAAAACAACACCACTCCCAAAGCTCTGCCTCTCTCTCTATAAATGTTTGCTGCATAAACATTGCAAATCCAAAACAACTTTGTACCACATTTAAATGTCACCCAAATAACCCTCTGACGTGTTGAACACCCATGAATTTTAATTTGCTCCTCCCATCTAGGATGAATGAGAATGGCTACTCCTCCTTTACCTCTCTCATGGTTTGAGTGAAAGCCAATTGCTTTATCCCAAAGGAATTTCAGAGTAGTATGGGCTTGAAATCCTATAACTTTAATTTCTTGTAAGTAAATAACATCCTTAAAACCAACTGATTACACCATCTCCTAACTGAATATTCCCTATCAGACATCTCCAGGGCATGAACATTCCAACTATAGATGTGCATCATCATTAATTACTTAAGGGGAGTTTTTGTGCTTTTGAACAATCTATTAAATCAATTTGGGAGGTTCTTCTTTCCTCTACTTCCATTTGACAAGGAGCTTTTGTCTCTAGTCTTCCTTTTCTTTTTTACAACCTCTGTGAATTGACCCCCATTATTGGAAGTCACAATTTGCAATGATCCAGGGGGGCAGTTGGTTCCACAAAGAGGGGTTGTTGGTCCTTAAAACCTTACTTGAATTTAACAGCCTCTTCATTAATAGATACGATGGCTAATTGTTGAGCATTCAATATGGGGGGGGGGGGGGGGGTTGTACTATCATTAGGGGTCTCTGAAGACAACAACCTTGGAGGGTGGGCAACAAGGGGAGAGGGATTTTCATCCTCCACTGGCTTCTGAGCATGGACAACTTTAAATTCTTCATCAAATAAAGGATTCGACAGAGTGGTAAACATGTTATTATCAATGAAGTTTAAAGTTTTGTTTAATATACTAACAGAAGATTGAATCTTCTCTGGGGATAAGGATTTATTTGTAACTAGGTCCCTACTAGGGTAACTAGGCATATCATTTTTATCTTTTCCATCAACATAGTTTTTATCGCCATTATTATTGCTACCTTTTTTCCAAAATTATTTACTACATTGAATTTTTCTTTCTGTATATGTTTTAGGGCCGTGCATTCTTTCTTGGTGTGTCTATTGCATCTACAATGGAAGCAAGCATTTAAATATCCTAAGAGGGAGACTTCCCAACAAAAAAGTTCACCATCAAATTCAAGAGAGATACAATCAGGAAAGTTGACTTTCAGTGTTAAAGCAACCAAGACTCTAGCATTTAGATGGGGAAGAGTGACTCGTGACTATTCAATTTGAAGAACCGAGTCCAAGGGTTTCAAAATTTGAGAAATAAAGGGCCAGGATTCCACATGCAAGTTTTTTTTAATTTCTACCCAGTTTGGGGTCGACTTGGCAACAACTTTTTCAAAATTACCTTTTGGAGACCAAGGATAAACCCTAAACATGGAGCGACCAACATTCTAGAATCTCTTTTCCAACACTCTCTCTTGCATACTATGGTTCTTTAAAAAAACAACAAAGAGCCCTTTTTGAATCATTATGTAGTACGTAACATATATTCCAAGTTTTTTTACCCCATATTGAAGCCAACCAATCATCAAAAAACTTGCGAGCAGGCAATGCTTCTTTATCTAAGAAAACAAAGAAAATTGCAATACTCTTAAGCCTATTCTATTTAGATTTAATAAGATTTACCATGTCTTTGTTAGGAGAAAGAGAGACCTGGTCTTTAGACCCAGAGAAGGAAGCCTATTGCGTTCTCCTCCATCTCCACCAAACTCGACATCTCCTCCATTGGTTCATCCACCTCCATCAGCTGAGGCCCATCCTCCTCCCATTTCTCCCTGTACTGAGTCCACAACCCTTCTACTGAAAACTCCATTAAATTCTGCACTAGTCGAGAAATTTGATGGGCTATAAGCCACCACTTGCTTATAGGAAAGTTTTTCATTTGGTTTATCAACATTAATCTCTTCTGCAGTTTTATTAACCCCATCAAAACCACTTGCTTCCACATCACCCATAATAATTTCTCCATCACCGCCATTATTGTTCGGCTCTCCCATCGTACGCATGAACTAGGCAGGAGGCAAATAAAACCCCAAGAACACAGAGCCAAAAAAGGGCACAAAACCAAAATAACAACACTGAAGGAAAATAAAAGCACACAAGATATATCAAAAGACAACAAAGCAAACATTAAAAGACACGACGCACAAAGGATGACACACACATTTCGCGCAAGACGAGGCAAGATGCAAATGCCATCAACAATCAACATGATTTAACTGGTATTATTAAATATAGTTCAAGACTCTAGTTATGTCCAAAAGATTGTTTAAAGATTATATGTACAACTTCGATTCTATTTCACCAAGTTGAAAATTAATTATGAACATAATATAATTCAACTCCAATTAGACATTTGTTACCAACTCATAATAAAATATTCTAAAATATTGTATAAATAGATAATAGCCTAGCTCACTTTAGAAATCTATAAGTATCATAGAAAATTGTATTAACATCTACCTCCATAATAAGAAAAACTAGAAAATTTACATTTTACTTGATGATACAAATAAATCAATGTACACACTTTTCATATTAGCCAATAAAACTTGTGGATTGTGCAAGTAATTAAAAAATGGAGAAGAAAATATTCATTAAGGGCCTGTTTGGACCATGGCATATGGAATGCCGGATATGGTCAATTCTGGAATATGTTGCAAATCTGGAATATCCATATCCTCAAAATGATATCCGGAATATGTGTTCGACCCGTTTGGACCACCTGGAAGATGACTGAGAAGATCTATTTTCCGCGTTTGGCTGCGCATTTTGGAATTGGAATATTGACTGAATGAGAATTTATTTTATTAATTTATTTGTAACAATTTGTGATTTTTTCAAATGTTATGATGTTTTTAATATTTTTTTCGTGTTTTTGAATATTTATTTTATTTTTGCAATAAAATATTATTATAATATTTTATTTATTTTTTAATACTTATTTTATTTTATTTTATTTGTATGCGATTTTGAATATTTATAATATTTTGAAATAAAATTATGTTTATAAGTTTATAAAAATTGTAACATTTTGTATAACTTTTTTATAAAATTTATAGACCCCAAAAAAAATTATTATAATATTTTATTTTATTTTTGAATACTTATTTTATTTTATTTGTATGCGATTTTGAATATTTATAATATTTTGAAATAAAATTATGTTTATAAGTTTATAAAAATTGTAACATTTTGTATAATTTTTTTATAAAATTTATAGACCCAAAAAAAAATATAAAATTTGTAAAATTTGTAGACCCAAAATACACAAATTTATAAACAAGTCATTTATTTTATTATTTATTTTTTACAAAATGTTGCCAACCCAGCTCAATAGGAGCACTGGTAGGAAAGAGCCGGGTGGAGAAAACCTCCGGTCTAGCCCCACAAAATCATGAGCTGATATAAAATTTACATAATTTGAATGAGGCATTCCTCATTTTGCATAATTTGAATGAGGCATTCCTCATTTTACATAATGCAAATACAGTGTTACAACTTGAATGAGGCATTCCTCATTTTACATAATGCAGATACAATGTTATAATTTAGTCTGATGAGTCTTTGATGCTCTGTCATGCCCAAACTCTTGTTTTTGTCTGTAGACACTGCATACATAGAACATACAACTACTTTGTGCTTTTGTTAGTACACCAATGAAGTACATTCAGTTACTAACTTTTGTATGAGTTTTTAAAAAACCTGAATGATCCACGCTTGTCAAGATAAAAACATGACCAATTAAATAGTTGCTACCTTGGAAGAGAGTCCACCAAAAATAGGCTACATCTCTTTGACAAAGCATTGGTCGCATGATCGCATGAGCTGAAAGGCCTTCATGCGATCATGCGACAAGCTTTTTTGAAAATTTGCCCTACCCCCACATAAGCATCACTCGGGATCCACTAGACATCATACTTGCCAAACCCTGCCACGTGGCCCAACATGAGCCGACCACACGGCTGGACCCACGACCACACTGCCTTGAAAAGTCAATGGTCACGTGATCACATGAGCTGAAAGGCCTTCATGCGATCATGCGACAACCCTTAGAAAATCTGCCTCCACTTTCCACAAATGCTCAGGCTTACGATCGCACTGTAAAAATAACCCCAGCTCCACCTTGGGTTCAAATCTCCTCTTGTCGCCAAGTCGCCTGAACTTTTCTTAACCCCGGGTTCACTCGGTGACCATGCGAAACATGCTAACCGCGCAACTGCGCTCTGCTTACCAACCTCGGACCCACTCTACCACATGTCATCCCTTTATTCATTCCGGCCACCACACCAGTAACACCTTGGCAACCCCTGCCAACGGATCCACTGCAACCTCCCGATTCCCATCGGACGGTTGTCGCATGATCGCATGGGATTGAAAGATCCCATGAGATCATATGATAACCATTGATCTTCGTCGCACCTGCGCCAATGAAGAGACCTTGGGCCCGCAAGACCGCTTGTCGCATGATCTCATGCGGTTAAGAGACCGCATGTGATCATGCGACCAACCGCATGTTGTTAACTACCGAACCATGAACCATCGCTGCCGAAACCGCTGATAGTTTGTCGCATGGTCGCATGGGCTCGAAAGAGCCCATGCGATCATGCGACCAACTGCATGATGCTAACTGATGACCGCTGGCGGCAGTGTCCACCGAACCCCTGCTGACCGCCACCTTGCTAAAAAAAACTAGACCCATTGAAACCGCTAACGGCTTGTCACATGGTCGCATGGGCTCGAAAGAGCCCATGCAATCATGTGACCAACCGCATGAGGTTAGCCACTGACCTCCATCAAAGATTGACCGCCGATCACCAAAACTGCATCAACAGTTGTTGCATGATCTCATGGGATCGGGAGATCCCATGCGATCATGCGACAGCCGTCAGATCTTTGTCGCACTGGCACGGCCTTAGGCACCGGGACCCGCTTGATCGAAGTTGCGCGCTTAGGGTTGAAAACATAGAAGGGGTGTCAAAAACACAGAGGGTTTTCGAACGAATGTCGAAAACACACCGAACCTTCAGAGCAGAGATCGAAAACACACTGGCTTTTTAGACCAAAAAGGCAGAAAACATCCTGAGCCTACAGAGAGGAGGTTGAAAACACACTGGGTTTTTGACATTTGAGCATTTCACTTGGAAAACAGGGCTGTGGCTGAAAAAGAATGACAGGGAAAATTTGGGCAACAATTACAATATAGAGAAGGCATCGTAAAAATTTAATACCTAGGGACTTCGTGGTAGAAGATGAATTTGCCTCACATACCATACATCTTTTCACTTTGTCTCCCACGGAAAACCAAAATGTCAACACCTTGTTATCTATCACTAGCGTATCCATTTCATCTTTTTCCTTGCTCCAAGCATTCAATATTGTATGTATTCCTAAACACCCTTGTTATATAGCTCTTCGAAAGAGATATATAATGGTTTAGTTGAAGCCACAATTTGTGTTCCTTATCTTAGCTTCTTGCTCTCATATAAGAATAAAACAACAATCTCATGGTCCCATATCTAGTGGACTATTCAAATGAGAATAATTATGCTCTTTCTTCTGGGTCAGACATTGTAAAACTTGTGATCCTATTGTAGACACCTAAAAATCCTTTAGAAAATAAAGTATTTTTATTTTCTGAAAAATCCCTGATGACATCATCATTTATTAATTAATTATTTATTTAATTAATTAATTTATTTTTATGTCATTAAATCTCTTTTTCTTAATTAAAAATATTTAATTAAGAAATCCCTCCCAAAAATGTTTAAATCTTATTTAAACATTAATCCCCTATTTATTAATTATTTTAATTAATAAATTGACCAAAAATCCCCCAAAAAATAATTAATTTATTTTTTGACCAAAACTTGACCAATTTCCTTAAGACCACTAACCTCTTCCAAAATCTTCTAATCCCTTCTTAATTTCGATTAAAAGGCTAATCCCATCTTTTCTAACCCTAATCTCAACTCAAAATATTTAATTAAGATTAAATATTTAATTTTCATATTTATTGAAAATATTTCAATAAATTTTCCCAAACTTAAGCTTTTGGAATGAATAAACTTTTATTCCATAAAACCTAGGAGAATTCTAGACTCTTCTAGAAACTTCTCAACCCAACCTCTTCACCCATCCTAATCCTAAAATCCCCTAATCCTAATCCTAATCCTCCCCCTAACCTTGTCACATTCCCTAAACAAGGTTAGCCAACTCCTAAACTTTAACCAAAGTCAACAAACTTCTAGAGGCTTCTCTTACATGCATTTATGATGCATTTAAAGCCTCCTTATCCCTCTTACATGCATTTATGATGCATTTAAGAAGCCCCTCACCCCTTTCTTACACCCTTTGACCTTAGGCACATTTCCCAAATTGTGCACATTCCTCCCATCTTTCAACCCAATGCCCTTGTGACACTTGTCACAAGGAGGTGGCCTTGAACTAGCACAATCCATGTGCTCCCCTTTGAATGAATCTTGGCCTCTCTTAAGGATTTTGATCCTAGCCACTCATTCATCCTCCCAAAAGTCTATAAATAGTCCTCATTTCCAAGAGCAAAATATCCATTCACCTTTCATTTTATGCATTGTTATCATGTCCATTTAGCTCTAGACTTAGCATAAGCAATACTAATTGTTAGTTTCTTTTTATCATCTTCAAGCTTTTTTAAAGAACATCATAGCTTAGCAATAATGGATTAATATAGTTTCTTTCATTGTTTAGCATAGCATATAGCATCATATCACACCTATATTTGGTCTAAAATCAATCTTAGTATGCATTAGAATATGCTCCAAGTGCTTAGAGAGCACACCCACATCCCTCTAATTGAAGCAAATCAAACATTTGCTCTATAGCACTTGTTTTTAGCAACAATTTTGAGGTGGCTTTGGTTTTGTTTTCATGTCTTATGCTATTTTTTAGTTCATGAACATGTTAGATTAGTCTAATGTTTGAATGTTTCAGCCTTTCAAGACAGGTAACAGGTTCAAAATCATAGTCTACATTCTGGCACGCCCGGTGGGACCCACTTCATGGGTTCTTTGCAAACATTCTGATAGATTTTGGAGTGTTTTCAGATTTTTCAAGCTTATAGGTGGATGGAGCTCTTCAAATTCTTCTTCCTCTTCTTGTCTATATTCTTCTATTCCATCTACTTCTTCTTCTTCTAGCAAGGTCATGGCCATTTTTTTTCAAAAAAAATCCATAAGGAAGCAAAATCATACAAACCTTGTTTTAGTGCTTAAAATGAACCCCCAAATCATTCTTAAATGCATTAAGAACTAAAATTTACAAAATTTATTCTAACAAACAAGAAAAAAATCAATCAAAACATTTGCATCCTTGCAACATCAAGGTTTTAAATGCATTCATGCAAAGTAGGAACATTTTATGATTTGGGAGCATAAAAAGAACATCAAGTTTGCATTGGAAAGCTAAGTGGTCCCTAATCAACTAAAAAATCATCCTAAATGGTCCTAAATCAAAATTAAAAAGCATCAAAAAGAGCTAAAAAAGAACTTTATTTGCAATGTCTTCAAAGTTTTGTTAAAAATCTCAAAGCAAACTAGGAACAAAATCATCAAAAAGCTTTGCTAAAACTTTTCAAATTTGGTTCCTAAACTTTCCTAAAGGTTTCAAAATTTTCCTAAATCAGTCCTAAAGCTTTGTTATTGATGTGAACAAGTCTCTTATTGCAAAATCTTGAATGCCTTTTAAAATTCATGCATCAAACTAAATCTAGGCAACTTTGTTTTTAAGTCTAAAATGGACCAAACCAAATCTTGAATGAAACTAAAGGAATGAAGCTAAGTCCTAAGTGTCATTGTCAATTTGAAAATTAAACCAAATCTCAAATGCACTAAAAGGAACGAACAACTCTATTCCCTCTCTTGTTTCAGATTTCAAAGCAAGTAAATGAACACAATCTTGAATGATCTAAGGATAAAAAGCACATTTTCAAAGTTCCTAAATCAACTCGCAAATATCAATCTTGAATGCCCAAAAGGAAAGAACTTGCAAACGCTCAAATCATTTACGTTTTTGAGGAAAAGAACAAATCAAAATCTAAACATGTGTGTCTTCATTTTTTAAAGTTCAGACAAACTTAATCAAATTGGAAAAATGAACAAACTTGCTTGATGTGCATCTAGGAGCTTTCATTTTCTGTAAATCCTTGTTAAAGTAAGCAACGTAGAACATTTGGACTCGAACAAGTTCACTTGTTCTACTTTTAGCGAGGCCTGTCTCGGGAGAAAAGCGTTTGCTCCTCGGAGAACGACCTCAAACCGGTATCCCCCCCGGCCGGTATATAAATAAAGTGAAGGCAAAAAGTACTCACTTACATCTCCTAATCGCCGGGCGTCTTGTGCCAAATACAAATGTCTGGGGAAAGGTAAATATTCCTCCTCTAGCGTTGTTGGCTAGGCTCTTAAGTGAGTCACAGGCGATCTTCATAACCGGGTATGGAGACTCCACGGAACTATTAAAAACTTGATAAAATAGAGGCTACCCTATCTACATCCGAAAGTATCAAAATCTTTGTGCAAGGACCGATTCCAAGGGGTTTACCGGGTCACCTCAAGATTACTCACCATTTGTATTCCCTTCTGGGGGATACCAAGCTGTGGGCAAGCGATTTTGATACTCACCTTCCTTAGATAGATCTGTTTGAAGTGCTTGACAGTCAAAGACTCCGTGAAAACACTTGTTGAAACATACACTTTCAAAGCTTTATCAGAGTCAGTCATCCTGTTTGTATCCCGCAAGGTTGCTTTTCCCTTTGCGGAGATTGCCTTGTCAGAAGTCTTTTTAATTTATCCTTTGCCACTTGAGAAAATCAAACCAATCAACAAAATTGATATTCAGGAAATCTTACAGAAATCAGATATCTAAAGAGCCTTTTGTTCTCAAACCTATCAGAATTTTCCAAAGATATGCCCAATTTGATCAAACATCCAAAAGCCAAGTTGCCCAAATCCAAAGATTATCAAGAGAAGAAAGTTGCAGAGAGGAACCTTAAAAGCCATCAATCCTTTGTCCAAGCAACCCAAGCAGAAGAAAAATATCAAGAAAGACTTGATAATATTGGCTATAATGCAAGAGTCAAACAGTTTGCCTACCATTTCCGAGTAAACCATCGCTACATCAACCTTGAAAGAGAAGATTAGCTGGATTCATAACATGTCCATTCTACCTTCAGATCTCACAATCTTATCTCGGCAGTCCGTCATCCTAGCTTCATCCTAGTTTCATCCTTGCATCATCACCAAACCTTAGTTACATCCTAGAAATCCTTCTTAGTTGCATGCACCATCATCCTCCTAGCAGCGTCATAGATCATCCATCCCAGTCGCATCTGCATCATCCTCTTAGAAAGAGCATTGTTCCATTATCCTCCACCATCTTTTCATCAGCAATCCACCATCAGAATCCCATTTCCTTCATCCAAATCCAGCATCCATCATCTAAATCAGAACCCACCATCTTTTGTACCAAAATCCAGAGATCCAAAATCCACAAACACTTAGTGTTCAAAACCTTTGAGTTGTTTCCATCCCTTATCCTAAATCAGAAAGCATCCCCTTTTTGACAAAGCATTGTCTAAAGGAAATCCAACTTGTCCTTGCACAGCCTCATCATCTCGAGCAAGAGATTGGCTTGTATTGATAAGCATCCAGTTAACCGAAGATCATCAGTCTATCCTAGGTTGGCCCAAGTCCTATCACTGATCCTCCATCAGGGAAAAATAACAACTCATTATTGACACTTAGTAATCCTCCACCCAATCTTGACCCAAATCAGAGCATCCCACCAATCCTCCATCATCACCAAGCTTTTTTACCAATTTGCCACCATCTCCCACCAATCTTCCACCATCCTTGATCCAAATCCGAGCAGTTCATCCATCTTTGCATTGCATTCTAGAAAGTCATCATCTTTAGAAGTTCATCAACTTTGCATCCATCAACATCTTTTAGCCAAACATCTTGCATCCATTTAGCACTTGCATCTCCATGCCTGTTGAGACCAGATCTCGGAAAAGAAGAAGCATGAATCCTTATCCACCAACAACCTCATCCGATCCCAACTTTTTCACCAATGCCATGATGACCTACAATCTCCAGATCCAAGCCAGTAACCCATGTGAAGATCCAAACATCCCTTCATCCCCGTTGGCAATCCAGGCATTTGCAAGTCCTCCAGAAAGCCCACCAGCGACCAATGCCCTTGTACCGCAACATCAGCAAAGCATGTTTGCCCACTATCTACCAGAAAGTACCTCCATCCCACCATCTCTCTATCCACGCATCCCCATCAATACTATCCAAGTTCCAACACAAGCATATTCTCCGTTTGTCCAATCATTCCCTGATCCTATCATGTAAACACCCCAAGAGCTTTCCACCATTCCCCTTTTCTTGCAAGAAAGCCTCGCCAGTCCCGCAACACAAGCTGCATCACCATCCACTCCATCTCCTACCCCTTTTGCTTCATCATCTGCTATGGCTACCCAAGCCCAAATCCAACGCTTAACCCAAAGTCAGCTTCCACCTCTCACGCAAGCTTTTACACCAAAAGCTTCGCCACCATCCGCAAGTCAAGCAACGCCTTTCACCATCAAAGGAGCACCGTCACCCTTCACCCCCCAAGCACCCGTACCTTCTTCTTTGGGGTTAGCGCAATCACTTCCCATTCCAACCTCATCTTTCTCTTGGGTGTTTCCTTCATTTTCCTCCTCACAAGCATCCGCTCAACCACAACCTCAACAAGCTCCTTTCTCTCAACCATCATTCATGTCCCAAGCTCCCATTGCTCCTACCATTCTATCATCCGCTGCAGTGCACCCTAACACAAGCTCTCAGTGGGGCCTTACACAAGAAGAAATGAAGGCATGGGGGATCCCATCTCAATCCCCTACATCTATGGTTGCAAGTCAACAAACCGCCTTCGCCCAAGCAGCACAACAGCAACTACCCCAACCACCGCCGGCTTCAAGCTATTCATCCCAAATCCCAAATACCTTCCAGCAAGTTCCACCACCTCAACAGCCAACTTTCCCTAGCTATCTTACCCCATCACCCTTTGCTTCTAGCTTCCCCACATCTGTTCCACCTCTAAGTAACGCAGGCATGCACCTAGCTTATATCAGCCAAACCCAAAGCCAACCTCAGCAACTACCACCATCATACCCGCAAGCAGCATCGTTCCAACAGCCTCCCCCACAGCAACCACATGTCCCCTTTCAGCAAACACCCATCATTCCTCAACAACAGCAAGTCCCTTGCTATCAGCCCCAGCAACAAATCTCTATCATCCCCCAGCAACAACAAGTTCCCACCCATCAGTTACAACAGCAAGTTCCAAATGTCCAATATCAGCAAGCAGTCCCACAACAACCGCCAGTTCAACAACAGCAAGCAGCCCAACAACATCAAGCGGTTCTATATCATTTACCACAATATCCCCCTATGCCACACCAGCAATATCCCCAGCAACCATTGCCCCAAAATCAGTTCCAACCCATTTATCCACAGCAAGCGCCATATCCAGTTCCACAGCTTCCATCACAAGCAGAAGTCCCAGTTCTTTCGCCACTCAATGCTGAGTGGGAAGCAATGAAAAATGCTCTAAAGGAGCTACAAAGTGGAACAGAGAATAAAACATTCAAGTTCGAAGAGGTGTGCTCATATCCCTTTGATCGGTCCATAGCAACTATCCCTTTCCCCAAGCATTTTGAGATGCCCAAGTTTGACAAGTATCGGGGGAAAGGAGATCTAGTAAACCATATCAAAGAGTTCTACATGGCGTGCCAAGAAGTGGCTTACAGTGATAACTATCTCCCGCGCCTATTTCCCAAAAGCTTGGGAGGAACTGCTGTTGAGTGGTTTTACAAAATACCACATGGGACAATAAAAACCTTTGCTGAACTCTCTGAGAAGTTCATCACACACTATGCCCATAATGTGGAGAATGAGTTGTCCTTGCTAGACCTATGCAACTCAAAGCAAAAAGATGGAGAAAGCCTTGCAGAATACTTGCAAAGATGGCAGAATCTTACAACCAGGTTATCATATCAGCCGCCAGAGAAGCATCTAACAAAGATCTTCATTGATAACCTGCATCCAAAGCTATCCCATCACATGCAAATGAACTGTCTCCAGACATACCAAGACATCAAGAGCAAAGCCATAGGCATCGAGAAAGCTCTCCTAGACGAAGGCACTATTCGTCACTTCAAGGATGATTCCAAGAACAAACCCAACAATGATAAATCCCGTTACTGGAATCGTAACAAGAATGTTGTTACAAATGGAGCCACTGACACTAAGAATGTACAATTCGTTGTGGCTAGTCCTACACCAGCTCAAACATACCAACCGCCACAAGCGCCCATCTATCAGCAACCACCAGCTCCCGCATATCAAGCACCTATTTATCAGCAGCCTCCTCAAGCTCATCAACCACCTGTGCAACAGTATCAGCAGCAATACCAACAGCAACAGCCAGCACGTCAGGGCAATCCTGTTAACACAGTTAATGTTGCCCCAAGGCAGAACAAACCCAACAATCAGAACAATCCAAAAAGGACTTTCACACCTTTGGGTGAGCCTCTGGATCAGATCTTTTATCGGCTAGCCAAGGCAAATATGATCACATATCCGCCCATCCCACAGAAGGATGACAACGCACCAAAGTTTGATTGGTATAAAGAACATGAATACTGTGATTACCATCGTGTGAAAGGACACACTACCCTGAAGTGTATGAGACTCAAGAACTATATCCAAGATCTCATTGATCAAAAAGAGATTCAAGTAGATACACCTGCTCAAGCCTCACTAAATGCCAATTTACAAATATATCAAAATGTGTTCCCTCAACACAATACCGGGAAGAATCAAGCCAACGCCAATCAGCCCCAAAATCGTGGCAAAGGCAAGCAAGAAGACCACACAGTGGCCTACATCAACTATGACAAGTATGTCGGATGCATAACTCAAGTTGAGCCCATCCAAGATGAGCCCACCATCAATACCATCCACGTCAGAGGGCCAGATCGACAATGTGCTGCAACTACCTGCAGTAGTAGGATAACTGTTGCCGGTGCTCCTCCGAGATCAGCTGCTCCTCCAAGGCCAACATCTACTGCATCCACAGCACAGTCTAACACCAGGCCAGCATCAAATGCACGCGCAACACAGCATAATGCACCAAGTGCACAATACAATATCATAGAGCATCTTGGGAACATGCCAGCCCAAATATCTATCTTGGATTTGCTCTGCACATCACCCATCCATCAGGAGATCCTGGACAAAGCTCTAAAAGAAGGCCATGTCCCCACGGACATTAACACAACTCAGTTTGAAATTCTTGTGGGACACCTATCAGCAGCATGTGCCTTATCCTTCAAAGAATCTGATATACCAGATGTCGCTCCTGACCATACTCTTCCTCTCCGCATTGCCGTCATGGTCAGAGACTTTGCCATCAAACGAGTCTTAATAGATAATGGCTCAGCTCTAAACTTATGTACTTTAAAATTCATTCAGCAGATTGGGTTCACCTAGGCCGATATAGCACATGAAGTGATCACTATCAAAGCCTATGATAACTTGGAGCGTACCTCAGAAGGTACCATTACTTTGCCCATTCAGCTGGGCCCAGCAACACAAGATACTATCTGCCATGTTGTTGATCTTGACCTACCATTTAATATCCTCCTAGGCCGACCGTGGATTCATTCCATTAAGGCTGTACCATCTACTTACCATCAGTGCATCAAATTTTTGCATCAAGGCACTGAGGTTACCATCCATGCTGACCCCCAACCCTTCGCATACTGTCGTGCGATGGAAGCATCATTCCCTCACTCCACTCATTGTCCTGGAACTGACATTGGTACTTCTATTGCCAGCTCATCCCGATCCCATTGCGATCCAGAAACCATTCTCACCTCCACCCTCTCTTCCGTCAAGATCAATAACCAGGGTTGTGGTGAATATAGCCTACATGATGCATTTGCCGTAGGGGCCCTTCCGCTTGATCCACATACTCAAGGGCGCCCAGATCACCAAAGCAAGCCTATTGAAGAGCATCATGAAATCAAGAAAATCGGATCTATGACTTTTAAATCCCATGGCAACATAAACAGCAAAGAGATGGAGCCAGATATCAACAGATGGTTGTACAAAGATCCCCCATCCCATGACACGCAACTTCTTGAGTACTTCAAAGAGAAATATCCAATCCCATACAAGAATGTCACAGAACAATATAACTATCAGGGCGGTGGTCTAGGACCACAAGAAGATGGAAATCTGTTTCCTATCACACCATCACAAAATCTTGAACATCAAGGACTTGGCTTTAATATCCCTCGCCTGCCCGAACAAGAGCCCAATACCGCAACTGAGGGCACCAATATGACTAGCGTTAACTTCTCGAATAGCCAGGATGACCTCGTGAAAATTGAAGACATCCCCGAAGAGAAAGACATCCCATCCTACGACGATATCTTTTCCGACGACACCCTCCTGGGGACTTCTGTCCTCCAACAACTATCCATCAACCTCATAGACCTTCCCCTCACACACCCTGAACTCATAACTTGGGACCAACCAAGCATCGCACACATCGACGAGTTCCAAAGCGCACAAGCACTCCTAGAATTCATGGGGGCATCAGATCCAGCAATCAACCAGGATCCAACATCGACATCTGTTTATACGCTTCACCCAAAAGGATATTTTGGGGAAGAGGCAAGCTTTAGTCGCAAAAATGATAAAGCAAAAGAACATCATGAGTCTTTATGTGAAAACCCTTCTGGGGCACATTCTAATTCCAAAATAGTAAAAACAAAGGGCGTATCTTCTAGCGAAAACCTGGCAATTCAGGCGCTAGAAGATGAAGCCTTGCCTCTTCCCCCTATCCAAGATTATAGACCAGAGCAGTCGCCGATCATCATAGAGGAAACCAAGCTAATCAACTTGGGAACAGAAGAATGTCCAAAGATCACCTACATTGCAGTCAACCTAACAGAAGGAGAAGAAATGGCTCTCAGCACCTTGCTCAAGGAATCAGTTATCAACTTTGCATGGTCATACGCCCACATGCCTGGGCTTGATCCAAACCTTGTTGTTCATCATCTATCAGTAGATCCAAACATCAAGCTAGTGAAGCAGAAGGTAAGGAAAATGCATCCAAAGGTAGCATTACTAGTTAAAGCAGAGCTTGAGAAGCTCCTTCAAGCAAAAATCATCAGAGCAATCGACTACTCAGAATGGATCTCTAACATGGTGCCAGTCACAAAGCCTTCTGGCGACATCAGAATCTGTACTGATTTCAGGGACTTGAACAAGGCATGCCCTAAGGATGATTTCCCATTGCCAAACATAGACATGCTTGTAGACCTCACAGCGGGTCACGAAATGCTATCACTCATGGATGGCTTTTCCGGCTACAACCAGATTCATATAGCAGAAGCAGATCAACATAAAATAGCATTCACAACCCCATGGGGTACCTTCTGCTACAATATGATGCCCTTTGGGCTAAAGAATGCAGGAGCAACATATCAGCGAGCAATGACAACGATCTTCCATGACATGATCCACAAGATCCTTGAAGACTATGTGGATGATATCCTTGCAAAATCCAAAACAAGGGATGAACACCTCAACATCTTAGAGCGTGTGTTTGATCGTCTGAATCATTATGGCTTAAAGCTTAATCTAAAAAAATGTGTCTTTGGTGTTACATCTGGAAAGCTCCTAGGTTTCATAGTATCGCGACGAGGCATAGAGATAGACCCCAAGAAGGTCAAAGCAATAACAGAGATGCCTCCACCAAGAACACTCAAACAGCTCAGAAGCCTACAAGGAAAGCTTCAATCAGTGCGTCGGTTCATTTCTCAGTTAGCAGACAAGTGCCAACCTTTTACGCATCTCCTATGCAAAGACACAAGCTTCAAATGGGATCCCATATGTCAAAGAAGCTTTGATAAGCTCAAGGAGTATCTTGCCAATTCTCCAATCCTAGTACCACCAATTCCAGGACGCCCTCTCATACTCTACATCTCGGCAACCACTACAGCACTGGGGGCACTCTTAGCTCAGCATGATGATGACAACAAGGAGAGAGCTATCTATTACATCAGTCGCACTCTTGTCAGATATGAGCTTAATTATTCACCTATGGAAAAAGCATGCCTTGCAGTGGTCTTTACCACTCAAAAGCTTAGACATTACATGCTCAGTCACACAATCAAGCTCATTTCAAAGGTGGACCCCCTCAAATATCTACTATCAAAGACAACTCTCACAGGCCGTATGGCAAAATGGGTCATGATACTCAGTGAGTTTGACATCCAGTATATTGATCGCAAAGCAATCAAAGGGCAAGTCATTGCCGATCAGCTAGCAGAAGCACCACTGGTGGATGCCTATCCACTAATCATGGAATTCCCTGATGAACACTTATGTGTGATCGAAGAACAACCCATGTGGAAACTATACTTTGATGGCTCCTACACATCACATGGATCAGGGGCAGGAATCCTATTCGTCACACCTCAAGGTGACTACATCCCAAAATCATTCAAATTGGGATTCCCATGTACCAACAACATTGCAGAATATGAGGCACTCATCTCAGGTCTCAGAACAGCCATTCAGTGGAATATCATAGACTTACAAGTGTTTGGAGATTCAAAGCTGATTATCAAACAAGTCCTAGATGAATATCAGACAAAGGATGACAAGTTGCTACCTTACAAAGAGCTGGTGGACAAACTGCAAGAGCATTTCCTACATCTATAGTTCACACAGATCCCAAGACTTCAGAACAAAGCAGCGGATGCAATGGCAACCATTGGATCCTTGTTAGAAATCCCATGCGACGCATCACAATATGAATTCCTAGTCGAGCAGCTACATACGCCAGCTTATGAGAGCGCTGATGCAGAAATGGTATGTGTCTTGGTTGGTCCTCAATCCCCATGGTACCACGACATCCATGCATATCTAAAAAATGGTATTATATCTCCCCATCTCACCAATAACCAACGCCAAAACCTTATTCGTAGAGCTTCCCGCTACACTCTTGTAGCCAACACCCTATATCGTCGTGGGTATCACAATGTCCTATCTAGATGTTTAGATTCAAACGAGGCCGTCCTGGCCTTACAAGAAGTTCACGCTGGAATTTGCGGTGCCCACACGAGTGGCATGGTTCTAGCAAGGCAGCTGCTTAGAGTTGGATATTATTGGCCAACAATGGAACATGATGCGTGTGAATTTGTCAAGAAATGTCTCCCATGTCAACAGCATGCCAATTTGATACATGCACCAGCATAGGATCTACAGCCTATTGCACCACCATGGCCTTTTTCATGTTGGGGCCTCGACCTCATTGGCTTGATCACCCCCCTCTCTTCGGATGGACACAAGTATATCATAACAGCCACAGAGTACTTTACCAAATGGGTTGAAGCGATTCCACTCACCCTAACTACTGGCATCCAAATATCCAAGTTCATCCTTTACCACATCATCTGCCGCTTCGGCATACCATCTACCATTTTCACAGACCATGGCACACCTTTTGAAAACCAGCATGTGGATGATCTGTGTGCCAGACTCCACATCCATCACCGTTTCTCCAGTCCATATTTCCCTCAAGGAAATGGCCAAGCTGAGGCAACCAACAAAACTATCTTGAAAATCCTCAAGAAGGTTGTCAATGATTCTGGTCATGACTGGCACCTCCAAATCAATCCTGCCCTTTGGGCCTACCGCACTTCCTATCACACTCCCACAGGCACCACCCCATATTCCCTTGTATATGGTGCAGAAGCCGTTCTGCCGATCGAGGTCGAGCTCCCATCATTGCGAGTCTCCATGAAGAACTACACCACTGATGAAGATTATCGTGTAGCCCGTCTCACACAGCTAGACCTGTTAGATGAAAAGAGACAGCAAGCCTACGATCACCTGGTTGCATACCAGAATCGACTCAAAAGGAGTTATAACAAGAAGGTCCATCCTAGACAGTTCCAAGTCGGTGACATGGTTCTCAAAGAAAATCAAAAGGTCCAAGCAAATCGTGAAAAGAAAGGCAAGTTTGAGCCTACTTGGCTGGGCCCCTATGTGGTCACCTCATGCTTCGGCTCCGGAGCTTATCAACTATCTACACCAGAAGGAGAGCCTTTGAATGATCCAATCAACACCATACATCTGAAGAGGTTCTATGCCTGAACCAGATCCTACATATTCAAAAAATCCATAAAAATTGGAAAAAGCAGCAAAAAGTCAAAAAAATTAAAAAAATCAAAAAAAGTCAAAAAAATCAAAAAAAGCAAAAAAAGCAAAAAAAGCAAAAAAAAGCAAAAAAGTAAAAAAGAAAAGAAAAAAAAGAAAAAAAGAAAAGAAAATAATCGTCCAATGGTGAAAACTTGGCAATTCAAGCGCCTTGGACAAGTGTGTTGGTGAAAACCTGGCAAACAAGCGCCATACATGATGGACCGAGCCATTATCTATCAAACTCCCATCCCCCATCCCACCATCTCAGTCCTTTTTCTCCCATTCCCGTCCCCATCCACCATCCCCCAGCATTCCTTTTTCCATCAACCTTCAGCAACACCACAATCCCTCTTGCACATATCTTGTACCATATCTTGCATATATCTTGTACTCTATCCTGTATAGCGAGATCTTCCTATCCCCAATCTTGAGCTTTTGTACATATCCATTGTATATCTTTTCCTGTCCGTTGTACATCAATCCTTGTCAATCCTACAGCAGCATTTTGATCAGCACACTTTGTCCTACCCAGCCTTGTACTTCAACAACCTCAATTGTCGACTATTCTTGATCACCGTGATTATTCTTTGACTTCATCATTTGCCAGCGAACAACACCACTCATTCTCTCATCAATCAGCAAGTCCTTGAGGATGTATCCTTCCTCCTGTCCGATCTAATCTTCCCGCCATCAATCAAATCAAATCTCTCTCCTTGGCAAAGGATGTCTTTTTAGAGTTTTCATTTTGACCTTGGATTTTGTCCTTTGGGTCTTGTTAATCTTTTACAGCTTCTCATTGTTCTCTACTCAACGTCACCACAATCCTTTATATCATGGTGTGTTGCGAATGAGGATAATCTGGGGCAAGGTCTTTTGATCTTTTGCTTCTGCCTGTGAGTCAGTCGTGTGTTTGTGGTTTCTTCAGCATCATTTCCACCATGCCTCCTTCGGGTTTCATGTGCGATGCTGGGGCAACCCTGCGTGTCTTTTTCGCGTCAGTCCTATGCAACGCTGGTGACAAGGCCTCGTGATCCCAGTATCCTTGGCAGGTCTCTAGCATTGCTATATTAAACTAGGTTGTGCTCTCCACATTTGCACTTGGAGCTTCCCCATCTCCCCTGCATCCTGCA
This sequence comes from Chamaecyparis obtusa, assembly GCA_027943335.1. Classification (NCBI taxonomy): domain Eukaryota; kingdom Viridiplantae; phylum Streptophyta; class Pinopsida; order Cupressales; family Cupressaceae; genus Chamaecyparis; species Chamaecyparis obtusa. The sequence goes on along the minus strand of BSBK01003718.1, from coordinate 5,223,371 downwards.
TCATATAGATTAATCTTGCATCCTCATATAGCTGCATCCTGCATTTTGCATTCCATCTCATCTTGCATTCACTCATCTTTGCTCTTGGACGCTTGGTTATTTATCTCCCCTTCTTCCTAGGTCCTTCCTTCTCTGTTTCCTTTCGAGAAAATTTCACAATGTTTACTCGCGTTATTTTCTCGAGGGGGCACAATCCCTTATTCCTCTAAATTCTAGCCTAGGGCATCTTATTTTCTTGTCTTTGAAGCCATGCCACTTGCGGCATCGCATCAAAGAGGGGCAAAATGTAGACACCTAAAAATCCTTTAGAAAATAAAGTATTTTTATTTTCTGAAAAATCTCTAATGACATCATCATTTATTAATTAATTAATTTATTTTTATGTCATTAAATCCCTTTTTCTTAATTAAAAATATTTAATTAAGAAATCCCTCCCAAAAATATTTAAATCTTATTTAAAAATTAATCCCCTATTTATTAATTATTTTAATTAATAAATTGACCAAAAATCCCCCAAAAAATAATTAATTTATTTTTTGACCAAAACTTGACCAATTTCCTTAAGACCACTAACCTCTTCCAAAATCTTCTAATCCCTTCTTAATTTCGATTAAAAGGCTAATCCCATCTTTTCTAACCCTAATCTCAACTCAAAATATTTAATTAAGATTAAATATTTAATTTTTATATTTATTGAAAATATTTCAATAAATTTTCCCAAACTTAAGCTTTTGGAATGAATAAACTTTTATTCCATAAAACCTAGGAGAATTCTAGACTCTTCTAGAAACTTCTCAACCCAACCTCTTCACCCATCCTAATCCTAAAATCCCCTAATCCTAATCCTAATCCTCCCCCTAACCTTGTCACATTCCCTAAACAAGGTTAGCCAACTCCTAAACTTTAACCAAAGTCAACAAACTTCTAGAGGCTTCTCTTACATGCATTTATGATGCATTTAAAGCCTCCTTATCCCTCTTACATGTATTTAAAGCCTCCTTATCCCTCTTACATGCATTTATGATGCATTTAAAAAGCCCCTCACCCCTTTCTTACACCCTTTGACCTTAGGCACATTTCCCAAATTGTGCACATTCCTCCCATCTTTCAACCCAATGCCCTTGTGACACTTGTCACAAGGAGGTGGCCTTGAACTAGCACAATCCATGTGCTCCCCTTTGAATGAATCTTGGCCTCTCTTAAGGATTTTGATCCTAGCCACTCATTCATCTTCCCAAAAGTCTATAAATAGTCCTCATTTTCAAGAGCAAAATATCCATTCACCTTTCATTTTATGCATTGTTATCATGTCCATTTAGCTCTAGACTTAGCATAAGCAATACTAATTGTTAGTTTCTTTTTATCATCTTCAAGCTTTCTTAAAGAACATCATAGCTTAGCAATAATGGATTAATATAGTTTCTTTCATTGTTTAGCATAGCATATAGCATCATATCACACCTATATTTGGTCTAAAATCAATCTTAGTATGCATTAGAATATGCTCCAAGTGCTTGGAGAGCACACCCACATCCCTCTAATTGAAGCAAATCAAACATTTGCTCTATAGCACTTGTTTTTAGCAACAATTTTGAGGTGGCTTTGGTTTTGTTTTCATGTCTTATGCTATTTTTTAGTTCATGAACATGTTAGATTAGTCTAATGTTTGAATGTTTCAGCCTTTCAAGACAGGTAACAGGTTCAAAATCATAGTCTACACCTATCTATGAGGGATAAACTAACTTTGGAAGCTCGGAGGCTAATTATTGCAAGAAATATAGCCTTTCTCCAAAAGTGGATAGGGTTTGTGAATGCTTCAGAAGTGGATTGGTGGAAAAGTTATCTCATGGAGGAAGGGTGTGTTCCTTTTCAAATGGAGTTTGTAGGAAATGAAGAAAAAGATGAACATGACAAGCCTGATACTTCTAATTTGTAATAAAACAAATCATATTTGAAATGGTATTATAAAATCTTATATTTGTTGTTTTACCCTTTAAAGGCATCTTCTTTTGCTTTACCAGCTTCTTTGCCTCTGGTCATTCTTTATTTCAAGAGAATATCTTGCAAAAGAAAAAACATGCCCAAAACTGGTCTCTGTTGTCCTCCTCATTGTACTAAATTCACTCTTTTTCATATTATTCCCATCGCCTTGTGCTGCATACTGCTCCCCTTGATTTGGGTGTTGTTTTGGACAGTATCCAAAAAATGGCAGTAGGTCTCTTGAGCATATCCTAAACAACAGTGAAGGAAGTGGCCAATAATGAGCACTTTCATTATATAGTGCGGTGACCCAAAAGCAGAGCAAGTGGGACCTCATTCAAAGAGGATTGAGTTTCATCACTCTCTTTTTTTTATGGTCAAGATTCTGTAAAAAGATCAGTTTATGGGCCTCAAAACAGGGAGTTTTCATTAGTTAGCACAGTGCTCAAATGCTTTTTCAAAAGTAAGAGAGAGTGCACAATTCCTAGAGACCAAATTGATGCTTGACAAGCAAACACCCAATTCATGATTGAGAAACACATATGTACATGTCAATATATATATATATATATATATATATATATATATATATATATATATATATATATATATATATATATATATATATATATATATATATATATATATATATATATATATATATATATATATATATATATATGCAACATGTATTTCAACGAGAACAAAGGTAATTTTGCTCTGATTCATTAGCACAAGCAGTTCTAGTAAAAGCATGTTTAGTACTGATACTAGTTACAGTTCCCTATCTTCACCCAAAGGCAACGTAAAATGCATCAAGTCATGAAGCCTAGCATGGACTCTCTGTCAGATAGAGCCATTGTCTTGCATGAAATTAGTCATTATGTAGACACTAGTCTAGTGTTGTCAACAGACCCAAATAGTTCAAAGATACTCGAACCAATCAGATGTTTTATGGGGTGCATTTTTGTATTAGGTAGAAAGGATTCTTCATACAGCTGAAAGTCTCGAACCTTTCCCCACCCCCCAAAAAATATCACTTGTACTGTCATGAGCAGTCATGAGGACTAGATAGATACATTATAATATATGTAATTTCCACTTGAATGTATTGCTATTCAACCACATTTATGGGCCCGTTTGAACCACATCACACAATAGCATCTACAGAGAAGAATATCCCAGGTGTAATAAGTTCTAAGAATATACCAACAGTTCTAAGAAGTTCCCTAGCACACAGTAGCATCTACAGAGAAGAACATACCAGGTGTAACAACTATAGAGGAGACCAGTTGAAACTGTCCCTTCTTCAACAAATGAGGGCAGTCACTCTAAAGACAACATGATAATGCAGAGAATACAAATTAATCCAGAGATAATGTAGAGAATACAAATTAATCCATAGCAGAAAACTGGTATCAAAAAGAAACATTTCAAAAACATTAGTTTTGATTTTAAATAGAAGACCTAATAAACATCGGTCAACTAAAGTCCAAACTTCAATATCATATACTGGATTCTCTCCCCTTCATCCATTGTCAAGAACAGTGCAGCTAATTGTGGATCATGCATTAACTTTTTGTATGCTTCAATTATAGTAGAGTCGCGAAGGCTAGGGATTGCTTTAAGTGCTTTATGCAACTCTGCTACCTCACTTCTCAAACTAGATGCTTTGTCCACTCTCAGAGGCTGTGCAAGACCTGTTGTAATGCCCGTAGATAGATCTTTGATCATTTCACAAATCGAATCCAAGGAACCTACCAATGTTCCCCTCCTCCTCTTTGGCCTCCTTGACGATGTTGAAGGGTTATCATTGCCGCTTGCAGTAGATTGGTTCGATATAGGTGTATCAACAGATTCATTACCATCATTAGCCAAATCAGCAGCAGTCTCAAAACAGGCATTATCCATACCATGATAACTGAAAACATCATCATCAATGAAATCCTCCTCCATCTCTTGAGCTGTTGCAGTTGCAGTGCCCTTAGCTATGTCATTCCCAACAATAGATGATAATTCATTATAGTACTGAAATGGCTGCCTCTTATACATTCTGGCATTTTTAAATTCCTTTCTCTGTATCATGGCATAACAATTCAATTCATTATTGGTCCTTCATTATTTAAAAAGATATATTCAACTTAAAAAGAGATTTGAAGACCATTTTACCTTCAACAACTCCTCCCAAACACTATCATCAGCATCCATAGTTTGGGTGGTCTCGTTCCAGGCTAAGCCGCTTTTATTCCTCAAGTCTTTCATAAGTCTATACCCTTGTTTCCAAGTTTTTAGCTTGTTCTTGAAGTTTTCCTTCGATAGGTTCATTTTCATCTCATTATTGAACCTCCTTTCTATGGCTGTCCAAGCCTCTTTCTTGAAACCCCCTTCGGCTTTCTTTCCAAGCTACACTTGCTCCTGTAGCAAGTCTAGCAACTTGTGTTCCATTTCTTTTGTCCAGAACACCTTCTTGGAAGAAGAAGTTGCCTGGACAACTTGAACATCACCATCCATAGACATACCTGATGCACATACAACATGATAATGTACACTCACTGTAAGGACAGTCACAAATGAGGACAGTCACTCTAAAGACAACATGATAATGTACACTCACTGTAAGGACAGTCACAAATGAGGATAGTCACTCTAAAGGCAACATGATAATGTACACTCACTATAAGGACAGTCGCAAATGAGGGCAGTCACTCTAAAGGCAACATGATAATGTACACTCACTATAAGGATAGTCACAAATGAGGACAGTCACTCTAAAGGCAACATGATAATGTACACTCACTATAAGGACAGTCACAAATGAAGACAATCACTCTAAAGACAACATGATAATGTACACTCACTGTAAGGACAGTCACAAATGAGGACATCTTACAGTGAGTGTACATTATCATGTTGTCTTTACAGTGACTGTCCTCATGTGTGACTGTCCTTGTCACAAATGAGGACATCTCACAGTGACTGTCCCTTGTGTAATTGCCACTTGAATGAGGATAGTCACTGTAAAGACAACATGATAATGTACACTTACAATGAGTGTACATTATCATGTTGTCTTTACAGTGACTGCCCTCATGTTGTATATTCTTCTCTGTAGATGCTACTGTGTGCTAGGGAACTTCTTAGAACTGTTGGTATATTCTTAGAACTTGTTACACCTAGGAACTTCTTAGGACAGTCACTCTAAAGACAACATGATAATGTACACTCACTGTAAGGACAGTCACAAATGAGGACATCTTACAGTGAGTGTACATTATCATCTTACAGTGAGTGTACATTATCATGTTGTCTTTACAGTGACTGTCCGCATGTGTGACTGTCCTTGTCACAAATGAGGACATCTCACAGTGACTCTCCTCATTTGGGACATCCCTAGACATACCTTATGTAAACATTAAATATAGCAACATTAAACATAACATGACAATATTAAAAATAACATGACAACATTAAATATAGCAGCATTAAACATAACATGACAATATTAAATATAACATGACAACATTAAATATAGCAGCATTAAACATAACATGACAATATTAAATATAACATGACAACATTAAATATAAAATATAGCAACATTAAATATAAAATATAGCAACATTGAATATAACATGACAATACTAAATATGGCATAACGGCTTTTATCAATGTATAGTATCAGTTTGTGAAATTTATGAAATTTGACATTAGTTTAAACACTGCCATAATAGTTATTCAACCAACTAAGATCGGGATCTATAGTCTTCCCACATCCTTCTTACTATTTCATCTTGAAAATTGGCCCAATCATCTCTTTCACGCTAGCTCAACCCATATGTCTCAAGCACTGGTACATCTATCCCATCACGACCATCTTCCTCTTCAAATTCTACCTCAGATGGAAGGCCGTCCTCTATCGTAATGAAGTTGTGAAGTATGCAACATGCCAGAACAATATATGTTTGTGTCTTGATTTGATAAGATGTCGCATGCTTCAATATAGGAAAACGCTGCTTCAAAATCCCAAATGTACGCTCTATTACATTCCTAAGCGAGGAGTGTAGATGATTAAACAACTCTTGTGGAGTGTTTATTGGGTTTGCTCTTGAAAACTCCTTTAGGTGGTAGCGTGTGCACCGATAAGGCACGAGAAATCCTGGTACGTTTGGATATCCAGCATCGACCAAATAATATTTACCTAAACAAAACAAAATGTCATTGTCATAACGTTGTCTTATTTTTCGTATGCTTCAATAATATAATCATATTTTACAAACCTAGGGGAACTACCAATGGATCGGCTCTAGATAGAGCCGAAGCTAGAACATGGCTATCTGCAGCAGACCCTTCCCAACTAGCAAGGATGTATTGAAACTTATAATCAAATGAACACACTCCCATAACATTTTACGACAAGTTGCCTTTTCTATCGCGATATTTAGCTTGCAGGTTGATATCGACAGTGACTGGTATATGGGATCCATCCATTGCTCCCACACAGTCCTGTAGTCAGATAAATCATAGGTCTAATGAAGACGCAATAATAGGATTACAACTCTAAACAAACTTAAACCACTGGGAGATATACCTTGAAGTATGGATCAAAACGGGCCTTCCCACTAATTTTTCGAGGAGTGTTTGGACTAGGGGGTATAAAATAATCCGAATGGAGCGCCAAGATAGCCCTCGAGACCTTGTGGAAGTATCGGCTTTCCGTCTCTCCAGAGTGCCCAAAGTTATGAGCAATCTTACGATTCCTCAAATTGTGGCCAAGAGTATGGAGGAACATGACTAATTGTTCTTCTAAGGTGAGGAATTCTGTATCTTTGATGCTTCCTTTTTGCCTTAAAATATTGGCTAGTTTGAAGAAAGATCGTCTAGTCATGCGTATTTGGTTATGACAATCCGTCTCATTGGAGTTGATAACATGCTTATAAAAAGGAATTGCATCTCTCGTGCGCTTATGCATATTTCGACTACCTTCTTTTATACACTCCCCTATGGCCGCGACAAGGGTGGCAAGAACAACTACAACAACAGGCAGGACTCTTCTCCTCCACATAATCTCTCCTTCCATTTCAATATCATCATCATCATCAATATCATCAATGAGATCCATTGAATTACCTAAAAATACCAACAAAACAATCACGAAACAACATAAGAAAACACCCAACTATAATGCATAATCAGAGAATAGAGTTGCAAGTTCAGTATACAACATATGTTGACAAGAAAGTACCTTGTGTAATTTCACAAAATGAGAAGTTCTCACAGTGACTGTCCCTTGTGTAATTGCCACTTGAATGAGGAAAGTCACTGTAAAGACAACATGATAATGTACAGTTGCAGTGAGTGTACATTATCATGTTGTCTTTAGAGTGACTGTCCTCATTTGTTGAAGAAGAAAAGCATTAATGTGGTTGAATAGCAATACATTCAAGTGGCAATTACACAAGGGACAGTCACTATGAGATGTCCTCATGTGTGACTGTCCTTGTCACAAATGAGGACATCTCACAGTGATTGTCCCTTGTGTAATTGCCACTTGAATAAGGACAGTCACTGTAAACACAACATGATAATGTACATATCATCTTCCACTTGAAAAGGTGGAATTGGAATATCAGGCTCGCATTCCGGTTTCCAAATGCCAATTTTGAAATGTTGTCAGGTCCGCGTGGGTGTTATTATAATTTTTGACATCCGCATTTTATACCAACATTTTCACATCCAACAGCATTATTTCTTTCGTCTACGTGATTACCTTGTTTTTGACATCCGCAACGATATTATTTTTGACATCTCACAGTGATTGTCCCTTGTGTAATGGCCACTTGTGTATTGAACCATGCAAATGCTTTTCTTCTTAAACAAATGAGGACATTATCAAGAAGAAAAGCATTTGCATGGTTCAATACCAATATATTCAAGTGGCAATTACACAAGGGATAGAAAACACGTTCCTCATTAGTATAAAATAAGACCAAGATGCTCTTTAGTTATTGCAAGAATTGTATGAACATAACAGTGTTAAGCCAAGAATATGGCAAAGATTTCTCGAGCATTGCTTGTAATTGTGTGTAATGGTCTTTGATGGCATTCCCCCCTGCTTGTGCAGAAATAAGGGCATTGGAACTGGTGATGGAGTTCCATCAAAGCATAAAGGATAGAAAAACATTGGTGGAGGACACAAGGGACTGCAAGGAAATTTTCGAGTAGAAGTGAAGGAGTTGCAGGTTCATGAAGAAGAAGAGCAAGCACGAAGGAGTTGCAGATTCAGGGAGGAATGAAGAGCATAACAAAGCAGCTCAAGGATCTGCAAAGTCGAGTACTGTCACTGTTGTTAAATTTATTTGGGCAAAAATCAAAAGTCACCTTTAAGTTTCTCCAGCTATGTGTTTTCCATTTCAAGTTGGCTTTGGGACATGTAAGTGAAGATTTAACAAAAAGGGGGGGATGAAGTCGGAGAGGAGATAAAATAATTGCAAGTAGGAGGGAGATATGCTCAGTGGCAGCTCAACCAAATTTTATAGCATCTCTGTTCTCTACGCATTGATATAGGAAATTTGAATGAAAATGGGAAAGCATAGATAAGGCATGTGAACTGTTTGACAAAATACCTCAAAGTAATGTAGAACAATGCAACACCTTGGTAGAAGGATATGCTTGAATTGGGTATGTAGAAAATGCTTTAGAAACCTTTATTTGAATATAAATAGTATCTTGCCTCCTATGCTTTGATTGAAGTTGGGGAAAAGGGATATATATGCCCTTCAAATGTTGTTTGAAAATGGATTTCTATTAGGATGGTTGTCATTCCTACTCACAGCATGGCTATTTTTACAGGTAGGATGTTTCTCAATTGTAATGATTGAAATTGAAATGATCAATTTGGAATTTACGGGTAGGAAGCCATGTTTATTTTTAGTGGAAAAGATTTTTGCTTTAGGTTTCTTGGATTGCAACTTATTATGTGCAGTATTGATTACGAAACTTAGCTCAAGATACTGGCAAAGTTATAAGTTTTTCTTCACAATGGAGGTTTATATCAGTTCATGTAATTAGACATACAGAGAGTCAAATTAATTATAGGTCTTGCTGATTGAACATTTGAGTTCTAGATATCAGTGTAACAGCAGGAGGGAAAGATGCTGTCAATTGTTGTAGATGTCCGCCCAAACATTGACTGGTTGCATAACTGGAACACCCATTAAATATTAATATAAAATACTCCTGTTGTTGTTCACTTCCAATGTCTCATCTTTATTTGGACCCTAAGGAATTTCAAAACCTATTTTAAAATCATTGGTGAGGGTTCTCGCAAATTACTTTCAAATTAGTGTGGTACAAGCTCGGATTGCACTCTTAGTATTTGGGTTACACTGTAATTTGGGTCATGCTAACTATTTGTGGCTAGTGGTATCATAATCTGGTTGTTGCACTAATGGGTTTCCTACTTCCATGATCCCTTGACATTGTTATTTGTTTTTGCTCCTCGGTACCTTTCTCTTTTTTGATCTAACTTTTCCTTTCCATTCTTAGTGCCCTCAAAGCCCGTGGGTTATATCAGAAATCAGTAAACAAAACGGAAATGCATTTTAATGGAGAAACAAAGACTAACCTTGCAGGAATAAAGAAACATTTTATGTATTAATAATGCACAATAATAAAATTTTAACTGTCATCTTAAAAGTTTGCATATCATTCGACTCTCTTCAAGTACGAAGACACAGTTTACAACTAGATAATGATTCGAACAATGTAATACTTACCTCTCCGAACCAGTGGGGATTCTGAGAAATTGGCAATTGCGGCCGAAACGAACAAGCTCTCATAAGCACAGAAGACCAGGTGTTGGCGGTTGCGGCCGAAACGAACAAGCTCTTGTAAGCACAGAAGACCAAGGGTTAGGGTTTCCAGCACGGTAATCACGCGGACGAAGGAAATAATGTCGTTGGATGTGAAAACGTTGGTATAAAAAGCGGACGTCAAAAATTATAACAACGCCCATGCGGACCCGACGACCTTTTCAAAATTGGCATTCGGAAACCGGCATGCGAGCCCGATATTCCAATTCCACCTTTTCAAGTGGAAGATGGTATGCCTGTTTTTTTGGCAAAATTGGCATACTGAAATTCCAATTCCATCTGTGCATGTCAACCACAAACAATGGATATCAAATTCTGAATTCGCAATTCGAGAATAGCGGCCGATATGCCGTGGTCCAAACGGGCCCTAAACGTTTTTATTATTTTTAATATGTATGCCAGTAAACCCTAATCCCGGATGAAGATTAGGATGGGCAGAGCACTACACATTTTACAAAGATTCATTTTTCTCTGCTCACATCTGCGATTGAATACAATGTCATCTGTTTTGTTTTGGAGATGCATAGTTCGCTTGGAGAGATTTTTTCATCTTGTCTACCTCCGTCAATCAAACTGTATTCTCCATCATTCACATTTTCACTATCATCATCATCATCTCGTTTCACAGCCCCTCTCAATATCATTTCCGATCTCTTAACAAGAGAATGTGGGTTTTCTTCTTCTCAAGTGACAACTGTCATGAGAAGAAGGACAGAGTTGTTGCGCACCAAATCAGACCACAATGCTAGGGACGTCATTTATCTCTTGAAAGATTCTGGATTCACTGAAAACCAGCTTAAGAGTATTATTGTCCGCGACCCAGGTATTATTTTACTCAAAGTAGATAGGCAGTTGAAGCCCAAGTTGGAGTACTTAAAAAAGATTGGCTTGGCTACACAAGACATAGCACATATTTTATATTGCACACCCAGATTGCTTGGGTCGAGCTTAGACAATTGTCTCGCTCCTAGATTCCTCCATCTTGAAACCCTATTTGGCTCAAAGGTTGCTTTGTGCAAGGCTTTGAGAATAGCACCTAGGCTTTTGACGACTAACTTCGAGAAGCAGGTCAAACCTAAAGTGGAGTATTTGAAGAATAATTTAGGCATTCTAGAAGGTTCAGCAACATTTGTGCACGCACTTAATGCGATTCTAGGCCTTAAGTTTGAAACCCTGGAAGTGAAAACTAAACATATGGCGAGTCTTGGCCTGACACAGGAGGAAATCTGTCAAATTCTCAGGGGAAATCCTTTTACACTTCGTATGTCAACCAAGAAAATGACAGAAAATATTGATTTTTTGTTACGCACTGCAAGTCTTGAGCCCAAGATTGTTGCTTTGTATGCTGTGATTTTAAATTTTAGCTTAGAGAAAAGGCTTAAACCTCGCTACGAGGTCTTTAAATCTCTGAGGACAAGTCCACACGCCAAGGGTCTACCCGGTCTGACTAAAATTTTTATGTTAAGTGAACAAGCATTCCTGGCTAAGATTAGCCGGTACAATACTCAAGCCAAGTCTAACGATCATACAATCTCCTAAAGCAAGCAGGGACGGAAGTTTCCATATAAAATCAACCCACTTTTTTATTTCTTCAAGGGTTGGAATCTGTAAGGTGTTGAAGGGCTCTGAAACTTATCCAGGACAAGGTAATATCTTGATTAAAAAGGAGAAAACAAGGGATTACACTCGACAACGGGAAGTCAAAAGCATGGGAATTCGCCTTGAAAACTAGAAGTCTGTAACTTTCACATTTCTGTACTGCTTTTATCAAAACTAAAAGTCTGTAACTTTCATATTTCTTCAGTCAAAGGATCTATGAAAGATACTCGGTGTTGTCAAAGCTGCTACATTTTGTCCCTCCCTTCCAGTATGTACACAATCTGCCATCATTAGTATTTTTGAATTGATATTATTTTCCCAGAAAATAAGCTAATCTCTTCTTCTTGTGTGGATAGTTACATTATAGTTGGGTTTACCTTGTCTTTGATGACAATTTTAAGCTTTATGATTCAATAGTGTAAGGTTGCTTGGATTAGTTGACCATTCAGTTGGGCCAGTCCCCACGGACTGGATCAATTATTTTTTATATAGTTGGATGGAAACTCATGTCTTTACCTGTGTTTAAATTCTACTCATAAATTGGCTCGTGTTCAGAATCATTCTGCTGTAGATTGATTCATACTAAATGCTCATTAAATCTGCTTAGCTTCATTTGTAGTTTAGATTTCAATTTACAGAATCTGCATAGCTTGGTCTTTAACAATAAGTATGATATTTACAGCTATTTATTTTCACAAAGCCTAATTACAACACTAATAGGCAAGTGCACTTAAGATTTGTATTTAATATCATACAACCATGAGTTTCTAAGTCAATCTCAGATTCTTCTCTTCACATATGTATTCTGATCTGCAATATTCTCCCTATTTTTTCCAATCCATTGCAACAATGCCTTAGGTAATTGGCTTATGTCTATCTCTTACTCTCAAGATGATTAACTTTTATCTAGTTAATCATGGGTTTCTAAGTCAATATTAGATTCTTCTTCATATATGTATAAGCTATCTCTTCTTGCAGCTAATAGTGTAATCTCTGATTTACAATTGTCTTGTTGTTTTTGCAAATCCTTTGCAACAATGCCTGAGGTAAATTGGCTAAAGTCTATCTCTTACTCTCTAGATGATTAATATTGTTGTCTCAAACTACTTCTGAAGATGCATCAGTATGGTAGAATAACTTTGTATCTTTCATTAATACTTCAATATGTATAGTTTAGAAATGGTTTTTATTGCCATTGTGATTTGCACTATTCATGGTGCTTGCTGCATTTGACATGCAAGTAATTTATGTTTTTTAATTTCTAATAGGCTTTAGTGTAATCCTTGATTGCAACATATAAGCTCCATACAAATCCCTTTTTTGGTTTGGAATTTACAACCCCTGTACTTGAGGCATCTCATACCTCATGTATTCCATATGGTACAACTGTGACATTATTTTCTAGACTGGAAGGTTATGGTCAGATAAGATGGAGTTCTATACAGTGGTTCTCTTTTTTTAATCATTTTTGGAGAAATATGTGTTTTATTATAAGACTTTTATCCACAATTTGGTAAAGAAAAATGAATAAAACTGAGCTGTTTATCACACAAAATAAGATGGATATTCTCTCTCAGAATATATGGTTTGATTGCAAATATACAACATTATTTGTTATAGTGGAAGAATATGATTAGATACTAGTTCTCATATTTTAAACATTTATGTAGAAACAATGTGTTCTATCTACAATATGGTGAGAAAAAGTGAATAGAACACAGTGCTCATTATTTGAAGTTTATTTGTGAACCTGTGTATTTTTATCCTTTAGAGGCTCCAATATAATACCTCCATGCAGCAGATAAGTTCGATATAAGTCCTTCATTTGGTTGGAATTCAAAACCCTGTTCTCGAGGCATCTCGTCCCTCATATATTCCACATTGTTTTTTAATCTGGATGGATATGGTCAAATGAGATGGAGTTTTTTCTCTTGTTTTTATTTTTGCTTAAACATTTCTATGGAAAAAAGTTTTTTCTCACCCAAAATAAGCTGGATTTTCTTTCTTAGAAGAGATAGTGTTTGATTGCAAATATGCAACATTATTTGGTAAACAGAAAGAACATTGTTAGATAAGATGGAATTATATAGATTAGTTCTTATTTTTTAAACATTTATGTGGAAACAATGTATTCTACCTCAATCTGGTATAGAAAAGTGAATAGAACAGAGTGTTTATAGATAAATGCACCCAAAATAAGATGGATTTGTCATCTCAGAAGATAGGTTTGATTGCCAAATTGTAGTAGTAGAGAACAATAGTGTTCAGAATGCTTTTACTGAAATGGCAGAGTTACATTATTTGCAGTTTGGTTGCGAATTTATTGTTTTTGTGGGAAAGGATTTCAAAGGTTTGGCTTTTGCTTTAATGAAGGGTCAATCTTGCTCAAGATAGAAAGTTTGTGGATTTTAGCAGTGTAATGCTTGGTATTGCTTCTTTCATTGAAATTTCTCTTTGGTTCTTGTTTTCACATTTCAGCAAATCTTGACTGAGATTTAATCATCTGGGTGATAGAAATTGGGAAATGAAGTAGATACTTTTCAAATCTTTTGCCTTAGGATTTTCCTCAGTAGAAGAGTTATATGTTAGTTTGTTTCTATCGACTAACAGCAACAGAATGATCTTTATGAAGATTGAATATTGTTCGATTCATGATAAGCATGAATATTGTTCCATTCATGATATTGAAGTTGAAGCTCAAGGGAATCTAATATGGCTCTGCTGTCACCTCATATCTTTGTTTACTAATTTAAGACTGATTAGATTGGTTGTCTGCGTCAATGCTCTAGATTGAATCTCATTTCTTTTTTCATATAGTTCAATTGAAAGTACTTGGAATGATTCTCTGCTCTAGATTGAATCTCATTTCTTTTGCATAGCTTGAATAGGCATGATACTCATAGCAGTCTATTTGCACAAAACCTAATTGCAACTTTAATAGGCAAGTGCACTTGAGCTAAAAAGTACTGTCGGATAGACAGAGTTATATAAACAAAGTGTTCTATCTACAATCCAGTAAAGAAAAGTGTCTAGAAGGCAATTATCTCTGGACAAATGCACTCAAAATAAGATGGATTTGTCTTTCATAAGATCAATGTTCTATCTACAAATGCACCCAATACTTGGTTTTTGCAAATTAAGCAATGCTTGCATTCTGTTTTTTTAAATTTTACAAATTATTCAAGTTATTCGTAAAAAAGTTGTATAAAATTTGATTCAATCATTATTGAGGCAAAATTAAACAATGTTTCCATTCTATTTTTTAGATAAAATTTATAAACTATTCAAATTATTTGTGGAAAAGTTAACAACCAAACTGTATATAATCTAGTTTTCATTTTGATAAGGGGTATGGTTATCAATTAAGCATGCCCTTTCATGTAGGAATTAATGTTTTATTATTTTTTATAATGAATCACCTTTGATTTTGTACTCTTATACTTTAAAGAGCTATCAATATAAAGACATGTAATCTAGAATCTTATATAAAATTTCTACATTTGACAACAGATTGTGTAGCATGATTCAAGAGGTTGAAATAAACTTCAAAATGTATTTGAGGTCGTTCCTATAAAATGTATTAGAGGTCTTTTCAAAAAAGACATTTTTAAGACTTTGCAAAATAGACAAGTCAAATATGAAGGGTGCTTAGATTTATATATAAATGATATGATCTTGGACACAATTATGGCATTGGATAAAGATGCATACAAATACAATTATGGCATTGGATAAAGATGCATACAAATATGAAATTTGCAATATTCCTTAATATACATGTGATCGCATACAAATTATAATATTATATTAATATCAATTATTATACATCTAGCCTTCTAGGGGTTTATGAAATGATTTAAAATATTTTGACTTTTATTTATGAGGGAAGAGGATTTGACTTCCACACCGTTGTTTTGTGCACATTAGGTTTCTAAACATTATTATGATGTAGATGTCAGATTTGAGATGGCGACGATGAAGAATGAGATGATCTCAGAGATCATGACAACTATAGATGGTTTACTGAGAAACCTTGGAACAGAGGATGGTTATGAAGAAGTTGTTGAAGATTTTGATGTTGTTGGATCTAGTGGAGAAGATAAAGTTGATCGGTTGGAGAGATCTGTGGAAGATAGTTGATCGGTTGGAGAGATCTATGGCTCGGTTGAGTACGAGTCACTGGATGGAGGTTTCTAATTTCTTAGGTACATTGAAACCCGATGAATTGATTGATAGGATTGGTGAGTTAGAAGACTACTTTGAGCTAGAAGACATTGGAGATCTTCTCAGAGTGAGGTTAGTGTAGACTAAGTTGAAGGGACATGTTGCTTTATGGTGGAAAGAATTGCAGAGAGATAGAGAAGAAGATGAGATGAAAATGACTCGGTGGAGGTTGATGGTGGCAAAAAAAAAGGCTAAGTTCATTCTTGCCGACTATGAACTTGAGTTATTCAAGAAGTTATAAAACATAAAGCAGAAGGAGATGATTGTGAAAGACTATACCGAGGAGTTTTACAAGCTGACTATTCAGTCTGGACATAGAGAACTTTCCAAGGAAAAGGTGGCTAGGTATATTAATGTTATGAGATTCAATATCCACGATGAGATTGGCATGTTGAAGATCGATTCAGTTGAGGATGCTTATCGGTATGCCTTGAAAGCGGAAGATAAGCTGAAGAGGAGACATCAAGGTAACTCCCGAGTGAAGGAGAAGCAAGAGTAGTCGAAAAAGGACAAATTGATAGAGAAGGATGGAATGAAACCTGTTGAACCAAAGAGAAGGACATGTAGAGGTGGATTCAAAGGTACTTATTACAACTGTGGAAAAGGACATAGGTCATTTGAATTTCCACATGCAAACATGAAGGTTGGTAATAGCAGGAATGTTGTGGTGAATTAAAATGTACAGAATGAGCTCGAGGAGGGGGAAAAGTTGTTGGTTCAGAGAGCATTTCTCGGTAAGAAGGTGATGGAACCTTGTCAGAGAATACATTTGTTCAAAACCTGATGTTTTGAGGTTAGTGTTGTAATGTGATTGTCGATAGTGGTAGTACCGATAACCTAGTTGCTGAGGAGATGGTACAAAAACTTGGTTTGAAGAGAGTGAGACATCCTTATCCTTATAAGATTAGTTGGTTGCAAGATGAACATGCTTTATAGGTAAGGGAGCAATGTGTTGTTAATTTTCAAATTGGGCAATATACAGATCAAGTGCTGTGTGATATTGTAGACATGAGTACTTGTCACATGTTGCTTGGTAGACCTTGACAGTAAGATTGTAAGGTTGTACATGATTGTGTCAAGAATGTCTTCACTATTGAGAAGTGTGGCAGGAAGTTATCCATGATTCCTTTGCAGGATACAAAACTCGGTAAAAGGATTCTGAGCTTCGATAAAAGAAGTGAGTTGAAGGATTCTCAAAGGGTTAGAGATCAACAAGGAAAATAGACCTGTGGCATACTGGGGAAAGATGTGAGAAGGCAAGGCAAGCATTTTTTAGTTGCAAGGAAGGATTCACAAAATTGGAACAAAGTCAAGAGTGTACCAATTGACTCATGAGGCTCATTGGATATGCTTTGGATGGTAGGAGGAGGAGATATTGATGGGATTTGGATGGAATCAATGTATGGAAATGACTCAATGGTGCTAGGAGATGGAAGATGATCAAAGAGTGGGATGTATGGAAGATAGATAATAGATGGGAGAGGTGGATGGGCCTCATCAATGATGGTTTCATATGAAGGATCGAGATGGCTTGACTCTTCAACTTTAAGAGTGGGATCTTTTGCTGGCTTCCTTGTGAACCTCCTTGGAGACTTTTGTGATGGGGTTTGGGATGAAGGATTGGAATGTGGAGGAGATGGGGAGCTAGGATAGTCCTCACATGAAGACAGGGTGGAAGATGGCGAACCTTCTTTAGGGGATGATGGTGCAAATGAGGAATTGGAAGATGGAGGGATTAGATAGTTCACATAGGTAGGTTTTGAGGAAGCTTGTGAACTCAATGGACTTTTAGGTGAGGTAGGGGTGATGGGTTGGGATATAGGATATGAAGCAGATTGAGGGATGCATTATTTTTGCGGAATGTAATTTGCAACAATGTAGGCTAGAATGGAAGATGCTAGATTTGAATAGGATATAGAGGATGATAGGTCTAGATAGGATGGATGATTAGGATAATGGATTGGAGGACTAAGATTTTGGTTTTGAAATTGTGTTGGAAGATAAGTAGATGGAGGATTTGGATAAAGGATGTGAGGACTAGGATTTTGGATTTGAGAGTGATTTGGAGGATGGGTGGATGGAGGTTTTGAATAAGGGAAGTAGCGTGAAGTGTTTCTATGGGATGATGGTGATTGGGATACAACCATTGCAGGAGGTGGAAGTATGAAGGATGCATATGGAGGATATGTAGGTTTAAGATAGGAGGAAGGTGTGGATGAATAGGATAATGGATTTCCCTTGCCAAGGACATGAAAGGGAGTGCTAGTGGATAAGTGTGAAGGCATAATAGGATAGTTTAGAGGAACGATTGGATGCTGGAAGGTGCTTGGGGCAAGCTTGCTAAGATTTTCAAAGTACTTATTGTGATCTACAAGGCTTTCATCATCTTTGGGATAGGATGGAGCGGGAGAAAATAAGTGACAACCGAACTCATCATAATAGATTTGAGACATGCTGACTTGCGGATGAGTTGGATGAAGGATGAAGATGGATTGGAAGACTAAAGCTTAGATTGAGATGACCAAGGAACTCATATTGGGATTTGGATTTAAGATAGAAGGAAAGACTGACTCTGGCAGAAGATAGAAGGGGATGAGGAATGACCAAGATGACTCTGCTAACCTAGGATGGGAGGACAAGATTGGATGGAAGATGATTGGAAGACCATGATTTGGAAGACTAGGACGACATGATTTTGCAAGTTCTTAGATGGCTTCTGGATTTTGATTTGATATGGCAAAGGATTTGATGTATAAAACTCTTTGTTTGTGTATGTTTCAACATATGTTTTGCACTGAGTATGAAACTTTGGAAAACACATCAAGCAGAACTACCTAGGAGTCAGGCTAGTATCGAAATCTTTGCCCACAACTTGATATCCCAAAAAGGAATACAAATGGTGAGTGTCTTAAACGAGAAACCACTTGGATCAATCCTTGCACAAAGATTTGGATACCTTTGGGATTAGATCAGATAGCTTCTGATTAATAGGTTTGTAGTTGATTCATGGAGTCCTCCCAATCGGTTTGTATGCGCATGACTCATTTAAGAGCCTAGTTGACCATGTTGAAATAGTAGAGATATTCACCTACCTCGGGCTACCATCAACACGCATCACCCGAACTTGAGGGGATGTAAGCGAGAGTTTGCTCAATGCTTTGTTTCTATACCAGTTAGGGAAGATACTGGTTTAAGGTCGTTCTCCAAAGAGGAAGCACTTTTCTCTTTGGGCAGGCTTCGTTAGAAGTAAAACAAATGAACTTGTCTGAGTTCAATTGTTTTACGTCACTTAGAATTAAGAGGATTTTGCAAAATTGAAACTCCTAGATGCACATCAAGAAGAGTTCCTTTTCCCAATTTGATCTTAAGCGATCTTGAAATGAATGCTTGCAAACACATGTGACTATGATTTGTATTTGTTCATTTCTTTGAAAGCTTTTGAAAGATTTTGCAAGAATTTTATCTTTGCATTCAGGATTGAGTGTTTTGCTTTTAGGACCTTGATTTGAGCTTTTGGAATGAAAGAGAATAAAATGCTTTGCTTGAAATCTAGGACATTCAAGATTTGTGATTTTTTATTTCAAAGAAACATGAGTCTTTTGATTTTGAATTTTGATTTCTTTTAAAGGCATTCAAGATTTGTGCTCTAGAATTTAATTTTTATGCCCAAAAAAGAGGTGTTTCTAGATAGTTTTGATGCATGAAACTTAGAAAACATTCAAGATCTTGCAACAAGATATTTATTTTCATCAATTTTAAAGCCGTAGGATTGAATTAGGAAAGTTTAGGAACTTTTAGGAATGTTTAGGAACCAATTTGGGAAAGATTAATAAAGATTTGGTTGATTTTGTTCCTAGTTTGCATGAGATTTTGAAGGAACTTTGAGATTTTGCAAAAGAAGTTCATTTTAGCTTTGATTGATGTGTTGAGTTTGGATTTAGGACCATTTGAATTCATTTAGGATTGATTTGAAACCCATTAGATTTGCAATGCAGATTTGATGTTTCTTTTTATGCTTCCAGAACATGAAATGTTCCTACTTTGCATGAATGCATTCTAAAAGCCCTAGATTTGCATGGTTTGAAGTTCTTTTTATCCAACTAAAAGACCTTAGAAATGATTTGGATTTCTTTTAGGACCAATTAGGAAGGTTTTAAGTTGATTAGGACTGATTAGGAACAAATAGGAAAGATTTGCAGATTCTTTGATTTTAAGGCACTCAAGAGAGTGTTTAGGGTTCATTTTAAGCAACCAAATGAAGTCTTTGAGGTTCCTAATTAGCCAAAAGAGTTGATGAGCCTTAAGGCATTATTTTTTTGGTGATTTTGATGCCTTCCAAGGGTACCTGCAAAAGATGGTGTTAAAAATTTGAAACAAGCAGTCAAGAGGGCCTGAAAACCCTTAGAAACCCCCAAAAACCAACTTTTTCTTAGCTAAGGCCTTACAAGACCCCTCTGTTTCCCATACGAGTAAACAAGGTAGGGTATTTTGAGGTCTTTACTCGTACGAGTAATGGGTAGGGCTAGTACGAGTGTCATGCCCCACAAGGGAACCGGGGAAGAGAACAAAGATTCTCTTTGTAAAAGAAAACCTAAGTAAAGATTTATGAAAATTTTTGAATTTTTAAAAGAATTACGTTAACAAAACTTGAACTTAGATTCCTTCCAAGGTTCCCTACTATTTTATGAACAATTCGTTTAAGTCCATTAAGTAAACTAACAACGAGATTTACTTCTCAAAGCAAACTTCATCATATCATTATAAGATTCTTTATTAAGAAATACAAAGTACTTTCATTTCAATTTTCCATTTAAAACCATCTATATTCCTAAGTAACCTTTATGAACAATATAACTTTTAAAGAAAATAGAATCATCTAAATCATTTGATACATTACAAATATTACATTTGTTTTTCAATAGCTTTTCACTTAATCAACAATAATGAGAAACATACTACTTTACTTGGAATGTTACAAAATCCTTTTCTTTTCAACATACATCATATACATAAAGTTTGTGCTTTCCCTTTTTTCTTTTTCCTAAGTCTAGCCATTCCAAATACATCATTTTGAAATACATTAATGATTACATTACATTCATCTCCTCTTGGGAGGTAACAATAAATTTACATCATGAAAGATAAATTCAAGTCTTCATTATTCAAAACTGGAACACTATGCAAGCATGAATCCATAAGCACTGCATCCGCAAAAGATACCTCGATAAAATATTTACCACCCAACCACATGGATACCAAAAGGACCACTCCTCTGTGCTAGGAGATAAACACCAAGGTCCACAAAGAAGGGATAGCTAAGCCATACCTAGGGTTGGGTAATCTTTCCCAAATAGAAAATAGAAAGAAGATCAAAGTATAAATATTTTCCCAAAGGTTCTAAGGCTTGGTAGAAACTCTAAGCAAAAACCTAAGTGAGTGTCATTGCATAGCCCTCACTCCTTGGGTTGTCCTGCTACTAGCCACTCCGGGCCCCGGCCTCCAAGTAGGCACATGTGGAACCAAATGTCTTTCGTACAAACAAGCGCCATTCGATCGTACCTACACATAGGTACCTTCTCCCACTCTCATCCATAGCCTTTACTAGCACTAATGGCATGGGCGAGGTATATATTAATATTTTTAGTGTTTGAACCCATTCCCATAAGTTTTAATTAAATTATCACTTGTTAAAAATGACTCTCAGTCAGTTATCCTAGTACTAGCCACTTAGGGCCTTGACCCCACACTGAGAGCCACTCACTTGGTGCTTGTTAGGTTTTCTACCCTTAACCCACACATCAAAAATACATCATACATGTAGTAAAACACATCATAAACACATTTAAGAACTGCATCAAAGAATAGAAAATAATAAGATAGTTTGGGGATGTTTAGGAAAATTAGGAGTGTTTAGGGAGGCCTAGATCAGTCATGATCCTCCTAGACAATCTTAAACCCTAATACTGCTTCCTACACACACCCTAACCCTATTTAAGCACCTAAATGCACCATGTGTCCTCCACCAAACAAGTAATGAACAATTATAGTTTATACAAAAATTTCATATAATTTACACAAAATTCCATATGCTTGAAATTTAACTAAGTCTTAATTTTTCTAGAAATCTCAAAATTAGAAGTTGCATCTTAACTCCTATGAAGCTGAAACCTATCTCAAACTTCCTGAAAGGTACCTAATTTCTTTATACAAGTATAAATTAAAGTATCGTAACTTATAAATAAACTCAATGTTGTACTATGTTCTACTTGTACAAATATTAAATCATCTAATTTCTGCCTAACCCTAACCCATGCGCATTGTTTTATGGCATAAATCCTGTGTGTATTGTTTTATGACAGAGAAATGAATTCATGTTATACTTCTATAATTAGATGGCATAAAACAATAATACACTTACGGTTGACAGAATAGCAACGTATATTTCTATACACAGTTGACAGAATAGCAACGACAGACATAATTACAATAAGGTATAAACGCCTAATGCTATATTCATATAAACAAACTACTAACTTGGGATTATATACAAACCCTAATCCACACACAGGATCATAATAATACTAACTCGGGATTAAATAAACAATGACAGATTACAAATGACAGGTTAGGAATGACAGATTAGAAGTGACATATTGCAAACCCTAATCCAAACATGAGAGATCAAAATCTGATTATAAAGGTAGATAAAATGGAAATGCTATGGATTCTCCAGACTCTTACAAATGCAAGTAGTTTTCATATTCATAATGCATAGGAAGTAATTTGTATTTGATATATGTGTTGGAAATATAGATGGAGTAACTGAGAGGGGGGGTGAATTAGTTAATCCACAAAAATATTACCACAGATCCCTTAGATGTCTTATTAAATCATTTGCTACTGTCACTTGGTAAACATACAGAGAAATGTTGTAACTCGGTTATTGCAGTGGGTATTAATTATAACTATTCTTAAGTATTCATCAGTGATTAACATGCATGCTTAAAGAAAATAACATGAACACAAGAGACACCAGATTTAACGTGGAAACCCAATATGGGAAAAACCATCAATGTAACTAGTTACTGTTTTTCACTCTT
Organism: Chamaecyparis obtusa; assembly: GCA_027943335.1. Taxonomy (NCBI): domain Eukaryota; kingdom Viridiplantae; phylum Streptophyta; class Pinopsida; order Cupressales; family Cupressaceae; genus Chamaecyparis; species Chamaecyparis obtusa. The sequence continues at coordinate 5,200,597 of BSBK01003718.1, read as the reverse complement.
CTGAAGTGATGCCCTGTTAGGAGCCAACCTGGTTAAAGGTTACAAAACACACTGTTAGGTGTGACCTTGTTAGAGGATTTAATCACCTTGTTAGGAGTGGCCTTGTAAGAGGTCTTTGAAACAATTCAATAGAACTGTCACCTTGTTAGAGGATTTACAAAATGGCTATTAAACCAACTCTGTTAAGAGATTTAGAAATCACTGCTACAATGGTAAGAAAGTAACAATGAAGTGACCTGAATAGTGATGCAACTGAATTATTGATTACAGATTTCTGTTCTGTTTCACTAGATCCTTCCTGATCAAATATATCTCTACTGCTTCTCAAGGATATCTAATCATCTTTCAAAATTCGCTCACACTTTTCTTCTTTTCCACTTGCACACTTTTAATTCACAACTTGACCTTCTATATATACTATTCGAATTGTCCATTCAGATTGTCAAGTCGGCACTAATAATAATTACAAACATTACTAATCATTACAACAGTCGACTAGGATAAACAAACTTTATTTCTCAAATTGACAAAATTCTTTACTGGGCCGACCTTGCTCGGTAAACACTACTCCGAAAAGATTTCCTTTGGTGACCAAGAGAACTCGGTAAGCACTGCAAATTCTGCAACATCATTAGGAGACCGAGTGAACTCGGTAAACACTAACTTTCCTTTGACGCCCGAAAGATCTCGGTAGACACTGAAAACTGCCTACTGACCGACTGAGCTTGGTAAATACTTGGAACTGATTTGCTGACCAACTGAGCTTGATAATGATATGACATTTGTGTGACATCAAAGACAACACATAATTAATCCAACAATCTCCTTCAGACAATTGTATCCAACAATCTCCCTCTTTGGCATTGATGGCAACACAACATGTCATAGCACAATGAAATTTCATAGAAAACATAGAATAAGGAACATATCCTTAGCTTCATTTTGATTCTCACCTATGAGAATTCCCTCTATCAACAAACTTCACTTTCTGACTGAAAACTCTCCCTCTTAGAAATCTTAAGAAATTTCATGAAATATGACAGCAAACTCTCCCTCTTTGACAACACATGCCAAAGACAACACATACCAGGTGAATAGCAATGTACCTTGAGTACTGATTCATATGCAATGATTCCTTGACTAAGCTGCATCAACTGACTGATCTTCAATATGCTCTGGTTGATGCATCACTAAAACTTTATGTAGTGAGCCTCAGATAGGGGAATGACCCCTAACTTATCTCAGATACAAGAATGCATCCTTAGGTAGTGGCTTGGTGAATATATTTGCAATCTGTTCTTTTGTATGAATATATTCCAATCTGATTTCCTTGTCCTGCACCAATTCTCTGACAAAGTGATATTTAATAGCAATGTGCTTGGTTTTGGAATGCATTACTAGATTTTTTGAAATATTTATTGCACTTGTATTATAACAAAACATAACAACTGGTTCTTTGATTTCAACCTTCATGCCTTCCCATAACTGTTTAAACCAAAAAATATTAGAGCAGTTTACTGCTATAGCAACATATTCTGCTTCTGTTGTGGATTGGGATGTGCAATTTTTCTTTTTACTAGTCCAAGATACTAACCTCTTGCCAAGAAAGAATGCTCCACCACTTGTACTCTTTCTGTCATCAATGTTTCCTGCCCAATCAGCATCAGTAAACACTTTTAAGTCCAGATTGCCTCCAAATTTATACCATAAGCCATAATCTTCAGTACCTTTCAAGTACCTCAAGATTCTTTTGATTGCCATCATATGATTTTCTCTGGGTTTTGCTGAGAATCTTGCTACTATACCAACTGCTAAGGCAATATCAGGCCTTGTATGAACTACATACTGTAATTTTCCAATCATTGATCTGTATAAGGTCTGATCTACTTCTTTTGAATCATCATCTTTGGTAAGCTTCAGTCCAGTACACATGGGTGTACCAACTAGTTTTGAATCTTCTATACCAAACTTAAGTATTTCCTTGATGTATTTAGACTGAGTAATGTAGATATCATTCTTGCTTTGCTAAATTTGAAGACCAACAAAGAACTTTATTTGACCAAACATAGAATTTCAAATTCTTTTTTCATTTGTTCTAAAAACTCTTTGCACTGATCATCATTACCTGTAAACACAGTATCATCCACAAATATTTCTGCCAAAACAATTTTGTTATTTGGTCCTTCCTTGATGTACAAACTACTGTTATCATTAGCTCTTTTGAAATCAATCTGAATAAGATAGTTATGTAATCTTTCATACCATGCTCTAGAGGCTTGTTTCAGACCATACAATGCTTTGTGTAACTTGCAGACCATATTCCTTTTGTCTGGATCAATAAAACCTTCAGGTTGCTCAATATAGACTTCTTCATCAAGAATACCATTGAGAAATGCAGATTTTACATCCATCTGATATACCTTAAATTCTTTATGTGCTACATATGCAAGTAGAGTTCTTACACCTTCTAATCTTGCAACAGGAGCAAAAGTCTCACCATAATCTATGCCTTCTTCTTGAGAATATCCTTTACATACCAATCTAGCTTTGTTTCTTGATACTTGACCATCTTCATTCAACTTATTCCTGAATACCCATTTTGTTCCAATTACATTTTTGTTTTTAGGCCTAGGTACAAGAGTCCATGTATTGTTCTTCTCTATTTGTTCTATTTCTTCATTCATAGCCTCAATCCAACTTTCATTTTCCAATGCATCTTTGACATTTCTAGGTTCGAAATCAGCAAGTAAACATGTACCTTTTAGTTTACTTCTTGTCATAGTACCATTTGATTTGTTCCCAATAATTTGATCTGGTGTATGATGCCTCCTGACATACTTGGCCAATACAGGTTCCTTGCCTCTTGAATGAGTTACATTGTCATCTTGTTGAATTTCAGGTTCAGGTTGCTCGGGCTCGGTAGATACTTGCTCGGTAGCTTCAGACTGAGACTTGGTTCCTTGTGACTTAGTTTGAACTTCTTCTTGTGACTCGGTTACTGTACTGGGCTCGGTAGATGTAGACTCCTTATTGATAGATGTGTCTGAAAATGTATCAAGTTCAATGTAAACAAATCTCCTGTAATCCTCTGGTTCCTTTTTGCTTTCTTCTTCAGTCTTTTTTGCAAACTCATCAACTTTCACATGTGCACTTTCTATGATTTTGTGAGTAGACAAATTCAAACATCTATATGCCTTACTCTTGCAAGAATATCTCAAAAATATTCCTTCATCACTTTTTACATCAAATTTTCCTTTTCTAGATTCTTTTAAGATGTAACATTTACTACCAAATACTTTTAGGTAGCTTACATTGGGTTTATAGCCATACCATAACTCATAAGGAGTTTTGAATGTGTCTTTCCTCAACTGTACTCGGTTTAAGGTATGAATTGCAATGCTGATAGCTTTCTTCCAGTATTTCATAGCAATGTTCTTTTCAATCATTAAAGTCCTTGCACAATCCATGATAGTTCTATTCCTCCTTTCGGCTATTCCATTCTGCTTAGGAGTTCTTGGGGCTGATACCTATCTTTTGATTCCTCTTTCAATGCAAAAATTATTGAATTCATGGGAGATGAATTCACCACCTCTGTCTGATCTCAAACACTTCATTCTTTTCCCTGTTTCCTTTTCTACTCTTGCCAAATACCATTTGAACTTCTCAAATGCTTCTGACTTTTCTCTTAGATACATAACAGTCATCATTCTAGAGTAGTCATCAACAAAGAGAATAAATAATTTTTCTCCAGTATAGCTCTCAATTCCAATGGGTCCACATAAATCAGTATGCACAATTTCCAAAATATCTTCAGACTGATAGTTTTTACTTTTAAAGCTAGTCTTCCCCATTTTTCCAATCTGACAATTCTTGCATAGACCAACATCAAGTTTCTTCAAAGTAGGAATGCCTCTTACTTTCTTGAATTTTCTTATTTTCACCATGTTATCAAAATTTACATGACATAACCTTTTGTGCCATAACCAACTTTCTTCAATTTGAGCAACAAAACATGAGCATTCACCAAGATCAAGATAAAACAAGTTACCTTTGGTTTGTTTGCCTGATCCAATCAGTTTTCCTTTGTCATCCAACAGTCTTGCTTTGCCATTCATGAATTCAACTTTGAATCCAATGTTGATTAGCTGAGCTACACTTAGAAGATTATGCTTTAGTCCTTCAACCCAATATGCATTATCACATATAAGTTCTTTGGTTAATGAGATTCGTCCTCTTCCTTTTATAGAACAAGGTTCATTGTTTCCAAACCTTACATTTCCACCATCATAGTCTTCAAGGTGTTCAAACTTTGTTCTATCACCAGTCATATGATGTGAACATCCACTATCTATGATCCATGTATCATTTTTGCTTATATGAGAGATAAGTGCCATCTCATCTTCATCATCATCAGATTCATCTTTTATAGCAATGAAGACAATTTCTTCTTCACTATCATCAAAATCCTTAGCCAAAAAACATGTTTTCTTACCTTTATCCTTGAATGATTTGAAATTCTTCTTGCCATTGTACTTGTGACCTTTCTTCTCATCCTTGCTTTGCTTGTTTGGGCACCTAGCTGCAATATGACCAATTTCTTCACATGAAAAATAGATTAAGGGAGTTTTACCTTTGTATTTACCTCTGCCTCTAGTATATTTCTTTGCAAGTAATGCTTCAATAACTTCAAGATCACTATTAGAACTTTCCTCTGATTCTTCTTCACTCTCTGATTGGATTTTCTTTCCCTTCTTAAGTGAAAGTTTGGCCTCAAATGTTGATTCAATATTTTTGGAAGTTGGAACATAGTTGTCATAGTTATCCAACTCAAAAGCTATCAATCTTCCCACTAAGGCATCCAAAGTTATATTGTGATTTTGTTCACATCTTCTTTCTTGAATAGCAGATACTCTTATTGCATAGATAGGAAGTAATGTTTTGAGAACCTTACTTATAATAGTTTCATCATCAATTGTTCCTCCAGAAGCTCTGATTGCACTAACACTTACCTTGATCCTTTCAACATATTTTGCAATGTTTTCATCTTCTCTCATTTTCATCTGATCAAACTGTCCTCTTAGGCTTTCTGCTTTGGCTCTCTTCACATTTTCATCACCACCATAAATTTTCTTCAGCTTGTTCCACATTGCAAAAGCAGTTGTGCAGTCTTTGATCTCATCAAATTATTTATAGCTAGGAGTTGATGCAATGTCTATCATCATGGTGTTATGGTTCTTTTTCTCTGCAATGTCTTCAACAGTTAATGTGCCAGTAGGAACTGTATATTCTTGATCAAGATATTTGCATCCTGAATCACCAATGGAAGCCAGATGAAGTCTCATGAGACCTTGCCATGTTGAAAAGTTATCTCTATTAAGCCTTGGAATTTCTCTCTTGTAAGACATCCTGATCTTTAGCTCAGGTCCTTGAAACCCTTCCTGCAAGCACCAAAAGCTCTGATACCAATTGTTGGAAATATAGATGGAGTAATTGAGAGGGGGGGTGAATCAGTTAATCCACAAAAATATTACCACAGATCCCTTAGATGTCTTATTAAATCATTTGCTGCTGTCACTCGGTAAACATACAGAGAAATGTTGTAACTCGGTTATTGCAGTGGGTATTAATTATAACTGTTCTTAAGTATTCATCAGTGATTAACATGCATCCATAAAGAAAATAACATGAACACAAGAGACACCAGATTTAACGTGGAAACCCAATATGGGAAAAACCACCAATGTAACTAGTTACTATTTTTCACTCTTCTGAAGTGATGCCCTATTAGGAGCCAACCCGGTTAAAGGTTACAAAACACACTATTAGGTGTGACCTTGTTAGAGAATTTAATCACCTTGTTAGGAGTGGCCTTGTAAGAGGTCTTTGAAACAATTCAATAGAACTGTCACCTTGTTAGAGGATTTACAAAATGGCTGTTAAACCAACTATGTTAAGAGATTTAGAAATCGCTGCTACAATGGTAAGAAAGTAACAATGAAGTGACTTGAATAGCGATGCAACTCAATTGTTGATTATAGATTTCTATTCTATTTCACTAGATCCTTCCTGATCAAATATATCTCTACTGCTCCTCAAGGATATCTAATCATCCTTCAAAATTCGTTCACACTTTTCTTCTTTTCCACTTGCACACTTTTAATTCACAACTTGACCTTCTATATATACCATTCGAATTGTCCATTCAGATTGTCAAGTCGGCACTAATAATCATTACTAATCATTACAACAGTCGGCTGGGATAAAAAAAACTTTATTTCTCAAATTGACAAAATTCTTTATTGGGCCGACCTTGCTCGGTAAACACTACTCCGAAAAGATTTCCTTTGGTGACCGAGAGAACTCGGTAAGCACTGCAAATTCTGCAACATCCTTTGGAGATCAAGTGAACTTGGTAAACACTAACTTTCCTTCCATACTTTCCTTTGACGCTCGAAAGATCTTGGTAGACATTGAAAACCGCCTGCTGACCGACTGAGCTCAGTAAATACTTGGAACTACTTTGTTGACCGACTGAGCTTGATAATGATATGACATTTGTGTGACATCAAAGACAACACACAATTAATCCAACAATCTCCTTCAGACAATTGTATCCAACAATATGATCATAAGAAAAATAAAGACACAATAATATATAACATTCTCAAGCATACAGAGAAAGCATTCAATCATACTTTAATCATTTCATATTACAAAGGAGAGTAATTAACTCTCAGGATGAATTCTAACCTGGAGTCCTGCGTGGATTCAGTTGATGAAGAAGTATCCAATCCTCTCAAACTTTTCCAACACTCCTTCAAATCCTCCTGGATGCAATCTCCAGCCTCTACCCGTAACAATCCAAATACCAAACTCAAAGAACAATGGATTCTCTACTCACGAATATAATTTTTCTACAAACATAATACTCCTCTTATTATTATTCCTTCTCGAATCAACTCCTATCTAACACCCTTTCACACAGGAAATCTTTCCTGTATATAGATTGGAGAATGTGGTTGCACGGGTAATCCAACTGGTGCAACCATCCCAACCATCCATCCATTAATAGTTAGGCTTAAATAATATTATTAAAGCCTTTCCCGGAAGAGATATAACTATACTTATCTATTACCATAATCAAATTTATGTTTCCTTTATTTTAAGGAAGGTAATAGTAATTATTATTTATAACACATTTACCATACCATTAACTTATTTAATTATTTATTAATATAACACAATAATTACTTACTCACCAATAATTATATAAATATATGTATGCATATGCATATGTGTGCACCCATATGCCTATGTGTACATATATTATTATTATAAAACATATTATTTATTCATACACTAATCCATATTCTTTACAAAATATAATAGTGATATATATATATATATATATATATATATATATATATATATATATATATATATATATATATATATATATATATATATATATATATATAAGATGAAACATACCACTATTATTAAAATACTTATTATTATTGCCATTGGCATTTTATTATTACGAATATTATAAAATAATATCATAGAATCCTTTATTATTATTGATATTAAAATCACAAGATTTGATCACATACCAACTTATTCCTAACAAGATACACTAGTACATAAGTAGCTATTAATAAAGATAAATTACTAAATCATACCCTCAAATGAACAATAATTCACATCAATAATCTACTAACAAAATTGAACATACCATGAAGACAATTAGAGCTACCATACTCAAAACCTCTTACTCAATGAATGCAAAAGACTAGAAACCAACTACAAGATCCACAAAACCAATAAACTGAGAGGACACAAAAATACATCACCCACACAAGGGACTGACTCATGAACTCCCCACCTAAAGGTAAAAGGATCAGAGGTAGGGTTCCTTCTTGTGGAACCTGGTGATATCTTCGTAACAACAACAATGATTGAGGATTTTGAGGGATCGCTCACACCTGTAAAGCCAAGTGGAGATGATACTCGGTACTTGCACTCCTACATCACCAAGAAGAGATACATGGATACATATGGATATACATACAAATTAGATATAAGCAAGCAGATGATCGGGATTGATACAACGTGTGGACCTCAACTAAGTGAGTAACTATGACTTCGTCTTGAGTCATGAAAAAACATCAGCCACATATTCATGAAACATAAAACATCATGATAATGGTTATATTCAAATCCTTGGGTTAGATCCATAAAACATATAAAAATAGATAATTTTCTAATCTCATAAACATATAAATGATAACTGTAAATGAACATATCAATCATCCGATAAACATATCATCATCCACAAAACATAAATGTAAATGTATAGTTCTAACCATCATAATAGAATTTCCAAGTATCATCATAGGAGAGGGTATTACAATGAGTAAGGATGCTTTGTAGTACGAGCAAACAAGGCCAGTGGGCCAAAAACAAGCCAAAAAGACCTAGAAAGCTCCCATACGAGTGATGGGTGGTCTTAGTATGAGTCAAGGTCCTTGCTCATATGAGAAAGTATCCCAAGGAGTTTACTTGTATGAGTATTCACCTAGAATAGGATGAGTTTGCTGAAAACATGAGTTTTTTGCTTGGAAAACCCTAAAAAATGTAGTTTGAAGGTGTGTAGGGTCCCACCGGGCGTGCCAAAATGTGATTAGTGCAAACCTATTTTGTCTTGAAAGGAGTAGAGATTCAAGCATTAGTTTATGAGCATATTCCTAACTTATAGAGAAAACTATTTGCAAAGACACTCAGATAGAGCTTAAACGACAACACCTTGTCACCGTTTGATTTGCTCTCACTTTAGGGATGTGGGTGTGCTCTCTATTCGCATGGAGCATGTCCCTAATGATGATTAGGGGGGATTAGGATGGATTAGGTACTATGAGAACCTCATAGTGGCACAAAAAAGGTATAGAACACCTAATTTTCCCCTAAGGCCTCAAGGATCCAAATGATGCTCAAATGAAGATTAGATGCAAGGATGATTATGATAGATAGATTTTAATACAAATGAAAGATGATATGATGCTATATGCTATGCAAAAAAATGAAAGAAACTATGTTCAATCCATTATTCTAAGCTAAGATGTGCTAGAAAGCTTGAGAAAAATAATGAAATCTAACAATTAGGATTGATTATGCTAAGTCTAGAAGTAAATGAGCATGATAACAATGCATTGAAGATAAAAATTAAGCTCATACTTTGCTCTTGGAAGGAGGAGTATTTATAGGATTTGGGAAGGGCTTGGGTTAGGAGGATGAGTTAGAGTTTGAGGTAAGGTCTGGGGTAGAGTTAGGGGTATGGTAAGGTTTACCTTCGGTTAAGGGTTTCTCACACATGTGTGAGAAACACTAGGGAAGTGTCAAAAGGGGAACATGTGTGGAAGAAGAGACATGGGTCTCTTTATGAGGCTATAAGAAGCCTTAAAGAGTGTGTAAAAGGCTTTAATGAGTCTATAAGGGTCATAAATGGATGAGTTTGACCAAAAGTCAATGAGACTTGGATTAGCTTAGGAATGTAGGAAACATCTCCTAAATGGGTTTAGGGAAGGTTTAGGAAAGATTAGAAGGGTTTAGGAAAGGCTAGAAAGTTCTAGGGTTTTGAGGCTTTAAATAAATATGAAATTTATTTAGGGATTGTGACATCATTTATTGAATATTGATTCAATAGAGGAAAATTATTCAAATTTGATTTAAATGCTTTGGGGAAAGATTCTTTAATTAAATATGTTTAATTAAAAATAAAGGGATTTAATGGCATAAAAATATATTAATTAAATAATTAATTAATTAGAAATGATGATGTCATCAGGGTTTTTAGAAAGATAAAAATACTTTTATTTTCTAATGAATTTTTAGGTATCTACAAACCTATTATCAAGATTTGACTACATTAAGTTAATGTCCTAGAATGTGTCGGATATCTTGATACTGAATTGTTGTGTTATCACTAAGTGTTGTATCAAGTTGTATTTGAGATTGTGATGACAATCATATCATGATTGAATCCATTAAATTGTTGTCCCAGACTGTGTCGGATATCATGATATTGAGATAGTTCTTGACTTATTATTATGATAGACTTCTTTAAATTGTTGCCCCAAAATGTGTCGAAAGTCATAATCTGTACGTCAAGATATAATACATGTGATATTAGAGACTTCATTGTCATCCTAGGATCAAGGCTATTACTTATTAGACTTCATTGAGTTGTTGTCAATGATTAGATAATGTACATTCCTGAAATGTATTACATGAGTATGAAAACTCTAATTGAAGTTCAAATCCTCTTTTGCTAAGAGGGAGTGTTGAGGAATAGCTTCATTCAATTTGAAACATACAAGTAAGTATACATATATATGTTGAATGAGAAACAATATATATAATCATTATTAATATTTCAAAGTTGATAAGATATATATCTATATGATAATGGACTTGTTAATATATCAAGTGAACCAATTCATATTAAAATGACTGATCGTATTATCGGGAAACCCGATCCATGCTCATGACAAGTAATATGAAATAAGAAATATGAATATCGGTTGTTATCACTGATAGTAATATAACAGTTGTTATCTTTAGTTAATGGCGATTAAGATTAGTGGTATGTCTACATATGGACATGACCCTATGTGGCATAAGCCACGTATGGTCATGTCTCTACGCAGACATATATATATATATATATATATATATATATATATATATATATATATATATATATATATATATATATATATATATATATATATATATATAGTCATATGCTTGTTGTGGGAAATCATCAATCACAGTATATGTTATTACCACAACAAGCATATGAATTATATAATCTCTACAATTATATTATTTGATGAATTATGTAAATGTCATGATAAATATCAGTTTGAGATAAATTCTGTAAATAAAATAATTAAAGAATATTAATTTCTCTATAATAAGATCCAAATTTCTTAACACCCCTTCTTCCATTTGTAGCTACCAATACTCTTCCATGCTTGGTAAAAATATTATAATTATAATTTCTATGATTTTTTTATAGTCTATGTGATTTAGTTTGCATGCTTTTGAAAATGTTGAGCTAGAAACATCCGTTTTAAGTTTCTGATGAACCCAAATTTCAATGACACTAATGATGATCTTCATCATGATAAGTAAATGAAGAGTAAATAGTTATTTTGATAAGAATTATCTAAAGTTGTTTCAATTTCATTTCAAAACTATTCAAATTCTTTCAATTTCTATTTAACTTCATAGATTTCATAGTAATTTTGTACTGTCTGACATTTCCCCCTCGCATCTACAGAAAATAGAACCAAAGACTCTCAAAACAAAGGATGCTTTAAAAAATAACATTAATTGTGAGGTTGCAGGTTCAACCATACTAGACTGCCCCCCATGCTTGTGGATAATGCTTGCCTTACACATGAGTTACAATGAACTTCAAATGCACCGTTACAGAATCATGTCCCAATGCTTATTGTTGCATGTGCAAGGGCAAGATTTTTCCTATTCCTTCCTTACGTCTGAGGCCTTAAATTTACGAGTATAGATTATGAATCTTGTGTTGTATCATAGCATGTAGCCAAAATTTGTATTGCACAAATGACTTATTATTAAAAGATTTTATTTTTTACATTTTTGAGGTAAGATTTATGTAGCAAAACTTGTCTTTGTATTTAGTCATTTCCCATCACTAGCACTACCAATATCAATTACAAGATTGAAATATTTTTTAAACTAAAAGGGTTTCATAAACTATCAATGTACATATTTTTTATGATTGTGCATGTGTTAGAATTTTTTAATTATGTTTTTGCTTTCATTTTCCATTTCCATCAATATATTGAATAGTTTCAACAATAGCAAGCAAAGTCACATTCTTTTAATGACCATTTTTTAATGAAGATTAAATATTCATTGGTCAATTTTATAAAGTTTTCTTATATATTAAAAGATGATGTTTGGGGATATCAAATTTAAATAATTTTTAGTATTCATAAAATATGAAAATAGAAATCTCTTTGATTGAATAAAATAATTTATATTTTTAGATTTAAAGAATCTTTAGTATTGAAAAAAAAAAAAAAATACATAAAAATAGCAATCTAGAATGAAAGGAAAATCTAAAAGAATCTTTTTTGTTGTTGTGACGGACAAGAATCAACTTATATAGACATAATAAAGAACATATACAAAAATATATTATATTTGAAGTGTATATATATGTGCTTTAATTGTTTTGTTTTGTTTTTTGGCAAAAATTTATATTTATATTAATATTACCTAGTTCAAAGGGCTCCTGGAGAAAGAACTAGTAAAGAAAACTCTGTTTGTTGCCCATATATTTACATAAAGAGCATCAGATGCTCAAAAAAGTATTTTTAGACTACCCAAAGCTCCCAAGGTCGAAAGACGACCAGCTAAAAAATAATCCCCCGAACAAAATGGCAGAATACATCTGCATTACAATATGTTCCAAAATTTTATGAGACTACCCAAAGAAAAACCCCAGCCATTATGAAGGCCGAATTACAATTCCAATCCCCCTAATAAAACCCTTTACATTGAAGCACATGACAAGTGCTAAAATATATTTACAATGAAAAGTGAACCCTTGTAAAAACATTATTGACAACTGTCAATCAATGTACTTTAAATAAAACATTAGAAAAGTTGGTACAAATTATATTGAGGGCCCCTACGAGAACAAAACTAAGGTAGAGTAGAAATGTTGGTGGAAGGCCAGTAAGGTGAGATCAGTTGTCATCCCTACGTCTAAATAAGCCAATTGAAGGCTGCACGAAGAAACACCTGCAGGACAAAATTTGACAGGGCCAAAAAGAGATTGTACAACAAAACATGTTATAAACATCACGACACAAAACCCCCAAAACCAAAGTGTGAGGGCGGAGACAAGAACAAAGAGCTCCAAAGTTGGTCGACTTGAGAAACAAGCAAATCCCCCGAAGCCAAAGATGCATGAGGAGATACCAAAGCACAGGTAGATGGTGGTGATACCAGGATATGAATAGGGGAGGAGCATGAACCAACTGACAATGGAGCTGGAGAGATAACAGGAGCTGGTAATGAACCCGAGGTACTACCAAGTGTAATATCATCCAACATGGGAGAAGCCAAACCCAAATTTGCAGCACGAACATGTGATAATAAAGCAAGCAAAGCATATGTTTTTGCAAATGCTTTTCCTCTATGCCCCGCATCAAAAGGGGTATTGTTAAGCAGGTGATCCAGAGGCATAATAGTAGAAGAAGTGATGCACTCTTTAATAGCAGTAAGCAACATAATATATTTATCAAAATTAAAAAAAAGGTGACATGGGGATACACCTCCAATATGAGCATCCTCTAACCAGAAATTATACTTTTGTATTGCTAGGAGCAAACCATTTTCTTGAAGGAATTGTGGATGAATAGCCCAATTCACGATGGATACCAACAAAGTCCAAGATTGAGATAAATCCAAGATATTAGAGCAAAAGACCGAGACAATTTGAGAAGGAAAAATAATTCTTTTAAAGCGCGGAGATAAAACTAAATCACCAATCATTCTCCGAATACCCTGAGCACACTTTGAACAATGAATAATAAACATGGAAGCAAGGGCTTCATCAGTGATATTACCTTCGAATGACACTTCCAGAGCAGAACTTGAAAAATGAACACGGAGATTCAATGGTCTAAATTCATCAACAAATCTATGCAATGCCATGAGAACAAAACAAAAGATAAAGGAAGCTATGCTGCAAAAGAAGAGTTAGAATGACAAAAATGGAGCCAAGCCCGATTATAACCCACCAAAAACATCATGAAGTGCATTTTCCCATACCAAACCATGAATGAATCAAGTACCAGCTATAAGTTTCATACATAATAAATCAATATCCAGCATGGTCCTTACGAAAGTGGTTAAGACTAACTCATGCGAGCCGAATCATGAAGATGTCACCTAATCTAGAAATAAATAACACATGAAAGATGAAGAGAAGAAAAGAAATATAACACATGTGAAAGGTATTAAACCATAGACATAGCATTAATTATTCCTAATAACAAAGATCAAATGAGACATGAAAAGATTGGTATGGCACACATGAGAGAATATAAGCAGATCTTTCGTAATCATGATCCATTAGTCTCGTTCAACATATAAGATCTGAATATTATGAAAGATAGTTAAGATGAATCAATTTTTATTAAATTAAAGATGGAAGGGTCACAGGTCGGGGTTACAAGGGGAGAAGGGTAGAGGATGTTAGAACCATCAGCACCAAAATTAGCTAACAAATCTGTTAAACAATTTCCCTCTCTATATGTGTGAGTTAAAAAGCAGTCTGGAAAAGAGTCTAGAAGGGACCAGATCTGGGACAAAACATAGTGGACGTGCCTTGAAAAGGAAGCTCTTTGAACACATGCATTAATAATAACTAAAGAATCACCTTCGACATGAAGGAACTAGATATTTAGCTTCTTAGTAGTAGAGAGACCATATAACAATGCAAGAGCTTCAGCTATATTATTAGTACCTGAAGGGATAGGGCAAGCCTCAAAAGAAATAACTAAACCAAGGTAATCACAAAGAACAAAACCAATCCCTGACTTACCTGGATTTCCTTTAGAAGAGCCATCAAAGTTTAGTTTAATAAAGTCATTTTGAGGGGGAGACCATTTAATTGAAGATCTAACATTATTTTTATCTTTGGGCATAAGGGGAAGGGAAGGGAAGGAAACACTAATCCCTGCCATTCGTTAACAACAAAATTATCCCAAGTGGAAAAACCCCGGTTACCTTTGAACTTATGGGTATAAGCATTAGTAACCTTAGCAATAGAATGATGAAGTCTCTTGAGGATAATATCAATGGTGGATGGGGTGTTACAAAAAATCCTTTTATTTCTCTCCCACCAGATTGCCCAAACAACCAAAGAAGGAGAGCAAATCCAGATAGAGGCAAACATAGAATTAGTGAACAAATATGGCCAAGATTGGAAGAGATCCCAAACAGTCATGGGGAGGGGCATAGGAAAGTCCAATTTTTTTAAAACAAAAGACCAACATTCTTGAGAAAAAGGATAATTAAGAAAGAGGTGGTCTGAGGATTCTTGATCCTGATTACACAAGACACAAGGAAAAGCATTTGTAATATTGAGTCTAGCCAATTTGTCACTCGTAAGGACTTGTTTCTTCAGAACAAGCCAAGAAAAACAACCTACTTTAGGGAGAACTAATTTTTGCCAATAGAAAATAAAAGCCCTCTGCCTTGAACTATTATTTTGACTATTCTGAATTCTCTCATAACCCAATTTGATCATGTAATTACCATCCAAAGATGGAGCCCAAAAAAGATGATCAGGAGATCTAGACATGAAAATAATGAGAAGAGAGAAACTGATTTGCAATAATAGACTCCTAGGGAGAAATAGGCAGAAGGGAAAAGTCAATCCATATGATTAAACCAGTATGAATTGACACTGCTGATACATAACTAGAAAAATTAAAACCCCACAAGGAAGAAGCCACTTCCCAGATGTTTAAGAAAGGTTGGAGAGTGCATAATGGTGACAAACCATTCCATGAGTCAAGCCAAAATTTAACTGAGTCACCATTATGAACTTCCCATGAAATAGAGGATGTAACAATGTATCTAGCTTTCATCATAAAATTCCAAATGCCCGAGCCTTTTGGGGGATCAAGAACAGATTGAATTCTGGATGAATCTAAACTATCAATATATTTCTCCTGCATTAAACGACACCATTTAATACTAGGTTGGGAAAATAGTTTCCAAACCAATTTTCCACCAAAAGCTAGATTTTGAGATGCTAAGTTATGAAGGCCCACTCCACCAGTAGATAAAGAAGAGGCCATATCTGAGAGTGACACAAGTGGTATTTTCCTTTCACCTGTCATGTTGGCAGTCCAAAAGAATTCCCTGATTAGTTTGTCAATCTAATTAATTACTGACTTCGGGGCTTGAAGAACCGAAAAATAATAATTGGGAATTGTTGATAAAACTATTTTGATTAACAAAATTCTCCCAAATAGAGAAAGCCACCTTGCTTTCCAAGCCAAAACCCTGGACTTGATACAACCAATGACCGATTGCTAGTAGAGTGATTTATTAGAGCCCAAAAAAAAGGGGACTCCTAAATAAGTAGAGGGCAGTTCATCCATAGGGAAACCAAGGACATCAACAATCCTTTGAGCTAATGATGGTTGCATATTAAAAAGGTAAACCTTAGATTTTTGAGTATTAAATTTTTGACCACATGCTAAATAATATAAATCTAAGACTTTCTTAACTTGTTTAGCCTCTGAAATGGAAGCCTTACCAAAAAGCAATGTATCATCAGCAAATAATGAGTGTGTAACCGAAATAGAAGTATTTGGGATATGGATACCAAACCATAAGCCTGCAGCATGGGATGCATTAATGGCTCAACTAAGAGACTCAACCATAATAATGAAAAGAAAGGGAGACAAGGGGTCTCCTTGCCTAACCCCTTGGGAGGATGGAAAAAAACCAGCAGGTGCCCCATTAATTAATATAGAAAAATGAGCACCAGCTATACAGGCCTTAATCCATTTACACCATTTTTTTGAGAAACCAAATCTTGACAAAACTTTTAACAAGAAAGACCAATTTACCCTGTCATATGCCTTCATCATATCCAACTTAATGACAAAAGAAGGGATGGAATGTGAATTAATTGAATGTAGGGTTTCATGAGCCAAAATAGCCCCATCTGTGGTGTCCCTACCAGGGACAAACCCCCCTTGCTCACGAGAAATGATTCTTGGGATAATATGTTGAAGGCACAAATAAATGGCTTTAGTAACAATTTTATAAATTGTATTACAAAGAGAAATAGGAAGAAAATCAAAAAATGTTTGAGGGTCACTCATTTTTGGAATAAGCACAAGGTTTGTAGAGTTAAAACATTTCAACATAGCTGAATTCTTCCTAGACTCCTCTAGAACCGCTAATAGGTCAAAACATATAACATCCCAAGTCTTCTGAAAGAAGAGGCCTGTAAGCCCATCCGAACCAGGAGCCTTGTTAGAAGATAACGAAAAAACTACATTTCTAACTTCTTGCAAGGTAAATGGAACCATTAAAATTAGATTATCCTAGGGTGTAACCGAAGGAGGAATATGTTGAAGTATATCATCAAATTCATTACCAACAGATGACATAGACAAAGGGGGAGATAACAAATTGGAAAAAAATCTAACTCCTTGCTGCTTGATATTCTCAATATCAGAAAACATATTCCCATGCTCATCTTTTATGGAGAAAATTAATTTAACTACTTTTTTATGTTTGGCTGAAGCATGAAAAAACTTGGTATTTTGGTCCCCTGATTGTAGCCATAGCTCGCAAGACTTTTGTCTCCAATATTCTTCCTCTCTAGCACATAATTTAGACCACTCAGACTGAAGAGCTTTTTGTGATTCAAAAGATTGAGAGTATAATCCATTAGCTATGATATGTTGGTTAATTTTAGATAACTCCTTCTCTATCTTCTATTTTTGTTCAAAGAAGTTTTTAAAAACATTGATATTCCAAGCCTTGATTAGATTTTTGACAAATTGTAATTTAAAAAAAAAATGGAACATCTTGGTTCCATTCTCCCGAGGTGCAGATTGCCACCACTGTTTCAAAAGTAGATGAAAAAGAGGGTGTTTGAACCAAACCGATTCAAATTTAAAAGAAGATTTACGAAGGGTAGATAAGGGTGAACTAGACGATTCAATATGGAGTTGAATAGGGAAATGATCTAAATTTGAATAAGACAAAATTTCTAAAGATAAGGAAAAGTTTTCCAATTTCTAGAGATGGGAACCAAGAAATCTATCCAGCCTGACTGCTATCTGCAGAAAACCGGACCTACGATTTGTCCATGTATAAGAACCATTTGAAGGTATGATATCAAAAAGATCATTATCTAAGATAAAATTTTTAAAATCAAAAACCACTCGATTAGGATGATTAATTCCCCCTTTCTTATCATTTGGACCCAAAGTAGCATTAAAATCCCTAGCAAGAAGAAATTTGGAGGATGGTAATTGTTGAATAACATCAGTTAGAGATTTCCAGAGAAGCAACTTAGCAGGAGTAGACGTGGGGCCATAAAGGTTGATTATAAGAAAAGATAGGGAAAGATGCTTAACACTCAATAGCTGCCAATTAGAACCTGATTGAAGAGGAAATACCAAAATGTTCTTAGAGTTCAATAAGACTGCCAATCCACCTAAAGCCCCATTTGCAGGAACATAGGAACTTTCCCATAAGCCCCATTTAACTACTAAAGAATTAAAATTGTCAATAGACAACTTAGTTTCTTGAAGTAAAACAATGTCACTTTGAGAAGAATCGAGCCTTTTCTTAATTCTATTTCTCTTGTCAGAGGCATTAATGCCTTTGACATTCCACAAAAGGATTCTCATTGTGGACAAGGAGAACACTTAGTTCTCCTTGTCGAACATCTCTTTGAAGTAGGGAAACTTTTATCTAGCGTGGACTGAACACCAGTGTCTATTTCTTCCAAAGCCTTAGTTACTTTGGACTTCCTACCTCTAGTTTTAGGCGTATAAACCTTCATTTTTGGAGATAGAGGAGTCTGAAAAATAGATGCTTTATCCAACTGCTTGATCGGGGAATCTTTTTTATCATTATAAAGGGAAGATACAGGAAAAGGATCAGAATCCAGAATTGAGGAACAATCCTCAGTATTATGAGACTGGAATAAGTCATCCTCAGTAGTTGGAATCAAAGTAGGAGAAGGGTTTACAATATCATGAACAGGTGTAACAAAGGAATGCGAGAGGGAATCATCATGATCACTCTGACAATCTAAGAGGGGATGAGAAGATAACATAGAAGCATTATCATTTATATCCTTGTGAGGATTAATTTGAAAATTCACAGCTGAAATAACTTCTGTGGCCATTAAATCAGCATGTTCCAAAGTTAACTTATGGAATTTGAGTGGATCCCCGAAAAACATCAACTTATTAACAATGGAATCCATCAATGAAGAATCTAGAGTCTTGGAATGAGATTTGGATACCGAGAAAGGATGTGACTAGATTAATGCTTGCATGAAATCAACTGCATTAAAAATAGAGGTAATTACTAGAAGATACCATCTTAGCATGCTAACAAAAGAGCAAATCAAATTGAAAGATAGGGCAGGAGATTGATAGACATGAACCACTTGATGTTCTGAATTTGATTGATCATTTAACTCATGAGAAGGAGACAAAGCCTCTTCATTTGGAAGAGGGACCTCATCCGAAAGCAAGGATTCGTTAATATTGGGAACATTTAGAGGTGAGCTTTCTTTTCATGCCACCTTAGAACATTTAGCAGGGAAAGCAGTATGATCCTCACACACAATTAAATTTGAGCTATTAGGATCCTTACACTGATTCGTAAAATGACCCAATAAATTAGCATAAAGCAAAACAGTCTTAGCATTTTGAATAATTTTTTTTGATACCAAGATCCCCATCTAGATTGCAATTCAATACCTTTGGGAAAAGGTTTAGAGGAGTCTGATAGAAGACAAACTCAAATAGATCTATGTAACTACTCAAAAGGAAGCAAATCATGCCGAATAAAGAATCCTACTTTATTTGCAATGACTTCAATAATATCAGTATCCCTATATTCAATTGGTAAAGCTGGCATCTCAATCCAATAAGGAATTAGGGCACATGCAGACTCATCCATCTTAAAATTAGGGCACCATGATACCAAGGAAATGCTGAAACCCTTACAAAACCAAAATTTAGAACAGAGAACATTATTTCGGGTAGAAGGTGAAGAAAAGATAGCAACAAAGAAATTGGCTTTGTGGTCCATAAAAAATAATTCACGTAAACTGGACCAATTCTCAAAAGCCCAATCACAAAAATCTAAAATAGGAATAAAAGAACAAATCTTACCAATTAGGGAAAATTCCAGCATGTGTGAAATCTGTGGTGCTAACAAACCATCTTCTAGAAAAAGCACCAATTCATAATTACTTACCTAATCCAAGGAATTATTATGCTGGTCCAAAGAATGCGCACCTGCTTGATGAAGATCCTTTTGATATAAAGGAAGTGAGCCAGAACTATGAAGATCCTTGTTATGAAGCAGTTTCGAATATGCGGGAGCTCTAGCAGAGGGAAGAAGAGGGGTATCAAGGATGCCCTTATGAACATAGTTATGGGGTGAGGAAACCCTAGGTTTAGAATGTGGGTGCTTATGAGGATGCGGTGGTTGAGGCTGAACATGAATGTTATTGGGGGAAGAAACAAAAGAGGGAGGCCGGATTAGCAACAAATTGGGCCAAGAATCAAAATGAGGAGCATTAGGGTCAAAATTTCCAATACGGATACCATTGATATCAGAAATGGGCATTGGTAAAAGAGGTCCCATGCATATGTCAAACAAAGGCCGAAAATGAGATTGGCGAGGAGGAGGGGGAGGGATCAAATTTCTTCCTCCAAATCTGGTAGATAAACCCTTATCTGCAAATCTTCCAAATTGAATTTGAGGGTTACCATTATTCTACATGAATTTTGAGTTCCCAATAGTCACCGAGGGTTGATGGAATCCACCATTTACTACCAAGCGAGCATCTTGTTTCCCAGGTTGATTGTGAAACCTCAATGGATTGAAGCCTTGCCTCATGATCCTCCTCTCCTACTTGCCTTGTCGCCTCCAGTGCTCCTGCTACAAATTTTCGCTCTTAAAATTTTTTCTCCCCATTTTCCTAAAAATATCTATTAATTATTGAGAGGACCTCAAAATATCTATTAATAATTAAAACTTTCAAACAACAAACCATTGAATTAAAACAAAATATGAACATATAGATACATAATAATTATATTATGTAATATTTTTATATTTTTTCTTCAATAAGAGGCCGAGGCCAAATGATTTTATTATATTATAAATAAAATTACATGTTTCTCCATTCAATGCGGGCACTGGTAGGAAAGAACAAAGAAGAAAACCTCCAGTCTAGCCCGAGACATTAGTCCAAATAATTAAATTACATAAAGAGGAATATGAAGACATTCCTTCAATTCAAATACAAATAAGTCAATTTTGTCTTCTAAGGATTGATAACCTACAACTGATTGAATATCTTGATGAGATGAATGGACAAGTAAAAGATAGTGATTGAAGGTCACTGAGTTGCTAAAGTGATATGTAAGACAATTAAATTAGTCAATGAATTGTTATTAATGTCAACTAGTTTTGATTGTACTTATCATGATGGTTACAAGCATCTAAAGAAGGAAAATGATAAAGGAATGAGTTATCTACATGAAGATGAGATGGATATGAAAGATATGGCTATGGTATACATTTGGTAACTTATTGATGAGTCTATGGCATCATGTTGTTGACTTGATTGTATTACATGATTTTGTTATGTATTGAAGATTAGAACTGAACAAGTTTATGTGGTCAGTAATTGAAGATTTATGTATACACCGAGTATTAACTGAGCATGTATTCACCGACACATTCTAGTATTGACTGAGTGGAAGAAATAAATAAAGTTTATAACAACTGAGTGAATTGTTGAGTTGGAAAATTGCTTATGATTTCGAGGTAGAAGATAAAGTTTGTTATGATGATCTAACGACTGACAAAATTCAAGATTGATCAGATGAAGGAGAATGAAATGTGTTATAGACATAACTGCCAAAGAAGGTTAAAGCGGAAAAATGAATGATGAAGATTAAGATGCAAAATCAATGGATGAAAAGAAAATGGTGTATGTTGTGTATTTAAAGAGACATGAGATTCATTATTGAGTATGGGTGATTATTGATACTGCAGGAGAATTCACGTGAAAATGATTGTTTCATGCACTGTTGATCAAACTAGTTGAAGAAAGAACCAAGTTGAACTGCAGACATTACCGAGCGTTAGAGAATTATTCACCAAGTGGAATGAAGTTGGAGGATATGAGGGATTGAATTGTTTATTGATCAGAGGATGTATTTTGAGCTTAGCATAGATCTAAAAATATGCAAATCTTAGTTGTATTTGAATCAAATCATTACTGTATCAGTTTAACCATTGTTACAGTAAAATCTCTTAACTGAGTGGGACTTAACAATCTTTTTGTATTTCAATATGACATTCGATGAATGTTGATTGTTTTCTTGTTGACCCCATAGTGAATGTTGGTCAAGGGAGAATTGTTAGTGATAAATCCTCTAACTAGGTCACACCTTACAGTGTGTATTGTAACTTTTAACAGGGTTGGCTCCTAACCAAGCTCACTTTAGAAGAGTGAATTATTTTTGGTTACCGGTCCCAGGTGGGTTTTCCCTTAACATGGTTTCCGCGTTAAAAATCTATGTGTTATGTGTATTTGATGTGTTAAATTGTTATTTTGCTTTACACACTTCATAACTTGATAGATCGGTAAATACAATATTGAATTAACTGTCAATCGATAGATGAAGAGAAAGATATTGAGAGCTTACCGAGTTGATTATTTGATTGAAAAGTTTGAATATATACATACTAAGAGATTTGAGACTGTAGGATAATTGGAATTTACTGATTCACCCCCCCTCTTAGCTATCTAACAATGATTTACTCTTCAAAGCAACTACTAAATGTACAATAAAGAATGAAATCTCTTGTATTTCTTGATAGGTATAAATCTTCTACCATAGTTTAGTTTACTTCTCCTTCAATGATTCCATGGTCCTACACACATATTAAAACCCCAACTTTTGCATGCTACTATTATGTTAGTTATTCTAACAAAACATATATTTATTTCGATGATACTCTATTATTTATTCACTATTTTATCAATATTTTAAGCGAAGCTTTCCTTTATAAGTGTAATTCTTATGAGAGCAAGGAGGATCCCATCACTAAAAATAAAACATATAACACTACTATTTGTTGATCCTTATTCAGATTAAGTCTACTAATTTTATGTTTACTCATAGAAACCATAGATCTATAATCATGTTAACTTCATAATCCTTATGGGATTATACCCACATTAATGCACATAAATTTTAATGAGTTTCTTTCTTAGTTTACTACCAATTAAACTCCTGCTACACCATATTTATTTTATAGCTATTTTCTTAATATATAGTTGATTCAACTTTCTCAGTTTTGATTTCTAACAAATTCTCTAATAGTTTTCCATTTTGTATATAGGCTATTCTCATTTGTTTGATGCTAAGAAGCCATATACTACTTGTGTCCATCTATGTGAATAGCTACCAAAACATAAGTAATGACACCTTCTTGGATTATACAACCATAAGAATACTAAAATTCAATAAAATATTCATGATTAAGACTCTATAAATCAGTCCCTTTTATCAAAGTAAACAAAATTATGTAGGCCCAAACCCACAACAAACAATATAAATATATCTATCTACACACAAACACACATATAACTATTAATTTATCTCAATATATGCATATCACAATGAAAGTGTGAGGATATATAAAGCCATACCTAAAGATGAGTACCCAAATACATAAATGTAAGAATAAATGTGTGTCCAAACATCATGTGCGAATCTATATAAATGAGGATATATATATATATATATATATATATATATATATATATATATATATATATATATATATATATATATATATATATATATATATATATATATATATATATATATATATATATATATATATATATATATATATATATATATATATATATATATCTCTCTCTCTCTCTCTGTGTGTGTGTGTGTGTGTGTGTGTGTGTGTGTGTGTGTGTGTGTAAGAATAAATGTATGTCCAAACATCATGTGAATCTATAGGAAAGTTATACTCCAGAGAAAAAATTATAAAGGTAATATCAGACTAAACCTTCATAACTGAGAGGAGAATACCAACCATTCATACATGTGACTAGTCTCATAGAATCAGTTAAAGGATTTGATCTAATATTCAACATAGAGAGGAGATAGATTCAGGGGTCTTTATCCTGAAATCACCACAAATAAGTTAATTTGTATTGACTTCTAGATAAGAGACCATCAGAGCTAGCTTAGAACAAAACTACTTTGATTACTTATCTCTTTAGTTGTAGATATAATCTTGAATTATCAAATTTTGTATGTGTAACATCAAAGTAGGTAGTATTCATTGACATTGCTAATAAAAGGAAATGTGCTAGAGATATATTTGAATCAACTAATTGTCTGACTCTACATAGTATGAATTCAAGTGATTCCATATTAGGTAGATTCAATAAAAACTAAATACAGTTAATTGACCAAATAACTCCATTATACTGTATAGACTGTCAGAATAGAGTAGGGCCAATACTTTATCTATTTTCTAAAAACAACTTCTGTATTTTATCTTATACATATATTTAAGCCAACATAAAACTATCCTTAATATTTCATATATATGGAGAAAAGGTTAGATTCAACTTTAATCTTGAAGCATTTTTTTAGTAATTGCTAGTAGATTGCATATGTTCATAAAAAACTTTAAACAAAGAAATAAAAAATCTCTAATACTAATAAGTACACCAAGCCCCGTCCTTTGAAATATCATCCCTACTAATGTTAAATGTCCTATGATAAGTCTGTAGAACCTATACATATATTGTTGGAAGTATAAATGGGAAAGTAATACTGGGAGGGGGAGGTGAATTGGAATTTACTTGCTTATATCCTTTTTAAACTATTAGGACTTTATGCATCATGTAATCAAATCTTGATCTTTCTAAGTAACATAACATGTCAAGCAACATACATGAAATCACACATAACACAATAAATTTGGTAACCTATAAACCCTTGAAAGGTAAAACTGGGGTGGGGATGACACACACAAATCTTCACTACTATAGTAATAAGTTTTGCCTGTTAGGGCTTACAAAATGTGATCAAACATGATCTACCCTATGAAAGGTCTACTTGATTAAAAGCTAAAAGACTTGTTCAGTCTACCCTGTTAAAGGATTTATAAACTTACAACAAAGTAAGTACTCGGTAAAGAGATTTACAAAAAGTCTGCTAGGACTACTCAGTTAAGAGGTTTACACTGATACACTAGTAAAAATGTCTCAGTACTTGATCTTTCAGTTTGCACTTGTATGCTGATTACATATCTTCTCTTTACTGTATGTCTGTGATCTCTTCTATCTGATCTTTCTTAATTCTACCTGTTTCACTGCTTTACTCAGTCATTGATCTCTGTTTGAATACTTGAGTATTCATCCGATCTCAATATCTCTCTATTCTCTCTGATTCACACACTCATCTTTGTCCAAATCTTGCTCTTATATAACAATAAAAATGTTTTACCGTTTCGAGATCTACAGTACAGATTTATTTCTATTGCTGCCTAACCTATACAATTTTCTGATTGGCTCTAGGGTTTACATAGGGATTAATGATAATAACATAGATGCATAATTTTCTCCGTGATTGTCTCAATAGACAAAATACAAAATATTATTATCACCAAAAATGGTTTACCTCGATCATTGTGCCATTCCAGACTTGTATGCCAATTCTGGATCACTCGGCAAAGGTTATCTCTGGCACTCGACATTGACTGTACTAGGCACCGGTTTGACTTCTCTATCACTCAGTAATCATTGATGTATGTAACTTGACAACTACTATATTCTCGGCATATTACAAACATAAAGTGACCTAGACTTTACTCGGTAGTACTACTGCTCGGTAAGTATACAATACAAAACTCGGCCTTTACAAAATGACTCAGTCGCAGTGATGACTGACCATCATTGCCTAGATATGACTAAGTGTGAAAACACTAATGGTCAACAAAACTATAGAGATCTACAATCTCCCCCTTTGACATTAGTGACAAAAACACTTTGTCATGACATTCATATTTACAATTTTAGAAGTATGTTTGTAATATCCCAATACTCTCCTAATACTCCCCCTGAGATATATATACATATTCAAAATTGTGTTACCTATCCTTGTTCGCACTCGTGTCATGATGATTCTCCCTTGTTTTTTACATGACTAATTTCTGCATCAGTAGGAAGATCACAAATCTTCTCCAGAAATGGTCGATGCAAGACTGTGACCATGTATAGTGCATTCGTCCATGCTGTTGAGGTAAGTTTTAAAATTCTATCTGCACTTCTAAGTTGGCAGCTAAACTGATGAGTCCTTCGACGGTGGATATATTTGGATCACTCTGAATTAATGTTTTAGCTTTTGCTAATTTTCTTTGTATAGCCTCCAGATGTGGTATTAAGACAGTTTGAATAGAAAGTAGGCAAGAACGAATCTTGCCATCATTGGCCATTAGCTCGGCTAATTTTCCTTGTGTCTGCATCACTTTCACATAATGTCCAGCACTGGTATCTGGATCCAAAGTCAGGGACTGACTTGTAGCTTTGATCTCTTGCTTGAGAGTCTCAAGCAAACATTGGTTCTCATCTATGAACAGTTATGGGCTTCTTCTTATCCCATATTACATTACCATGTGTGGGGAAACACTTCTTGACATAAAAGAATATACAGATCAGTAGGGAACCAAACTTACACATTGAGTTCTTTGTTGTCCGGATGGAGCTCAGGTTCTCGACAAGTTGGGTTAGTTGGAGCTCGGCAAGATCATATTTGTGCCCTTTCTTAACTATTTTCCATGCCTGGTCCACTGCCATACAGGGGACGCTATCCAACTGACTAGACTGATAAAATTTGTGTAAGATGACTCTGACGGTGAAGTCAATTACTGGATCTGTAATGGTGGAAATTGTCATTCTGCGCTTGTTCCAAATTGCTTGTGTGTTTGCTTGAATTTCTTCTTTGCTTGCACATTTCATTGTTCTCTTCCCTTCAATCGTAGGGTAACTAGTAACTTTGTGTATTATTTCCTTTGTGATCTTTACCGGTCTGTCTTCCAGCCATAATTTCATGTCATGCACTCGACCCACAACGATCTTTATCCATTCAACTTTGAAGTTTTGCAGGAAATCTAGGGCATGCACTAACCCTTGATCGACAACAACCTTGTGTTCCGACTTCAACACTGCGTTGACACATAATTTATCATATGCTTCCCTGATCTCATAATCACCAATTTCCCCAATTTTGCACATATATCAAGATCTCACATCGTTCATCATTAATACATTCTCCAAAGTCAATGATAGGGCTCCATTCAAATCTCCTTTTATGGCGCTTTCTGATATTCCCTTGAATACCCTCGATTTGCAAACTTCATTTCTCACAAGTTGCACATTAAAAACTTCCATTCCCTATTTCTTGACTAGTGTGGATGAAGATGAAGCCATAACTAAAATTTTTGAAAATAGAATATTTACTCGGTAAAGTACCTTTTTTGTCAATAACCTTGTAGATGAATTTTGTCGACGACATGTTGAGAAAATTCGGAAATGCTTTGCTTGATCTGGTTTGATAAATTCTGAATTTCTCTGTAAATCTTGAATAGCCTGGTAAAATGAAATAACGACAATTCTCCACTTTATAAGATCTGAAAAATTAGGATTAGGGCTTCATAAATGCTGATAAATGCTCCAAACAGGTTTTGGTGGAGTACAGTTGTCTCGACAGAACTCATATTAATCCTTGATTAAATACAAGCTCAGTCAATGTAACCATTGCGATATAACTCGACATATATATAGCATTTCAGCCATTACAGGTGCTCGAAAAACATTGTTAGCTTGGTCAAGACACTGATGCTCAGCATTATAAGTGGAATTTTAAGTTTTGCTCAGATATGTCCTAATGCATCTTAATCTATGCAGATATGGACTTTTGCTCACTATTATGTTAGGAACTAATGAAAGATAAGTTTTGCAAGGACCGGTTCCAAACATACCTTTTAAGCTTAGTTAGAAGAAGTGTGATCACTTGATCCATTAGATTGGGTGACCTCAGATGTGCTTGCTTCACTTGTTGTTCCTTCTTCTTTCTTCTTCCATGACTGGTTCATCTGATTTGTCAATTTCTCATGAATGTCTCCATTCTGGTTATTGTCATTGCTCGGCATGGGTGATCTACAATCTTTCATTAAATGAATGACCTTTTTACATTTGTAACAGACCATGCTTCCATTCATCCAACTTTTAGATTTGCCTCTAAAATGAGTCTTCATGCAATTAGCTCTGAAGTGTCCATACTTACCACAATAGTGACAATTGTACCAAGTGTTGTAATCCCAATTGTAATAGTTGTGCTTTTTGACTGACTTTGTTTGCTCACTAGATGACCACCTTGGTTTTGATCTGCATTCAAATGCTTTGTGCCCATATTTCTGACAATTGAAACAACTTCCTTGAAACTTAGGTGAGCTAACTTTTGATCTACATTCATGTGCTTGATGTCCATGCTTTTTGCAGTTAAAAAAATGTCCTTTAAACTTAGGTTTGGAATTAGACTTACCATGTTTGCTTTTGCATATGTTTGTTGTATGTCCTAGCTTTCCACAGTGATGACAAGTGGGCTTGGTGTTCTTTGGTTTAGCAGTCTTTTGTTCTCCATTCATTGATGATTCTCCTTCTTCAGTAGATGAATGTTCATTTATTCCAAGTCCAGATCTGTCACCAGATCTCCTAGGTGACCTTAACAACTCTTCAAAATATTTTGCAGCTTCATTAGGTTTGTTCATCCTTTCATTAATTTCTTTCTTAGTTCTCAACTCATGTTTCAGCTGATCATTTTCAGATTTCAGTTGATTGATCTCCATGTCTTTCCTACCCAATTCTTGATTTGCCAGCAGTTGGTTAACCATATCTAGTTGATTGTTAGTCAACCTTTGCATGTCACTTGTTCTTTCACCTAGCCTTATTGAAATTTTCCTTTTGTCTTCTTCAGCCATTGCCTTATCATCTTCAACTTTCTTTTTTTGCTCCACTACTTCACAAAGTCTAATAGATTGAATTTCTTGTTCTCTCCTCAGAGTCTTGATTTCATCATTTAGTATGGTATTTTTCTCTAGCAGTTCTTTTATAGCTTTATCACTCTCGACAGAGTTACCATTGTCAAATAATCCAAAAATGTCTTCCTCTTTGTACTGTGGCTCATTTTGTTGAATTGCAATCTCTCTTCTCTTGCTCAAGGATTTCTTCAGTTCTCCTCTGGCTGCTTCCAGCTGTTGTAATGCAAGTTGTACTTCAATATTTTGGTTCTCTATAAGCTTTCCTAGTTTGTAGGCTTCCATCTTAAGATCTTTTTCCTCAAGTGGTTAGACTTCCTTGTGACAAACCTATGGCTCTGATACTAATTGTTGGAAGTATAAATGGGAAAGTAATACTGAGAGGGGGGGGGTGAATCAGAATTTACTTGCTTATATCCTTTTTAAACTGTTAGGACTTTATGCATCATGTAATCAAATCTTGATCTTTCTAAGTAACATAACATGTCAAGCAACATACATGAAATCACACATAACACAATAAATTTGGTAACCCAGAAACTCTTGAAAGGTAAAACTGGGGTGGGGATGACACCCACAAATCTTCACTACTGCAATAATAAGTTTTTCCTGTTAGGGCTTACAAAATGTGATCAAACATGATCTACCCTGTGAAAGGTCTGCTTGATTAAAAGCTAAAAGATTTGTTCAGTCTACCCTGTTAAAGGATTTATAAACTTACAACAAAGTAAGTACTCGGTAAAGAGATTTATAAAAAGTCTGCTAGGACTAGTCGGTTAAGAGATTTACACTAATACACCGGTAAAAATGTCTTAGTACCTGATCTTTCAGTTTGCACTTGTATGCTGATTACAGATCTTCTCTATACTCTATGTCTGTGATCTCTTCTATCTGATCTTTCTTAATTCTTCCCTTTTCACTGCTTTACTCAGTCACTGATCTCTGTTTGAATACTTGAGTATTAATCCGATCTTAATATCTCTCTATTCTCTTTGATTCACACACTTATATCTGTCTAGATCTTGCTCTTATATAACAATAAAAATGTTTAACCATTTCGAGATCTACGGTACAAATTTATTTCTATTGCCACCTAACCTATACAATTTTTTGATTGGCTCTAGGGTTTACATAGGGATCAATGATAATAACATAGATGCATAATTTCCTCCATGATTGTCTCAATAGACAAAATACAAAACATTATTATTGCCAAAAATGGTTTACCTCGATCATTGTGCCATTCCAGACTTGTATGCCAATTCTGGCTCACTCGGCAAAGGTTATCTCTGGCACTTGACATTGACTATACTCGACATCAGTTTGACTTCTTTGTCACTCGGTAATCATTGATGTATGTAACTCAGCAACTACTATATCCTCAGCATATTACAAACACAAAGTGACCTAGACTTTACTTGACAGTACTACTGCTCTGTAAGTATACAATACAAAACTCGGCCTTTACAAAATGACTCAGTTGCAGTGATGACCGACCATCATTGCCTAGATATGACTAAGTGTGAAAACACTAATGGTCAACAAAACTATAGAGATCTACACACACACACACACACACACACACACACACACACATAACCTTTTTCTAACCCTAATATTTAGTAGGATCCTCCTTAACTTTTTCAAAAACCATAATTTCTTCCTTAAAGTCATCCCCATCCTCAAACATGTAGCTCTAGGTTTGCTTCCCTTTACGTTCCTATTTACTAGGGCTTTTACACAACCGACCTTTCTTGATGAAGACTGGAGGTATAGCCTGTATCTTTTCAAGGTCCATTTTCTTGAATGAGGGAGGAACTAAAAATCCTTCTACTTCAAAGTATTGCGATAACCATTCTATATCATTAGAGGGAATGACTCGAGTCCATAGAAGAAGGAAATTCAAGTTTCGTTTAATTTCTTCCCAATGTTCTTCAAAGGTTGCTAACTCTTTAAATATTAGACACATCCTTCGAGAGATTCTATTTTTATGCTCCAAGCTTCCTATTTCAGCCCTCTTGTAATCTTCCAAGAAAGGGATTTGTTGTCTAAATTTTATGCTATAAATCGCTTGTTCTAACCCTCCTAGAATCGTATCAATAAAGATCTTTCTGCATAGAGCTATCATGTTAGCTTTGTCCATTCCAAGCCTAAGTAAGCAAGAGATAAATGTTCCTACAAGTTCCCCATTAGTACGAAGGGTGAAGCTATAGTTGAAATGAGAATCTCCCAAGGCCAATTCTACTGCCCTTCTGGTCATATCATCTGTAGCTTTAAGAATTCTACTCCACCTTTCTAGTTTGATGCTACTAGGAAACACCATATCCCTTTTACCAGAGGTATGAAGATTTATAACGTTGGTATACATAGCCTACAAAGAATGTAAAATAGAGTTAATTACCAGTAAAAGACAATGACTTGAATGTAAAAAAGAAGAAGAAATTTAGATTGTAATAACATACCTTAGATGCATACCAATTTCATATAAGAGAGGCTTTTAATAAAATAGAATACAAAGTATTTTCATTTAAATAGATGCATTAAATTAGAATTTGTAACGTTTAGTAAAGGAAAGGTCGCTATTCGTGCATGTAGATGATGTTTTATCAAACTAGGTTGTAAGGTCAAAATAACTATTATTGATAAATGTGATGAGGAATGTTGAATTATTAAAGGACACGTTCCTAATGGGCAATTAATTTATGAAGTACTATCTTAAGAGGCGGATCCAAACTCAGGATTTACTGACATCTCAAACTCCTAGCAATTATTGATTAATGTCCTTCCTTGTGTGAGACATAACTACCCTTAGTCTGACTACTTAAACTGATTTAGGGTTGAGCATTTACCTCTACTTTAAATCCCACTTCAGGATTTTATCAAGCATTTAATATATATTATGTGTAATTTATCTTTTTGTATGACAACCTGCTCTGTAATATAATTAATAAGATACTATTTATTAGTGATTCACTTTTGAATAATTGGTATTGCAATCAACTCCCTAACTTCTTCCTACGCCATCCCTTCTTGGGTTATATATTGGCAAGCCCTCATCTTGATTTTATGTAATTATGGATAAAATTTGCAGGAATATATATTTAACTATTTCCTTATGAGCCCATTTTTGCATAAAGATCTATAGATATATATCTATGAATGCTTTTATCTTAATATAAACCTTCACATGGCCATACTATTTCCTGAGCTACTTATATATCTATCTGATATATTTTGAATATTTATATGCCTAACATGATATTATCTATTAGAGAGACTACACTTATTTGTCTTCTTTATGGTATATATATCACAATAAATATTTATCATATTATATGAAGGAATCTGTACCTATATGTTTATTAGGAAAACTTATATATTCATTGAAACATTTATAGATCTATTTAAATGATAACACAATTGCATGGCTTATAAATATTTCAAATGCATCTATTCATATATGTATGGGATACATATATTTTGATTGACGTGAATACCAACGTATTTATATGATACACATGTCTATATATTTATGGATTAGATTTATCAAAAACCATGCCTAATTATATTGATATGTTTATACTCATATAGTGTCAACTTGATTTCCATAGAATGAAATGGTTTCCTAATTACAAGGCTTGCTTCATGATTTGAGCTATGTTTTGTATGTAGATATCTCTATATATTGAATTATGGATATATATCTATATAGAGTTGTATGAGAACACCTCTGATCTTTGATTATTCCATGCGACTATTAATTTGCACTGGTATGAATTTTATAACATAGTTCAAAAAGAAAACATAAAATACATCCTAAGGAAAAAATTATATGTTGTTATACTAATGCAAAGAAAGTCTTCATTTTATATTAAATTAATATTTATATGCTATTAAAATGGTTATCTATTATTTGTTTGTAAATATCTTGTAAATATTAGAATATTTCTAATATTTAGTTTTCTGTAGTTAGAATAGAAAGTTTCTATTCTTTACGATCGTTTCCTAAGGAAACATTGTCTATTCTTTTGTATATATAGATCATTCGATCTCTGTGAATATATCAAGTATTTTTACCAATTACTTGTTGTAATATGGTATCAGAGCCATTACTTTAAATTTTTTCTGAAAATTTATAATTTCTTTCAAAATTATTTGCTCAAAATTTTCAAATAAATTTTTGTTTATTCCCACATTGTGGGATCTGTTGCTGCTCATGTCTAGGGTTTGTGAGTTTGGCCAGTTTTCGGCCCTACTCAGCTACATGTTTTCTGCAAATCTACCATTATTTTTTGGAGGTTTTTTGTAGCCAGGGTCATTTTTGTTCGAAACCCTAATTTTTGGGCTCAAATTTTTTTGATTATATATTCTTGGTGGGTTTTTCGAGAGCTCAATTGGGTTGTCATCTATTTTTTGGGGTGCCTCAATTTTCAAGCTAGCGGATTTAGATTTTGATAGCATATTCTTTTTGGATTTTTCAAGCTCTCTTCTGAGAGCTTCTCCATTTTTTTTGGGTCTTCCAATTTTTTACCTTGAAGTTTGTGCCATATCAGATATTCACATTTTTTTGGAAAATGTGCAATGGTATCATTGACGAATATACTACTCGAGGGAAATTATAAGTTTAATGGTCAAAATTATAGCACATGGAAGCAGTAGATGCTAACCATCTTCCAAACATTTCTTATAATATCTCAACCTTCTTATCACTAGGCAAGTGAATTCCTCCTTTCATCCCAATCTACTATGAGCCCTATCTCTTCCTCAAGGAGATAGCTATCTAACCATTTATGGAGGAGGGGGACCTTATGTGGAGAAAGGTCATAAGGAAATCCAAATTCCTTCCAATAGATTGAGTTTCATCAATAAAACTCTCCATATCTTCCACTGTCAAGATGGGAAAAGTAGGGATATGTCTACCATCCATAGTCCATTTCATATAGTGTTTTGGTTTGGGAATAGTGAGATCTTCTCTAATATTGCCAATCACCCTTTCCAAATATCCTAAGAATTTCTTCTTGAAGACTCTTCTACATAGTCTACCAATGACTGATATATTTGGCTTGACCTGTGCTATCGAGGCAATGAACATTGTAGGGATGTCTGTGTTTACTCGATACTTACTATCAAACCTAATGAATTCTTCTCCTAAAATTTTATAGACAACTCTTACCACTAATTCATAGGTGACAAGCAATGTTTTCTTCAGCCTTTTCATAGTAACTGCTCCTTCGAAGGCCAATTGTTGCTTCGAACATCTGAGCCTAATAGGTGTTACCATTTCTGATTATATATGATACTAAATGGGCTCAACTTGTATTCAAGGGAAAGAATACAAGTACCCTAAGATATTCTATGTCATCTATTTAGATCTACCTGTTGACTTTTGGTTTCTACTGAATTCTAGCCATCACAATTTTGGTATTCCATTTCTAATAACTTGCTCTTCGGATTTGGTTTAATTGATTCCTAAAAAAGGCTAATGCCTTAAATGGAGATGATTTCAATGAGCATCCATATTCTAAGAATGCTAATAAAGTGCTAATGTCCTACTATAGCCCAAATTCTCTCTCTTAAGTTGCCCCTAACTTTAAACCTCCTATATCTTTGTTCCTATTACTTGGTACCCAGTCTTGATCATCCTATACCACTTCTTACTTTGTTTGCCCCTAAATTAGCTAGGTTGTCTACCACCTTATTGCCTTCTCTATAGATATTATTCAACGTGAAGTGTTCAATAATGTTGAGTAACCCAACTACTTGCCGAACATAGCCATTAAGGTGCCAGTTTGGTGTTTCTCCTTTCATAATGACATTTATTATGAGGGTAGAGTCACCTTCAATTTCTACTTTCTTAATTCCTAGCGCTTTACACAATTTTAGTCCTTCAATAACAGCCATAAACTCGACTTCATTATTAGTTCTAATGCTTGCTGGTTCAACTATACTAGATGTCAAATCACCATCAGAATTGTGGAGACAAGCTCCAATACTCGCAACACTTGGATTGCCCCTAGAAGCTCCATCAAAGTTCAATTTACACCATCTGGGGTCAAGTTTTACCCATTTACAGTCCTTCCTAAGTTGTTCTTTATTAGTTTTAGGGCAACGATTAATCAGGGGAATCTTTAGCCCTGCCCATATATTCCTCGTTTTGCCATCCTCTATAGAAAATACATTAGTTTGCAAACCTAATAAGTTTTTGTTATTCACCACTTCGACAATTGCTGCCCCCACTTTATTATGCAATGTTTTTTTAATATTTTAATAATATTCACAATTGACTTAAATCTCTAGACAACCACTAACTACTCTATAAAAAAAATATTTCACATATTTTTATGATCAAAATTTTAAAGATTGTTCTTTAACAAATTTAGATATAAAAATTTTCATAATACACATTATATTTCTATTAATAATTTTCTTTATTCAACAATATTTTAAGAATATATGTATGCTTAAATTAACTTAATTAATAGTCTATAATTCCTTCTACATATCCTTAGTGATCTACTTTTCAAATTATACAAAACATATCACTTTGTTGAAAATCAAAAGCTACTAGTATTAGGCTTGAGTTCATATTCAATAACAAATGTTAGGAAAGTCGTGAGTGAAAGAGATTCGGGGAAGAAAATGTTGGTCAAATTTTTTTATCATCTTTATTTATGTGTGAGCTAGTAAACCCTAATTCTGGATGAAGAAACCCTCGATTAAGTACTCTTCGACACATTTGGCTGCTGCAGTTGTGATACACTTCTAATTTCTCTGCAATTTACTGTGATACAATGTCCCTGGTATTGTCTTGGAGATTCATTCATATAGTTTGTTCAGGGAAATCTTCGTCATGTCTCCCTCTAACAATCAAGCTGCATTCTCCATCATTCGCTTTCCCACTAGTTTCATTACTTTCGTCATCGTCATCTCATTTCATACCCCCACTCAATATCATTTCAGATCTCTTAACAAAAGAATGTGGGTTTTCTTCTTCTCAAGTTACAACTGTCATGAGAAGATTCCCAAAGCTGTTGAGGACCAAATCCGATGACACCGCTAGAGAAGTCATTCATCTTCTGAAAGATATTTTATTCAATGATTCCGAGCTTAAGAAAGTCATTCT
Organism: Chamaecyparis obtusa; assembly: GCA_027943335.1. Classification (NCBI taxonomy): domain Eukaryota; kingdom Viridiplantae; phylum Streptophyta; class Pinopsida; order Cupressales; family Cupressaceae; genus Chamaecyparis; species Chamaecyparis obtusa. The sequence continues at coordinate 5,164,476 of BSBK01003718.1, read as the reverse complement.
TAAAAATCCAGCTATTCTTACACTCAAAGGGGATAGAAAGGTGAAGCCCAATATGGAGTTCCTGAAACAATTAGGCTTGGCTACTCAAGACATAGCACATATTGTATCTCACGACCCCAGAGTGCTTGGGATGAGCATAGACAACTGTCTCACCCCTAGAATCCTCCATCTTGAAAACCTATTTGGCTCAAAGGTCCATCTGCACAAGGCTCTCAGGAAGACGCCTCAACTTTTGACTAGTGATTTTGAAAAGCAGGTGATACCGAGAGTGGAGTACTTGAAGAATAATATAGGCATTCATGAAGGTTCAGCATTATTTGGGCTAGCTCTCAATGCGATTATAAGCCTTAGTTTTGAAACCCTAGAAGAAAAAACTAAACATATGGCGAGTCTTGGTCTGACAAAGGAGGAAATCTGTCAAATTGTTAAGAGATATCCTCACATATTTAGAATGTCAACCAAAAATTTGAAGGAAAGCATTGATTTCTTGATACACACTGCAGGTCTTGAGCCCAGAATTGTTGTTTCGTGTCCAACTATTTTAGGTTTTAGCATAGAAAAACGACTTAAACCCCGTTATGGAGTCTTTAAATCTCTGAGTACAAGTCCCCACGTAAAGGGTCTACCTAGTCTGATTACTTTTTTTATTGTAGGTGAACAAAAATATCTTGATTATGTTGGTCAGTACAGTAGCAACTCAAGTCTAACAGTCATACAATCTCCTAGAGCAAGCATTTTAAAGAAGTGACGGGAGTTTCAAAGTAATATTGTTGGTGGAAGAAAGAAAGTGCATCTGCTGTTAAAGGAGAGAAAAACAGAAAGAGCTTTCAGGCTTAGAGTAGGATGAAAGAATTCAGGGGATTGCATTGGAGCTAAAAGTTTATGAGTTTCATATGTAATTATTCAGTCAAAGGATCTGCAGAGTAGATGTACAGTGCTATTCAAAGATGCCCCATTTGATCTCTCTGTGAGTATATGTAAACAACGGTCCTTGAGGATAAAGGTTCATTAGTAGTGTTTGTAATGTGCATGATGTTAAAGCATCTTATTTCAATTAAATTTCTAGAAGCTAATCTGATGTATTTGTCTTATCTGTATGATAGAATTAAGGTTGGTTTTGCCTTGTTCCTATGTGTTTATATTCTACTTGCACACTGGTTCATTTTTGGATAATTTTGCTCTTTATTAAATCAAAGTGAACGGGCATTAAAACGATTTATTTAGCTCCATTTGCAGTTTAGATTTTCAACTCACTAAGCAAGTTGACAATTCATTTCTTCTACAGCAATGGAAAGACAAAAGATGCAATTCGAATTTGCATTGAAAACATGGGAACTCGATCTCCTCCTCTTTGTATTGATTTTTATCAGAACTAAACGTTTATGAGTTGCATATTTATTCAGTCAAAGGATCTATAAAGCAGATATACTTTGCTTTTCAAAGCTGCCCATTTGATCTCTCTGTGAGTATATGTAAGCAAATACCCTTAAGTATAAAGGTTCATAAGTAGTGTTTGTGAATGTGCATGACCATATTTCCACAATCCAAGATAATGTTTTTATTTATATTGAATGTGCACGATGCGTAAAGAATCTCATTTCAATTAAATTTCCAGAAACTAAGCCAATTTGTTTGTCTGAACACTAGCATTATGGTTGGTTTTCATTTGTTTCTCTGTGTTTAAACTCTACTTACACATTGGCTCATTTTTTGGATCTTTCTGCTCTAGATTAAATCAGCTCCATCTACAGTTTAGATTTCAATTCACAAGCAAGATACCCATTACCAGAGTAAGTTGACAATTCATTTCTTCTGCATAGCTTGAACATAAACAGTAAGCAAGATATTTGCATGCGCCTATTTTCTCAAAGCCCAATTGCAAATCTAATAGGCAAGAGCACTTAAGATTTTTTTCAATATTCTACTTAAGTTATGGTCTGAACTTAGATCTAGTTAAAGCAAGATATTGGCATGAGTCTATTTTCTCAAAGCTCAATTGCAAATCTAATAGGCAAGTGCACTTCAGATTTTTTTTCAATATTCTACTTAAATTGAGGTCCGAACTTAAATCTAGTTAATCATGGGCTTCTAAGTCAATCGTAGATTCTTCTGGTCCTAACGTTAATCTAATTAAGCATAGGTTTCTAAGTCAATCTTAGATTCTTCTTTTCACAAATGTTTACGTTATCTATAATTTCTGATCTGCAATTCTCTTCTTATTTTTTATTCAAATCTACTGCAACTATGCCTTAGTTAGCTTAGGACTATCTCTTACTCTCTAGATGATTAATTTTGCCGTCTAAAACTACTTCTGAAAAAGCAATTTGATAGAATAGCTTTATTTCATAAATAAGCGTAGGTTAGTTTCATACTTAAGCATTTATAATTTAGAAATGGTTTGTTATCGCCACTGTGATTTGCAATATTCAGGGGCTTGATGTTCTTTTTATCCGTAGAGGCTCTAGTCTAATCATTGCATCCAAACTGATAAACTCCATTAAGTCTCATTTTTGGTTGGAATTCAAGACCCCTGTACTTGAGGCAGTTCATTTCTCATATATTCCAGTTGGTGCAATTGTGACATTATTTGTTAAACTAGAAGGGTATGGTCAGATAAGATGGAGCTATAACAATTTGGTAAAAAAGTGAATAAAACAAAGTTGTTTTTACATAAATTCACCCAAAATAAGATGGATTTTGATTGCAAATGTTCAACATTATTTGTTAAACAGTAAACTGGAAGGTTATGGTCAGACAAGGTGGAGTTATCTACAGTAGACCTGGTAAAGAAAAAAGTTTCAAGATTGATTTATCATTTGAGAACATATGGTTTAATTGCAAGTATGCAGTAATATAGAAGAACAATATTGTTTAGAATGCTTAAAAACTTAAAATGACATAAAAATATACTTACAGTTGATTATGTGCTTTGCAAATTATGCTTAACCAGTTTTTAGTCGGACTCTGTTTTTGTTATAGATTATTTCACAAATTATTCAAGTTAATCGCAGGAAAATTGTATAGAAGTTGATTTCACCACAAGTGAGATGCAATTAAGAGACAGATTGTATGCCATGTGTTTTCTACTTGGACAAAAGGTGGGATTACTGGATTCTAAGTTGTCATATGGATTTATCATGTCTTTTCTTTAAGACTTAAATATCTTTATTATTTTTTTTATTATCAAATCACTTTTCAATTTGTACTAATATACATTGAATTATCAATGTGAAGAGATGCAATCTGCAATCCTACAGAAAATCTAAATCTTGATAATGCATGATGTAGCATGATTTATGAAATTGAAATTTTTTTCTAAATGTAGAAGAAATTGAGTAAGATTTTCTTGAGAAAGGACTTTGGAACCCTAAGAACTCTTTATAAATTAAAGAAACTAAATATCAGGGCTGCGTAGAGTTCCATAGAAATGGATACATATTGAAAGTAACGACCGCAGGTTGAGTGATTATGTGAAAACTCTTTTGAGTGGTCAGTTCAAAATGCTATCCGAAATCTGATCATTGAAAGTGAGAAAGGAGCTAGGAAAATGTAGTTTAGAGGCGAAGAGGTGGATCATTTAAATAGCCTGTCAAGGATTTAAATGCTGATTGAAATTGCAGATTTCACATTTAAACAGTCTGATGAGGATTTATAGTAAGATTTGAAGTACCGGCGAATGTATTATGTGGCACATCTCTGTTATCAGGATAGATCATTAGAAATATTACTTTGCAGTCTAGTTTTTATTATATTTGCCGGGAAGCCTTTGAAGGATTTTTCTTTAATGGAGATCTCGATTTAAGCGGTGTGTAATGCTTAGTATACCAAACAAGGATTTTTGCAAATATCTCTTTAGGTTTTGTTTTCACAGCTTAGGGTTTTTGCAAACCAGAAATAAATATTTTTCAATTGCATATTTTTCAAACCCGTTTCCTCCTGTAGGGTTTTCCTCAGCAGAAGAGTGGAGTCAATTACAATGGCCACGTGCGTAATGCAGGTTGAAATGTGAATTCCTGGAACTGGGACGTCATGATGTTCATAGAAAAGTCTGTTCAGGAAAACAGGCTTGGTAAGAGTAACTCGTTATTCATAATATTGCAGTGCTTTCAGGATATTTATATGTATGTTTGTTTTAATCGACTGACAGCAACAGAATGATCTTCTAAAGAAGAAGACGCTAGAAAGATTGTTGCTTTAAATTCTATGATTTTGAATTTGTGGATAGAGAAAAGGCTCAAACCTCGCAGTTAAGTTCCTGATGCAGGAAGCATCCCGGGTGAATCAGCATCACCCAACTAGATATCTGATTTCTTTTGTTTCTGTTTTGGTTTTGTTCTCAGTTTTAAGATGGAAGTCAGTAGAAGGAAATGCTTGAATTTGTCTTCTTTACAACACTCATGGTTGATAGTAATTCCCTATAGCACGATCAAATTTTACAGAAGACTATAATGTTTAATCTCTCTTTATACGTAGATTACCCAAAGGCATTCGCTCATATGAGTTTCCAGTATTGCTTGGAAGACACAAGGGTAAACTCTGTTATGGTAGCGAATGGCAAATGTGAGATCATAGACAGTTCACAGAGCTGTTTAACATAATGATGTCTCATGGTTTGCAATGACTACAGGATATGCACAATCTGTTTCTGTTGGAAAGGCTTCAGAAACTTTCAAGCAAGTCAAAATTGGCTTTGAAATAGAGTTTGACAATGCTTCAAAATATAACGAAGAGTAATTTTGGCAGATGTTGCTGCATCTGCCCAGATATATATGTATGCACACACATGGACTACAAGATTGCAGATTGGAATTTTTGAGAAGGTTTAATACAATTTGGCAGGTGTAATGCCAATTTCCAAAACCTTTGTCAGTGTCCAAAATGCCTGAGGGCATTATACCTGTCTTGATTTTCTATGCAGCGGTGAAGCATCAAGGGAAAGAGGTCAAACTAATGACAGGTGGAGCTGATTATGTACAAAATAGATTTCTTGAAGATACTTGGGAGCTTTGAATTGATGCATTTTTTTTACAGATGCCGAATCAATAAACACAAATGCAATGAGAATGTTAAAGACAAAATAAAAGACCTGTAGAAAGGTTAATGCCACACAGGTGAACCTAGCAATGGAGAATATGGAAATCCTTGGAGAGAATCTCATTTAAAGAAGCAAAAACTAAGCATATGGTGTGTCTCAGTCTAGGAGAGGAGGAAATAGGTGAAATTCTTAAGGCATATTCTCTAGCACTTCATACGTCAACCAAAAAATTGAAGGAATGCATTGATTTTTTGAAATGCACTACATGCCTTGAGCTTGAGATTATTGCTTTGATTCTAGTGATTTTGGGTTTAGTGTATAGAAAGAGCTTCAGGTTTGTAAGGAAAAGTCAACATGCCAAGGGTCTACCTCGTCTGGTTACATTTTGATAGGGATTTTCTCAAAATCCACGACACCTAAGAATGTTTTCTTTGTTTACAAGTGAAATTAGGGAATAAAAACAATAACCTCCACTAGTCCTCTTATCTCAAATGGTTTAAATATGTTGGAAATAAATGCATTCCTATAAAATGGCTCAACCTTAAGTGCAAGGGTGCCAAATGTCATATTTTTTTATTTGCACTTCATCAGAGCAAATTGAGTGCTTGAGAATATCAAGGTAGGTAGGGGAATGCTAGTGGAGGCTTCATTTTGTCACTAAAGTATCTCATTCCTTGTAAGCTATAGTAATCTAGCAAAGTCGTTTAAGAGATTAAGAGTGAAAAATCCTCAAAATTTGACAACACATTTTTTGGAATTCGTGCCATTCAAGAATGTTATATTCATGCCTAGAGGTGAATTAGGGCCCAAACATGATAAAATATATTAGTTTCCCTTATCTTTAAGCAATTTGACTCTATTAGCAATAAATGCATTCCTGCAAATGCCTCAATGACATTCAATGGAAGGGTGCTAGGTGCCATATTTTCCAATTGTAATCTTCATGAGATTGAGTCAAGGGTACAAACTTGTCGAAGTGGAAGGGGAATGTTTCATGATATAGGGTACTCCATTACAAGTGTGAGTGTTTGATCATTTGACTATGATTTAACCTTTTATATGTTCAAAATCATGAGCATGAGGGGACACATTCGTAGACAATGTTATGCTAGGAGGATATTTTATGGTGTGTTGATAGATAATTAAGAGGCACTTGTGCCTAGAGTACATGATGGAGGTATATATTACTTGACATCCATATTAGGATATGTCAATATGACATTAGGGTGTATAACATTCAAAATGTCAAGGTTAATATAATTGAGCTTTAAAGTGATTTTCTATGATAATTTAGGATTTCACAAACTATTCCACCATCTAGTGCTTTACAAAGAAAGATAATAAAATTTACAATATAGACAGGCTATATTTTGAGGCCCTTCTATAAACTTAAGGAATTAATGTGTTTGGAAATAATTTACTATATTAATCTTAAAAGGAATGATGTGCAAAAAACTTTTAAAAAATGAGCCAAATGTATTAAAAAAAGTGAATATATACCCATTCATCAATAAAAATAATAATATATTGATGATTTATGGGGGACGAGGGAAACATTTCAAGATACAACCCACAATCTCCAAACATACACACAATGTATTATCAAGTCTAAAAGAGATTGCAACATACTTATAATGTAAGTCTTTGATACACTTATAATGTAACTCTTTGCAAGGGTATTTTACCAAAAAATAAAGTTGAAATTTTTTTTGACATGTCATTTCACTAGCAGCTTTTTATGTGCAAATTGTCATGCTCAAACTACTTCAAGCACTAATCTATAGAAGAGTAAAATACATGAAACACCCAAATGGAATCCAAAACCACGAGCTAAAAACACTCTTAATTTGGTGCTAAAATAGTTTGGAAAAATTCAATTCTCAATAAATAGGGAATCAAATCCATTGTTAAATAGTATATCCTTACATGTCATAAGTCATGATAAAATCTTAAAATATAGTGCTCTATTTTTATCTTCACAATCAATCATGCTTATCACATGCATCTATGGTTGGTCAATATTACTAACCACTCTCCATTCTTAGCTCTTACATGTTGTAAGGATCTACTATAGGTCATCATTGGATCCCACAAAAATAGGAAACTCAAATCTTCTAATTTGCTTAAATTAAATTCATCTTGCAATATCTTACAAAGCAGGTCAACACTTGGTAAATGATATTACTCTGAATTCTCATGCCCCATTCCCATGTGAGGCTAACTTAAATAAAATAAAGTAAAATAATTTGTAATTAATTAGAGGAAAACTCAAATTAATAAGTAAATAATCTAGGAACTTGCAAAGGTTGAGACACCTTGATTCCCAACAATGACATGGTTGTCAATATCAAGGGTGAAGAGTTCAAGTACATGCATGAAGATGAGGATGATGTAGGATGCATATATGAGTGGTAGTTGTTGTGGGATACTAGAGACCCATCTTATTTGTATCATATGGTGCAAGGGGGTGACAATTAGGGTGATTTAATAGGGGAGTTCATCCCAGGATGGGAGCCTTAGATAAGGAGATGAGTACTATAGAGGAATTCTATTAGGCTCCCTTAACATATCTAGATCATTTTAAGATGATTGGTTTGTTACACCAAGTTATGAATCATTCATGGTTGGCATGCTTTCATACATAGAAGTGTTAGACATTCATGTACTATTTTTTCTAATAATGTTGTGATGGAATTTGTGGTGTTGACTATATGACTTCATTTGTAAATTTTATCATTGATTAAGAACCTCTTATTTGTTTCAAAGCAAAGTTTGGATCCAGTGATATTCCTTAGATGGATATCAATGATTTGAACCATTTATTTAAGCATGTTGTCCAATTTTCACCACTTTTTGATTTTGTGACAATTGGATACACTGGACCTAGCTAATGAACATGGGTTCATGATAAAAATTATTTTTGAGCAAGATAGATTTTGGTGATAGAGATGATGCACTTATGAAGTAGGAGTGGGGGGCCTATCAATAGAAAATAAGTTTAGATGAAGCTACAAAGATATTAGAGAGAGATTTATAATTTGTGAGGTGTCTTGTGAATGGTGATACTAATTAATCCTTTGAGATTGATAGTTATAATAATTGACTTGTAGGAAAAGGTATTATAGGTCTGCAACAAGTTTCATGATGCACGAGTAGAGTTGTAGAATATAGATAAGAGGGGACAAATCAAGATATGGGAAGCTCATGTAAAGATCATTTTTGTAAGTGTACTTTAGGGCATGTGTTAAGAATAAGCTTATGTAAGAAGTGCAAGATTGAAGCCAGTGAGTAAGGCATATTCAGTTAGTGGATTCTACACTAGTGTTCATATGATATGAGACACAAAAAAATAAATGAACTAAGTAAAATTTAATTATGTAAGTGTGAATCTGACCTAATAAGAAATTAGTTAGGTGACACATCAACATTACTCTTACAAAACACGAGCTATATACTTTAGTCTATGAATACCATTGTCAATTTGTCATACTAGGAGGATAATGGGAAGTGAGATCTTTGGAGTAATTGAAGGCCAAGAAATCATACCTCCTTTAGCCAAGAGCCTAATCTAAATGTATATTTAAACAACTAGTCTAAGGATGAATCCTAGTTTTTTAATTCATAACACATAGTGTGTTTAATTATAGTATCAAAGAGATGAATTTGTGTTGAAAGTCTTTGAGATTGAACTAGGAAATTATCACACAAAATTGGTCATAATGCACATAACTCACATGACTGTGTTTGGGAATGTGTCTTCAAGCTAAATGAATAGTTATAAGGTACTTTCTCGAAGTAAGTTATCTAAATATCTAAACTATCCCCATGGGATGTGAAGTCTACTTTTAATATCACTAGGGAAGATTCAATTAAGACCTATTCTATTCCAATCCCATTTAGTTACACTTTTTCAGAAGAAGGAATTTGGCACTTTCAGCCAAATTTCCATTTTTTGCCACTTTCGATCAGAATTGACTTTCAATAGAGAGCCAAAAATGGTTTCAATCGAAATTCATCTCGCCTTAACTTTCGATCGAAAGTGTTTTTTCTTTTTTTAAAAAAAATATTAATAAGAAAGAGGTTTCAATCGAAACCCCTTTAAATATGGTTTAAAAAAAAATGAAAACCTCATTGTTGTTTGCATTTAAATAGTGAGGTTTTTTGGCGAGCAACAGAGGAGATGACATCAAAAACTTTGAACCCCACTCCAGGTAGGTCATTTTGTCCATTGTTGTAAATTTTGGGTTTTATTTCATTTTAAATTTTTTTTTTTTTTACATATATACATGTATGTGTATATATATATGTATGTATGTATATATATACATATACAGGTATATATTTGTATATATATACATATATATACATATAGTTATATATAAGTATATACATGTGTATGAGTACATACATACATATATACACACACATGTATATATACACATGTATATGTATATATACACATATATATGTATATATAAATATGTATGTGTATATATGTATATACATACATATACACATATGTACACACATATATCTATATGTATGTATGTATATGTGTGTATATACATACACACATATATATACACGCATACATATGTATATATGTACAACACACACACACACACATATATATATATGTGTGTGTGTGTGTGTGTGTGTGTGTACATATATACATATGTATTATGTACAATACACAAATATATATATATATATATGTGTGTGTGTGTGTGTGTGTGTGTGTCTACATATATACATATGTATATATGTATCCATATGTATGCATATATATATATATATATACATATGTATGCATATATATATGTATAGATGCATACATGTGTATACATATATACATATATATACATGTGTATACATATGTATATATACATACATATGTATATATACATACATATGTATATATACATACATATGTATATATACATACATATGTATATATATATATATGTATATACATATGTATATATACATATATACATACATATATGTATATATATACATATGTATATATATATATATGTATATATACATATGTATATATACATATATATATATATATATATATATACATATATGTATATATATATATATGTATATATACATATGTATATATACATATATATATATACATATGTATATATACATATGTATATATACATATATATATATATACATATATGTATATATATATACATATATGTATATATATATGTATATATACATATGTATATATACATATATATATATATATATACATATATGTATATATATATGTATATATACATATGTATATATACATATATATATATATACATATATGTATATATATATATACATATATGTATATATATATGTATATATACATATGTATATATACATATATGTATATATATATACATATATGTATATATATATATATGTATATATACATATATGTATATATGTATATATATGTATACATATATATGTATATGTATATGTATATATACATATACATATGTATATATATATGTATATGTACATATGTATATGTATATGTATATATACATATACATATATATATACATATGTTTATGTATATATACATATGTATATGTATATATACATATGTATATATATACATACATACACACACACACACATATATATATATATATACACATGTATATGTACATATGCATATGTATATATATATATATGTATATATACATATGTATATAGATATGTATATGTATATGTATAGATATATATATGTATATATAAATATGTATATATACATATGTATATGTATATATATATATACACACACACACACACACATGTATGCGTATATATGTGTATGTGTGTATGTACATACACACATATACATACATACATATATGTGTGTATATGTAAAATTTATTATTTATTGTTTATTTTAGTACATGCACATTTAAATTTAGTATGTATATGATTAGTTTGAATATATCCAATAATATTCTTTGAATTTTATAAATTAATATATAAATTGCAATCTAAGGCTTGACATTAAATTATCTTTTAGGTACATAGCTATATAGATATATACTATATTCTACATCATGACAAATGAGCCAATGGCCCTACATGATCTATTTTCACGAATAAACCAAGAGATTGAGAGATTGAGGACCTTGATCAATAATGCTAGTAACACGAGTAGATAACGAAAATCATAATAATTGGTCACATGACATGACCACTTTATTAATGGAAGAGAAGTATCCCCAAGGCCTTAGAAAATCTAAAAGGATACATTTTAGATTACAATTTGTTCTATATGCTTTGGTGGATAGTATACTCTTCAGAAAAGACTCTAATGGAGTATTTCTAATATGTATCCATACAGATCAGGTCAGCAAATTGCTAGAGGAATTTTATGGTGGTCATTCGGGTTGACATTTATTTGTAAGGAACACAACTATAAAGATAATGAGGGCTGGTTAGTATTGTACAAATCTATTTAAGGATTCAGATAATTGGGTTAGGAAGTGTAAGACATGTTCCTTCTTCTCAGGAAAATAGAGGTTGGATAACCTCCCTCTCCATCCTGTTCAGTTAGACCATCCTTTTGCACAATGGGGTTTTGATTTCATTGGTCCAATTGATGCAGAGGAATTCTTGGGTCTTCGGTGAATCTGCATGGTGGTGTGTTATTTGGCCAGTGTTACGCGGTTGCAACTGTAACTGATGGTCTTAGTTATTGAAGGAAGCTCGGTCACTGAAGGAACTCGGTGAAACCTATGGTGCTCGGTGGAACTGGTGCTCGGTAATTCCTGTGTTGCTCGGTGTTGCTAGCTTGGTCGGTTGTTTCATTGACGCTCGGTAGTTCTCGTTTACTGACTGGATTTCTTGGTGGTTTGGTTGGCCGACTTGGTGCATTTATTGTTGGTATCCATTGTCGCATTCTCCTATGTAGATCTGGAGGCCGACAAGTTGAATTTAATTATTGTAAGGCTATTTGAGAGTTGACTTGTATTGCATTTAATATTTGTTTGTAGGAGTTAATTGTTTCATTCAGTCGACTTGTGGCTGAAGATTAGTATTTAAGGAGTGTTTGAGTAGTTGTTTAGTGATAGCAGACTAGGAGTTCTGAGAGCTCATTTGGGAGAACCAAATTAGTGAAGTTGTGGAAAAGATCTTGGATCCTGTGTGATCTTGCAGATCAGATTGACTTCTGATAGTTTGTAATAGCAGAGCTAGTGGTTGTTTACTTGGAGACAAGGAGATTGCTTAGAGGCTTGCGAGCTCAAGTTCAAATCTGCCTTAGGGTTTCCATTAGTTGCTGATAGTTTTCAGGACTGGACTAGCTGAGGATTGGAATTGGATCTTTGTTGATCTTGCAGAACTATTTTTGATTGTAATTGGTCCTAATGAAAATTTGAATTGAAGCATATTTTGGTTGTGTTATTCCACTGTGTTGTTCTGTAGCTGCAAGGTTGGACTGTCCTTAATTGGATCCTCCTACCTTGATCTATGTCAAGTGGTATCAGAGATGAGTTGATCTTGTTTTGGAGTGAAGGTTGATCTTGTGAAGACTGATCTTGTGAAATTGACCTTGTTGGCGAAGAGATCGTATGATCTAAGTTGCAGATCCATGGTGTTGAACTTGTGGAATCTTGCCCTAGTTGTTTGTGCAAGGTGGCAGGTTGCAATCTGACTTGCATACAACTTGGAGGTTGTCACAAGGTGGTCGGTGTAGGGTTTGTTGCATAGGGTTTTCTTATCTTTAAGGATGCCTCTGAGAAGATTGGACCCTAGAGTAATTGTGGATCACTGTGATACTGTGGAATCTAGGATTACAGAGAACATGAAATCTAATTTTAGATCTGAGATGGAACTGATGAAGAATGACATGATCGTTGAGATCACAAGGGTTATGACTAGTGTGCCTTGGAATGTTGGTACTAAGGATGGTTATGAGGAAGTTATTGAAGACTTTGAAGCTGTTGGATCTAGTGGTGATGACCAAAGAGATAGATCTGGTGAAGATAGAATTGGTCAGTTATATAGATCTGGAGCTCGGTTAAGTAATAGTTATCAAATAGAAGTTTCTACTTTCTTTGGTACTTTGAAACCCGAGAACTTGATTGCTTGGATTGGTGAACTTGAAGATTTCTTCGAGCTAGAAGAAATTGAAGATCCTCTTCAGGTGAGATTGGCACAGACTAAGTTGAAAGGACATGCTGCTCTTTGGTGGAAAGAATTACAGAGGGATAGAGAAGATGAAGGTGAAATGAAGATCAATCAATGGAGATTGATGGTGACTAAATTGAAAGCTAAGTTCATACTTGTTGACTATGAGCTTGATTTGTTTAAGAAGTTGCAGAATTTGAAGTAGAAGGATTTGTTTGTTGAGGATTATACCGAGGAGTTCTACCAACTTACTATTCGGTCTGAACATAGAGAACTTGGTAAGGAAAAGGTAGCTTGGTATGTGAATGGTTTGAGATTCAATATTTAGGATGAGCTTGGTATGCTGAAGATTGATTCTATTGAAGATGCTTATCAATATGCTCTGAAGGCATAAGATAATTTGAAAAGGAAGCAACATAGTAACTCCTGAGGGAAGGAGAAGATTGATCAATCGGTGAAGGATAAACCGACTACAGAAGATGAACATAAACCTCTAGAACCGAAGGAGAAGACATGTAGAGTTATCTTTAAGGGTACTTGTTATAACTATGGTGAGGAAGGATACCATTCTTTTGAGTGTACACAAAAGAAGATTGGTGACCGACAGACTGCTATGGTGAATGAGAGAATGAACTTGAATTTGAGAACTTGTTGGTTCAGCAAACATTGCTTGGTACAAAGAAGGAACCTTGTTAGAGGAGTAACTTGTTCAGAACTCGGTGCAAGTCTAGAAGTAAACTCTCTGATGTTATTGTTGATAGTGGTAGTACAGATAACCTTGTTGCTGAGGACATGGTTCAGAAACTTGGTTTGAATAGAATGAAGCATCCTTATCCTTATAGGATTGGCTGGTTACAAAATGATCATGCTCTAGAAGTAAGAGAAAAGTGCTTTGTTGATGTTTAGATTGGCTAGTATAAGGATCTTGTGTTATGTGATATTGTGGAGATGAATATTTGTCATATATTGCTTGGTAGACCTTGGCAGTATGATTAATGCAGAGCTATGTATGATTGTGTCATAAATGTGTTTATTGTTGAGAAGGATGACATGAAGTTTTCCCTGATGCCTTTTTTGGATACAACACTTGGTAGGAGAAGCTTGAGTATTGGTAGACAAGTTGAGTCGGTGGATCTTGAAGGTATGGATGATCAGTATGGAGAACAAACCTGTGTGTTGTCAAGGAAAGACTTGAAAAGGAAAAGGAAGCTGAAATGGAAGAGTATGCAAAGTGAAAAGTTGGAGGACTTGTATGTGAAGAACCAGTTCGGGGTTTATGTGTTGAATCCCAGAAGATGTTCTTCCAGCATATGAGAACATCTTTTCAAACCTAGGGTGTCTGATGCAAGGGCATTCTTGGGTCCTTGGTGAATCTGCATGGTGGTGTGTTATTTGGTCGGTGTTACTCGGTTGCAGATTTAACCGATGGCCTTGATTATTGAAGGAAGCTCTCAGTGAAACCTCTGGTGATTAGTGGAACGGGTGCTCGGTAATGCCTGTGTTGCTCAGTGTTGCTAGCTTGGTTAGTTGTTTCACTGATGCTCAGTAGTTCTAGTTTACCAACTGGAGTTCTTGATGATTTGGTTGGTTAACTTGGTATATTTATTGTTGGTAGCCATTGTCGCATTCTCCTATGTAGATCTGGAGGTCGACATGTTGAATTTAATTATTGTAAGGCTATCTGAGAGTTGACTTGTATTACATTTAATATTTGTTTGTAGGAGTTAATTATTTCATTCAGCCGACTTGTGGCTGAAGATTAGTATTTAAGGAGTGTTTGGGTAGTTGTTTAGTGATAGCAGATTAGGAGTTCTGAGAGCTGATTTGGGAGAACCAGATTAGTGAAGTTGTGGAAAAGATCTTGGATCCTGCATGATCTTGCAGATCATATTGACTTCTGATAATTTGTAATAGCAGAGCTAGTGGTTGTTTACATGGAGACAAGGAGATTTCTTGGAGGCTTGCGAGCTCAAGTTTAGATCTATCGTAGGGTTTACATTAGTTGATAATTTTTAGAACTGGACTAGCCAAGGATTGGGATTGGATCTTTGTTGATCTTGCAGAACTATTTCTGATTGTAATTGGCCCTAACCTGGAAGGCCTTACAACTGGGCATGTTAATGAAAATTTGAAATGAAGCATATTTTGGTTGTGTTATTCTACTGTGTTGTTTTGGAGCTGCAAGGTTGGACTGTCCTTAATTGGATCCTCTTGCCTTGATTTGCGTCACCAATAAACCCACCTTCTAGTGCTGGCCATAAATGGACTTTGGCAGCCATAGACTAATTGACCAAGTGGGAAGAGGTAGTAGCTTTGAAGGATGCTAAAAAATCTTTAGCAGTTGAATTCCTTGATGGAATTATGACGAGGTTTGGTATTCCCTCTACCATCATATTAGATAATACAAAATCATTTGTTGGGGCTCAAATAATCTCTTGGGTATTTAAGTGTGGGATATACATGAAGATGTCCTCTAATTATTATCCCCAAGAGAATGTCTAGGTTGAGTCCTCCGATAATAATCTCATTTGGATCATCAAGAGGACTATTGAAGATAATCATAGATCCAGGCACACCCAATCAAGAGCAACCTTATGGGCTAACAAGACCACACCAAAGAGAGAAATCATAAACTCACCATTCATGTTGGTGTATGGAAGAAAAGCAACACTTCCACTATCACTTGAGCTTCCCTTTCTTAAGTTATCACATCAACTAGAGCTAGTGGAGGATGATGGTATTATAGTCAGACTAGCTAAGTTAATAGAGTTAGAAGAAACTAGACAAAAACCTATGCATACACTTGAGGCACACTAGCAAAAGGTCAAGATAAGTTTTGAAAAGAAGGCTAATGTTAGGGTCTTTAAGGAAGGTGAACTTGTTCTCAAATAGGATGCAAACAAAGCTAAACGAGGAAGACGCTCCAAATTCAATGTTGTGGAGTGGTCCTTATGTCATAACTATAAGGAGGCCAATGCTTTCAGCTATCCAAGCGTGATGGTGAAATCCTTCCCATTCTAGTCAATGGGATTCATCTTAAGATTTTATTTTAAAGGGAAGATTAATATTTTGTATATAATAGGTTAGATTTCTAGTTTTTCAAGAAGTGCACAAGCTTAACTGTTTCTCCTAAAGATGGAATAATTCTGATTTTTTGTTCACTTGCAAAGTAAATTTTGAAGGTCATGTAAGAGGAGGAATCCATGCTCAATAAATTTCTTAAGGCCACTAATCTCATGCTTAGCAAGAAAGCATCCCTTCCAAGTCACCGGAAATGTTGGCTTTCTCACCACCACTAGGCCCAACCCAAATTCCAATATGAGAATTCAAAGATAAACACTTAAGGATGGAAATTGTTTCTAGATCACAAGTGGCAAAATGATACTTTGCAAAGTGGCAATTTACATTGTTTTACAAGAAAAAAAGGGTGTCCTATGAAATAGGGATTTTTGTTTTTTTTATAGGTGGCAAAAATGAGTGTTTTGAAATAGAAAATTGTCGGTTTTCTTTGACCTTCTCTGTGCTACCAACACAATTCATGCTGTTTAATTTTAGGGAAATCTTCAATGACCCATATTTTTATCGATGGCCTAGTTCTTTTCCAAATGTCACAATTTTATTATTGGTATTCATTCTTTAGTGCCAAGAGATGCATTAGAGGATAAAAAATTTAATGCTTCTAGCTACACCCAGCTACCCTGTATACCCCTATCAACTCATTTAGCAACAATGTGATTACATTGGTCAATTTATCCTAACTGTCCCATGACATTAATGGTTGCATATAGCCTTGAGCCCTATTTTATACTCCATAAAGGATTTAATAATTGTGTTCTTGTAGAGTAACATATTACTCTTTGTTGCAAAGGAATTTATGCAACCTCTTTCTATCACTTCTGGGAGGATCCACTTGGACACATAGATCATATTTTGTTTTAATATGATATATTCCTGTAAGTCAACCCTTGGGGGGTTTGAACTCTATTGTATGATTATAGTTATGCCTAAACTCTTTAAAAGGAAAAAATGTACATTCTTTTGGGATCTTCTTATTTATTTTACATAATTATGGTTTTTTCTACAACTGTAACTTGCCTTGCCTTACTTTACTAAAATTATTTTCTATCTGTTTCTAAGTCCAAATATCTTGTGCATATCTACTTATCTTCTTATTTGGATGTATTTCATTTGTTCGTAACATGTATGATTGTGTTACGATGTTGCATGTACTTTTGTTTGTGAATGTCTAAATTTCTCTCAAATTTTTATTAAGCTATAACTTTCATACTATTTTAGTAACTAATAAACACAAGAAATTATGTATTGTGGGTAGTTTATTGAGATCTTGTGCAGCCATAGACAAAAGGAGATAAAAATCTCAATTTGGTGTATGACCTCCCCTTTTACATTTCAACATTCCTTCTTCCTATTTTCTCTACAAGTTGTTAGAATAGGATAGAGGTAGTTTAAAGTGTTGGGTTGGTTCAACATTGCACTCAAATTGAAAATGAAGCTAACCTTCATTGGAGATCCAACCTCACATGTGAAAGTCCCACACTTGGGAGGTTGTCTCAATGCTTCACAAGGTTTCTTGAGGGTAGCACGTCGGGTAAGGGAGTGAAGCTTTTTGACAACAATAGGTTATATTAAATTTTAACTTTTAATTTAATAAATTTAACATAGATACACTATTCACCTGTGGGAAACATAATTCCATCACTTGTTTCATTCTTTGTTAGCTTCTTCTTCTTCACCTTCACACATCATAATAAATAGTAACTAACAGATTCTAAGTTTTCAGGTTTCGTTATGACCTTCTTTGTAAAGTAGTATTCTACCCGAAGCTATTTTTTATGAACAAAAGAGTAATCTTCTCCAAAGTCAACAACCGATAAAATTTTTCTAGATGGGAAAGTGTCTCTTAGTGTTTGGAACTGTTGTGCTTGCAAATTAGAAAAAAATAATGACCTATATATGGTTGAATCAATTTATGAAAATTATCCATAAAGGTTCCAAAATGTATCTCCTCTTAAACATATTCTAACCTTGTGGATTCTTTCCTAATTTTTGATTATGTACTTGCAACTCTTACATTTTACCATCCTTTTCATGTCATTATCTTCATTTATCAAAGGTACTTTAGCCAAATTACCATATGTTCCACTAGTTTTTTTTATGAAATCTATTTCACTTGTTACATGATTATCTACTTTGTCACATAAGATTTATGTTATGAACTATCTTAACCATTTAACGAGAACATTTTTAAAACTATCTCTTTCTTCTTTCATCTTTTGAAACACTTGATAGTAGAGATCAAATTCAATATGATATTGCAGCAAAATTTTTTTAAAAGCTTTGTTTATCTTCACATGATATGTCTTGAATCTTTCAAACATTGTTTGTCCAATCTTTATGTTGCGATTTGAATTACAAAATGAAAGATACAATTCATGTTGCATGGTGTCCAACCAATGTTTTGTATGTACAAAATATTCCTTAGGCTTAATCCTATGCTTGATAATATATCTTCTATTTGGTGAAGGACTAGTATGATCATTCCAAAATGTAGTGATGAAGTTCCTAATTCCATCAATCATATCAGAGAAAGGAGATATACACATTATTGCCCAATTTCCTTCTATTGTACTATCATCCAAATTGGTTCATAATGTGATATTGTCTTACTACTATACCTAATATCACATGAAAGTGAAGAGGTTTGTCTTTTTTGGGACATGTTATTATTTAAAATCGATGTCAATATTATTCTTCTTGAAATGGACTTATCTGTAGATCTAGATATTTTCCCAATAAAACTCAAGCCATCCTTAACACTTTGAACATTATATTTTTGTAGGTTAGACACTTTCCTCTTTTTCAATGTTGTATCTACATCTAATAACTTTAATGGCTCTTTTAACTTATCATTAATAAGTTGAACTGATAATAATTGAAATTTTTAAGTGCACCAAGAATCTCAAATTGATTGTTCTCCAACATCTGTTGCTTAAACTTGGGCTGCCCCTTGTTTAACATTTTCTTGAGAAAAATCTACACACACAAAAAAACTCTTAAGGGGAAAGACTAAAAATAAATACTCACCTAAGAAGACTAAAAGGACATCTAGAGAGATGCATACTTGTTTGAGCTTGGGATTACCCTTTTACAACATCCATTTCTTGAACTTGGGCCACCTCTTTTCCAAAATTTTCTTGAGATTATTCTTGTTGAGCAAAATCTACACACAAAAGAAAAAAAGATCTCTTAAGGGGAAAGACTAAAAATACATATTTTAATGGAGTTGATAAGTAAACAACCCACAGCTCCCAAGAACACCTACACACAAACACCTGTCACAGAAAGGGAGAGAAGCAAACAACTACGGAGACCTGAATGTATGGATCCACGAGAGAGGAGAAATCCTTGATGTGTAAAAAGAGAAGTTGCAAATCAATAAAAATGAATGTTCAGAATTAAGATTACAAAAGAGATCAATCCTTATAATCCTAAAAATGGAAAACCCTAGGTTGCATAATAATAATTAATAAAGTAATTAATTATTATATGCCTAAAGTTTAGCTTAAGTAGAAAGAGGTAATAAGTGAATTAATAATTAAATCAATATGATTCAATTAGTAAGAAAACACTTTATCTCTAACATATTTACCCAAGAAGACTAAAAATGCATATTCACCTAAGAAGACTAAAAGAGGTTCTAGAGAGAGAGATATGTCCAATATTCTTTATTGATCTTAAGCTTCTACTTGGGCTTGTGTTTGTTGAGTGTGCTCTACATACCAAATAAATATTGCAACAAAGTTCGCAATTAATAATTATATAAATTGAACCTAAGAATACTTAAAGGAGAAGAGGGAGAGAGATGTTTTAGCATGATTTGTATATATTCCTCTTTTTTCCCTTTTAGGTGTGTATTCTTTAGAATATGTTTGCATTATTTTTTTGTGTTACATTTCTATGTGCAACTTTATCTTTGTCTTATACATGTTATAAGGGATTTAGCCTAGGAGGATTATCTTGTTTTCTCTTTTAAGGCTATGTTATCTCTTTTTTATAGGAATAGCATGGTATCCTTTCATATATTTCATTTCTCTACATATATTAATTGTTTATCATACATTCTTATATGTGGGTATGGAATGATTTGTTTCATGCACAACACGATTGTAGTTTCCTAACAATGTTCTTCAATGCCTTGGATTTTAATATTTGTCATTTAGTAATCATGTATAGCCTGCCTCATGGGCGGTATCTTTTCTAGCATATTATGTTTAGAATTTGAATATCTTATGATGTTTCTTGCCTTACTTTTCTCTATGGTGTTGTATTATTCCATGATACTTCTTGTTTCATATAGGGTCTTTTGTTTTGTGCACGACTAGATTATAGTTTTTTCTTATAGTTCACCTAATATCTTACAAGATTTTGTTATATATATAATCCACTAGGGGCTTCTCTTTCTTGTCTCATTCTTGGGGGGAAAGGTCATTTGCACATTATTTCTCTCTTTGTCTAAGGATCTCCTTTCCTTAGTACAATGGCATTTATTTATTATGTGACATTTATTTTCTTGTAAGGAATTGTTGTCTTGAACGCGACTCTCTATTATATACAAGAGGTGCACGTCCTTGATCATCACCTCTTCTTTATTGGAAAAACTAAGTTCATTATAAATATTTTCCCTTACTATGTGATTTATGTTGGCAAGTTGTCTAATACTGAGATATATGACTAGATATAGTGTTGTCATTATGGCAACAATGTCATATAGCAGTTTGGAGTCAGCGCACTTAGTGTAAAGATCAAAATTTAGTTAAGTGTTGAAGATTGGACAGTGTACAGAGTTCCTGTAGCTCAGAGCATATGCACATGTGTGTATCGATGAATTATGGTATGCGCCCTGGAAGATAAGGTTTTTAGACTATACTTATTCTTAGTCTATGAGAACATAAGTATATATGCAAATATGTGAAATTTATAGTCAGTTGAAGTTGCACAACAAGTGTGTGCTAGTAGAGAACAAAGCATGAAGCTAACAGATAGCATTTTGGTTTGCAATTATAATTTAATGTTGTAAAGGCTATGTGCCCATTGTATTTAGGTTGCTGACATGTTTATATGTATAATTGTAAGCACACTTAAGCCAATTCATTTGGAAGTGTTGTTTGTAATTAGTTATAGGGTTGACCTAATTGTTTTGTTTGTATGAGTGTATAAATATAACATGCGGCCATTGTATTCGGTATGGAAGTTGTAACAAAGTTGTGAGAAGCAAAGTAGAGGTATGCAAAGAAAGCATATGATGTATTAGAGCTTTGCTAGAGGTCAAAGCATTAACGCACAAAAGGAACTAATCAGACAAGCAGTGTCACAGTGACAGTTCACCTACAGATATAGTGTGTATCTGAAATCAGAAGGTTGTAGCCTTCACCATTTGAGAAGTGAGCTCTAGGACAGCGAGTCCACTCCCCTAATAGGGATTATTGTAAAAGACTCCTAACAGGGTCCGACCCTTAACAAGGTCTACTATACTTAAAGCATTACAAAGCTACTCCTAACAGGGTAAATGATCTTCTAATAAGGATCACAAAACACTAGTGCAAAATATTAGTGGGTATCAAGTCCCACCAGGGTTTTTACCTATTTGGGTTTCTCCGTAACCATATTGGTGTCATGTGTTGATTTCATGTTTCATGTTTATGTGAATGTTTAATTTAGTACTTAAGCATTTATGTTCAACATTTAGATTAAAGTGAAAAGTTAAAATACATTGAACACTGATTAACCCCCCCCTCTTAGTGTTCCCATTCCTAACAATTTAAAGTTTGAGATCCTCTAAGGATCCCTATTCCACCTATATACGGGGAGTTGGATAGGCGCATTCTTGTTCTTCTCACCTTCTCTTTTTGAATTTGTTATCTTTGTTCATGACACTCTTCTTGAAGGTAGATGTCTTGATAAAAAAGATCTCTTCCTTTCAAGGGTCTCTTCTTATAAGTGTCATATCCTTTCATAATTTATCTATTTTCTTAGCTTACAAGAGTCAACGTTCTTCGCTAAGTTTATGGTCTACATTGTTTTTAAAGGATATCTCCTTATTTCTAGAAGTAGTTATCCTTGATTCTCTTCCTTATGATGTCTATGGATAGTCATCATAAAGATGGGAGCATACATATGCCCTCTTTGTTCTATAGTTTACTTTTTATGAACTTTTACTTTTACATTATTACATGTTGTAATCACCTAAAAGTGGATAGGATTATTCATATGAGTAATCAAGGCAAATCAAGGCCAAAATCAAGGCAGTTGGATCAAAATGAACATTTAGCCAATCAAAATTAAAATCAATCTTTAATTCAATTTAAATCAAAATCAAGAGCATCTTAATCAAATTAAATCAAATTAATGTGTAATTAATTCAATTAATTATATAGTTTGGAATTAAATAAAATTAACCCAATCAAGGGGTACACTTGGCTAAATAAATGAATTAAAATAAATTGATTAAATCCTAGTTTCTCTCAACACCACATGGGAGGAAAAAGCCTCAACCAATAGAATTTAAGGAAAGAAGCTCACATTGATCAAGACAAAATGAATCTCAATCACTCAAATTGAAATAGCATCTTGTCCACTGATCTTGTCTTCTTGTCTCAAGCTTTGAGGACACAATATTTAAATTGTCTTCAAAGGGTTGAACCAAAGACTTAACTCAAACCTAATCATGATCAACTCTACTACACCCCCTACCCTTGCCAAATCCTATAAAAGCAAGGCTAAGTTCACTCATAATTCATCCACAAATCTGAGAATTGCATCTAACCTCTTGAGAATTATAGCTAGAAAGGAAAATATACATGTTAATTAGCTTTTCAATTTGTAATTGAACTATTTAGCTTGTTTTATCATCTAATCTCATTCTAGGATTGTCATTAATGGAGGCATTTTGAGAGCTTCACCATTAACACTCTTAGTTAGAGATCCATAGAGTGCTTAATTACTCTTTATTTGTTAGAATAGCTCTTCCTTTGTGGTAATTTAGTTATATTCTTTAATTATTTAGCAATACTAACCCTATGAAGGTACAATTCTAGTACACAAAATGGCACCCTCCGTGGGGCTTTAGGCTTCACTTTGTTAAAATTCTAGAAATTTCATTTTGTTCAAATTTTTGCATGTTAAGTTCTCTATTTTGTAGGTGAAACAATGCTTCTGAGACTTTAAACAACGCATTTGAGCAAGTTAATAGAACTTCTGAGCACTGTAACAATCCGTCCATGACAAATTGTTACGCCTTTGTGGAGAGAAACAACGCTTTTGATTCTGATGCAAGGGCAAGGTCAAGAGGGGCCAAACAATGGCACACTCTGATGATCCAAGCCTACTCAACACACACAGAAGAAAAAAAATAGAACAATGAGAGAGAGAGAATGCAGAGTCTTTCATATATTTTCATCCAATAAAATCATACATGCCAGGGTGTAAGGCTTTCCCGGTTACGGCCTGATATTACAATGAAAATCAGAAGTCCTCAAACATGTGAGGATCTGTTACAAATTTCAATTCTAATATCCATCATCTTCTCTCCCAAAAACTCCTCCTAAACTACAACCAAACAACTACATTTATACAAGAGGTAACCGAACTGAGTCATCCTTCAGATCCATAATCAACGGAAGTAACGGTCAGATCTGGGACCACACGCTTCCCAATGATGGATTCCAACATTAAATCCATGATCCAATATAAATGCACAAGTCGGCCTCAACAGAAATCAAAACTAAACCCATTGCTAAGCAAGGATAACTGAACAGTAGACAAGGAATGTTGAGTGCCAGTGAAGCAACTGACCACCCAGGAGATAACTAACCACACTCGATAATCAAAGAAGACTGACCAACTGTCAACCAATTTGGTCAAAGAAGGAACTGAGCAACATAGAAAACTTCAAACATATTTTTGGTGACATAGGATTGCCAAGGACCCGAGATGCTCCTGCGTCAGACACCTGGGGTTATTTCAAAATGATTCTCCGAATCATTCAGTAGGTATGATCTAAGCTGCATCCAACTCAGATTGTGAAATCCATGAATTGTCTTCCATCAGTCTATTCTTCCACTTAACTAGATATTCCATATACTGTTTACCTCTTGTGCTCTTGCCAAGTCTTTCCTTCAAAATTTGCTCCACTTCTTCCTTCTGCTTCTTAGGATACTCTATCAGTATTGTCATTTCTTCATCAGGTTCATGATACTCATACAAATCAGCAATGTTGAAAATAGGTGATATGTCCATGTCATCAGGTAACTCAATCTCATATGCATTTCCACTATCAAATTTTCTCATAATTTTGTAAGGTCCAAACTTCTTCATCTTCAACTTCCCATATGTTCCAACAAGAAATTGACCTTTCTTCAAATGAACCATCACTTCATTACCAACATCAAAAGTCTTGTGTCTTCTTGATCTATCAGCTTTGTCTTTGTACTTTTGATTACTATCTTCTAGCTTCAATTTTACATCTTCATGCAATGTCTTCATGTGCTCAGCAAATTTCACTCTTTCAATGCTTTTCTTATTTTCATCATCAATGTTTCTCAAATCAGATATTCCTCTTGATTGTATGCCACTCACAATCTCAAATGGTGTTTTTCCATTACTCTTATTCACTAAATTATTGTATGCAAACTCTACTTGTGCCAACACAGAATCCCAATTACTTGGTGTGTCTCCAACTAAACATCTCAAAAGATTTCCCAAATTTTTGTTCACAACTTCAGTCTGTCCATCAGTTTGCGGGTGATATGTAGAACTATATTTCAACTCAGTGCCAAATTTCTTCCAAAGTGTCTTCCAAAAGTATCCAACAAATTTACTGTCTTGGTCAGAGATAATAATCCTCGGTAATCCATGCAATCTGACAATTTCCTTAAAGAAAAGATCTGCTACATGTATTGCATCTGATGTCTTTCTACAAGGTATAAAATGTGCCATCTTAGAAAATCTATCCACAACAACAAATATGGAGTCATTACCTCTCACTATCTTCGGTAAGCCAAGAACAAAGTCCATACTAATGTCAATCCAAGGTTTCTCAAGTACAACAATCGGTACATACAATCCAGTATTATGACTTACTCCTTTTGCAACTTGACAAATTCCATAATTTTCCACAAATTTTTGAATATCTTTATACAACTGAGGCCAAAAGTACTTCTCCTTAAGCAAATTCCATGTTTTATCAATTCCAAAATGTCCAGCCAAACCACTACTGTGCTTCTCCTTTATCAAATTATTTCTCATTACTCCTCTCAGTATACACAACTGAATACCTTTAAACAACATACCTTCCTGAATAAAATATTCATCCCATTTAGTATCTTGTTGATCTTGAATATGTGCTCTGCACTTTCTCCATGACTCAGAAAAATCAGGATCATTTTCATAAGAATCTTTCATCTCATCAAAACCAAGAACTTGAATTTTCATCTCGGTCATCAAAGATCTTCTTCTACTCAATGCATCAGCAACTCATTTAGTAACTCCACTGTTATGTTTTATCACAAATGTACAACTTTGCAAATACTCAACCCATTTCATATGTCTCTGATTCAACTTATTCTGACTACCCAAATACTGTAAAGCCTTATGATCGATATACAACACAAATTCACTTGGTATCAAATAATGTCTCCATTTCTTCAAAACTTCATTCATCAGTCTCATAAAAGTACTCGGTGCATTAGTTAAACCAAAAGGCATAACCAACCACTCATACAAACCTTCTTTTTTCTTGAAAGCAATCTTCCATTCATCACCTTCTCTGATTCTGATCTGATGATATCCACTTTTCAAATCAATTTTGGTGAAATACCTTGCTCCAGTCAAACTGTCCATTATATCATCCATTCTCGGTATAGGAAACCTATACTTCACTATTATCTTATTGATTACTCTCGAATCAATACACATTCTCCATTCTCCATTCTCCATTCTCCATTCTTCTTAGGTGCCAATACAATAGGTACTACACAAGGACTCAAAATTTCTCTGATCAAACCTTTCTCTAGCAATTCTTGAATCATTCGGTTCAATTCCTGATTCTCAGTAGGTGTTAATCAATGAGGTGCCTTATTCAGTAAACTAGCTCCAAGGATTAGATCCATACAATGATCAATACTTATTTTTGGTGGCAAACCATCAGGTACATTGTTAGAAATGATTTCACTATACTCGGTGAGTAA
Organism: Chamaecyparis obtusa; assembly: GCA_027943335.1. Lineage (NCBI taxonomy): Eukaryota > Viridiplantae > Streptophyta > Pinopsida > Cupressales > Cupressaceae > Chamaecyparis > Chamaecyparis obtusa. The sequence continues at coordinate 5,138,004 of BSBK01003718.1, read as the reverse complement.
CTTATCTATCTCCTCAGGAACATTACCTTTTGTTTTCTTACTCGACTTGTTAGGAACCACAACAAAACATACATCATTCCTTTACAAATCTTTAACAAACTTCCTTCCATCCATCAAGAAAACTTTCACAGATGTGTAGACATTACTCATAGGTTCTTCCATCAAATGTAACAAGATTTGCTTCTTTCCATCAGCCACAATAGTATACTTATGTAATCTCCCATCATATATAGCATGTTTATCATATTGCCAAGGTCTACCCAACAAAATATGATAATAGTCCATAGGCATGATATCACACAACACCTTATCATAGTACTTTCCAATCTTCAAATTCACATAACATTGTTCACTTACCAGGAGTGTATGTTCATCCTTGATCCATGAAATTTAATAGGGCTTCAGATGTTCCAGCCTTTCCAACTACAAATTTATGACCATTTCCTCAGATGCCAGATTTGTCAAGCTACCACTATCAATGATCACCTATTAAAAACTCTACATTTGGTCTTGAACAAACGTTTCCTTACCGGATCTTCCTTTTTTCTTTCATTCCACAGTGCTCTCCTTACCATCAAGTTATTTTCCTTCTTAGGTTCATTCGGTGACTCCTCTTGCACCAAAGCATTCCTACTACTACCAGCCTTCTTACTTACTTGTGTACATTCAAATGACCTATGTCCTTCTTCTCGACAATTGTAACAATTTCCTCAGAAACTTCCTCTGCTATAACCACCTTGGTAGTTACTGCCTCTACCTCTAGATGAACTTGCACCTTTCCATTCGGTCTTTCCTTTGTCTAGATTTGTCTTTTCAAGTTCAGATCTACCATTTTCACCATTGGATCTACCTCTTCCTCTAGGGAATCTACCACCTCGACCTCTCTGTCTCTATTCATGTCTCTTGTTCAATTTCTCCTTAGCTTTCAAAGAAAATTGATAAGCTTCTTCAATGTTCTCCAACTTGACCATACTAATTTCCTTTTGGATGGAAACTCTCAAACCATTCAGGTATCTACCAAATATTTCCACATCATCTTCATCATGTCTAGATCTGATATCCAATCTATAGAATTCCTCAGTATACTCTTTTACCGAGCTATCTTTCTATCTTGGACTTTGCATTCACCTAACTAGGTTAATCTAATAATCACAGGGTAAGAACTTTCCTTTCAATTTATTGACCATTTTACTCTATACCTTAATTTTGTCTTTTCCTTTCCTCTTCTGATCCAATTGCAAATGTTCCCACCATAAGGATACATGGCTTTTCAGTTTTGTGCTTGCAATCTTCACTTTCTTGTCCTCATGAATGTTTTCATACTCAAAGTACTTTTCCATCTCAGTGATCCAGTCCACCAATTCATCAAAATCCAATTTTCCACCATACTCAGGAGGATTGAAATGCGGTGTAGACTTCAGACTTGTCAAAGCCTTCAAGAATATTTCTTCACCTTGATCCATCACAGGTGTTGATTCTACATCTCCTTGTTCATCCTCAATTTCATCATTACTAACATCCTCAAGATGTCTACCTCTTCTTTGGGCTATCTCAACTGCTTCTAACCTTGTAGCAATCTACCTTAGCATATCTGCCAATCCTGGATCTGCATCTCACCTCCCATGAATCATCTTGAGAACCCTCTACAATTGCAGGTCAGATCACAATCTGCTACCCCACAACAATCAACTAGGGTTCAAGAGGAACCTACAAACCTAGATCCACAGACCTAGATCAAGATCTCACCTCACTCTGATACCACCTGATGCAAGGGCAGGCTCAAGAGGGGCCAAACAGTGGCACACTCTGATGATCTAAGCCTACTCAACACATGTGGGAGAAAACAAACACAATAGTGAGAGAGAGAATGCAGAGTCTTTCATATATTTTCATCCAAAAAAATCATACATGCCAGGCTGTAAGGCCTTCCTGGTTATGGCCTAATATTACAATGAAAATCAGAAGTCCTCAAACATGCGAGGATCTATTACAAATCTCAATTCTAATATCCATCATCTTCTCTCCCAAAAACTCCTCCTAAACTACAACCAAACAACTACATTTATTCAAGAGGTAACCGAACTAAGTCGGCCTTCAGATCCATAATCAATGGAAGTAACAGTCAGATCTGGGACCACACACTTCCCAATGATGGATTCAAACATTAAATCTATGATCCAATATAAATGCACAAGTCGGCCTCAACATAAATAATAAATAAACCCATCAGTGAGCAAGGATAACCGAGCAACATACAAGGAATGTCGAGCACTAGTGAGACAACAGACCACCCAGGAGAAAACCGACCGCACTCGGTAATCAAAGAAAACTGACCAACTCGGTCAAAGAAGGAACTAAGCAACACAAAAAACTTCAAACATATTTTTGGTGACACAAGATTTCCAAGGACCCGAGATGCTCCTGCATCAAATTCTTTCTGGCTTCTATCTAAATTTCTATAAGTGCTTATTCCTTGACTAGCCAACATGTTTGACTCGATCTCTAGCATGTTTGATCATTTTCTGATGCCTTTGCTTAATACTTTAGTGCTTTTACTCTTTGTCTCTGCACTTTTAATATTTTCTTTAGTGCTTTTAATTCGATCTCTAGTGCGTTTGAGCATTTAAAGAGCACTTTCAATAGATTTAATAGCACTTTTGCTTAATTTGAAAATAAATAGAATCTGACTATCAGAAAATGTTTTCTTTGTCTCTGTAGGATGGCTGAACATAAAAAAATAAAAAAGACTAGAGAGCAGATTCAATCAAGAAGGCAAGGCTTTGACAAGGAAGATAAAAAAGGAGAACATTGCTCATATTAAGTTGGTTCTCGAGAATTCACAGCAAAAAAATTTGGTACATGAACATTATCTCAAAGTTGTAGAAGCATATAAGGCCAAATTTGTTTCATTAAATTGGATATTTTCACCTTAAATCAAGTTTTTCTTAAAATTTGCAAATAAGGCTTTTAGATTCAATTTCATCTTGTTTTCTTTACTTTTGTTGGTTCTGTTGACTAACTTGTTGGAGGAAAAGCACATTGGAAAGGAATGATCGCCAAGGTAAGCATCAAAAATTGAAAAATCAATAAAAAATGCCCCGAGCCTTTTGCTAGCTACAAGGAAAAGGTAAGCCTAAACTGAGTCATTTTTTAATTAAATTATGGTTTTGGTGTTTTCAAAATCTAGTAATTAAAAACAACCTATGCTTGTTTGAGGAAATTTAACATTAGGCCTATGCTCTTCACTTTTATTAGTGAATCAAAATGCCAAAAGTGTTAAACTCTTTGATTAAAAAGAAAGGTTGAGCAAATCAAACACTAAAGTGAAAAACCCCTTGTTTGTAGAAAAGAGTAGCAATACTTGATTCTCACTAGTTAGAGGGTTGGTAATTGGACATTATTAATTGTGTTTAGGGATTGAGAAGTGGATAGGGATATGCTCTTCACCTTTTTGGTGAATCAAACTCCCACAACCTATTTCTCTATTCTACTTTATTGCTTTCAAATTAACATGCTAGATCAATAGTTGGGCTCGCCTCCTGAGATTTGCCTTAATGAGGCCAATGAGAGGGACAACCCAAACTGGGATACAATCACCTTTTCCATGATCATCCAACCCACTATAAAATGAAATTCATGCATCCTTAATGGTGTGTGTGACAAAATGGTGTTAAATTTTTGAACTTCCTCGAATAGTCCTTTGGGGTTGCGCAAAACTCCGACATACCGGTGGTGGGAAGCCTCTTAATATACTTGGAGGATGAAAGTTTAATATCCAATTTGAATGGAATATCAATTAAAACCTTGTTAACTTAGCAAAGAATACCTTATAGAGCCATGTTGACAAACCAAATCTTGAGCTAGGTAGATTGCTCGAAGTGTCTTTTTGTGTAAAAACTCGTGATAATGTCCTACAAATTCAAACACATTTTGTGTAGAGGGTTAAAAAGAACAAGTGTACTTGTGACTGTTGTGTTGGAAAAATACATAGAACAAGTGAAAGAGATCCATTTGAAAATTCAATGTACATTTTTAAATCTCTTCATTAAAAATCAACAATTACCAAATCGAGGATCAATTCGAAATCACACCTTGTTGGATGTCGGTTTCCACACATTCCCATAAACTCAAATTATCTTTAAGAGAAGATGACACCTGCATTGCTCAAGAAATCCCTGAATTTGAATACCAAACTCCTTTCAACGATTACAACCAAGGGGATAGTCTCCCAAGTGTTTTTGAGAAAGAAGGTGATATAATGGATAAAAATTTCATATTTCACGATTACAACCAAGCAGGAAACAATGACAACTTTAATAATGCTAATCAAAGACCTAAAGAAACCCTTGAAGAAAGAGTTAACCGAGCAGCCCAAGATAATGACTTTCTTGAAGTCATGGATAAACTCATAGATAGAGATAAGGAGAAATTATTCCTAAATCTAGCCCAAATAGGGGTAAAGCTCCCACATGACTATGATGTGGATCAACTCATGAAAAGAAAAGAAGAGGAAGATATAATGCATGCTATGACATAACAACTAAAAATGTTCCAAACTCAAATAGACTTAATGAAAAAGGCTGTTGAGCCAAAAATTTTCTCTATTGAGGCCTTGTGTCCATTCCCTTTCGATAAGAGCCTAGTCATGGTACATTTTCCTATCAATACTATTTTTTACTAAATATGATAAATACATGGGTAAATCAGACCCACAGGATCACCTTAGGGAAACTTTGTGCCCTAAGTATTGAATTTATTAATAACCCCATGTACTTAATGAGACTTTTTCCAAGGAGTTTGGGAGGGAAGGCCATGGAATGTTTCTCTAAACTCCCACAAGGGATCAAGACTTTTGAGGAATTAGCCTCTAAATTTGTAACCCATTACTCCTACAATATTGAACATGAGATTACCATACTAAAGCTATGTGATACAACAAAAAAAAAGGACGGTGAATCTTTCTTAGGGTTCCTACAAAGCTGAAGGACCATTTTCACAAGGTACCCATGAACTATCCCTGAAAAGGAGAAGATGGAGATATTTATGAATAATTTAAATTTGGAGATGAACTATAGACTCCAACTTCAATGTCCTCCCACATTTGAAAAACTTATTGAGAATTAAGATTGAAGATGTATTGGTCAAAAAGGGTGAAATCAAATTGTTCAAATACAATAAACCCTCTACCAAAAATAATAATAATAATCACTATATATCTAATTATACCAAAAATAAAGGAGCCAAAAATCACAATGACAAACCTAAGCTATGGTTAAAAAATAATAACAAAGGTTTGGTGAACGATGGAGTTGTGGAAGCCCACACCTTGAAGGCTACCCTGTTTAATTTATCAAGTGGAGCCAATTCAAACTATAATGTTAATCAAACTAATAAGGCTCCCTTTAATCAAGGCAATTCCAATAACAACAACAATAATTCCAACAATAATCCTTTTAACAATAATTCAAATGTTAACAAGCCTAAGCCATATTTTTCCACTTATCAAAAGAGAAAACTCACCTTTTTAGGTGAACCATTGGAAAATAACCTAAGGACTTTGGTGGTCGATAAAATTGTTATCTTACCCGAGTTGAGACCTTATGAGCCACAAGTGAAACCAAGCTAGTGGAATGATTCACACCATTATGAATATCATAGAAATAAGGGTCATAAGACTAACAAATGCATGAAATTAAAACACTTAGTACAAGACTTAATTGATGATGGAACGATCAAGGTAGAGGGACCTCAAAATAATGAGGATCATACGGTATTTAAAAATCCCTTTCAAAACCATGAAAAGGGTGAGTCATCAAACAATAATTAGAATAATAAAAGAGGCAACGAAAAGGTAAATTTTGCCCACACTTATGATAACACGATTAATGCTTTAAATGGTGATGAAAATACCATCAATGTTAGTGTGGTAAAGGAGAAACCTAAGGAAGAAACATCTAATGTTGTGACAAGGGGGCAAGCTTCGAAAATCACTCTACCTGGAAATGTCTCTAAGATTGTTCTACCAAACCAAGCTTCAACTTCATCATTAAAGCAATATAATTTGGTTGATCAATTACAATGAACTACCACCTAAATATATATTCTTGAGTTGCTTAAATTATCACCAACTCATAAGGATATCTTGGAGAAAGCCCTCTTGGAGACCAATGTGCCTCTAAACTTGGAGGTAGATAAATTTCAAAATATGGTGGGACACCTCATTGTACCCCATTGCCTATCTTTTTCTAAGCAAGATGACATGTCACTTAATCATCCTCAAAACTTTCCCTTGCATATAGAAGTCTTGATTCATAAGCATAGGGTAAAAAGAGTCCTCATAGATGGAGGAGCCAGCTTAAACATTTGTACCCTTAACCTAGTAAACGCTCTAGGATTTTCTAAGGATGCTATTGACCCTAAGAAAAATATAACTATTAAAGCCTACGATGATGAAGAAAGAGATTCCAAAGGAGTCATAGTACTTCCTATTAGGGTTGGCCCAATGAAAAAATAGACTATTTGTCAAGTCTTAGACCTAACGCTGACCTACAATATCTTATTAGGAAGACCTTGGATTCATGAAATGCAAGTCGTGTCGTCAACCTATCACCAATGTTTAAAATTTCCTTATCTAGGGCAAGAGATCATGGTAAGTGGGGACTCAAACCCTTTTCAATATTGTAATAACATGAAGCCCATCAATGATTCTCTAGTCCCACATAATATAGAAGGGTCCATACCCTTAAGAATTGAACAAGGTCAAATTTCTAAAGATTTTCCATCTTTAAGGGGAAAATAAAAAGAGGAAGAAGAAATTATTGTTGTTGAAAACCTTCAAAATCTCACTAACCCATCTTCATCGACAAAAGGGAAAGAAAAGGTTAGTGAAGAAAGTAAATTTAAGAAGAATAAAGAAGACCAAGCCAAATCCATGCAAATCTATACCAAGGAGGCCCATTACCAAAAGATGGACCATATGACAAATTTTTTTGAAGAATAATGTAAAATCAAGCAAAAGGGTGTAGGCAAATAGTCCTTGTCAATGATGGACCTACTCCTATCTCCAAAGTCATATGGAATACCCTCAAATCTGCCCCATAAATACAATGATAACTTTTTGAGGGAAAGCACTGTTGGGCTCCTATAATGGTTTAATAACTAGGCTTTACAACCATAACTTAAGGATTGGACATCCACGCTAAGTAGTTATCCCATCATTATGAAGAAACATTTAAATTATCAACCCGAGGATGTATAATTGAAATAGATCTGCAAAGTACATGCACTATGAAATTCTCTAAGTTATTCTATCATTACAAAAACTCAGAGTATAACAATGTTGGAAATAAATCTAACTACACAGTAATGGCTGCAAGAAACTATGTAATACATAAAAGCTAATGAAAAAATACTAATTGCTCCCTCTCTTTCGCTTGATTAAAATTTCAAATATATAAGCTTATTGACTCTCTAATAACCATCTAACATGTGTCTCATCATTCCTTTAAACAAGGAAGAGACTTATTCTAAAACTATGACTAAGAAGAAGAGTCCTATTACAACTTGTCTTTTTGACTGATTAGAAAAAGAGTTTGTTTGAACTCTTTTATGACAAAGATGATTTTTTGGATATTTTTCTATGTTAATAAATAAAATACAAATCATTTTCAACCTCTTTTGAAGTAATAACTCAAATTACAATAAATAGAAGAAGTTTGACTAAGTCTACTGATTTGTTGTTCCACTTTTCCTGCAGCCAGATTCAAACGGATGGTTCTCACTTATTATTGAGAATTATCAAAAAATATTTTACCATATTATGATCCCCCTTCTTATCTTTCCATATCATTTTTAAAATATTTATTTCATTAATAAACGTGGAAGTTATGATCATTTTACCAAGATTGGGTTTTGGCTGCCTTCAAATTATGCTATTTTTACTTAGTCAACTTTAGATAAGGGCTTCTCATTAACTATTGTGAATTGGATCAAACCCTCTAAAATTTTTTTTCTCCTATATTTAATCTTTCCAAATAATTAAGAAAATATAAATTTCGTTAAGAATTGAGTGAGATATGCCCATTTTACTGAAAGTGGTTTTTGACTTTTTCTGCATTTCCTGCAACTGTTGAATATTGACAAGTGTCAACTTGCTTCTCCTTCTTTCTAGATATATGAATGACTTAAGTATCTCAAAAAAAACATGTTAATCATATAAAAACATTTATTATTTAATAATAACCATTTATCATAATAAATCATCATAATTTAGCATTAACTATCTACACATACAAATGCTAATCAATAAATCATTAATCATAGTTAATGCTTCATAAATCAAGGTAATGTATGTAAATGACTTGGAAATGTATTATAAAGATGATGTCAAGTGTTATAAAAAATTATATAAACATGAAAAATTATAGGCTCATCAAGCACATCATCCTTCATGTATGAAGAAGACAACAAAATCCTAAACTAGTTATACAAGGATGAAGAATCAAGTGCTCAAGAAAAACGTATCCAAAATATAAGCATTCCAACACATCAATATGGGAAGGGATTTTAGATAATACAAAAGATGGGATACAAAGGCCAAGGACCTTTTGGATCAAGAAATGAAGGACTCATCAAACCCATTGAGATGACATGGTGAGATAGAAAAATGAAGACCAGATTAGGATACCTAGAACAAGGGTATACCCAAAAGCACTATCCCAAAGTATATAATCAAATATTACAATTAGAGTCCCATAGTGATGAAGACTCAAATGATTGGGAATGGGATGCATTATCTAATGAATCATGTCATGATAAGGGTATTGATGTTATTCATACCTATACTCCTAGCAAAGGGAAAGCATCCATTTTGACACCAAATCAGAATCAAGCATCAAGTTCAAACCAAGTGGTCATAGATAATGTACCAAGTATAGAAATTGAAATAAATAAATGGGTAGGAGAACCCTATATACCATCATGGAGACCTACTATCGAAGAATCGAATTCTAGGTTTAGTCTACAAGATTTCTATCCAACATAAACCTTAGAGGATTCTAGTGAGGGGGATTTTGATCCTAGTTCTCTAGAGCATCTTAAAGAAGCACACGTCATAGGCTTAAATGATACAATGTATGAACCTTCAAATGAGGTCTTATCCTTAAATCCTATTGGCTTAAACCAAAACATTGATCCTTTAACTCTTATGTACCCGGAATTGATTGAATGGGATTCCATCGGACCTACCATACTTCCAAACTTTTTGAATGACAACATGGTGTCCCAATACCTAAATGTGGTTGAGCCTTCTTCTAGCATGGAATATGAGGAAGATATGACAAGGGAAGGTATCCAAACTCCTAACTCAAGAAAAAACAAAAAAATAAAAAAGGAAAAGAGTCTAATGTTGAAAACCATGTTGTGGCAATGTTAGATAAAAAAAAGAAAGAAATAAAGAATGATTCCAAAGGTGAAAACCCAATTGAGGCACCTAAGGAAGGGAGTTTGGATACTTTACCCAAGCATGATGAAGAAAGATCTCCTATCTTGAATGAGCCAACTGGAAAAAGTGAACATTGGATCAGAATCATAACCAAGGATCATACATTTAGCAACATCTTTATCTATCAAAGAAAGAGAAGAATTCATCAAAATTTTCAAGGAAAAGAAAATCAATTTTGCATGGTCTTATGATAATATGCCTGGATTAGATCCAAATTTAATCATGCATCACTTAAACATAAAAGAAGGAGCAAGACCCATTAAGCAAAAATTGAGAAAAATGCACCCACACATAGCTTTGCTTGTAAAAGTGGAGTTAGAAAAGTTGCTAAAGGTTGGGTTTATAAGAGCTATTGATTATGCCCAATGGATTTCAAACATAGTGCCAATTTTAATAGTAGATAATTCCATTAGAATTTGGATGGATTTTATGGATCTAAATCTTGCATGCCCTAAAGATGATTTTCCATTGCCAAGCATAGACGCCATAGAGGATCTAATAGCGGGGCATTCCATGTTCTCTCTTATGGATGGTTTTAGTGGATACAATAAAATTAAGATAGCACTTGAGGATCAAGATAAAACAACATTTACATGCGCATGGGGGACATTATGTTGGAATATTATTCCCTTTGGTCTAAAGAATGTCGAGGAAACTTATCAAAGAGCTATGACAACAATATTCCATGATATGATGCATAAGTTCATGGAAGATTACGTAGATGATATACTTGCAAAATCTCATTCAACAGATGAACATCTACCAATACTAGAGAAAATCTTTGAAAGGTTAGAGCAATTCAAAGTGAGGCTCAATCCAAAAAAGTGTGCATTTGGGGTCAAATCAAGAAAGCTAGGGTACATTATTTCTACAAAAGGAATAGAGGTAGATCCAACTAAAGTCAAAGCCATCATGGAAATGGAAGTACCTAGAAATATAAGTCAGATGAGATCTCTTCAAGGTAGAATCCAATCTATATGATGATTCATCTCTCAATTGGAAGAAAAGTGCCATAATTTCACTCAACTCCTGGATAAGGACATAGTGTTTAAATGGGATGAAAAATGTGAAGAAGCCTTCAATTTATTAAAGAAATATCTAATTAACCCTCCAATTTTGATGCCACCTATAAGAGGAAAGCCATTGATACTATACATTTCAACAAATGAGCATTCATTAGGGGCACTCTTGGCACAAGAAGATGATTCAGGAAAAGAAAAGGCTATCTACTATATCAGTGAGACTTTAGTGAGATATGAGTTGAACTATACATTCATAGAAAGGGCATGCTTGGTCATAGTTTTTGTCTTCTCAAAAATTACGCTACTATATGTTATCTCATAAAATTTGACTCATTGAAAAGATTGATCCCTTAAAATATCTTCTTATCAAAACAAAATCAAATGGAAGGCTAGCCAAATGGGTCATGGTGCTAAGTGAATTTGACATTGAATATGTTGATAAAAAATCAATCAAGGGCCAAGTCATAGTTGATCAGTTAGAAGAATCACCATTACAAGATGGTCACCCAATACAAGTGGAATTCTCAGATTAAGAAATTATGAATGTTGAGGCAAAAACATGGCAACTATATTTTGATGGTTCCTACACACAACATGGATCAGGAGAAAGCATACTTTTGATTACTCCTCAAGGATATACAATTCAAAAATCATACAAATTTCTATTCCTATGCAAAAATAATATAGCAGAATATGAAGCATTGGTCATTGGAATCAAGCTAGCATTGGAATGGAAAGTGACAAAACTACAAGTCAATGGTGACTCACAATTAGTTATCAACCAAATCAATGATGAATATCTCACTAAAGATGACAAGTTGATCCATTACACAAATATGATTGATAATCTAAAGAAATATTTCAGTCTCATCACATTTGAGCAAGTTCCAAGAGAGAAAAATAAAGCAGCAGATGTAATGGCAACTTTGGCCTCATTTCTACAAATACTAGATCAAAGCGTCACATATGAATTCCTGGTAGAAGAAGTTGAGCAACCTGCATATGACCCTACCCATCCTCACACCATTTGTTTATTAACTAGACATGACTCACCTTGGTATGGAGACATATATACTTATTTAAAAGACCAAATCCTACCCATAAACCAAACCAGGAATCAAAAGAAGAGCTTCATATGCCAAGCCTCTCATTATACCCTAATTTCCAAAATATTGTATCGAAAAAGTCTAGATGGAAGGCTTCTTAGATATCTAGAGAGAGAGGAATCAGATAAAGCCTTACAAGAAATTCACAAGGGGATCTGTGGGTCACATTTGAATGGTCTAACCCTAGCTAAGAAACTTCTTAGGATAGGATATTTTTGGCCGACAATGGAGAAAGACACTTTTAATTTTGCTAAAACTTGTAAAAAGTGTCAATATCATGGAAACTTGATACATGTACCCACACAAGAGCTTCATCTGATGATGACACCTTGGCCATTTTATCAATGGGGTCTAGATTTGATAGGGATGATTCATCCACCATCCTCAAATGGGCATAAATTTATTATTAGTGCAAGAAAGTACTTTACCAAATGGGTGGAAGTTGTACCGTTATCAATTGCAACCGGGAAATAGATAGCCTTGTTCATCCTAAATCACATAATATGTAGATATGATGTCCCACATGCCATTATAATAGATAATGCAAAGAACTTAAAAAATAAGGACTTAAAGGAGTTATGCACAAAATTCCACATGATCCATCACTCTTCATCAATCTATTATCCTCAAGGTAATGGACAAGCATAATAAATAAACAAAAACCTCCTAAATATATTGAAGAGAATTGTGGAAAATTCAAGTAGAGATTGGCACATCAAAATAAACCCGACCTTGTGGTCTTATAGAACAAGTATTAGAACACCAACTGGAGCTACACCATTTTCCTTAGTCTTTGGAACAGAACCATTTTTGCCTTTGGAGGTAGAAATTCCATCTTTAAGAATATCTCTACATGGTTTGATAAGTGAAGAAGACTATAGAGTTTCTAGGTTACATGAGCTAGAACTGCTAGATGAGAAACAACAACAAGCATTTGATCACTTAAAAGTATATCAAAATAGAATGTCAAGGACTTATAACAAGCATATCAAGTCAAGAACATTCCAAATAGGAGACCTAGTTTTGCGAGATAATCCCAGGAATCAAGCAGAAAGGGAAAGAAGGGGAAATGGGAGGCAAACTGGTTAGGACCTTTTGTGATAACTTTGTCTTTTGGGATAGGCACCTACAAATTGGTTGATTGTGATGGAGAGGAGTTACAAGAACCTATAAACAACATTCTTCTCAAGAGGTTCTACACATGTAGAAGATGAAAGAGGATAAAGAAGAAGAGTATCAGAACATTAGATGGAAAGCATCATATTTATTGTACATAGTCAAAAGAGATCTTGAAAATATCAAAAACATTTGAAAAGAAGAAAAGTAAAAACAAATCAGAAATGCATAAAAAGATAAAAAATAGTGGAAAATTGAGCATGAAGAAAGTTAAAAACATTCATATATGATCCTCAAAAAGATTTTGTCTTGGTGAAAACCAATAAAATAGGTACCTTGATGGTATAAAAAAAGAAAAATTAAAAAAAAAGAGAAAATACGAAAAAATAAAAAAAAGATAAAAAGTGCCTTGGTGAAAACCTAGCAAATAGGCGCCTTGGTAGGAAAAAAGGGAAAAAGATTTAAAAATAGAAAAAGAAAGCAAGATTCATTCAATTGGTGAAAACCTGGTAAATAGGTTCCATTTAAAGTCCAAGTTAGTCGCATACCTAGCAGTTATCCTTGTAAATATTGCATTCGCCAGCATTTGTATATATTGCATAATAAAATCTCACAGTTGCATTTGCAAGTACCTAAAGATTTTGGTCACCTAATCTGCAAATTGTCCTAAGTCCAACTTTGAAATCATATCAAGCTAGGGGAAAATCTACTTGAAAGGAGGAAGGATTAACCAAAAGCAAACTTCAATCAATTCATAAAAAATGCAAGCGAAACACTTAATCAAATCTTCATCCTAATCTAGTTTGAACCAAACACAAAAAATGATCCAAGATCTTATATGACTCTATCTTTATCAGGATTAAAAATGCAAAATGGATGGAACTACACTTGAAATATGGATTTGAAAAACATTGCAAATTTTTTCTAAAGTGTTGACTTGAATGATGAAATCATGTCTTTCTAGCAAATCAATGAAAGTTTTTAAACTAGACAAGCTATGATTAAAGAGTGATATTTGATCTTCAATTTCATAATACTAGAATCCACTTGCAACATAGAATCTGACAAAATCAGTATTCGCACTCTCATGATTGGTTTAAACCAGTGATAGTCGTACCAGAAAAAGATGGGAAAGCAAAGAAAGAGGTGCAAAAAGTATTCATATCATCATAGTTGAGCTAGTGATGGTTGTACTAAATTGGGATGCCAAAAACTGCTCAATGATGATTATAAGCTCCAAATTTTTGAATAATGACAGTTAGTTGCATACATCTTAGATTAAATGCATTTAATATATTTGCCTTTCTTAGCTTCAAAATTCAATTTGCAAGAGGAAAAGAGAAAGGGGTGTAGTCAAATAAAAAATCAAAAGACCATAAAAAATCACTATATATGATCGAGTGTGTTGGAAATAAAAAAAATCAAAGGCAAAAGTGCATTCCATTAGGTCATGAGCGATTTTTAGATTCATTTTAGCTTGCATTAAGTTGCATTCATTTTAAACCTAAGTTCATTTCATATAGTTTAAATCATTTTTCATTAAGTGCATTAGGTTACATTCATCCTTCAATTCATTTTCATTAATTGCATTAGGTTGCATTCATTTTAAAGTTCATCTCATTTAGGACGCATTCTTTAGCTCATTTATATCAATCCATTAAGTGCATTGCATTAGTTAACATTCATCCATTAAAATCATTCGTCATTAAATGCATATCCATTAGTGAAAAACTATGAAACATGCCATTATTCATTTAAATTTATCATTCATCTATATTGCATATAAAATTTAGAAGCATTAATCATTAAATATCCATTAATCATTTAGTACCCATGATCATTATGCATATGCATCATATAGGTTCATCACATTTACATACCAAAAATACATCCATTATCCAATACATCCATCATCCATTATCCATTACATCGCATTATCCATTTCATTATCCATCTAACACATCTATATATCATTTGCATACATAACATCATTACATTACATCATTAAATCACATTGCATTCATTCATCTATTCTATGTCATACATAAGACAACCATTCAAACATCAATAGAACATGTGCATACATATCAAAAACTGCATTCTAAAAAGCATAAAAATAAAGCATGTAGAAAATAGAATCATATAGCTTTGCATATCATACTAAAACACCTGAAAAGAAGATCCAACACATCATGACATCATATATAGTAAATCTATAAAAAATGATTATCAAAGTCTATGACATCATCATAAAATAAAAAATGAGCACCATGGAGCGATCATATAAATGCAACATCAAGATAATCAAGTCTATTAGAGTATCAACATGAACAACATCAAATAAATCAAAAGATACAATAGAGTCCAATGTCTGAATATAACCAACGAATGAGATCATATACATCAATGAAAGAACATGAATCATCTCAAATCATCTCAATTCGATGAACCACCAACGCCATTAGTACCATCCGAACTAGGAGCACTATCTAGAGGATGACTCAAGCTCGACTGCAACCCATGCTGACTCATAGCTTCCATGAAGGACTACATCATAGAAATCAACTGCCTAACCTCCTGTCTAACCTCAGATATCTCTGACTATAAGGCTCAAACCTTTGGTACAACTATGATGGGAGCCCGTGCAGCAAAAATATGTAGTGGAGGTATAGAAGAAGAAGGCATGGATGAAGATGGATCTGATAAAGATGGAACAAAACTGGAAGAAGATGGACGTGAAGAAGAAGATAACATCGAAGAAAAAGTAGTGGCCTTAGAAGAAGAAGCCTATGGAATTATAGGAGGTATACCCTGCTGAGGAGGAGGACCCTGTGCCTGATCCAATAAAACCTGTACAACCTATGCCTCAACCTCTCTATGTCATCTGGCTCTAGGCTGACCATGTCTCATAGCTGGATCAACAATAACTTTATGAAGTGCTCTATCTACACCACCTCTAGCATGACCACCACCAACCCTATGAGGAATAGGAGAAGAAACAATAATTGGAATATGAACTTTGCCTGCTCTGGCTACTTGATGACCCTATCATCCATGCCATGCTCTAACTCTACCCCCACCTCTCCCACCATCTCCATCATTTGTATCACCTGTATCATCTCCCGCATCATCACCGCCATCACCATCAGATATCTCATCTATACCAGACACTCTCTCAGTAGGATCTGTAAACCTTAGAAAAGGTTTCTAATTGAACCAAGCTACATACTCATCTGTAACACTAGCATCAATAACATGATCTCTCATCGACCATGGAAAATGCCCAAGATCTTGTACCTCTTGATAAGCTGTACTAAAATCCACACAAGGACCCCATAGAGATCTCTCAGCTTGCACTTGAGCATACATTGCAACACCCTGAGGCATACCCTATGTGCACCCATACTGACGTAATACTCTCCTGAAGCAAAATCTCTCAATGATATATGGAATATGACCAATCATCCACCGTGGATAGAACATGTAGGGAAATTTAGTGCCATCCTCAGGCCAAGCCTCACATCCCAGATATAGTTGCCAGATCACTACATCCATATCATTGATAACACGATGCCAGTAATCTAATTTACCCATATGGGTATGAATCACCATACCCTTGTACATCCAAGTGAATGACCAACCTAGATCTCATTGACATGTTGTAATGGGCCGTGTCGCTAGGATATGCTCCCAAGTCCAAAGATGTAAGAGAATTGCTCCTGTAGTGAGTGTGGAAGATCATCGATATACAACTATATGTAGCTTGTGATATAACTGAGCTAACACACATGACCCCCAATCAAAGCGTTGAGGATGAGCCATCAAGTCCTCCAGAATAGGACCCCATCCGACTACAAACCCATGTCCTCATCTATTAGGAACAAGGTGTTAGAGTAATAAAGTGTTTACTGATTAATTGAATCATATTGATTTAATTATTCAATCACTTATTACCTCTCTCTACTTAAGCTAAACTTTAGGCATATAATAATTAATTATTTTATTAATTATTATTATGCAACCTAGGGTTTTACCTTTTTAGGTTTTTTGATCTCCTTTTATAAGGATTGATCTCATAACACTTTGTAACCTTTTCTGACATTTCATTATTAATTGCAACTTTTGTTTTTGCACATCAAGGATTTCTCTTCTCTCATGGATCTATACGTTCAAGCCTCTATAGATGTTTGCTTCTCTCTCTTTCTGTGATAGGTGTTTGCATGCAGGTGTTCTTGGGAGCTATGGGTTGTTTTTCATCAACTCCAACATGGTATCAGAGCTTTAGACATGCTTGCCCCTCTCCTCTTCCTAAGAGATTCAGTCGTGTTTCTCAGATCTATGTTTTTAGAGAGGGTTTCCTGTCAGATCTGGGGGGACCTATTTTTTTGGTCATCTTGGCTTCAAAGGAACCTCACGGTTGCATTCAGAGCATCCAAGAACCCCAGATCCATATAAAATTTGTCCAATTTGGACAAAGTTGGAATTTGTGAGAACTTTTTTGCAATCAACCCCAACATGGAGCCTGAGGTGATCACTATTTCTAGAGCACTTCTGGCTCAAACAGACCTCACAGTTGCATCTGGAAGGCCCGAGATAGTCAAAATTCATATAAAACTTATCAATTTTAGACAAGTTGGCTTCTGAGGAAATTTTTTTTACCTACTAGGCCGTATGACCTGACACACATACCGAGAGAGGTATGTTTCCAAAAATAATTTTAACCCCCCCGATGGGTGGCCACCCCAACATCACCCAGGCTCCACCACATGACCACTCAGGCTCCTCTCGGGTGCTACCGCCGACGGGCCGTTGTCACCACCAGCGTTACCATCGACGGGCCACGATAATCACTACAATCACCATCGGTGTTACCGCTGATGGCCCGCAGTCACCGCTGGTGGTAACTGCTGACGTGACCGGTGGTTTTCCTAACTACCTGAGATTAAAATGATTTTTTTTAGCCCTTGCATGTTTTATCATCCTTTCAGACAAGCTGGGGTTTTTTGCAAATATCTTGGGCATCCGGGATCGGAATTGGGAAAATGAGATATCACTGGAAAGGTAATTCTAAGATGGACAATAATTTGTTGGTGTGGTTTCTTGATGTCACCATTAATGCTACATTTATTGCAGTGAAAGGCAAAGATTTTTTAGTGCTCTTGCATCTCAACCCTCCTGCGCTATTTTGGGCATATCTTGGGCCTACAGTATCATTTTTTGGCAAACGAGATACCATTGGAAAGATGGTTCAGAGGTGCATCTTTCTAGAGTTTCAGATTTTGGATTTTTTTCTCTAATTTTCGCACCAGTTTTTCAAAGTCAGGGCTCCTATTTTGCCTTCCCTCTAGCACTGCCTGTTGGTTATCAGCTTCCACCTTTCTCATCCGGGCTCCATTTTCTTCAAGAAATATACCATCGGAAAGCTGATTCTGAGCCCGATCTGAATTTGCTAGTATTATTTTGTGATTTTTCCATTTTGATGTTATTTTTTTCTGTCAAAGTCAGATGTTCTCTGCAATCTTGGCATTTCAGACCTCCTACATTCCAGGATCCGTTTCTCTTGCATTTGGGCTCCGTTTTCGGCAAACAAGATATTGACGGAAAGATCTTTCTGAGATTTTATCAAATCTAATGGTTTCATATGGTTTTTTTTTCCTATTTTTGAAGTCATCCATGCTCAGATCCTTCCAGACACCTTCTTTGGGCCCTCCAGCGCAGCTGTTGGTTTTTTGCTCATAGCTTGAGCATACAGTGTCAAAATTTGGCAAACAAGATATCATCGAAAAGATGACTCTGAGATCTTTCTAGATGTGGAGGTTAATTTTTTTGGTTTTATTTTTCTGATGGTGTTTTTCTCTGTCAAAGCCAAATCTTCAGTTATGGAGTCTGGGAGCTCTATCTTGCACATTTGAACTCTATTTTTGGAAAATGATATATCATTGGAAAGATTTCTCAGAGATCTTTTCAGTGCTGTGAGTTATTTTTCTAGATTCTGCTCTAGGTTCATTTTATTTAGATTCTACTCTAGGTTCATTTTATTCAGATTCTTTCTTTTTTGTAGTTTGGTAGATATCTTGGTTGTTTCAGGTCCTGGGATCTCTTCCCTTTGAGGGATGGCTCGTCTTAGGCTGTTCTTTTGTTTTAGCAACCTTTGACCTTCTTTGAGAAGTGTATACTTCACTTTTGTAGCATTCTTTTATGCACATGCACTGAGATAAAGTGTCATTCTATTTTATGATGGAATCTTGCACATGTTTGTGCTTTTATGTACTCACACTCCATTATAAAGTGCCAGGGGGGTTTGATGTTTGCCTTTGTTTTCCATCTTATTTTGTCATGTAAGCATTCCTCCAATGACATTAGCCTCAAGTATCTTTATTTGTGTTTGTACTCTCTCTGCACATTTAATGTTCTAGATTCTTCTTCATCATGCAGTTCATATTTGATGATCTTTTCAGTGTACCTATCTTTACTCCCTTGTCAGTAGTATGGGGGGGTTTCTACTGTTGGTTCTACTACTTCCTTGGTTTGATAGTGTGAACTATGTATTCAATATTTGATCCTATGTAATAGGCGGTTGCAGTGGCTGGGTACCTATGCATTCTGATGAGATGGATCATTTACCATATATACACTCTTTTCTTTCCTATTTTTGTATGCACTCTTCCAGCTTTGATTGATTAGTTCTTCAGGCTTTTGGTGTTTATGCCATCTGTATCTTTGAGTTTAGGTGTTTGCCTTTGTTTGCCTCCTGATTCAAGTAGTGTTATTTGAGGACACTCATGCAGATTACAGTCTTCTCTACCTGGTCATATTTCATTGGAGGATATTTAGATCATCAGTTTCTTATTGATAGAGTTTGCAGTTTCTTGCTTCAGTGATGTTGTACATGTTCATCTTTGTTCCTATTTTCTTGAACATTCCTAGTTTTGGAGGCTTCTTCAGTCCTTCAGACTAGTCTTTGTCTCTTTTTGGAGTAGAGTTCTTCCCATGTGGTTTTCTCTATTTCTCCACTTTGTAGAGACTCTCTTTTGTACTTGGGTACCTGATCAGGCCTTTGTTGCCAGGACCCATTTGCTTTTAGTTGTTCTTTCTAGGTTATTAGCTTCTCCCAAAGTTTATCTTAAGGGGGGAGTTAGAGTAATAAAGTGTTTATTGATTAATTGAATCATATTGATTTAATTATTCAGTCACTTATTACCTCTTTCTACTTAAGCTAAACTTTAGGCATATAATAATTAATTGTTTTATTAATTATTATTATGCAACCTAGGGTTTTACCTTTTTAGGTTTTTTGATCTCCTTTTATAAGGATTGATCTCATAATCCTTTGTAACCTTTTCTGACATTTCATTATTGATTGCAACTTTTGTTTTTGCACATCAAGGATTTCTCCTCTCCTGTGGATCCATATGTCCAAGCCTCCATAGCTATTTGCTTCTCTCTCTTTTTGTGATAGGTGTTTGTGTGCAGGTGTTCTTGGGAGTTGTGGGTTTTCTTTCATCAACTCCAACACAAGGAACCCATTGATCAAAGTGCCTAAGATTGCTGGTAACACTAAAAAAGAATGAAACTGTACCCACTGGATGTGATCATTTCCAATGATAGGATCTTGGAAGACTTGCCGACATGCTGATCCATCATAAATAGAATCATAGTATATTAACTCTCCTTTGGTAGGAAGGCCAATGATACGATATACATCCTCCAGGGTGATCATCATCTTACCCATAGGCAAATGGAAGGTATTATGGTCTGAGTTCCATCTCTTAGCCATAGCTATAGTCAAACCCTGATTCACTCAGAATCGCAGTAAGGCAAGAAGGAAAGATAACCCACAAAGGTCAACATGTCTCCGATCAAATGCTCCACATCAATGCAAAAGTGCTAAAACTTTGTAAAAGCACCATTTAAAAATTCATACGTGCTATTTTATGACTTAAAAGAAAAATTCAATTTAAAAGCGGTATTTGAAAAATCAAAAGCGGTTTATGCCCTAGAACAGGTGTGTAAAATACGTAATTTCGCTTCGCAAAAGCGCTAATTAAAAATGCATAAGCACTGAAAAAAATGCAAATGGGCTATTTAAAAGATTAAACATGCTATTTCAATTTACAAAAGCAGAAAAAGTGGGTTTTGATAAGAAAAAAATAATTTTTTTGAAATTAAATTGCATAAATTGATAAACCAAGAGGATCAAACTCTTACCGGAGGACTGTAGGTGACTGGCCGATCATATTAGTGGGCACACTCAAACCTATGCTCACGTATCAGGATAGACATCGTAAAAGAGTCAGAGGAAGTCAGAGCTAAAAGTCAACAGTAAAAGTGAAAATGAATAGTAAAAATGACTTTTTCTACCTTTTATATAGGCCCTTTTGACCTAAAAAGGAAATCTTTGACCAGAAAGTGACCCAGGGACCTAAATTTTTCATCAAATCAACTAAATTAGGAGCATTTGTCATCTTGTAGATGCAAAAACATTATCAAAAATGAAATTGAAATTCATTATAAATTGACCTAATCAACACAAATTGACCTAAAGCGTCAAACATTTTCAAACATCGAATAAATTTCATTTCATTTCCAAGGGGGCATACACTTAGATAATTAGTAACATCAATATCATCGTCAAAATAGAGGCACAACCATCAAATCAAAGCGTAAGCTTTTGTCAATTTTTTTTTTGCTAATCAATCGAGAGGGGCCATCAGAGATCAAATCAAATAAAATCCAATACCATATCAGGGAACTATCATCGAATCGACCATCAGAACAACAAAATCAAATAGACATAATCATAATCAACATCTCACATCAAATGAAAAAATCAACCATCGAACATCAAGATCAAATATCAAATCAATTAGGACTTTTCATGAGTTGAATCAGGACATTCTTTGAATCATCACGCTTTGCATGTCGACTCAAAGAGGGGTATTTGTAATCACCTAAAAGTGGACAGGATAATTCATTTGAGTAATCAAGGAAAATCAAGGTGAAAATCAAGGCAATTGGATCAAAATGAACATTTAGCCAATCAAAATTAAAATCAAGCTTTAATTCAATTTAAATCAAAATCAAGAGCATTTTAATCAAATTAAATCAAATCAATGTACAATTAATTCACTTAATTGTATAGTTTGGAATTAAATCAAATTAACCCATTCAAGGGGCACACTTGGCTAAATAAATGAATTAAAATCAATTGATTAAATCCTAATTTCTCTCAACACCACATGGGAGGAAAAAGCCTCAACCAATATAATTTAAGGAAAGAAGCTCACATGGATCAAGCTAAAATGAATCTCAATCATTCAAATTGAAAGAGCATCTTGTCCCAAGCTTTGAGGACACAATATTTAAATTGTCTTCAAAGGGTGGAACCAAAGACTTAACTCAAACCTAATCATGATCAACTCTACTACACCCACTACCCTTGCCAAATCTGATAAAAGCAAGGCTAAATTCACTCATAATTCATCCAAAATCTAAGAATTGCATCTAACCTCTTGAGAATTATAGCTAGAAAGGAAAATATACATGTTAATTAGCTTTTTAGTTTGTAATTGAACTATTTATCTTGTTTTATCATCTAATATCATTCTAGGACTTTCATTAATGGAGGCATTCTGAGAGCTTCACCATTAACACTCTTAGTTAGAGATTCATAGAGTGCTAATTGTTAGAATAGCTCTTCCTTTGTGGTAATTTAGTTATATTCTTCAATTATTTAGCAATACTAACCCTATGAAGGTACAATTCTAGTACACACATGTCACTCCCTAGAGGGTATTAGTGATACTTCTCCATCCCAGGGAAACACACACACATAACACACAAACACATGTCCACTTCATGGTGATACCAATGAATTGATCCACAAAGGGGGCACATACATACATGTGCAAAATTTTCTGACGAGTACACAAGATTTATTACCAAGCACACAAACCCACTAGATCATTTGATCCTACCTTTTTCTTTGTTTTTCAGGATTGAATATCAGGCATACAAACTTGTTAGAATATTCAATCCTCCCTTATTATGATTCACATTAAGGCACACAAACCTTATTGTACAAGATAGTCACACTTTGTTTATGTTTTCATGTAGCAGGATAGTCTTTTGTGGTGCTCTTTCCTTTTCTATGCAATCTCTTATGCTTTGAAATAGCCTTCCAAATATGATATTGGTGGGTGAGATATTTCTTCAGCTAAGGTCTCTTTCACTAGTTGATTTGGATTTTTGTACTAACCTTCTTTTAGTCTTTTGATTTTTTTTGGTTTGGCTCTCTTTTTTCTTTGTTTTCATACTCCTATGCATAGGAATAGAGTTAGGATCCTATGTTTGGGGGCTTACATACTTAAAATGGGTTATGTTCTATCTCATTGTGACATTATCTCTCTCTTATCTTACCTTTACCAAGAGTATCACTTGCCTCGTACTCTCGCTAAAGTGGGGGATAAATGTACCATCTTAAAATGGACACACTTCATTTTGAGACCTTTTAACCCTCCTCAGTGTGGTTTTGGTCTCTCTTTCCCCGTCTCAGCCCTTTCCCTATCTTTGGGTCTTCTCTCACTTTTTGGAATGGTTCTTTAGGTGTTATTTAATCACCTTTTTGGCCATATCTTATGGAAGATTTATTACCCCTGGATTCTTTCTGCACTCCCTCCTAGGCCTTTGGTGCCCCATTTCGAGACTTCTTTAGGGAATAGGTCAATGCGGTGCACCTATTCTGGAAAAGGTCAACTTATTTAACCTATTCTAGAATAGGTCAACTTTTTCGATGTATTTTGAAATAGTTTAACTTGTTCAACCTATTCCCAAGGAAGAGGTCGACCAACTCAACCTCTTCCCCAAGGGATTTCAGGTAAGGGGCTTGAAGTGCCTTGGGTTTTCTGATTGATTTATTTTGTTCTCAGGTCAACCTGCTTTGTTTTCAACCTTGAAAAATAGTACATAAGGAGTCTTGGGCATCTCATTTTAACAAGGAAGATCTGCAATCAAGCATTCATCAAGAAAAATAAAGTATACTCATGCTCATAATATTTCAAGCAAGCATGTTCAAGCATCTCAAGTTCAATCATTTTCCTTCTTGCATCAAGCTTCTTCCTTCAAGGTGGTAGTGGAGTTTGGCTTCTAAGAGGGGAATTCATCATTCCAAGTCATTCAAGTTATTTTATCCTTCAATCATGACATGTCACATACATTCATGCACATGAGGTTTTTGAATTCTTTGATTTCCTTTTATTTTCTTTGATTCAAGACTATTATATTTACATACTTGATCACATATCAAATTCAATTGCATCTATGAAGATAATTGTATCTTTCACTTTGTATGTTCAATCCTACTACCTTATAGAATTCCATTTCACACATTTACATTTCAATTCAAGGTTGATTCCTCAATCTATGGCTTGATCAAGGAAAGCCCTCATCCACCCCAACCCCCAAAACCTAGTTTTATGTGTGTAGGAGAAGGATAAATTACAAATACAAATTTGGAAGTTGCAGACAAAGATCTATCAGAAAAATATGGTTCAAATTCAGTAAAGTGCCCTGAGAAAATGGTGACTTGGTCAACCTATTCTAGAACATGATGACATGGTCAACCTGTTCCCCATAGCCTGGGACTTTTAGCATTTTCAGGGTTTTTAGTCATGATCGAAGATTTGTAGTTGGAAATTCATCTATAAGTCCAAAACAACATTTTTCAAAGAAAAACAATATATTTCTCTTCATACTTCAAGGTGATTACTTAATTATCTATTTCACATCTTAGTTTAGATCTATTTTCACATCTAAATGGATTGATTGATTACGTTTATTACCTAGATCTCTATTGTTTATCTGGCTAAATCAATTAGTTTAGTTTTACAAGTGCATCTATGCAACCTTAATCAAATCTTACATTACATGAAAGAGGACTTGCTTGTGTACTTCCTTAGTATAATTTAGGTTTAGCATTAACATCCTTTCATCTTCTTGGGTTTTGCTAATCTAACTAAGGTTATATTGAGAGTCACGCCTGGAAGCCCCGCTTACTCTTATATTTCTAATGTTAGCATAGAAATGGTTAACTAATGAGCACATCTCACATAGCTTACATTACTAAATTCATTAACACCTTTTTACACCTAAACAATTTTAAATGTTAGATTGGAGATAGGAATCCTAAATCATGAAGTCTAAAATCCCATTACAATTATAACTTCTACCGTGGAATGGATATTTTAGGTCAAGTCCAACTTTAGGCATGGGATTATAGAGATGGGATAATCGTACACCTAGTTATGAATACATTTCACTCTGGAGATTTTAATTCTCAAGAGATGAAAGTGATAGGTAGATCTGAGGAAAGAGTTCCATGTAGGGTAAGTTAGCAAACAAAAAATGAGGGAAATAACGCAAAGGATGACATGAATCCAACATTGAAGTGCATTACATCTCACATGTGACTTGCAAATGACACACCATCATAGGGAAACAAGGGAAAACCCTAGAAATTTGAATTGTGAATGAAGGCCCTAATTAAAACCTGCACACACTTCCATTAGTACAAGCTAGGACATTTGATAAATTCATTGGCAAGCCATAGATCAACAAAACTATTAAAATTCTACATTTGAGCACTCGACACCAGGATGCTAGGATACATAAAACCCTAAAAATAGAAAAAATCAAATCCTAAACAAAATTTAGGATGGGGATTTTATGCAAAAATCCTATATTTAACTAATCTACAAAAGAACCCTAGATTATGAGAAAAAAAAAGACAAACGAAAATGAAAAACACAAAAATAAATCCCTAAAAATCTCTCAAAAATGAAAAAGTAGAATGTACCTACACAAATGTCGCATGAAATAACCAAGGGATTTTAATAAAAATAACCTCAAACATGACCATATCTCGACAAACACACACAATTCACAGCTTCAAAGACTCACTTGTAGAGGACATCTAAAATCACTTTTTAATCACTTGGTGATTGAATTGAGCCTTTAAAAGGCCTTTTATAAGTTAAGACGGAAAGAGAATTAAATGACTTGTACTACATTTTTCAAACAAGGTTCTGTGCATCAAGGATTGGGAAGATGAGTAAAACAATACCACAAAGCATTGTGAAACTCATGGACCTGAGACCCCAACCAAAAATTGAGACTTGGAGGGGTAGACTCTTGAGTCTAAGACTACATAGATGAAAAATCACAAAGCATAAGGAAAATAAGAGAAGAAAAATAAGAAAAAGGGGGACCCAACATTTTCCCAAGAGAAAATGTATGGGTGTGGAGGGAATAACATGTCCTTGTTTACAACCTCTTCCTTGCTTGGAAGTGTATATCTCCTATAATTGATTTTTCCACTAAGAATGATTAATGTGACATCCTTTCTCTTTTCAATTCTTTTTCCCCATTATCTCTTTGTGAGTTTTCATCTTTTATAATGATACATTCTTTGTAGCCTAAAATCATTTATCTCACACATAGCAATTTTTTTAACAACCTTTTTCTAGCTTCAAAGTATCTACTATAAATGACCTTTTTCTTTGGGAGTATATGGTGTTCCAGTTTATTTTTCAAATAGATCCATTATATATTTATTATTTATATCAATTATAATGTGATGTCCTTACTTGTATTGACTTGTTCTATTCTAAGATCTCTCTCTTCGAGAAATTGATATCTTTTCTTACAATCTCTTCCTTTCTTGGAAGTGTTTATTGGAGTAGGAGCACCCATGAGTCATGGAGACTCATTTTTCAATTTTGATTTTTAGTAGTCAATCTTTGTGTAATAAGGTCCTATGGACAATTAGAAGTCATTTAGTAATGTTTTAGAAACAAATTGTAAGGCTGAAAGCCTCAAGATCCTGAATTGGCATGTAATGGTCTAATTGGTCAACTTGGGTCAAACATCCCAATGGATTGGGAAAACCATGTATTTAGTGTTGTTAAACATTGTAATATATATTTGGCATGTCCATGATGTAATTGGGGTGATAGGAGTTGTTTAGAGTTAAGATGTCAAAATGCACCTTTTATAACAAATTGTGTAACTTTTATATTTTACCATCAAACGACTAGTTGGTTTGAATTTGTGTTTGGAATTGGTTCTAACAATTATAAAATGTCTTCACATGCCTCATGGGGGTTGAGGCACGTGATATTGATGCAATTTTGAATGGAAATACAAGTGACTATTCTGATTTTAATATTTTTATGCAACTTTTTTGGCTTTATATAGACGTGTACGGATTGAAAGGGTAGATTAGTGCATATTGTGTGTGTGAAAATTGTACCTGATCTGTAGACACAACACTTCAGTAAAATATTAGAGGTTAGCTATAATTAAAATCATGCAAAATTGAAATCTAATCTAACCAAGCGATTTACTGCCTTCTAATAGGTGCGAGATTGATGTTCTCAGATTGTAATCGAGATCAGTGACCTAGACGACACCTAAATGAAGGATTTGAATGCAATTGATCTATATTTTTGCTTTTTTCTATGCAATAAGAATGATAAAATTGATATGAATCTATGCTAATTTGAAATTGATATGCTATGAATGCAAAAATAAGATTGATCTCACAAAGATGTCGATTTGCAAGAGCTTTGATTCTTCAATTCCAATTCTCCAGCATGATTGTGCAAAATATGAGATCAATTGTGAAGAGCTGAGCTTTTAATTTATAGAAATCCAGGGCTTTGGAGGTGCATGGATAAAAGCCATAAATCACTCAAATTAACTCATCTTGATTTTTGAGTTATCTGATCATGAAAGATAGTTAATTCTCAAAATCATGCAAAAACATGCAAAAATAGCTTTTTAACTCAAATTAGAGTTTAGATCAGCTTTTTGAACTCCAAAAGGATGTTGAGTTCCAAAAAGCTAACAACTTGCATTGATTTTCTGATTTGGAGTTTAACTGTTTCTTTTGAATATGCATAATAATTAAGAATTAAATAAATAAATAAAGTGATTTATCCTCAACTCAACTGATTTTTGAAATAAAATAATTAATTTATGGGTTAATTAACTATTTTACCAAACTTTTATTAAAAATTATATTATTAAATAATGACAACATGCTTTAATTAATTAAATAAGAATTTAATCAATTAAAGATAGGAATTTTGATTTATTGTCAACATTAAATAATACAATTAATAATAGATAGAATTAAATTTAATTAAACAATTAAGTGGCAAGATATTAAATCTAATTAATTAAATATGAAAATATTCAATTAATCAAACTTAGGACAAATGTGATTTATTGCCAAATAATCATTAAATTAAAGATAATTAAGATAATTAGGAATATTGCTAGGAATATTCCCGATGCAAAATTTAAGATAATCAATTATGATTCGATGATGTTTAGATGTGCCTTAGATTAGGACTTTGATGTCGATTTCATTTGAATTGTTGATATAGGAGATTAATGAACATATAGCCCATTTTTGGGGTATTACATTTTGCCCTTCTTTGAATTACTGTGCGAAGCGCAGTGGTTCAAAGAAAGTCTGTGTTTGATAAAGATATGAAACTAATGCAAAAGATAAACCGATCTCAAGATAGAAACTGATTGAAAGATATTGAGATAGGAGTTGATTGATATTGATTTGATATGAAGATAATAGGTCCTGAATGACCAAAGATAATGTTCACTGTAGCAGCGATGAACCTATGATTGCGAAAAAGTGTCAAAATGCCTGATTCCAAGCCTTAGGATTGCAAAGAAGTGAGTGACCCATTCTAGACTCGATTGTCTTAGCAGAACTAGCAGGTATCACATCCGAACCCTTCAGTTGTCGAAGAACCAAGGAAATAACAATAATGAACCAATGGTTGCGAAAAGCTAATACAGATTACAAGATTAAGAGAATACTAGATTGATATGGATCGATGAATTTGATATGCCCCAAGTGATGATAGATTTGCCCCGAGCGATGAGGACTTTTGATGAATCAGCAACTAGACGTGATTGTTTGTCTTGATCACTGATGAAAGATATTGATAGACTTGATCAATAGAATTTGATTTACAGACTTTGAATGATGTGCAATACCATGCCCCCTTCGGGATTAAAATTGAAATCTGACAAGAAAAAGTCAGCGTTGATAGTTTAGAAGCATGTTAATTGATTTGAGAAGTGGTTATATACGTCCGAGAATGCATTCTGCATCATTTGGAAGGTCCTGGAGACCAAATTTGACTAGGTTTGACCATGAGTTGACCATGGTTGACCAAGTTGAAATTTTGATAGTTTGATGAAAGATAATCAGTTGAGTTGAATACTAGATTTTTGTGATGATTGAAGGTCGATTATGCAAGCAATAGACCGTCCTGGTTCCAAAAATTTTAAATCACGATTTTGACATAATAAACGATCTCAGATTTCAATTTTGATCCCGAAAATGGATTCAGAACGTCGAAATTAGCCAGGGGTGCAATTTTCATGGAAAACGGAGCACTTTTAAAAATTAGGTCAAAAGCTATATAAAGGCCGGAAGGGTCATTTTCAATTCATTTCAACCCTTTGACTTTAGAGATTCTGTGGAGCCCTCTGAGCGAGAAAAATGGTAGACCAACGAGAACTAAAGGTACCTGTGAGTTTGCACCATTTTGAGTGCAGCCGGAGACATGACAGACCTCGACAGTATGGACATCCGGTAGGTGGACCTCTGTTCCCCCCTGAAAATGCATGTTTTTGATGATTTATAGCATTTTAAATTTTTTCCATAAGCATTTTTAATTTTTTCCATACGCGTTTTTAGTTTTTGATTTTCGCATGTGTAGAAACACGTACGAGTCCCAGTCCAGACTCGTACGACATTTCATTTCACTTTAGATTGTCATTTCATCAATGCCCGAGTGTCGTATGATAGGGACCCTTGTGTCGTACGACATTTTGTCGGGTCCCTTGAAACTCGTATGAATTCGGGTGAAGTGTCGTATGACTATGAATTGTCGTTTGGTAGTGGAATGTCGTACGACATTTGATGCCAATCTGGAATGTCGTTTGAAAAATAGAGTGTTAAAAACTCATTTTTAGGTCAAAAATCTAACTTTTCTAATCCTTTTGCCTGATTGCGGATACTTTGCCCCACCTGCTGAAACTTCAAAACTGTGTCATTCTGATACTTTTGGCCTGATTTTGAATTGAATTTCTGACAAAACACCCTATTTCTTTATGATTTAGGTCACATATCCTGATGTACATGTTCGCCATTCTTATCCGGCCACCCAGAGATTGTGTGTCACCTTGCCAGACCTGATGAGGGTTCATCTGGCTGCCTGTGGATTTGAGCACCTGATTCATTTACCCGATATTAGGGTAAATCATGGTTTATTGACTGCACTGATTGAGAGGTTTCATTTTGAGACCCAGACTTTCCACCTTCCAACTGGGGAGATCACTGTGACCTTTAAGGATGTGTATAGGATTCTTCGCATTCCTTTTCATGCTTCGCGGCGTCCTGAGCATGTTAGTGGAGGATCAAGTGGATTGCATGCGTTCAGACGACTGTTTGGTGATGATACCCAGCTGACTAGGTCTATATCCTGGGAGACACTTGTGCAGAGATATGGTCAAACACATCGTCTAGAGTGTATCATTGCGGGGATGATCGGAGAGTTGATTATGCCTGGCCGTCAACAGAATGGCTTTTTGATGGGATGGTCACCGATGGTAGCATTGTTGATGGCTAAACCTACCGAGCTTGCCTGGGGTCAGTGTCTGTTGGCCCATATGTTTTCTGAGATGCATGAGGTGGTCTACCAGGATTGCAAGAGCTTTGCTTCTGGAGCTCTTGTTTTACAGATATGGGCATGGGAGCACATCCCAGTTTTGAGACTAGTGTTTTAGTGTCAGTGACAGCTACAGGAGCCGATCATATATACGTATGTTGGTTATGTTACTCAGGTTCGCATGGGTCACACTGAGTATTTCGGCTGATGCTTGGATGACATGACATTTGTCATATGGAGGCCATATTTGCAGATAGAGGCCTGGGCCTACTGCGAGAGAGAAGTTTTCATTCTTTTTTCAGAGCAAGATATTGATAGGACGGACCTCCACCGTCTTGGAGAGATTTTTGATTACCAGAGTCTGGCATCAGTATGGATGCATTTAGGATGTCCCTTAGGATTATACTGCTTATGCCCGCATTGTGCGTGAGATAGGGCTCGGATGGGCACCACAGCTTAGTTATACTGTATGTGCTGAGGAGTATAGCTGGATTATTTGTAGGGATTGGGACTACCTTCCGCAGGTGGTTGATGTAGGTGTGATAGATGCATATGTGGCATGGCTTGCTGATCACTAGATTCAGCGATTCTCTGATCTGACAGAGCTGATACCCTCCATGGAGGAGGCTATGGATGTTACAGGGGCTCCTATGAGAGCAGGACCGAGACCACAGGTGGTACACCCTACTCCTCTGAGACAGAGAGCCATGGCTCCTTTACAGAGAGCACCAAGACATGGGAGGCCTCCACGTCCTTCTACATCTACAACGGGCACATCTTTCGACACATAGAGACGGAGCAGAGGTGAGAGTGGTACATTGGGCGGAGTAGGAGCTGTAGATGATGTTCTAGGAGCTGAGCAGTTTCCAGGTGGGACAGGTGTGGATGACACATTTGATTTGGGTGCTGAGGTCAGATGCCAGAAGGTGCACAGGGTTAGCATTCCTTCACGTACAGATCAGCCAGCACAGGACATAGATATGCCAGCAGCTGATGCAGAGCTTGCAGTTCCTCTTACTTCGACCGAGATCATCAGACGGCTTAGACTCCAGGTTCGGGACTTGAAGATAGAGCAGGCCAGATTAGAGGAGAGGCATCGAGAGGCAGATAGGTAGCGTATAGAGTAGCGTGCAGAGATGCAGAGATTACAGGCAGAGGTGATTCATCAGACTGCGAGGGCCTCATATTATGTATCTGCTTACTATGCAGTAGTTCCTGCTGCACAGAGAGTGCCCACCTATTCTCAGTACATGGCAGCATCAGAGGGAGCCAGGGCACCGAGAGTGGAGGTGATACCAGATGCACCACCTCCTCCTCCACCAGATGCAGAGGAGCATGCTGATAGTTGATTTCTCTTGATCTTCTGTTACTTTCTCATTGATACATTGTTGTGTCTGATAGCTCTACGGAGCTCATTCGTTTGTACCCTGTGCCAGTAGTGCACCCCTGACTATTTGAGATTTTTGATATATAGATGAGATCGATATTTTTGGTTGTGACATCATGTGTACTTGTCATTTTTGTTATGTATGATGATATCATGTGATGTTAATGCTATGAGTAGTGTAGAATGTATGTATAGATCAATGTAATGCAATGATTTCTTTCATATGTATGAATGTTATGCAGATGTAATGATTATGGAAATATATATGTTTATGCAATGGATGTAAATGTAATGCAATAAATGTTTATGATATGATATGTAAATGCAACGATACACATGATATGTTTTGCAGGTTGATGAAGACAAGTACTCAGTCTTATGTCAAAAGGATGGTTAACCAAGGAGGATCATTGCTTGCGATTTTGTGAAGAGACCTTCGAGTTAGGTTCAGCTCTTGTTAGATTTGAAGATGTGATTGAAGAATTATTTAAGCTTTGAAGTTCGTTTAGTCATTGTGAGATCATGCAACATGCAAAATGCAAAGAGACATGCAATATGAAATGCAACCTAAGACCTAGGACCTAGTCACTGATCATATGTCGATTTGTTATCATCATTGAACTTTTAGGTAACCGGATAAATCAATACAATGCCCACTAGCCATGAAATCATAGACATATGAATATAGATTTGTATGCGCAAGAATCAATACAACACCCACTGGTCAACAACCATGGATATATGAATATTGATTTTGTTTTCAAAATGTCAAATTAGATATAAGCATCAAGGCACAAACACCAGGGTGACCTAAATATCATGTCCATTTTGATATAGCAATTTGTACAAGCATCAAAACATACACGTCGTGATGACCTGAGTATGCCTTGCATTGCAAACACATCAAACAGTTAAGAGATCATTCTAAATCCAATGTGACTTACCTGTAGTGACCCTTTATCGTTCACATCCTTAGGCAAGATCGCGTTTCACAGTAGGAGAAAGAATTCACTTCAAAAAGACAATAGTTAGATCAAACTTCCTTGAATTTTCTAGGTATCAATGGTCGAGGTACGCATGGCCATCCAATTCGAGATAGAGGCTCTTACAGTCGAACACCATTTCAATCCAAAATTTCCAAAGTTGTTAGATTTTCATATACAAGCAGAAGACAAAGAAAAGATTATGCCCCCAGTCATCACTCTCTAAATCCTATAAAGGACATCATCGAAGAGCTCAAAGGGACACAATATGCAAAAAAATCTCAATGCGAATCAGTAAGCATACAAAGAGATAAAAGCATGTAAAAAGCATAGATTGTTTTCAGTTGAGTTTTGATGTTTGATTGCACTGTTATAGATGCAAAATCCTTTCTGGAGACAAGATAGACAGACTGACTCAAATGAAGCCTCAAAGGACTCTGAGTGGATATGACACGTCTAAGATACATTGGAGACTATAAGATATGACATTGATTGCCCCCAAGTTTGAACATTGATAGGATACAGACGCGCAAGCTGATTGGTGTACAAACTGACTTATTGAAAACTAGAAATGCGAAAACAAACCGGGAGATATGTACAAACTAAAGCAAGATTGAAAGCTGGGAAAGACCAAGATTGTGTTGATAGATGGAGCATTTTGGAACAAGTGGTACCCGTTTGCCGGGTTTTCACCATCTTGGTAGAGATTCTATTTTTGCTACCGAGGTGCCTGTTTCCAGGTTTTCACCAAGGCACTTTTTCTTCTTTTTCATTTTTTTGTATTTTTCATTTTTTCAATTTTTTTGTACTTTTGATATTTTTTGATTTTTTTGTACTTTTGATATTTTTTAATTTTTTTTTTTTTTGAATCATCAAGGTGCCTATTGCTAGGTTTTCACCAAGATGTTCACATTTTTTAGGACTTTTTCTGATTTTTAAGATTTTTTTTAGGACATTTACCAAGCACTGAATGTCTTAGGCGTAGAATTTCTTCAGATGGAGAACGTTGATTGGTTCTCAGAGTTGTTTTCCTTCAGTCATTGAGAGTTGATAGGCACCGGAGCCAAAAGTAGCAGTGATTACAAAGGGACCCAGCCAGTTGGGTTCGAACTTCCCCTTGCGTTCTCGATGGGATTGATTTTTAGGATTTTCTCTCAACACTAGATCACCAACCTGAAATTCTCTATGTCTGACTTTCTTGTTGTAGCCTCTAGACATTCTTTTCTGATACACTCTGAGATGATCATACGCTGCTTGCCTACGTTCATCTAGTAATTCAAGTTCTTGTAACCTAGACACTCTGTAGTCTTCATCAGTGACAAGTCCATGCATTCTGATTCTGAGTGATGGGATTTCAAACTCAATAGGCAGTACCGCTTCAGACCCATAAACTAAAGTGAAAGGTGTAGCCTCTGTAGGTGTTCTGATACTAGTTCTGTATGCCCAGAGAGCTGGATTGATCATGAGATGCTAGTCTCTTCCTATTTTATTCATTGTTCTGTGCAAGATTTTCAAGAGATTTTTGTTTGAAGCTTTAGGTTGTCCATTCCCTTAAGGATAGTAAATAGAAGACCAATGTTGAGTAATCTTGAACTTGGCACATAAGTCATCTAGGTCCTTGTTTTTGCATTGTCCCCCATTATCTGTGATTATAGAGTGAGGGATCCCATATCTGCAAATGATGTAGTTCAGGATGAACATAGAGATCTATTTCCCCGTTGCTTGTGTTAGAGGAACTGCTTCTACCCATTTTGTAAAATAATCTGTAACTGTGATTATATGGGTATGTCCATTAGAAGAGTGTAGATGGATAGCACCTATGAGATCAAATGCCCATTGTTGAAAAGGCCATTGTGTAGTAAAGGGAATCAGATCTCTCCCTGGAGCATGAATCAAGTTGCCATGTACTTGACACTGTTGACAGTTTTTAGCAAATTTAATAGCCTCTTTCTCCATTTCAGGCCAATAGTACCCAACCCTAATAAGTTTTCGAGCTAACGTTAAACCATTTGAGTGTGACCCACATATGCCCTCGTGGACTTCCTCTAATGCACGTTGAGACTCTTCTCATTCTAAACATCTAAGCAGTGTACCATTTAGACCTCATTTGTATAGATCGTTACCAATGATGACATATCAAGATGCAGATCGGATAAGGTTTCATTTCTCAAAATGGTTAAAGGACTCAAGGATGATTTGGTCATGGAGATAGGAGAATAGATTTTTGTAGCGAGATGAGTCATAACCTACAACAGTGCAGATCATGCAGGTTTCAGGGGAGTCATTTGCAGGATAAGATAGGGCTTCCACTAGGAACTCGTAGCGTAGTTCATGTTTGGGCTGCTGTAAAAGAGTAGATAATGTCGGCATTGCATCGGCAGCCTTATTCTCCGTTCTGGGTATTTGCTCAAATGTAATAGAGATGAAGTATTTCTTTAAATCATCTACCATTCTCTTGTAAGGAATGAGCTTTTCATCTTTGGTTTGGTACACATCATTGACTTGGTGGATAACCAGTGTGAGTCTCCATGGATGTGCATCTCTGTAACTCTCCACTATATTGCCATTTTTATACCATTGAGAAGTGCCTCATATTCAACAATATTGTTTGTGCAAGGAAACTTTAATCTGAATGCTTTGGGTATCGAGTATCCTTGAGGAGTGATGAACAATATGCTTGCTCCAGATCCATTATGTGTGTAGGAGCCATCAAAGAATAACTGCCATGCTCTATAAGAGAGGTGCATGATGGAGGAATCAGGAAATTCCATTTGCATGGGTGTATCATCAAACAGTGGTGCTTCAGCTAATTGATCAGCAATGACCTATCCTTTGATAGCTTTTCTTTCAACATATTCAATGTCAAATTTTCTCAAGAGCATGACCCATTTAGCTAGTCTACCTGTGAGGGCAGCTTTGCTTAGGAGATATTTCAGTGGATCAATTTTAGCTACCAAATGAGTAGTATGAGCTAACATGTAGTGTCTCAGTTTTTGCGATGCAAAGATCACAGCTAGACATGCCTTCTCTATCATTGAGTAGTTCTTCTCATAGGCCACTAAAGTTCTGCTGATATAGTAGATGGCTCTTTCTTTCTTGTTCTCATCATGCTGTGCTAGCAATGCCCCTAGTGATGAAGCTATTGCGGAGACATATAATATTAATGGCTTCCCATGAATAGGAGGCATCAATATAGGCGGATTTGATAGATACTTCTTGATATGGTTAAAGTTGTTCTCGCATTCTTCATTCCATGCAAAGGTCACACCTTTATGTAATGTTGGCTGTGATATGTCCGCTAGCTGTGATATGAATCTTCTGATAGATTGAACTCTGCCTTGCAACGTCCTCATTTGACTGATATTTGTGGGAGGTTACATCTCTATTATAGCCTTGACCTTAGCTGGATCAACTTCAATGCCTTTCTTGGAGATGATGTATCCTAGGAGCTTTCCAGAAGTGACTCCAAAAGCACACTTTTTAGGATTTAGTCGAAGACTAAATTTTTCCATTCTGTCGAGGATCATGCTCAAGTCTGTTAGATGTTCAATTCTAATCATGGATTTTTCCAAGGTATCATCCACGTAATCCTCCATTGTTCTATGCATCATATCATGAAAAATAGATGTCATTGCTCTTTGATATGTAGCTCCCGCATTTTTGAGTCTGAATGGCATAACATTCCAACAGAAAGTTCCCCACGCACATGTGAAAGCTATTTTCTCTTGATCTTCTAGAGCAATTTTGATTTGGTTGTATCCAAAAAAACCATCCATAAGGGAATACATTTCATATCCCGCAGTCATGTCCACTATCATATCAATGTTAGGTAGTGGAAAGTCATCCTTAGGGCATGCTCTGTTCACGTCTCTAAAGTCTGTGCACACTCTGATTGAACCATCTAGTTTGGAAATAGGTACAATGTTGGAGATCCACTCAGCATAGTCTATGACATGGATGAATCCATCTTTGAGGAGTTTTTCTAGCTCTTCTTTGACTAAGAGTGCCACATGAGGATGCATCTTTCTCAATTTTTGTTTGACTGGTTTTACCCCAGGAGCAATGGATAGATGGTGCATAATGAGATTGGGATCCAATCCTGGCATATCTAAATATTTCCATGCAAAGTTGATCTTTTTGTCTGATAAGAAGGTAGTGAAGTTCTATTTCTCTTCGTCTGATAGAGATTGTGCTACATGTACCAATTGTGGTTCCTCTGTTGTACCCAAATTGATGGATTGAGTTGGCTCAATCAGAATTGGAGATCTATCCTGTAAATGACTCGGAAGGACATCAAATATCTCATCCTTAGGCACCTCAGAGAGGTTTTTGCCTTCAGATACATCTTTTCTTTTTACTTTTGTCGGTTCTGAGACTGCCACAAAATAGTTTTCACCCTCAGAATTCTTTTTCTTTTTCTGTTTACTCTTGTTTTTCTAACTAAGATATTTGATGTCCGACTTGGTCATGCTGGCACTCGGTTCACTGATAGAAGTACTCATAGGCTCAATTGCATTGAGGTAGTAGGCAAGGGAATAGTCATTCGAGAAGGTATACATACCATGGTTTGGGTTTGTGGAAGTTTGGTCGATAAGATCAGGGCGTTGGATAGTCAAAGCGGGAAAGGCTTGGGATATGGTGTTCACGGATGTGGATATGTCATCATTGGTCCTAACCTGACGCTCAAGTTCAAAGGTGATATTACAGCTCAAAATGTTCAATTCGTGAATAGGCTCAACATCATCATGGGAGTCCTCTTCAGCCATAGGTGGATCAGACACGTTAAGTTCATTGTTTCACTCTAGACCTACGTTGGGTTGAGATACATATTGGTGAATAACATCAATATATTTCTCTGTTATAAGCTCATCTTCTTCTGGAATGGCACCCCATTCATAGTCATTTGACTCAGCTTCTGATTCAGGATCTCTAGGAAATCTTAAAAAATGTGTGAAATCAGGATGAATACCCCAAGAAGGATTACCCTCAGTCTCTGACTTGAATTCATATTCATGGGAATCAGTGTCAGAATAACTACCCCCTTCTTCTTGATAAGTTTGATTGCCTTCGAGATTAGCTAGTTCTTGTGGTGCAACCATCTCTTGCGCTACAGTAGGTTCTTGTGTTTCTACTACATTAATTCTTTTGATAGGATCATCTTTATCATCAAGAAGATCTTTGATCTCTTTAGGAAATTTTTCATAGGGGATGAGTTTTGAACTATCTGAATCATCATTTGAGGGTTCTATCTCTTCTTTCTTGAGAAGGGGTTCTCCTGGTGCAATTTGTTCTATGACATGAGAACAACCACCTTTGAGATGATAGGGTTTCTTCTTAAACCCTATGCCACCAGTATCTTTTTTGTCTCTACCAATATGTGAAATGGGTGTCACAAGACCCTTTCCCCTGATTCCTAAAGGTCCTTGACCGGAATATCCCATCTTGGCTATCAATTTGTTTCCCAGACCATATGAATTAGAAGGGATTGTAGGTGCTATAGATTCACTAGGTTGAACAATTTTAGATTCAGAATCCTCTTTATATAGCCATGCCAGCACAACTTCATCCTCTTCAAATTCTTGTTTGGATACTTGCTCTGCCACAAAATTTCTTTTGTATGCTTCCATAGGTTCCTTAGGTTTTGATTTAGACTGCTTCAAGGATTGTCCATACAACTTAGGTGAGATTGGGAGAGATGTCAGAGACAAGACTGGCTCTATAGTGTATTCTCCCATCCCATTTTCTTTGATATTGATCTCTTTAGCAATGTCTTCCATTTTATATGTGGAAGCAAAATTTAGCTGCTTGATGGAAGATTCTCTGTTATTGGGAACAAGCTTATCGACACTTTCCTTCAATGTATTGCAAGTTGTACTCAGATCTACTGGGATAGTAACCTCCACTCCTTTATAGGGAAATTTCAAGCATTGATGGTACGTAGAAGGAATAGCTTGCATTTCATGTATCCAGGGTCTCCCTAGAAGGATATTGTAGGCCAATGGTAGATCAAGCACCTGACATGTGGTATCTTTGATGACCGGACCCACTCAGATGGGAAAGACAATGATGCCTTTAGAAGCTCTTTCTTATTCATCATAGGATTTTATGGTGATCTTCTTTCGAGGATCAATAGCCATCTCTAAGAATCCTAACTGTGTGATTAAGTTGTAAGAACAAATGTTGAAGCCTGCGCCCCCATCTATCAACACACGTTTGACTCGACGGTTCTGGATCAAGACTTCTATGTGCAAGGGCTGATTATGTGGGTGACTTAGGGAGTTGTCATCCTCTTCTGAAAAGGAGATATATTGCGGAGATGTTAGATGACCAACCATAGTCTGGAACCTATCTAGATCTAGATCATCAGGAACATTAGAGCCGAGAAAAGCTTTGTCTAGGATATCTCTGTGAGCTAGAGATATTCGAAGTAACTCAAACATAGAGATTTTGGCATTGGTATGCTGGAGTTTTTGTATGATGCTGTAAGATGTAGGTCTGGTATCCTTTGAATTGGAAGATTTCGAGGAAACCTTCTGTTTAGAAGTAGATGTGAGATTGAAAGGTATCTTAGGGACATTAGATGAACTTGGTGTTTGTACTTTCAGATGAGCCTGAGCTTGTGATCTGGTAACCGCATTAGTTAAGGAATGATTTCTATCTCTTCATACAATCGTGATGACATTATAGCTCTCAGAGAGACATGGTTCAACCATATTGATGACAACATTGTTTCCAGGGTAGGCATAGTTGACTTTTGCCCCCATGTTAGGCTGAGAAGTGGAAACTCCCTTGCCATGTTGTGGAAACAGTTCTATAAATGCTGTGTGATCATTATTGCTAGTAGGATTATCGATCGTGATGTCCCCTTGATCTATAAAGTCTTGAATGGTATGCTTCAAGTGGAAGCATCCATTAGTTCTGTGGCCTTTAGTCCGATGGAAAGCACAAAATTCATTATCTTTCCACCAATATGGTTTTGGATCCGGATTAGGGTTTTGGATTGGTGGTAAAGAGATCATGTTATCATCTATCAGGGTTCTCAGGGCAGATTCCAAAGATTCTCCCAAGGGAGTAAACTTTCATTTATTATCCCATCGTTTGAATGGCTTCTTTGGAGATGGTTCAACAGATTTTTTCTCTGAAGCTTCAATGGCTTTAGTGGCAAGGGTGAGATTGTAGGCCGGTGCCTTTGATGGGGTGTGGATAGTGTCAACAACACCATCAGAGACAATACCTTTGTTTCTATTCCAGCTCTTGTTTTTATCTTTTGAGCTAGATCCAGATTCAGACTTGTCCTTTTGAAGTGTGATTTCTCCTTTCTTGACAAGTACTTTCTCAATCTTGATTGCATTATCCACCATTTTATCAAAAGATACATGATCTTGCATTTGTAATGGATAGTTGAGCTCTAGAACAAGGTTATTGATAAAGATTTCAAGTTTCTCCATTTCGGGAATTGGTCTAGCATAAAGAGAAAACTTCTTTCGCCACCTCTTGAGAAAAGTTAGGAATGATTCCCCTGGATATTGCTTGAGGTTACAGATATTGATCATGGTAATCAGATGTTGAATATTGTAGGAATATTTTTGATAAAACAATTTAATCAATTCCTCAAAAGTTTTGATCATAGAAGGTAATCTTGAAAACCACTGAATGGATGCTCCTCCCAAGGATCTAGGAAAAAGATGCATTAAATAAGTCAGTTCATGCATGAATTCCATGGATTGCGTACAGAACCCTCTGACATGATCTTGAGGATCAGAGTGTCTATCATATTTGTCATACTTTGGTATCTCCACTCTTTTTGGGAATGGTGGCATATACAAGTTTTTGTCGAACGGGAAAGGACATAGGGCCTCCATGGAGAACTCCTTGGGTTCCTTCTCCTTCTTAAGATTGTTAAATTCGACTTGTATAGCATGCATCTATTTTGTCATAGCTGTGAGTGGAGTTTCTTCCTCATGTGTGATTATATCATCAACGTTAAAGTTGGGAGGAAGCTTAGCCCCTTCCTGGGCTAATTGTAAAAAGTATGCCTCTCTATCCACTTTCAAGAAATGCCTCATCATTCTTTTGAATTCATCATCATTCTGACATCGATGGATTTCAGAGGGTGTAGGTTCTTGATCAGCATTATGTTGAGAATGGTGTTCCTGGGATCCTCCTCCTAGAGAACTGTGGTTTGTCCCTGCTTGAGACATGATAGGAGTTTTTGGGCTCCCTGGAACAGATTGAGGAGGAGTTTGCTGATTACCTCTGTGAGTTGATAAAGGAGGTATGTAACCAGTTTTCAATCGAAAGTTACCGAGACTGTCATCTTCATAAATACCTAACTTGATGAGTTGTTCAAGAGTTGGACCCGGGGTATTGGTCAAAATTATGTTCTGAGATATTTCTTCTGATTTCTTGTGTGAAGAAGCTCTGGTCTCCACCATTAACTTTGAATGAAACAGAAGAAAAGGACGAAGACAACTGAAGAAAAATTTGATTCGAGAAAATTGGATGGCGCAACCTTGTCAAGATTATGATAGTTTTGAAGATCTGATGAGATGTGGGTGAAGGAAACTATGCCCTGGATGTATGGGATAGATCGCCCAAAAGATAGCGGACATGAGTTCTCAACACTTAGTCTATTTTTGAAGATTGATTAAAGATTGATAGTTATGACAAGGTTTTGACATGAGATAAAAATGACTCAAATTGATCAAATAGAAGACTAGATCAGATTCAAAAGATCAAACTCAAAACATGGTAGAATGCTCAATAGCTACTGCTCTGTTCCTGACACAATGATATTTTTGATAGATTCTGGAACTAGGCTGGAAACATTGGATATCTTGCAATTTGACAATTTCTGACAACTCTCTCAAATTTTTCCAAATGACACTCTGCAGACTCGTACGACACTGGGTAGTCTATGAAACGATAGTTGCTAAACTCGTACGATAGTTGCTAATAGGGTTTTGACTTTCTTGAATTTTTTGGCATGAAAACTCATACGACACTGGGTTCTCAATTGTACGACAGATGGGTTATACTGAAATGACACTTGACAAAACTCGTATGACTTTTGACTTCCTGAAATGACTTTTGACTCCAGAAAAAATTTTACGTCAATTTTTGCAAAATTTAAGGTTTTCAGTTCTGGATTGTTTGCAAATTGTACTGTCTAGATTTTGAAGGTTATACCAGATTTGATCATTTTTAATAGCCAAGTAGATAAACAAGCACACACTATAGCAAGCAAGTGATTTCAAGCACATCTGAAAACAATGAACAAGGGCAAAAGCAACCTTGCACATGAACAATCAAGTGACCAAATTGTGCTAATCCCTGAGAGTACTAATTGTGTATGTTCTGAAAAGTTTTGCAATAACACACATATACCTAAGAATGAAAAATTGGCCCCTCTAGGGTTTTTAGTAATGGTTTGACTCTGCAACTTTTATGATTCAAAGGGGTGAACTCCAATCCTGGCGCACTAGGGTTTTGACACAGTTCGAGAACTTAACCTTCAAGAGCTGCTAGGGAGATCTGACAACCCAACAATGAACCATACCCGTGGAGATTTCTTCCACAAGGAAATTTATATAGCGGCTATCACTACCATGGTGAAAATGGCTATGACCGCTTGAGGTTCCGTCAACGCAATTTGCCCTGTGAAGGGATTGTCCGCTATGGTTAACCCTCTCTAAAGATGACTCACAAATTTATACCACAAGGGGACTTGGCTCTAGATTCAAGGTTTTGACACCTCTTCACTTTTATCCCAAACAAAGCAAGCAGATTAATCTGACATGCTAAGACAAAGTTTTGTTCCACCAAGGTCTGTGATATCAACTCTACGTGATCTATCAACCTCTCTGGGGAGAGAATGTATCAATCAATAAGAGAAGATGCACTAACCAATTTTGATTCACCAAAGCTCGTGATATCAACCCCACGTAATCTATCAACCTCTCCGGAGAGAGAATGTATCGATCAATAAGAGAAGACTCACTAACCAAGTTGAATGTGAAACGCACTAAGTATCCTCCCTACCTACAAGGATTCTGTCGTCAAGAAGGATTTTGCGGAGAATCCAATCTCTCAAGAATCATGAATAGTGTTCATAGGGCCTAATTACTATGTGAGCACAGATATATTCCCGAAAGCAAATCTACCAAAAGTACCCAAAAAAGTAGAAAGAGGAACACTTAATGCTTAAAGAGAATATGAGATGAGTCCACAAGGTGGAACACTTAACACCTCACACAAGCTAAAAATGAGTCCCCAACTTAGAAAACAAGTGAGTTCCTAAAAGCACAAAAGGGTTGCCAAGTGGAACATTTAACACTTCTGTCCTGTTGACCCCTCCCTTTTATGGCGCTGAGATTGCAACCACGGGGCGAAAATGAGGGGCCGATGGATTAGTGAGTCCAATAACCCAAGATAGAAATCAAGATCAATCACAAGTATTCTAAGACTACTTAATGAATTCTTATGGGATTACAACCTAGTATCAAATTATGCAAGTGTGTAAAATAAAAGCATGAGAAGAAGCACACAAGCTAGACACATGAGAGATTTATTTTAAGCCCAAATCAAAATGTTATTAGATGAAGGAGAATACCTAGTGATCCTCGCAACGCGCTTAGTAGATTTTACCTGATTTTTAGCAATTCTTGCACTTTTCCCAATCAAAACTAGCAGAGAGCAATCAAAAATAGAGAATTTCAATTGTCAAAATTAGTAGTTAGCCAAAATATAAAAATCAAATCTGATACTCTGCTGTGAAAAATGAAACGACAG
Source organism: Chamaecyparis obtusa (assembly GCA_027943335.1). Taxonomy (NCBI): domain Eukaryota; kingdom Viridiplantae; phylum Streptophyta; class Pinopsida; order Cupressales; family Cupressaceae; genus Chamaecyparis; species Chamaecyparis obtusa. The sequence continues at coordinate 5,094,332 of BSBK01003718.1, read as the reverse complement.
TCAAAAACTAGTACGGAAACTTGTACAATAGTGGGTATGCTCCCAGATGACAGTCCATAAACTCGTACGACACTGGGTATGCTACCATACGCCAGATTAGCTCCAAGATGACAGTCCAAAAACTCGTACGACACTGGGTATGCTACCATACGATAGATTAGCTCCCAAATGACAGTGGGTATGTAATGAAATGAGTCTCAATCTGATATACTGTCGTACGACAGTGGGTCTAGTATCATACGACAGTGGGTATGCTCTCATACGACATTTGTCAGAAACTCGTACGACAGATGTACGGACAAAAATTAAAAATCATAGTTTTGCACAGATCCCGAGGAGAAAAAGATAGAAATTGATAGAATTGAATTGGAAACCCATTTCAGGGCCCCACGATGGGTGCCAAAAATGTGTGTGTGAAAATTGTACCTGATTTGTAGACACAACACTTCAGTAAAACATTAGAGGTTAGCTATAATTAAAATCGTGCAAAATTGAAATCTAATCTAACCAAGCGATTTACTGCCTTCTAATAGGTGCGAGATTGATGTTCTCAGATTGTAATCGAGATCAGTGACCTAGACGACACCTAAATGAAGGATTTGAATGCAATTCATCTATATTTTTGATATTTTCTATGCAATAAGAATGATAAAACTGATATGAATCTATGCTAATTTGAAATTGATATGCTATGAATGCAAAAATAAGATTGATCTCACAAAGATGTCGATTCGCAAGAGCTTTGATTCTTCAATTCCAATTCTCCAGCGTGATTGTGCAAAATATGAGATCAATTGTGAAGAGCTGAGCCTTTAATTTATAGAAATCCAGGGCTTTGGAGGTGCATGGATAAAAGCCATAAATCACTCAAATTAACTCATCTTGATTTTTGAGTTATCTGATCATGAAAGATAGTTATTTCTCAAAATCATGCAAAAACATGCAAAAATAGCTTTTTAACTCAAATTAGAGTTTAGATAAGCTTTTTGAACTCCAAAAGGATGTTGAGTTCCAAAAAGCTAACAACTTGCATTGATTTTCTGATTTGGAGTTTAACTGTTTCTTTTGAATATGCATAATAATTAAGAATTAAATAAATAAATAAATAAAGTGATTTATCCTCAACTCAACTGATTTTTGAAATAAAATAATTAATTTATGGGTTAATTAACTATTTTACCAAACTTTTATTAAAAATTATATTATTAAATAATGACAACATGCTTTAATTAATTAAATAAGAATTTAATCAATTAAAGATAGGAATTTTGATTTATTGTCAACATTAAATAATACAATTAATAATAGATAGAATTAAATTTAATTAAACAATTAAGTGGCAAGATATTAAATCTAATTAATTAAATATGAAAATATTCAATTAATCAAACTTAGGATCAATGTGATTTATTGCCAAATAATCATTAAATTAAAGATAATTAAGATAATTAGGAATATTGCTAGGAATATTCCCGATGCAAAATTTAAGATAATCAATTATGATTCGATGATGTTTAGATGTGCCTTAGATTAGGACTTTGATGTCAATTTCATTCGAATTGTTGATATAGGAGATTAATGAACATATAGCCCATTTTTGGGGTATTACACATATGTCTAGATAGTGTTATGAATTAGCTTTCATTTTTAGGTAGTTTGGTGAATTATTGTTAAGGTTCAAGAAAGTTAGAGGAAAATTACTCCAAACTATTCTAAAACCCTCCATACTCTAGGGTTTGGTCTTTATGGGTGATTTGGCCCATCTTTCCACTAGCCAAAACTCATGAATCTAAGGGGAATGATAGGTCAGAGGATGTACTTTAATATTTTGGTGGTTTTGGAACAGTCCCTTGTGATGGTGAATTTTGGCATCAAGCCCTAGGCCTAGCATCTCAATGTGAAATGCCTAGGTTGTTCAAGAAAAAAGTGGAAATTAGAGTGTATATCTAAATTTGAAGGGGTTGGACACTAATAGTTAGTTGATTCTATTTATTTGAGGTGTGGCAGAGGTTTTTACATAATTATTTTTGCAAGGTTGAAGTTCTAAAACATGATTATTGTGTAAACGAAGGCCTAATTGCCTAATTAGGCCTGTGTGTCTAGTGCAAGTTGCCCCATCATCTTGGTGAGTCTAAAATTGGTTTTGGTATACTTTTAACACATTTAAAAATGGTATCTTTAATGGTGATTAGTTTGGTCACATAGTTAGATATCTAAGAGAGAAATCCAAAATACTCATTGAACATGACTAGTAGCCATTAGGCCTATTTGTGAAGCAAGTGCCATGAATTGAGTTGATGAGTATGATATGATGATGGTTATATGTTTGTTTTGATTCTTAAGGTTAGGAAAACTAGTGAATTTGTGTCCATATAAAAAGAGGAAGGATTGTTTTGTTCAAACCCCTTATTAGCATAGTTAAGTCATGTTGTAAGGAAGCAAGTTTGAGTTGTGATGTTTGAAGTGTCTAATTGGATTGGGAATAGGAACTTTTGGTATGCCTTGAAATTTTAATTGTGAACAAGATCCATCTCTAATGTGTTCCTTGTGGTTGTGTCAAGGATCCCTATGAAGGAAATGTAGCCCTTGGTGTCATAATTTGAAGATTGTTGACCAAATTGTGTAGTTTGAATAACAGTTCCAACTGTCAAGGACCCCTCTAAATCATATTGGTATCATAGCTAGTCTATTGTTAGAAAGTAGGTTTTGGTGTATGTCAACAAAAGAGAGTGAAGGAGAAGCTATCATAATGCCTCCAAAGGGGATGGTTGTAGAAGTGGCTAAAAGATTCCAAGAGATGAAAGAAATGATCAAGGTCGGGCTAAAGGAGATATAAGAATCAAAGAAAAAGGAGATAAAGGTTGAGGATGACTTTGAAGAATAAGGGGAAGAAGGGGTAGATTTGTGGTACTAGGAAGAGGTACTAGTGTCTTCACAAGAATAATTGTAGTCAAGTAGGGTACACTATGAGAAAGTGTCTGAAGAAAGCCTCAAGCTCCCATGGGGGAGATAGAAGGAATCAATTGATTCAAGAAGATGATTTCCAAAGTGCCAATGCCAAAATTTGGAATGCAAGTCCCACACATGATGCAGAAATCTTGATGATGAGAAGAACCATGTTGAAGGTGCCACAAGTGCAAGAACCCCCTTAGAGAAAGACATTGTTCAAGACCACCTGCAAGGCCTATAAAAATGTATGAAAAGTTATAGTTTATTTTGGTTCAATTGAACATTTGGTTTCAATAGAAATGGTAGAAAAATTAAAGTTCAAAATATTACCCCATGCTAACCCATATAAAGTATCATTGTTGAGTAAAGGGCAACAAGTTTTGGTTGATAAACAATCATGGGTATAATTTAAGATAAGGGAGTACAAAGATAGGATTTTTTTTTGTGTAATACCCATGGATGCATTACATTTGTTATTAGTATGTCCATTTAAATATGATGTACAAGACCAAAATGATGGGAAAAAGTACTCTTATCTCATAAGAAAGAATGCAAGAAATTATAGGATAGATCCTTTACCAGATGAGAGTGTAGACAAACATATAGGATCAAGTGTCATGTTAGCTAGTGGGAAGGAGTTCCTATAAATATTGAAAGAGGAAAATAACCATCGATATGCTCTAAATTTAAAACCAAAAGATAATTTTGATCTACATAACAATGCAGAGAGAACTGTTCCCAAAGAAGTAAAAAAGTTATTGGAGAGGTATAAAGGCATAGTTCAGGAGGAGATACCTAATCAAATACCCCCAATAAAAGATATTTTCCATCATATTGACCTAATATTGGGTGTTACATAACTAAATAAGCTATCCTACAAGATGACACCCTTTAGAAATGAAGAGATAACAAGGCAAGTGCAAGAACTCCTAGACAAGGGGTAGGTAAAGAATAGCTTAGCCCCATTTATAGTACCAATAGTGCTAGCACCCAAGAATAATGGTACAAGGAGGCTTTGTAATAATTCTAGAGAAATCAATAGGATTACAATAAAGTACTAATTTTCCATGCCAAGAATTGAAGACCTTATGGACTATTTGGGAGGGGCATCTTCCTACTCCAAAATTAACCCCAAATCTGGTTACTGTCAAATAAGAAGTAGGTAGGGAGATGAAAGGAATCCTACCTTCAAGACCAATGAGGGTATTTGTGAGTGGTTGGTTATGCCCTTTGGACTATCCAATTCTCCAAGCACTTTTATGCACCTAATGAATGATGTATTACATGATTTCATTGGAAAGTTCATTGTAGTATATTTGGATTATATACTTGTGTTTATCAGGTCAAAGGAAGAGCACTTGAAGTGCTTGGACCAGGTCTTGATGAAGAAAAGCTAATGATTAGCCTATAGAATTTTTCCCTCATGAAATAGGAGCTTGTGTACCTTGGTTTTGTAATCTCCAAGAGAAGTATGAAAATGTACCCTTCAAAGGTAGAAGCCATATTGAATTGGCCAAGGGAAAGTATGAGCATGGATTTTATCTTAGGCTTACCAAGAACTAAATCAAGGTATGACAACATATTTGTTATTGTGGGCCATTTCAATAAGATGGATCATTTATTGGAATGTAAATGTACTTATGATGCCTCTTACATAGCATGATTTTTCTTAAAATAAGTGGTCAGAATTCATGGTCTCCCTCTAAACATTATTTTAGATAGGGATTCCAAGTCTTTTGGGTACTTTTGGTGAGCTATGTGAAAGAATTTGGAAATACAATTGTCATTAACTTCAACATACCACCCTCAAATTGATGGCCAAATTGAAGTGGTAAACAGATCCTTTGGAAATCTAGTGATATGTTTAACAAAGTAGCATGGTCAAGCATGTGATATGGTGATCAGTCAAGCATAATATGCATATAATGACTCCATAAATATGAGTGCGGGTAAAATCCCTTTTGAGATAGTGTATGGTGTTCATCCAAAAGGGATTTTGGAACTCATAGATCTAAATAGAATGGATAAGAGGAGTGCTCAAGGAGACAACTTTTCAATGACCATGAAATACATTCATGATAAGGTGAGAGAAAATATACAAAAGCGTGCATCAAAATACAAAGCAAAGGCCAATGAAAAGAAAGAGATGTGAAATTCAGAGTTGGGGATCTACTTATGGATCATATAAAGAAGGAAAGGATTCCAAAGGGTTAACCTACCAAGTTATTTATGAATAAAATAGGCCCTTGCAAGCTAGTGTACAAGTTTAGGCAAAATGCTTATGAGATTGAATTTCCCCTGAGTTTAGCCATATCTCAAATATTTAATGTTTTTGAATTGTTTCCATATAAAGGTACTATTTTTGTAAGTTGTGATGTAGGTTTGAAAATAGATGAAGATGATGAATGGGTCAAAGACCTACCACCTAACAAACTATTGCAACTTGAATGCTTATTAGATACCATGGTTTTCAAGAAGACTTGGAAGAGGACATACATGGAATACCTTGTCAAGTGGAGAGAAATACCTAATGAATATACCACATACATGAGTGGAGAAGACATATTGAAGCATGTAACTTTTGTTGTAGACCTAGTTTCTCAAGAGACTTGAGTTCTTCTACCCCACACGAGTATGGTGCAGGAGTACCTATGAGTCATGAAGACTCATTTTTAAATTTTGTTTTTTAGTAGTCAATATTTGTGTCATAAGGTCCCAAGGACCATTAGAATTCATCTTGTAATGTTTTGTAAACAAATTGTTAGGCTAAAAGCCTCAAGGTCCTGAATTGGCATGTAATGGCCTGATTGGTCAACTTAGGTCAAATACCCCAATGGATTGGGAAAACTATGTATTTGATGTTTTTAAACATTTTAATCCATATTTGGCATGTCCATGATGTAATTGGGCTCATAGGATTTGGTTAGAGTTAAGATGTCAAAATGCACCTTTTGTAACAAATTGCACAAATTTTATAATTTTCCACCAAACGGCTAGTTGGTTTGAATTGGTTCTAATAGTTGTACAATGTCTTAAAATATGTCATTGGGGTCAAGACACATATTATAGATGTAATTTTGAATGAAAATACAAAGTGATTGTTATGATTTTAACATTTTTCTACATTTTCTCTATCTTTGTACGAATGTGTACGAATTGAAAGGTTAGATCAATGCATATGTTTGGATAGTGTTATACATTATATTTCATTTGTAGGTAGTTTGGTGAATTTTTGTTAAAGTTGAAGAAAGTTGGAGGAAAATTACTATAGACTATTATAAAACCCTCCATAATTTAGGGTTTGGTCTTCATGGGCCATTTGACCTATCTTCCCACCTTCTGAAAATATGGATTTTGAGGGGATTGATAGTTCTACAATGAGGTTTTTTTGTAAATAGGCACCTAATTGCCTAATTATTTCTATTTGATCAGTGAAAGTTACCCCATCACCTTGGTGATTCTAAAACCAGTTTAGTATATGTTTAACGAATCTAAAAATTGTATCCTAAATAGTGATTATTTTGGTCACGTAGTTAGATATTTGAGAGAAAAATTCAAAATACCTTCTAAATAAAGCTAGTAGCCATTAGGCCTATTTTTTTATGGATATATGTTTGTTTTGATTCTAAAGGTTAGGAAAAATAATGAAGTTGTGTCCATATAAAAAGAAAGCATTTTTGTATTCAAACCCGTAATTAGCATAGTTAAGTCATGTTGCAAGGAAGCAAGTTTGGGTTGGGATGTTTATAGTGTATAATTGGATTGGGCATAGGACCCTTTGGGTTTGTCTTGACCTTTCAATTATGAAAAATATCTATCTCTAATGAATTACTTATGGTTGTGTCAAGGAGTCCTATGAAGGAGTTGTAACACTTGGTGTAGTAATTTGAATATTGTTGACCAAATTGTGTAGTTTGAATAAGATTTCCAAAAATAAATGACCCCTCTGCATCATTTATCTATTACAATTGATAATTATCTTAGTCTACATACTGTGATGTCTTTACTCTTGCCTCAATGATTGGGGGGCAATATATCTTCCTTTGTCTTTATATATTTTCTTTAAGGATCCACTTTCCTTGGTCAAGTGGTATTTGTTCATCATGTGCAAATTTTTACTTGTATCAAATTGTTTGTTTTGTTTTTGTATTCTATCTTTATGTAAGAGGTGTGCATCCTTGATCACAACCTCTTTCTTATTGGAAAATGTATGTTCATCCTAAACAAACACCCTTACTTGGGATCTTAAGGTGTGTTATCTTTCATCAAAAATCTATTTGCCACCTAACAGTAGGGGGGTTAAAAGGGCACATTCTCATTCTCCTACCCTCTTTATCTTGAATATGTTATCTTTATTCAAGAACTCCTCTTCAAGGTAGATGTTTCATAGCCATGATCTCTTCCTTTCAAGGGTCTATTCCCACATGCAGATATCCTTTCATGATCATCTATTCTTTGGCTAACAAGAGTCCTCACTCTTTGCTAAAGTTATGATATACATTGTTGTTTTATGGATATATCCTTGTTGTTGGAAGTAGGTATCCTTGTTCTCTTTTACAGGGATGCCACTATAGTCCTATGTCACCATCATAAGGAGGGGGACATACATGCAATCTTCTTGTATATTATACAACCTTATTGATCTTTAAATTGAATGATTGTATTCATCCTTAGACTGACTACTTTTATTGGTCCTTAGGCTGACCACTTTTATCAATCCTTAGATTGGTCACTTTTATCAATCCTTGGACAATTCATTTCTTCTGCAGCAATGGGAAGACAAAAGATACAATTTGGATTTGCATTGAAAACATGGGAACTCGATCTCCTCCTCTGTGTATTGATTTTTATTAGAAATAAACATTTATGAGTTGCATATTTATTTAGTCAAAGGATCTATAAAGAAGATATATAGTGCTATTCAAAGCTGCCCATTTGATCTCTCCGTGAGTATATGTAAGCAAATAACCTTAAGTATAAAGGTTCATAAGTAGTGTTTGTGAATGTGCATGACCATGTTTCCACAATCCAAAATAATGTTTTTATTTATATTCAATGTGCATGATGTGTATTCAATATTCTACTTAAATTGTGGTCCAAACTTAAATCTAGTTAATCATGGGCTTCTAAGTCAATCTTAGATTCTTCTTTTCACAAATGTTTTACGTTATCTATAATTTTTGATCTACAATTCTCTTCTTATTTTTTATTCAAATATACTACAACTATGCCTTAGTTAGCTTAGGACTACCTATTACTCCACTACATCAGAAGAAATCGTTTGATAGAATAGCTTTATTTCATAAATTTAGAAATGGTTTGTTATCACTACTCTGATTTGCAATATTCAACATGCCAGTAATTTCTGCATTTGACATGCAGATATTCAACATTTTTTTTTAGACAAGATGGAGTTATCTACATTTCTTATTTTTTAAAAAACTTTAATGTGGAACAATGTGTTATATCCACAATCTGGTAAAGAAAAGTGAATAGAACACAATGATTTGACATGCCAATGATTTATGTTCTTTTTATCCTTAGAGGCTCTAGTCTTGATCACAATGGACAATGGATAATGGATAATCACAATGGTAGAATATTCTATAAATCAACTTCAATATGAGGATTTTAAGGAAATTGATCTCCAGTTACATGGTAAAGACTTGTCAAAAAATAGATTTCTTGAAGATACTTGGGAGCTTTGAATTGATGCATTTTTTACAAATGTTGAATCAATAAACACAAATGCAATGCGAATATTGAAGACAAAATAAAAGGTGTGTAGAAAGGTTAATGCCACATAGGCAGAAGAATAGAAGAAATATAATATGTGCATAGGGAGAGCAAATATAATATGTGCATAGGAAGAGAAAATGTTGAATATAAAAAATATAATAGGTGTTCCATTCATTCTCATGAGAGATGGGTTCTTGTGAACCATTACTCATGAAACATGGGTCAATGAGTTTGTCATAGCAACATCAATATGTGTTTGTTATTAGTGCGTACTCCTCATTTCAGTTTACATGTTAGTTCAAAATGAATCTAAAAAGTGGGATGGATTAGAACATAGGAATTTTGAAATTGGAGAGAATGTAACAATGCACACTAGAATCCATTTGCAATTTGAAGAGAATGAAGACCAATAATTGAATCTTCATTATCAAGTTTGCAAGTGATTGATTCAATCTTATTGAAAAGTATCATGACAAAGAACCTAGAAATGGTGAATATGGAAATGCTTGAAGAGCATCTCATTTAAAGAAGCAAAAACTAAGCATATTGTGTGTCTCAGTCTAGGAGAGGAGGAAATAGGTGAAATTCTTAAGGCATATTCTCTAGCACTTCATACCTCAACCAAAAAATTGAAGGAATACATTGATTTTTTGAAATGCACTACATGCCTTTAGCTTGAGATTGTTGCTTTAATTCTAGTGATTTTGGGTTTAAGTGTATAGAAAAATCTTCAAGTCTCTAAGGAAAAGTCAACATGCCAAGGGTCTACCTAGTCTAGTTACATTTTGATAGGGATTTTCTCAAAATCCATGACACCTAAGAATGTTTTCTTTGTTTACAAGTGAAATTAGGGTCTAAAAACAATAACCTCTCCTAGTGCTCTTATCTCAAATGGTTTAAATATGTTGAAAATAAATGCATTCCTATAAAATGGCTCAACCTTTAAGTGCAAGGGTGCCAAATGTCATATTTTTTTCTTTTGCACTTCATCAGAGAAAATTGAGTGCTTGAGAATGTCAAGGTAGGTAGGGGAATGCTAGTGGAGGCATCATTTTGTCACTAAAGTATCTCATTCCTTCTAAGCTATAGTAATCTAGCAACGTCGTTTAAGAGATTAAGAGTGAAAAAATCCCAAAATTTGAAAACACATTTTTTGGAATTTGTGGCATCCAAGAATGTTCTATTCATGCCCATAGGTGAATTTAGGGCTCAAACATGATAAAATATATTAGTTTCCCTTATCTTTAAGAAATTTGACTCTGTTAGCAATAAATGCATTCCTACAAATTCCTTAGTGACATTCAATGGAAGGGTGCTAGGTGCCATATTTTTCCTTTGTAATCTTCATGAGATTGAGTCATGGGTACAAAATTGTCTAAGTGAGAGGAATATGTTTAATGATATAGGGTACTCCATTACAAGTGTGAGTGTTTGATCATTTGGTTATGATTTAACCTTTTATATGTTCAAAATCATGAGCATGAGGGGACACAGTCGTAGACAATGTTATGCTATGAGGATATTTTATGGTCTGTTGATAGATAATTTAGTGGCACTTGTGCCTAGAGTACATGATGGAGGTATATATTACTTAACATTCATATTAGGATATGTCAATATGACATTAGGGTGTATAACATTCACAATTTCAAGGTTAATATAATTGAGCTTTAAAGTGATTTTCTATGATAATTTAGGATTTCACAAACTATTCCACCATCTAGTTCTTTACAGAGAAAGATAATAAAACTTACAATATAGATAGGTTATATTTTGAGCCCCTTCTATGAATGGAAGGAATTAATGTGTTTGGAAATCATTTACTACATTAATCTTAAAAGGAATGATGTGAAAAAATCTTTTTAAAAATGAGCCAAATGTATTACAAAAAGAGAATATATACCCATTCATAAATAAAAATAATAATATATTAATGATTTATGGGGGATGAGGGAAACCTTTCAAGATACAACCCACAATCTCCAAACCTATACACAATGTATTATCAAGTCTAAAAGAGAATATTGCAATAGACTTATAATGTAATTCTTTGATACATTTATAATGTAACTCTTTGCAAGAGTATTTTACCCAAAAATAAACTCAAATTTTTTTTGACATGTCATTTCACCAGTAGCTTTTTACGTGCAAATTGTTATGCTCAAACTACTTCAAGCACTAATCTATAGAAGAGTAAAATACATGAAACAACCAAATGGAATCCAAAACCATGAGCTAAAAACACTCTTAATTTGGTGCTAAAATAGTTTGGAAAAATTCAATTCCCAATAAATAGGGAATCAAATCCATTGTTAAATAGTATATCCTTACGCGTGTCATATGTCATGATAAAATCTTAAAATATAGTGCTCTATTTTTATCTTCACAATGAATCATGTTTATGACATGCATCATATGGTTGGTCAATATTACTAACCACTCTCCATTCTTAGCTCTTACATGTTATAAGGATCTACCATAGGTCATCATTGGATCCCACCAAAATAGGAATCTCAAATCTTCTAATCTACTTAAATTGAATTCATCTTGCAATATCTTACAAAGCACCAACACTTGGTAAATGATATTACTTTAAATTCTCATGCCCCATTCCCATGTGAGGCTAACTTAAATAAAATAAAATAAAATATTTTTTAATGAATTAGAGGAAAACTCAAATTAATAAGTAAATAATCTAGGAACTTGAAAAGGTTGAGACACCTTGATTCCCAACAATGACATGGTTGTCAATATCAAGGGTGAAGAGTTCAAGCACATGCATGAAGATTAGGATGATGTAGGATGCATATATGAGTGGTAGTTGTTGTGGGATACTAGAGACCCATCTTATTTGTATCATTTTATGCAAGGGGATGACAATTAGGGTCATCTAATAGGGGAGTTCATCCCAGGTTGGAAGCCTTAGATAAGGAGATGAGTATTATAGAGGAATTCTATTAGAGTCCTTAACATAGCTAGATCATTTTAAGATGATTGGTTTGTTACACCAAGTTATGAATCATTCATGGTAGTCATGGTTTCATACATATAACTGTTAGACATTCATGAACTAATTTTTCTAATAATGTTGTGATGGAATTTGTGGTGTTGACTATATAACTTCATTTGTAAATTTTATCATTGATTAAGAAGCTCTTATTTGTTTCAAAACAAAGTTTGGATCCAATGATATTCCTTAGATGGATATCAATTATTTGGACCATTTATTTAAGCATGTTGTCCAATTTTCACCACTTTTTGATTTTGTGGCAATTGGATACAATGGACCTAGCTAATGAACATGGGCTCATGATAAAATTATTTTTGAGCAAGATAGATTTTGTTGATAGAGATAATGCACTAATGAAGTAGAAGTGAGGCCCTATCAAGAGAAAACAAGTATAGATGAAGCTACAAAGATATTAGAGAGAGATTTAGAATTTTTGAGGTGTCTTGTGAATGGTGATACTAATTAATCCTTTGAGATTGATAGTTATACTAATTGCCTTGTAGGAAAAGTTATTATAGGTCTGCAACAAGTTTCATGATGCATGAGTAGAGTTGTAGAATATAGATAAGAGGGGACAAATCAAGATATGGGAAGCTCATGTAAAGATTAGTTTTGTAAGTGTGCTTTAGGGCATGTGTTAAGTATAAGCTTATGTAAGAAATGCAAAATTGAAGCCAGTGAGTAAGGCAAACATATTTAGGTAGTGGATTCCACACTAGTGTTCATATGATATGAAACACAAAAAATAAATAAACTAAGTAAAATTTAATTATTTAAGTGTGAATCTGACCTGATAAGAAACTAGCTAGGTGACACATCAACATTACTCTTACAAAACACAAGCTATATACTTTAGCTTATGAATACCATTGTCAATTTGTCATATTAGGAGGATAATGGGAAGTGAGATCGTTTGAGTAATTGAAGGCCAAGAAAACATACCTCCTTTAGCCAAGAGCCTAATCAATTGCAAATCAGATATATTATTTTAAATGTTCAAAATAAGGATAAAGATGCTGACGAGGAAGATTAAATAAGGTTAAAAACTAGCTTGAAGAAAATTTAAGGACTGGTCCTAAGTGTGGACTCTCTAAATGTATATTTAATCAACTAGTCTAAGGATGAATCCTAGTTTTTTAATTCATAACACATAGTGTGTTTAATTATAGTATCAAAGAGATGAATTTGTGTTGAAAGTCTTTGAGATTGAACTAGGAAATTATCACACAAAATTGGTCATAATGCACATAACTCACATGACTGTGTTTGGGAATGTGTCTTCAAGCTAAATGAATAGTTATAAGGTACTTTCTCGAAGTAAGTTATCTAAATATCTAAACTATCCCCATGGGATGTGAAGTCTACTTTTAATATCACTAGGGAAGATTCAATTAAGACCTATTCTATTCCAATCCCATTTAGTTACACTTTTTTAGAAGAAGGAATTTGGCACTTTCAGCCAAATTTCCATTTTTGCCACTTTCGATCAGAATTGACTTTCAATAGAGAGCCAAAAATGGTTTCAATCAAAATTCAACCCGCCTTAACTTTTGATCGAAAGTGTTTTATTTTATTTTAAATATTAATAAGAAAGGGGTTTCAATTGAAACCCCTTTAAATAGGGTTTAAAAAAAAATGAAAACCTCATTGTCGTTTGCATTTCAACAGTGATGTTTTTTGGCGAGCAGTGGAGGAGATGACATCCAAAACTTTGAACCCCACTCCAGGTACATCATTTTGTACATTGTTGTAAATTTTGGGTTTCATTTCATTTTAAAATATATTTTTTTTACATATATACTTGTATATGTGTATATACATATATATGTATGTATATATATACAAGTATATATTTGTATATATGTATATATATGTATATATATATATTTATATTTATATATATGTATATATATATACGTATATGTACATATAGCTAAAAATTAGTATATACATGTGTATATATACATGTATGTATGAGTACATACATACATATATACATATATGTATATGTACATAGACATATATATTTACATACACACACACACACACACACACACACATATATATATATATGTATGTATATGTATATGTATATATACACATATATATGTGTATATAAATATGTATATACATACATGTATATATACATACATGTATATATACATATGCATATGTATATGTATACATATGTATATACATACATATACACATATGTATATATATACACACATACATACACGCACACATATATGTCTATATGTGTGTATGTATGTATATGTGTGTATATACATACACACATATATATATGCATACATATGTGTATATATATACTTATGAATATATATATATACATGTATATATATACATAAATATATTTATACATATATACATACATATGTATATATATATATATGTATATATACATATATATGCACACATGTACATGTATATATATGTGTATGTACATACACACATATACTTAAATACATATATGTGTTTGTGTGTAAAATTTATTATTTATTGTTCATTTTAGTACATGCACATTTAAATTTAGTATTTAAGTGATTAGTTTGAATATATCCAATAATAGTCTTTGAATTTTAGAAATTAATATATAAATTGCAATCTAAGATTTGACATTAAATTACCTTTCAGGTACATATCTATATATATGTATATTATATTCTACATCATGACAAATGAGCCAATGGCCCTACATGATCTATTTTCACAAACAAACCAAGAGATTGAGGACCTCAATCAATAATGCTAGTAACATGAGTGTTTATAGGAACACTTGTCAGTCCATTCTTGATAGCCTTATTAGTATTAGGGATGACACTAAGGGAACTAGTGCCTATGAAACATATGTTATACAAACTATTCTTGCCAAGAAGAGGAAAGAGGTTTGTGATGGCTTGTATGTTACCAAGGTTTAGGGTTTAGTACCCAAAGAAACCCTGAAAGAGTAATATTTCCCATCATACTAGGGAAATAATTTGGTGAAGGGATATTAGGTGACTAGATGTTAGGATTACATAATGGTTTCTTTGATAAACCCACCATTTCTTGTTGTGCATGGATGTTATCCAAATAATGACCAAATTCTATTTTATTTGCACACAACTATATGCCAAGGTGTTTTTAGGGAAGGTTGTGAACTACATTGAGTTTTCACCATATTTGGGACAAGGTCATGGTACATCTGCTAATAGAGATGCTTATCATTGAGCAAGCCGACAACTACTAGCACATAGGGCCATTGTTGGTCAGAGGGAACCCACTATTTATCCTTCATTAGGCCCTATGGTAGATGAGGTTTTCATAGAACATAGCTTTGAGGAGTCATTGATAGAGTTGGTGACATTTTAGTGACAACTCTAATATCTAGTGATTGAGTTGGCCAATAATTGACTTTTCATCGATACTCTAGATCATTGAGTGGAGAAAACTCTAGTAGTACCTCAGATGATCCTTATTGTTCAATGAACATCCCTTCACTTGCTAGCCTAGAGGGTCTTATAGGAGACATGGCACATGTTACGATGACTAGTTTAGATGAGCATATTTTGGATGCATATGAATTTATTGTAGTAGAGCATCATATCCCTATAGTGAATGTTAGAGTTTGTGTGAGTTCCATCAAATTCCCTAAGCCATATTTAGGGTCTCATCATTCTTACCACCTAGATCATGATCCCAGTGATAGTGCTCATCAAGATCCACCTACCAACCATTCTATTTTTGCAAAGGGAGAGACACATGGTACAATCATTTCAGTGAGTGTAGTGCATTAGTCCTCTGATCTTGTCCTTGAGGATGTTGGCTTCAGTATGATGACAACATGTTACACAAATTTTTTGACACATTTAGATTCAACTTCCATGCCATCTCAATTGTACAATCTTTTGCATTCATCATTATTGGGAGATGTGCCAACCAATCATGTTGCAAATGTAGATTTCAGCTTGGATGAGGCCCAACAAAATCTTGATACTTAAGTGGACACAATCATGGTTAGAGAGTGTGAGTGCTATTAGATGCCACCTTTTACATAGGTAAATTTTATTTTTAACATTATGCTCATCCTACAAATTTCCAAAATTTATAATTTAATTTAATTTTTTTAAAAAAATTCATATCATCATGTGTGTGTGTGTATATTGTATGTGGAGATCCCTTTTGTTACTCTTTCCTTGAGGTTTGATCATGTACGTCAATGAGACTCACTTGATGATGCAAGAACCAATGGACATGAGAACTTTAAAGTTATACATTTACATTCATACATACTTTCTTTTAAATGATTATAATTTTTACATATTTAATGTGTCTACACATATATTGCTTTCTCTTCAAGGATTTGTACATCCTTTAGAGCATGATAGTCATTCGAAGGATCGCTTAGTGAGGAGCCATCATGATGAGTCCCAGGGTGTTGAGCCATCTAGCTAGATATTTGATCTTCTATTTTATAGACTTATAGTTTGACATGTTATATAGTTTGACATTTTATACACTTACACTTTGACATGTTACATTTGATGTTATATGTATACATTTGATGATATAGACTTTATATGTTTGACATGTTGTTTGATGTTATACGTACATGTGATTTGATGATTAGATACTTTATATGGTTTGATGATTAGATGCTTTACATGCATTTGATGTTATACATACATGTATGTACGTGTTTGATGATCTACTTTATATGTTTGACATGTTGTTTTATCTTATATATGTATTCATGATTTGGTGATTAGATACTTTCTATGCATGCATTTGACACATGTTACATTTGATGATCTATTTTGATGTTATGTACATGCACATGTAATGTATAAATTTGATGATGTATTTTATATATGATAATAAATAAAAAATGATAATGTTAGCAATCATTTATTTACTTTCTCTAATATATTTACCTAATATGTTGCAGTTAATTAACAAAATGTCTTATTAGATATATTAATAATAAAAATAGGCATATAACACTATAATGGTGATACAACACATTGTGAAATAATCATAATAATAGTTATGTAATAAATACAAAGTAAATGATATGTACATGTAAGCACATACAACCATCTTAGCATTAATATTTATCCATGATAGATAGAGAATATATCATGAAATCCATTAGAAAATATTGGAAATAGAGTCAAATCTAGGACAATTATGACCAACATTAAAAAAAATGTAACCTTAAATGGCCAAAAAATCTATTAATAGTACAAAAAAGGCCAAATGTGGCATTGAAATGAGCATGGACACACATAGTGAGAT
This sequence comes from Chamaecyparis obtusa, assembly GCA_027943335.1. NCBI lineage: Eukaryota > Viridiplantae > Streptophyta > Pinopsida > Cupressales > Cupressaceae > Chamaecyparis > Chamaecyparis obtusa. The sequence continues at coordinate 5,077,336 of BSBK01003718.1, read as the reverse complement.
TATAGAATGATGACATGTCCTCTAGTGTGGAAAAGGTAATGGAATTTTGGTCTTTATAGTTTAAATTGTTGTCAAAGTACAATAAATGACCAAATATGGCATCCACAAGAACACAAATAATCTTCATAGGATTGGTGCAATGGCATTGATATAATGATATAAGTCATGATAATGGAATGGATCCAAATAGGGTCAACAAGAAAATAAGATCAATAGATCAAGGTCTGATAGTAAGGAATCTAAACAAATATAGTAAGTTTTTTTTCTAATATATATGATCTTTAAAATAAAGTATTGCAATGAATAACAATGAATCATCCTCTTAACACATGTCATAATTAAACAACAATGAAAATTTCAAAATACAATATCATGCATACATGTAGCATATATGACTTTAAACCACCCCCTTAATACATGTCCTTATTGAACAACAACAGAAATTTCATAAAACAATATCGAGCATACATGCAACATATAAGAATTTAAATCATCCCCTTAAGACAAATCATACAAAAATGAAAATTTGATCATAATACAATATCATGCATACATGCATCATATAAGAATTGTAATAATCTCCTTAAGACATGTCCTAATTAAATAACAATAAAAATTTCATAATACAATATCGTGCATACATGTAGCATATAAAAATTTAAATCATACCCTTAAGACAAGTCCTAATGAAACAACAAAGAAATTTTCATAATACAATATTGTGCATGTTAGTATGATTTAGAACAACAGAGAGGGGGGGGGGGGGTGAATCATTTGTTCTTAGGTCCTGATGTATAAAACAAACTTAAAAATTTACTTTAAATCAGATCTAATAACCAAAACAAACTCGGTCATCTCTGATTCAATAATAGAAACATATAACCTTGCAATCCACTACCTAGCTATATCTAACTTGCAAAACATAGAAATGTTCAAACCAAAATATTCACACAAGTGTTGACACCAGGATTTATAGTGGAAACCCAATGTGGGAAAAACCACTTTGTAACATGCTACTATTATTTTCACTCTTCTGAAGTGAGCTCGGTTAAAAGCCAACCCCATCAAAGGTTATAATACACACTATTAGGTGTGACCCGGTTAAAGGATTTCAATCACCCTGTTAAAAGTGAGCCTTGTTATAGGACTTACATACATTCCATTAGAATGCAACCTTGTTCAAAGGATTTAACATATGACTATTAGGTCAACCTCTGTTAAAAGGATTTTGACTATTACAATGGTTAAATAGTAGCAGTAGTATTGATCTGAAAAATATACAACTCACTTTGGAAATATCAAATCCAATTTCGTACACAAATGCTGGTTTAATGATTTTGAAACTTTTCCATCTCCATCTCTGATCTGCTCTGAACTTTTCTTCAACCAATCACCACACTTCTCCTTCAGCCTTTTCTGCTTATACAGTCAATAAGACTTATCTTCCAACATTCCATTTTCACCCATGCATCAACCTTACATATCCAATGCTTAGGTTCCCTTAATACTTTCCTCAATTAGGTTAACTCATCTTTTTCCACTCAATCTTATTCGTAGATCTTAGGGTTAGGTCAGATTCATTGAATTTACCCACATTATGTTCTTTGGCTCCTTTTCTAGAAACATCTCAAATCTCAAAGATTTACAATAAAACATTTTATAGTGCATTTAATGCTTTCAAACAATCAATAAATAAAGTCAACACATTTTACATAATCCAAGAATTCAACAATGTCGGCTCCAAATCTAAATTCTCTTCAAATATAAAAATGTTGATGCTTGGTCAATACTGTGATCATCCACTTGGTCTTCGTGTAGAACACTCGGTCATTACTAGAAAATTTTCCTCGGCTTACACCGTCTTCCTCGAGAATTTACTGATGTTCGGTCGACACTAGATTTTTGCTTGGCATACACTAACTCGGTCGACACTAACATTACTCATCTTAAACATGATTTATCCATTTTTGCTTGATTAAGCCTACCAGTTTAGTCTTCAATCTTACTAAGATAAATAATACATTATCTCATCATTGTGCAACATAGTCAAGTACACTTTGTAGTATCAAGATAACTCAACCTTTCCTTAGGTGCTATTGTTACCAACCTTGCCCCAATCCTTCACAACAATACAATAGATATAGTACTTTCCTAAGTAGCAACAGTCTTACCAATTAAGGTTTTTAGATCAATGACAATACAACAATTGTTTCAATTATAGTTTCCAACAATCTCCCTCTTTGGCATTGATGGCAACACCATATGATATCACCTGAATAATACATGGATTACCAACCAATCCAAAAACTTATCTGTCCATCAGAGAAAATTTGTAATATCCTTAGCTTCATTTAGATTCATAATTTGTAAGCCTCACTTTTGTGACCATTAGAAGTATCTAGATCTCCCTCTATCCTGATCTTTCATTTTAGTTTATCATCCCTACTCTTCAGTGTCATGTGTTATTATATCATCTCAGTTCATCTCCCTCTTTGACAAAAATGCCAAAGTAGCAACATAAAACATACATCCAATAGATGTAGATAATATCTGTGCAGCTCAGTGTTTCTCCCTCTATCACGTTGCTTATGACTGATTCATTGTCTTTGCTTCTTTGTCACAACTCTAGGCAAGTCCTAAAGTGTGACAATCTTCTACATCAATTTTTCAAATATTCTACTGTAGCATATTTGATGCAGTGCTCCGAGCTTGACTAGGCAGCCTCAATTAGGGGAAGGACCCCTAATTGACTTCTCAGATACTCATGAGCTTCTCTAGGTAAAGCTTTAGTGAATATGTTTGCTACTTATTCCTTTGTATTCACATATTCCAGTCGGACTTCTTTGTCTTGTACTAATTCTCTCAAGTAGTGATACTTGATTGCTATGTGTTTGGTCTTAGTATGCATCACTAGATTCTTAGAAATATTGATAGCACTTGTGTTGTCACAGAAAATAATAATAGGTTCAGTGATTTCTTCTTTCATTCCTACCAACAATTGTTTTATCCATACCAAATTTGAACAGTTTAGTGTAGCAGCAACATACTCGGCCTCGACAGTAGATTGGGAAATGCAATTTTGTTTCTTGCTTGTCCAGGAAACTAATCTCTATCCAACAAAGAAAGCTCCACCACTAGTACTCTTTCTGTCATCTACATTTCTTGCCCAATCAACATCAGTATATACTCTTAGTTCAAATTTGTCATCTTTCTTGTAATATAGCCCATAGTTAGCAGTTCCTTTCAAATATCTGATAATTCTTTTCATAGCTATCATGTGTGTTTTCTTAGGATTGGCAGAGAATCTTGCCACAATCCCAACATCTAGTGAAATATCTGGTCTACTATGTACAACATACTACAAATTTCCAATCATGGATCTGTACAAAGTTTGGTTCACTTCTGCAGCATCATCATTCTTAGATAACTTTTATCCAGTAACCATAGGAGTACTCATTGGTCTAGCATTTTCCATCCCAAAAGTTTTTAGTATTTCATTAACATATTTAGACTGTGTAATGAAAATTCCTTTCTTCATCTGATATACTTGTAAACCAACAAAGAATTTGATCTCACCAAACATGCTCATTTCAAATTCAGTTTGCATTTCATTTGAAAATCTTTTACACAAATCTTCTTGTCCACCAAAAATAATGTCATCAACAAAATTTTTTGCTAACAAGATACCTTTACCTTTTTCATCTTTCATGTACAGATTGCTTGTATCATTTTTTCTTGAAAATCCAATCTGCATCAGGTAGCTATGCAACCTCTCATACCATGCTCTGGGAGCTTGTTTAAACCCATATAATGCTTTGTTCAGTTTGCATACCATGTGTCTTCTATTTGGATCAATAAAACCTTCTAGCTGTTCTATGTAAACTTCTTCTTCTAGTATACCATTTAAAAATGCAAACTTGACATCCATTTAATATACCTTGAAATCTTTATAAGCAACATATGCAAGTAGAGTTCTTACTCCTTCTAGTCTAGCTATAGGGGAAAATTTCTCCCCATAATCTATTCCTTCTTCTTGTATGTAGCCTTTGCATACTAGCCTAGCTTTGTTCCTAGTGATTTCACCTTTTTCATTCAACTTATTTTGAAACACCCACTTTGTTTCTATAACATTCTTATTTTCAGGTCTCGGTACCAGATTCCAAGTATCATTCTTCTCAATTTGGTCAATCTCTTCATTCATTTCTTGTATCTAGTCTTCATTTTCCAATGCCTCTCTAGTTGAATTGGGTTCAAATTCACACAGTAGGTATGTTGGATCCTTAGTCTTACTTCTAGTCTGAATTATAGTATTTTTGTCTCCAATTATCTGTTCAGGCTTGTGATGTCTTCTTACATATTTTTCCAAAACAGGTTTAGCTCTTTTCTCCTCTATTTCATCAAGTTCCCCAACAAGATTTCTAGATTTAGCTTCTGAATGCTCGACAACCTCTTCCTAATAGTCAATAGCATTGCCTTGTAGCTCGACATGTTCTTGTTCTTTCTTGACACTATTTTCCTGACGCTTGGCAAACTCTTCCTGTCGCTCAACATTGCTTACCCGAGACTCAACATTAGGTGCAAGTCTGTTACTTGTCTCTTTTGTTTCTTCAATGTACACAAAAGATCTGTAATCTTTTGGTTCTCTTTTGCTATCAGCTTCATTTCTTTCTGCATACTCATCAATTTTTACATTCACATTTTCCACAATTTTGTTAGTGTTAGAGTTCAAACACTTATAAGCCTTAATTTTTTTGGAATACTTTACGAATATGCCTTCTTCACTTTTAGCATCAAATTTTCCATTCCTAGTGTCTTTTAATAAATAGAACTTACTTCCAAAGATTCTAAAGTATTTAACACTCAGTGCATGTCCATGCCATAATTCATAGGGTGTCACATTTGTACCTTTTCTGATCTGTACCCAGGTAAGAGTGTAGACAACAATGCTTATAGCTTCTTTCCAATATTTCTGTGCCACATTATTTTCAATCAACAATGTCCTTGCACAATCCAAAATAGATCTGTTTCTTCTTTCTGCTATACCATTCCGTGGAGGTGTTCTAGGTGCAGACATTTGTCTTTCAATTCATCTTTCATTGCAAAATAGATTGAATTCATTTGATGTAAATTATCCACCTTGGTCAGATCTAAGAAATTTTAGGTTCCTACCTGTCTCCTTCTCAACTTTAGCCAAATACCACTTAAAGAATTGAAAAGCTTCAGATTTTTCTTTTAGAAACATTACATGCATCATCTTGGTATGATCATCAACAAACAAGATAAAGTATCTAGCACCACTGTAACTTTGTACACCCATAGGTCCACAAAGGTTAGTATGAACCAAATCTAAAATGTTTTTAGAAGTAAAGGATTTTCTCTTAAAACTTGACTTTGTCATTTTTCCTAACTGACATTCCTTGCACACCACATTCTCAGGTTTCTTCAGTCTAGGTAGACCTCTTACTTTCTTCTTCTTACTTATCTCTACTAAATTGTCAAAGTTAACATGACATAGCCTCTTATGCTGTAACCAAATATCATCAAGTTGTGCAATCATACATGTTTTTTCAGATAAGTCAAGATAGAACAAATTACCTCTAGTCTGTTCTCCATTTCCAATCAGTTCACCAGTGGCATCAAATATTTTAACTTTCTTGTGATGAAATTCTACTCAGTAACCAATTCTGTTGAGTTGAGAAACACTAAGTAGATTATAATTAAGACCTTCAACCCAATAAGCATTTTCATAAGATATCTTATCAGTCAGTTTAATCAAACCTTTTCCTCTAATAGGACATGGTGCATCATTACCAAATGTTACACTTTTACCTCTGTAATGATATAAAGTCTCAAACTTATCTTTGTCACCAGTCATGTGATGTGAACAACCACTATCAATAATCCATTTATCATTCTTGTTCACATAGGAAATCAATGTAGTTTTCTCATCCTCATTAGATTCATCTTTCATTGTAACATAGACTACCTCAATTTCAAAATCATCACTATCAGTGTCAGTACCTTCTTCAGCAATGTAACAAGATTTCTTACCTTTTCCTTTGTAGTCTTTGTTCCTTCAGCAACTTCTGTCATCTCTTCTGTCTTTGTGTTTGCTTTTTCCTTCATCATCTTTACCCTTCCTATTAGGACATCTAGCAGCTATATGACTGACTTTATTACATGCAAAACATATAATAGGGAGTTTACCTTTATACTTTCCTTTTCCTCTTCTTAGTCTTCTAGCCATAAGAGCTTCTAGATCTTCAAGTTCTTCATCAGAAGTGTCACTGTCACTTTCACTTTCACTTTCAACGGTGCATCTTTCTTTTTCTTTCTTAGGTTTGTTTAGAACTAATTGTGACTTGAAAGTAGATTCAACATTACCAATACTACCAACAATGAAATTATCATAGCTAGAGAGTTCAAAAGCAGTCAACTTGCCAATCAAACCTTCCAAAGTAAGCACATTTGTAGAGTTACATCTAGATTCCTGAATAGATGAGATCTTAATAGCATATATAGGACATAGAATTCTTAGCACTTTTCCAATTATAGTTTCATCATCCACAACTCCATTTGCTCCTCTAATAGCATTTACAACTTCTTTTATTCTACCACAATATTGTGCAATGTTTTCACCTTCTTGCATTCTCATTTCATCAAACTTACCTCTGAGACTCTCAGCCTTAGCTTTCAGTACATATAAGTCAACACCATAGATCTTTGCAAGAGTGTCCCACATCTCCTTAGCAGTTGTACCATCCTTAATATCCTCAAATTATGGATAGCTTAGGGCAGATGCAATTTCCAGCATTGCCTGATATGTTCTTGCTTAGCTTTCATTTCTTCGGCAGTCAAATGTGCAATAGGTGAGACATAGCCATTCTCAATGTAGTACTTTGTAGAATCACCAATACCAGCTAGATGCAGCTTTATCAAGCTTTGCCATGTAGGGAAGTTTTCCTTATTCAGCTTTGGTACCTCCTTCTTATACATCCTAATCATTTGCTTCAAGTCCCTTTAAACTTGATTTTTGTAAACACCAATAAGTAACACAACTCTAATACCAATTGTTAATATGATTTAGAACAACAGAGAGGGGGGGGGGGAATCAGTTGTTCTCAAGTCCTAATGTATAAAGAAAACTTAAAAATTTATTTTAAATTAGATCTAATAACCAAAACAAACTCGGTCATCACCGATTCAATAATAGAAACATATAACCTTGCAGTCCACTACCCAACTGTATCTAGCTTGCACAACACATAAATGTTCAAACCAAAATATTCACACAAGTGTTGACACCAGGATTTATAGTGGAAACCCAATGTGGGAAAAACCACTTTGTAACATGCTACTATTATTTTCACTCTTTTGAAGTGAGCTCAGTTAAAAGCCAACCCTATCAAAGGTTACAATACACACTATTAGGTGTGACCCGGTTAAAGGATTTCAATCACCTTGTTAAAAGTGAGCCTTGTTATAGGACTTACATACACTCCATTAGAATGCAACCTTGTTCAAAGGATTGAACATATGACTATTAGGTCAACCTCTATTAAAAGGATTTTGATTGTTACAATGGTTAGAAAGTAGCAGTAGTATTGATCTGAAAAACATACAACTCACTTTGCAAATATCAGATCCAATTCCGTACAAAAATGCTAGTTTACTGACTTTGAAAATTTTTCATCTCCATCTCTGATCTGCTAAAAAATTTCCTTCAAGCAATCGCCACACTTCTCCTTCAGCCTTTTCTGCTTATATAATCAATAAAACTTATCTTCCAGCATTCCATTTTCACCCATGCATCAACCTTACATATCCAATGCTCAGGTTCCCTTAATACTTTCCTCAATTAGGTTAACTCATCTTTTGCCACTCAATCTTATTCATAGATCTTAGGATTAGGTTAGATTCATTGAATCTACCCACATTATGTTCTTCGGCTCCTTTTCTAGAAACATCTCAAATCTCATAAAGATTTACAATAAAATGTTTTACAATGCATTTAATGCTTTCAAACAATCAATAAATAAAGTCAACACATTTTACATAATCCAAGAATTCAACAATGTTGGCTCCAAATCTAAATTCTCTTCAAATATAAAAATGCTGATGCTCAGTCAATACTGTGATCATCCACTCGGTCTTCATGTAGAATGCTCAGTCATTACTACAAAAGTTTCCTCAGCTTACACTGTCTTCCTCAGCAATTTACTGATGTTCGGTCGACACTAGATTTTTTCTTAGCATACACTAACTCGGTCAACACTAACATTACTTGGCTTAAACATGATTTATCCATTTTTTCTCGATTAAGCCTACCAGTTTATTCTTCAATCTTACTAAGATAAACAATACATTGTCTCATCATTGTGCAACATAGTCAAGTACACTTTGTAGTATCAAGATAACTCAACCTTTCCTTGGGTGCTATTGTTACCAACCTTGCCCCAATCCTTCACAACAATACAATAGATATAGTACTTTCCTAAGTAGCAATAGTCATACCAATTAAGGTTTTGACATCAATGAAAATACAACAATTATTTCAATTGCAGTTTCCAACAGTGCATACATGCAACATATAAAAATTTAAATCACCCCCTTAAGACATGCCCTAATTAAAAAGAAATAAAAAAATTATAATACAATATCGTGCATACATGTAACATATAAGATTTTAAATCATCCTCTTAAGATATGTCCTAGTTAAACAACAATGAAATTTTCATAATACTTTTTACAATAATGTGCATATGATGTGACATATAAGAACTTAAATCACCTCCTTAAGTCCTGTCCTAATTAAACACCATCCCCTTAAGCCATGTATCCTTGCTTAAGATAAATTGATATTTATGTAAAATTCTTCAACCAAGTCACACAAATTGCAAACATATATACATTATTTCTAGGCCACATTAAGTGGTTCAACTCACTCTTGGATAACATGTAATATTCTCTCATGATCATCAATATCTAGTGTCCACATATGAAAGCCACATCCTATGACTGGATGAAGAGATAGGATGGTAGAAATTATAAGGTGGTTATACTGATAGATCTTATTGTCACATTGATAATCAATAAAGTGAATCCCATGTTTAACTATTTTGATTTTGAGAGCTAGAGATAATGTTCATGTGTAAGATAAGCATTGGCTTTATTTCCACCACTAGGCCCAACAAGACTCAAATATAAGAATTCAGTGAGAAACACTTATCGATGGTCACTTTTGCTAGATCGAAAGGGGAAAAATGATACTCTACCAAGTGGCTAATTTTTTTTTTTCACAAAAAGAAAAAGGGCGTTATTGTTTTGTAGGTGGCAAAAATGAGTTTTCTAAAATGGTGAACTACAAGTTTTCTCTATCCTTCTCCATACTGTCAATGGAGTCTATGTTGTTTGCAATGTTTCATTTTAATTTCTCACCCTTTTTTTAAAGGAGAAGATGATCAATTGTTACTAGAAGACTGCCAAATATGCATGCTGGAGAATTTCTACTAGTTAGATCGGAGGCTCTCACAAGTTTCAATGCAAGAGAAGAAGTGAAAATCAAAATGACGGTGATGAAATTACCATTCTTGTAGAGGGTCTTCATAGTTGTTGTGTTTTGGCATGAGGAGGGCAACTACCAAATGTGTTGGGGTTACCATTATTGCAGGGGTGTATTGGGTTACCTGCCACAGTTGGTGTTTAGGGTTTTTCTACATGCTACTATGAGGTGGATAGTTGTGGGAATTGCACTTGTCTTAGGCTCTCATTGCCTATTTAATTCCCCCTTTTCTATTCTATCAATAGACCATCAATTGTATTCCCCTTTCACACTAAAGTAGTTCTGGTAAAATGTTGAATCAATTTTAAAATGCTATGGAAAAATCTTTGAGGCCTAGTTTAGCATTGTGATCTATACATCCTTGGTATAGGGAACCAGAACTTCCCTAAGAAAGTGCATCAACCAGTCATGGCATTCCATGAGGCCATGTTTCATAGAGGCATTCTGTAAAAAAATTTAGACACCTTCTCCACAACCCACATTTTGTAATGGCTCCACACAAAAGTTATTTTCCCTTCAGGTCTCAATGGATGTCAATGCAACAATATTTCTACTCCCGTGTTTCTAAAATTAAGATGTCTTTTGACAGATAGTCCAGATCTTGATTGCAGGTTTCTGCAATTCCTTCAACTGGTTTCTCACCCTTTTGACTAGAAAATAAGCTTTCTTGTAGAACTAGAAGCATTTATTTCCCTGAATAGGTCTCCAGATGTAACTTACATCAACCAAGGCAAGATTGAAGTACATGAGATTTCTGCTCAGAGTTGTTGGCAGGGCTCTGTAAGTATTTTGAATGCAAGTCTTCTATGGTAAATTGTATCTACCTATATTTCATAGGCTTAATAAAAGCATGTGATAGTTCGAAGATGATTTGCACAACAGAGAAAGGTTATATTCTAGGTTTACAGGAATCACAAATTGAAGCCACAAGATATACTAGCAAGTGTCTTCTTTTCATGCTCAAATACAAGACATTATGGCATCAGTAAATTACAAGGAAAATAAAAACACTTGCAATGATAGGCTTATCAATAAAAATTCAAAAAATAGAGCAGCTTCTTTATACAACAGCGCATGTGCATATGAACCATGGAAGTAGGCTTGTGATAGTTCACATTGGTGCCACATAGCATAGAAGTTTCAGGTGGTATGGTCAGAGTAATGATACCTAGACAACAAATTTAGAGATGTTTCCAAAGATAGTAATTTCAAGCATTATTTTAGCTAGTATCTCTTAAGCATGGGCACAAGCTGAACTCAATTACTTATTTATTGCACCTCTCTTGTTGGCATTCTCTTTTAGGGGAAACTAGGATAATCAAATAAAAATAGCATAACTATGGCATATTAACAAGTTTCCACAATTACCATTCAGTTTAGGAGAATTGAAGCTTTCCAAGGGCTTGTCTTTGATTTCAAAGTCTAGTATCTACAATTTCATATAGGTGTTGATCCTTCAACAATAGGGTCCATGCTCAGGTATTTTCTTGCCTTGCTTTTATAGAAAAGGGCCTTCCCTATAATAATTTTATTCAAAAATTGTAATAAAAATTGTAATCATTTTGTCCTTTTGAGTGACATAAGCTACATTTCTTCAAAGCTTTGATTATGAAATTAGTCTCTAGAAGATGTATTATTGTCTCAATTAAACAGATTAACATATTTGATTTGATGGGCTCTAAATACCATTGTGTTTATTTAATCAGTTTCCTAATGCTACACGGCTTGCAAATTGCCTCTTCTTAGGAAGTGTTTGGTTCACTACATATCTTTTCTATCTACATCATCAACACACATTAAAGATTTTTTTGCTTTCATTCTTTCAAATGCATTATTTTAAAGGAATTTATCTTATATTAGATTTACACACCCTACAGGTTACATTGTACTACTTGTTCTTTGTGTTTTTATGTGATCAGGTGGGTGGCCTACCTATAAACAGTTATTGATTAAGTCCCTCGTTGCTGAAACAAATTTTTATTATATCAAGTTATCAACTAGTACTGATGACACAAATGTTCTTGTCATTTCTTTTAAATAATATTTTACTCTTCACATTTTAATTTTCCATTTTAAGATTTCAGATACAAGTCGGCATGTTGTTTACTAGTATGAATTGCACATTCTTGACACTTGACCCCATATGACTAAAACAAGATTTTGCTCTTCACACTTTAATTTTCCATTTTAAGATTTCAGATACAAGTCAACATGTTGTTTACTAGTATGAATTGCACATTCTTGGCACTTGACCCCATATGACTAAATTCTATAAGGCCCTGCTAATGAAGAGTTTGTAGTAGCTGCAAGGCTACAATGCTAGAAGATGATGTAGTCTTTTATCAAACAACAAGTGAGAAACTGTAGTTGCTATTCTAAATATTAAGGTGAGAAGCAAAGTGCCCGAACCAAAACTCTTCTTCCAATCTTTGGCAAGAACTTAGCTACCCTACAGCCATTGTTTATTACACCATCGGGGATTTGATTATTTCATTCTTACAAAGGGATGGGTTACTCTTTGTTGTAGAAGGATTTATGTGGCCTCTTTTTGTCACCTCTAGGAGGATCTACTTGCACACATAGATTAGATTTTGTTTTAATTCGATATGTTCCTCTAACTCAACCCTTGGGAGGTTTGAACTCTATTGGACAATCAAAGTTATGCACAAACTCTTTAAAAAACTCTTTAAAAGGGAAAAAAAGGAACATTATTTTGGGATCTTCTTGTTTCTTTTATAGAATCATGGTTTTTTCTTCAACTGTAGCTTGCTTTTCCTTAATTTAATGAAATTATTGTATATTTATTTCTAAGTCCAAATATCTCGTGCAAATCTACTTGTCTTCTTGTTTGAATGTGTTTCATTTGTTCCTAACTTGTATTATTGTGTTACCATGTTGGGTATACCTTTTTTTGTGAGTGTTTAAATTCCTCTCAATTTTTTATTAAGCTCTAAATTTCATACTATTCTAGTAACTAACAAACAAAAGAAATTGTGTATTCTGGGTAGTTTTATTGAGGTCTTGTACAACCATAGACAAAAGGAGATCAAAATTTCAATATGGTGTGTCACCTCCCCTTTTACATTTATGCATTCCTTCTTCCCCTTTCCTTTGCAAGTCATTAGAATAGGCTAGAGGTAGCTTAAAGTGTTGGGTTAGTTCAACACTACACTTAGATTGAAAAGGAAGTCAACCTTCTCTAGAGATTTAGCCTCACATGTGCAAGTACCACACTTGGGAGGCTATCTCAATGTTTCAAAAGGTTTTTTCAGGGTATAACGTCAAGAAAGGGTGTGAACTTTTGTGAAATTCTTTTTTGGCATGTTCGGTGGGATAATATTCAATATTTACAAAATAATTCTACTGATAAACAAAGTAATTCAACTCCAATGTCAAAGAATTAGTGCTACTCTTAGCATTCTATCCTTCAAGTTCTTCAAGTTCAAGTAATTGGTGAATCCATCTCTACATCTTGGTTCTTAGACTAGATTGCTGCAATTCATGCCCAAGATTCATACAAGGGCATCTTCTAGAGGTTCTTTTCAATTTGTTCAACTCTCAATTTCAAGTTCTAGAAGAAGAAGAAATAGACCATCTCTATCACCACTTAGGGGTTCAGAAAAAACACCTACACCATCTAGATCTCTTTATACCCATATTGTTGATAGAACGCAACCTAGGGTGCCATCTTTCCAATTTAATAGATCATTTTTTTGTATGGTTGTCTCTAGAAATCAAGTTTTTTCTACCTTTAATGGTGAAAAAAATCTTATTTTATTTCAAAGGAATGATATAATTCACCACCTACACTTAAAAATCTACCATACTTTATTGGTGAAAATTTTGCTTCCCCAATAGAACACATACAAGATGTTTCAAATATTTGCAATATACATGGTGTTATAGAGGATAATGTTTCTATTAGACTGCTAGCTTCATCATTAAAGAGAAAAGATTTACAATGGTACAAAGAATTGCCACATAACTCTATCCATAATTGGGATGAGTGGAGAAAAACTACACAAGCACTTTGAGGACAAAAGTGATCATCTGCCACTTTTAGAGAACCTTACCACAATCAAAAGAATTCCCCATGAATTCATGATAGAATTAAACTATATATTTCAAAAGACATGTGATATAATTCCTATTTTGGTGAATACTTCTCCTACTAATGCCTTCTTCCATTATCTTATAGATTTCAATAGTGACATTTCCACCATGTTACAAAGAATAGGTGGAGATAACTTACCAGTTGCATATGATGTAGCTATAAGGGAAGATAATTGATTAATTAAAGTAGGTAAGCTATCTCCAAGGCCGCCAATGCCTTTATTTCTAGAGATTCCTAGACATCAACCTATAGTGGCTCCTATTCCTACCACAACTATTGTTCAACCTCTTATTTCTACTCCACCAACTTCTAAACCTCCTAAGGAGTTAGAGGAGATCAAGACCATGATGCATGAGAAACAAACTATAGTACAATCTAAGGTATTGCAGATACAAGACTTTAATCTTGGGTTGCAAAACATGGGGAACAAGGTTGTAACTTTATAAAGCCATCAAGCTCAAGGTAGTAGGCCTTATCATAACCACACTCAAAATTATTCATTCAATAGACCACAAAAACAAGGACAAGGTTCATGGAACCAAAATAATCTTATGAGTAATGTTTCCCCTACAAATAAAAATACAAACCCAGCGAGGACACTTGTTTCTCAAAATAATCTTTCTCAAGGATGAGAAGGGTGTTCCTCTTGCAACCTTTCTTACGACCGGTGTACTTTCTAATGATAGGTTTTTCTCATGCCCTAAATGTTTAAGATGAACCAACAATACTATAAGGACAAGAATATAATACAAATTAGTCCAATGTTTCTTTTCAATCCTAGCCTCAAGGAGATTCTTCTCTAGTGATTTTCCAACAAGAAGATTTTTGTGGTATCAATCATGAGAGAAATGAGAGTATAGCTCATAACACTAGGGGAAAGAGGATTAGTGAAGAGAGTTTCACTTTCTCTATCCAATTCAACTTCAACTTCAGAGGTATCTACATTGACTATAGCAGAAGGTATACCACATGATGTTGCTTCCCCATTACAAAATCAAAATACACTTCAAGGTAGCAAGAAGCCACAAGAGCCTCAAGCTATCCCAATTCAAAAATCAGACCCTGTGGTTACTAAGGGTTCTACTAAGTTAGCAAGAATCCCCTTCAAAATTTTGGACCAATTGAATAAGACCAGCATGCCTATATCTATCTAGGATGCCATCTCAATTCTACCCTAGTTGGAATTTCTACAAGAGGAGCTAAAAAGCATGAAAGGACTAAAGGAGCCAACAACAATAAATGGAACATAAAATAAATAAATAAATCTTGTTCATCCTTAAAGGGAGGAAGATACAAGTAAGAAAGATAAATCTCCCCCTTTTTATACCTCTTTAATTATAGGAGATAAACTAGTTCACAATTGTATGATAGTCTCAAGAGCTAGTAGCTCAATCATGCCAAAGAACATAGACAACCTTATGGGCATTAAATATGATCCTATGACTTGAGGGGTTATTCAATTGGTCTGTAATTATTGTAAAATATACAAAATATATGAAATATATTATTATAATTGAATTTGTGTGTTTGGATAATAGAGGGTACATAAACACTTATCTTGAAAGGTAGTAGATTCAAAAATCACTATTTTCTGGTGTCTATGTTGAGTTTCAAAAATTTCAGCAATCAGATCCAGACTAAGAACATAGGGACAGAGAAAACCCCAAAATATTTTTCTTTACTAAGAAAGGTTGACTTTGACCCACCGAGAAATGTCACCCTTGACCCAAAAATGTCGACCTTGACTTGCACTTCTCTGATGGAAATTATGTTCGCGGATCCTGAAAGTTTTCTGAAAAGGGTATCCAGATCTACATTGATATTCATTGTTCCACACCTGTACCTACAAGAAAAAGAAGTTTTGTTGTTTGGATGAGGGGTTTGCCTTGGTGAAACCCTGGTTTTGGAATCAACCTTGAAATATAATTGAAATAGAGAATGCTAGCAAGTAGTAGAAATAGATCTAACAATGAAATTATGATATTCAATAGATATGAAATTGTATTTGAAATGTAAATAAGTATGTTGATATGAAATATTGGACTCAACACTAAAAATTATAAATGTAAATCAAAACCTCCATGATTGCATGCTTGAAATCCACTTTGAGAGAAAGATGAATGAATCTTGAAGGAAGATCACACCACCATGACAGCTAGATCTAGGGCTTGAATGCTTGAATCCTTTATCTTCAATGGAGAACTTGAATGCTTGAATAGATGATTTCTTTAATGCTTAAATGCTTGCTCACTTGATTTCATGATGATAGATGAATTCATGAAAACTTGATCTCAAAACTTGATGGCTTGATGGAGAAAATGAGAGGACGAGGCTTCCTTTTATAGAGATCTAAGGCACAAAATCCTAGAGAGGCCAACATATGAGAAAAAAACTCCCATTGGGACCTTACCCCTAGAAATGGACCTAGATTAAATGCAATTTAAGAGTTTACCATTTCAGAGACCAAAATAGCTGACCTTGAATCTTTCTGAAACTTGACATCCAAAAATCATGGAATCTTGAAATTTGGACCTTAGGTCAAGGTCGACCCTGACCTTGACCTCAACCTTGACCTAGGTCAGGGCCGAGGTTGACCTTGACCTAAAAGGTTGACCTTGACCCTAAGGTTAAGAATCTTAGGATCTCAGTCCAGAATGCCAGAAAAGTGCAAAAAGAAGATGGAAAATAAGGGAGAAAAGGGGAAAAAGCTAGCAACAAGCTAGGGACCTACCCGGGGCATTTGACATTACCCCAAACTACCTACTTGGAGGGCTAAACCAGTCCTAAATGGAATTGCTTCCATTTTCCAATGCTACATTTAGCCCCCACTTTAGCTAGAGTATGGATTCGATTCAAACTCTTGTTAAGGAGAAGAAAGATGCCATTGGATTGTAACGAGATAGAATATCACTTAGTTAAGGACATGAGCCCCCAAGCCAAGGATCCTAACTCAACATACACGCACGAGGGTGAAAAAACAAAGAAAAAAACAAAGACAGCTAAAAGACACAAAAGAGGGGCTAGTACTAAAAAAAACCCAAATCAATTAGTAAAGGAAACCTTGCTAAGAAATGCTTCCTATACTAATATCATATTTGGAAAGCTATCATAAAAGCATAAATGATTACATAAGAAAGACAAGAGAAACACTATAAATAGCATAGCTTCATGATCCAGTCCTACTAGCATGAAAATGAAAAGAGAGGAGAGAGAAAGAGTGGTTACCTCACCCAGTAAGATGCCGACTTTATCGTGAATTACCAAGGAGGGAGAGCCCACTAGGTAGCCAAACATGATAGTTCACCTAAAAACTATGCTTTGCAATTGTAATGCATCTTTTGACATCTTTTGGAATACCCATAGATCTACATTCTTTTATCACTATGGAATATAAAATGTGTGTCCCTTCAGGATTTAGCAACTTATGTGTGTTACCTTCTATGGATTTAGCATGTTTGAACTTGAAAATGCGTGTCTCTTCAGGATTTAACAACTTATGTGCATTACCTTCGAAAGATTTAGAATATTGAAAATTAGAAAAATGCGTGTCTGCTCAGGATTTAGCAACTTATGTGTGTTACCTTCAGAGGATTTAGCATATTAAAAATTGAAAAATGTGTGTCTCTTTAGGATTTAGAAACTTACGTGTGTTACCTTCAGAGGATTTAGCATATTGAAAATTGAAAAAATATAGTACAAGGGAGACCCTATATATGCCCCCCTCCTTATCATGGCTACTCGCTAGACAAGATAAGGAAGAGAAAGAGGATACCTACTTCACAAAGTAAGGAGATATCCTATTAACAACAATGTACACTATATTCTCAATGAAGAATGTTGACCCTTACATCAAAGAACATAGATAATCGTGAAAAGGATATGTTACTTATGGAAAAAGGATCCTCAAAGAGAAAGGGATCTTATCAAAAAGATCCCCACCATAGAGGAGTGCTTTGGATAAAATATCATCTTTCAAAGAAAAGCAAAGAAGGACCCAAGATTCAATCATCAAGCCCCTTGTGATTAAGAGGAAGAGGAATCGTGGAATGAAGGAATCAAGCTCTAACACCAAAGCAAGGGCAAGAGTTTATAAAGAACATAATTTGAAAAATAAAGAAGAGGTGATGACCTAGGAAAACAACCTCTCACATAAAAGGATATCCATAGCCAAAATCCTAGTCAATATAATGAAATAATGTTGCAAAATGAACAAAAGCCACTAAGCTAGGAAAAGTAGATCCCTAGACAAAGAGAAAGAATGAAGAACCTTGCCTTGCAGGAGTAAAAGAAAGGGATATCTTTGCAAAAAAAATGCCTTTAGAAAATATATGTGGAATATTGAAAGAGAACTATGGATGATTATAAACATAATTCAAAACCATAGGGATAAATGAGATAAAGAATGACCAATTAAGCTCAAAGCAAAAATAAATGCTAAGAACATAATGGATTCTAGGAGACTAGAAGTAATACACCTCTTTCCCCCTATTCTAGAGACAATAGGAGAAAATATCTATATTATATCAGAATGAGGGGTATCCCCTATATCAAAATTATGAAGGAACTATAAAACTGCACAAGAGTGAGATATAATTCCTAAAGTATCTCTTTCTCTAACATACAACTTGAAATGCACATAATCGGTAAGTAAATGTGTATTACTATAGTGAAAAGGATATTTGTATTTGGAGAGAGAATCTTCTACATAAGGTTTAAAGATTTCTTTCTTAGAATTCATTAACTGAACATACACTTTCTTAGCCACATCTTGAGGAGTATCTAGGGAAGGTGTTGGGAGAAGATCATGAAGAGGAGGATGATTATTAGAATCAACCACCTTAACTTGAGATAACATAAAACCAAGACCACACAAATCCTATTTAGGGGATACATGAACTTGATACTTAATACCATGTTCATGAACACCAAGCCCTAAACCCTTATAACCTTGTTTAGCTATCATATTGTATCCTATAGTGTACATATCATGTAAAGCTTATGTAGGAGGTAATTGTTTACAATGCTCATGAGAAAAGGTTGTTTAAGGTGGAATATTAGATTTAGAAGGAGTTTCTTTTGTCTTCCCTTTAATATCATCATGGATCGAATAAGAAGGGGAAGGTAAATCTAAGAATTCTTTCACATTTGCATCATAAACCATAGTTTGGGCCTTACCAAAAGAATGGGAAGAACTAGGAATAGAAGATGGAGAAATAGGAATGAGAATATTAGAAATGTTAGGAATCAGATTAGGATTGATAGGATTAGGATTAGGAAGATTAGGAACTAAATTAGGAAGGATAGGATTAGGATTAGGAAGATTAGGAGATGGTGTATCATCTACCAAATTCTTCACATAATCTAAAAAAGTAATAAGTCCTCCACATAAATCCTTAATGAAAGTTTTGAAAGTAGGAAGACTAGTATTGGTCAATTTCACAATAGCATAAGCAAGGGAAACATGAAGAGTGACAAACATAATGAAATGCATGATACTCTCATAAACCTCATATGTACTATAAAGAGATGCTAAGAGAAGAATACTAAAGAAAATAGCCATGCTCCAAAGCATCTTAAAGATCTTCATAGTAAATGGAATGCAAGAAATGAATAAAATTATCTAACACCAAAAAGAAAGACTTTTCTATCACGGTTTCACCAAAACTATCAAATATAAAAATATATTTTTATATTTAAATTGGTGTGTATAATAGAGGGTACATTAACACTATCTTGAAAGGTAGGAGATTCAAAAATCACTATTTTATGGTGTATGTGCTAAGTTTCAAGAATTTCTACAACTGGATCCAGACTAAGAACACAGGGACAGAGAAAACCCATAAATATTTTTCTTTTATGAGAAAGGTTGATTCTGACCCATTGGGAAATATCATCCTTGACCCAAAAATGTCGACGTTGACTTGCACTGCTCTAACAAAAATTTTGTTCATGGATCCCAAAAGTTTTCCAAAAAGGGTATCCAGATCTGCACTGGTATTCATTGTTCCACACTTGTACCTAGAATAAAAAGTGGTTTTGTTTTTTGGATGAGGGGTTTGCCTTGGTCAAACGTTGGTTTTGGAATCAACCTTGAAATATAATTGAAATAGTGAATGTTAACAAGTAGTAGAAATAGATCTAACAATGAAGCTATGATATTCAATAGATATGAAATCATTTTTGAAATGTAAATAAGTATGTTGATATGAAAGCTTTCACTCAACACTAAAAAGCATAAATGTAAATCAAAACCTCCATGATTGCATGCTTGAAATCCACTTTGAGAGAAAGATGAATGGAGCTTGAAGATGAAAAAAGGATCTTGAAGGAAGATCACACCACCATGATGGCTAGATATAGGGCTTGAAGAGATGATTGCTTGAATGCTTGCTCACTTGATTTTATGATGATAGATGAATTCATGAAAACTTGATCTCAAAACTTGATGGCTTGATGGAGAAAATGAGAGGAGGAGGCTTCCTTTTATAGAGATCTTGGGCACAAACTCCTAGAGAGGCCAACATATGAGAAATAGATTCCCATCAGGCCCTTACCCCTATAAATGGACCTAGATTAAATGCAATTTAAGATTATACCATTTTAGAGACCAAAATAGCTGACCCGTAAGTGGGAAAACAATTCTTTCTAAAACTCGACATCTGAAAATCATGGAATCTTGAAATTTGGACCTTGGGTCAAGGTCAAGGTCACCCTTGACCTAGGTCAGGGTTGAGGTTGACCTTGACATAGGTTAGAGTTGAGGTTTACCTTGACCTAAAAGTTTGACCTTGGCCCCGAGGTCAAGAATCTCAGGATCTCAATCCAGAATGCCAAAAAAGTGCAGAAAGAAGATGGAAAATAGGGCAAAAAGGGGGAAGAAGCCAACAGCAAGCCAGGGACCTACCTGAGGCATTTGACATGACCCCAAACTACCTTCTCTAAGGGCTAAACCAATCCTAAATGGAAGTGCTTCCATTTTCTGATGCTACACTATATCCAAATAGTAGGAGTATTAAAATATGTCAAATTGGCCTTGTATACATGCTCTAGTTGCACTTTCATAAAAGACATATTAGTTATTGATCTTCCTGCACACTTTTCCCTTTTCCTTTCCCCTGGAATTCACTACCAAGATAGGAAGCTATATTGCATTTGATTGGTCCTACATGTCTTTAGGATGAGATATGGAACAAGGGCTTCCATAAAAGAACCATTAGATCTCAATCACATAGAGCCCTACACACCTAGCCCCATAAACATGAATTGTACACTCCATGAGAAAGAGGAAGAATGCATACTCCATGAAAATTCTACTCTTTTGACAAAGGTTCCTAATTGTATTTTAGATGAATGAGATAATGCTTTTCAATTTGATTCAATACAAGAGGCTAAAGGGACATGCCTTGGAACCTATCATATACATGAAGAAGATGCTCCTATTCCCAATTTCATGAAAGAACATGAGGATACTAATGGATTATGGAGTATGTTCTTTGATGGCTCAAGGAAAAAAATGGTTCAAATGTTGGTGTAATGTTTGTTTCTCCAAAGATGGATAAATGCTACTTTTATCGTAGACTTTATTTTAGTTGTAGTAACAATGTATTAGAGTATGAAGCCTTGAATCAAGGTCTCCAAATTTACCCAAAAAGGGACATCAAATATTTGTAAGTAGTTGGAGATAGTGAGATGGTTAGTAATTAAATAAAAAATCAACACACAACAAAGAAAAACCTTCTCAAGTCATACAAATACAGAGTCTAGGATTTGATTGAGGGATTTCAGGCCTTCAACATTCAGAGTGTTCCTATAAATTAGAACAAACATACTGACATACTTGTAATAATTGGTGCTCATTTTGATATACCAACACATGTTGTAGATATGAAGGAACAACATGTAAAGCTCATGGTGAGACCTGATGTCCTATATAAAAAAGCATAATTTTTTGACTCAGATCTTTAAATTACTAATGTTTTATAAAATAAAGTATAATTTTCTCAAAAATCAGTCCATGTTGCAAAACCAATATGGATATTAGATTATGCAGCTCAATCCCAACAAGATACCTAAAGGTTTAGTCACCATGGAAGACATCTTCAATTCTAATGATCAAGTGAGAAGAAAAGGTCCAAACCTGGTTGTGAAGAAAGGTGATTATAAGTCAATTATAATTGCTGATGGAAAGACACTCAAATTAGGAAAGGTATGTTATGAAATTGAAGAAGATATTTTGACTAATCTTTTTCAAGAATATAATGATGCAATTGTTTTGACTTATGAATATCTGAAAATATTTGATCCTATCTTAGCTCAAGATATCGTAGAGTTAAATCATGATGCAAATCCTATTAGGAAAAAGTAGAGATCAATCAACCCAAAGATTGAACCCTTGATGAGAAAGGAGATGTCTTGACTCATAGAGGCTAATATTATTTTTCCTATTAAGCATTCCTCATGGGTAGAAAATCTTGTTCTTGTTAGAAAGAATAATTGGGAAATCAGAGTGTGTGTAGATCTTAGGGACCTTAATAGGGATTCTCTTAAAGACTACCATCCCATTCCTTCTATGGAAAAAATATTGTCCAAAGTTAGTGGCTTAGAAAGGTTTTCTTTCTTAGATGTTTTTTGAAGATATAATTAAGTTTTGGTCCAACAATCAAACCAATACAAAATTGTATTTACTTCTAAATGAGGCACTTCTGCCTATTGTAAAATTCCATTCAGACTACCAATGTACTTTCTACATTTTAGAAGGTAATGGAAATTTCCTTTAAGGGTGTATTGGTAGAATTTGTGCTAATATACCTCAATGATATAATTATTTATTCAAAGTGTGCAATAGATCACTTTGATCATCTACAGAAAGTGCTCATCAAATTTAGAGAATATGGTGTGTCTCTAAATTGAAGAAAATGTGTATTTTCTATTAATTAAGTAAATCTATTGGGACACATTGTATCAAAGGATAGACTAGCCATAAATCTACAAAGAGTGTAGGCAATTATTTCTCTTCCACTCCCTAGTCACAAGAAAGGATTATAAATTTTCCTTGGTAGGATCAATTTTCTAGGAATATTCATTCCTAATCTTTCTACTATGGGTAAACCTATTACAACCATGTTAAATAAAAATATGATGTTTAGTTTGACCGAGGAAGGGAAAGCTAGCTTTGAAGAATTAATCAAGGAATAAATTGCATCAACTCCTACATTTGCCAACCCAAATTTTGAAAAGGATTCTCTCCTCTATACTCTTAGAGGAGAATCAAGTATCTTTATTGTTCTCATATAGGTAAATACAAATTTTTTGGAGCATCCCATTTAGAGTAATCTTTAAGAAGCCCCCCTCTTAAAAAAGATATAAAATCTTGGCGAATCTTTCATTTTCTTCAAAAAAAAATTAATTTCTATTGGCGAATCTCTCAATTTTTTTGAAAAAAAAGTATTCTTATTGACGATTATTTTTGAATAACAATTTTTTTGTAGAAAATATTGGTGAATCTCAAACAATAAAAATAAATTAATTAATCACCATCGTAAATACTTCTATTTAAAAAAATAGAATTCTTATAGAAAATTATTAGGCTTAATGTGGAAATCTTTGATGGGTTTAAGGAATAGACTCTGTAATAATTACTTGCTACCATTTATTTAAAATATAATCCAATAACTTCATTGTATTGTGCGAGACAAATGTATTAATATTTTTAAATACTAATGGGGCCCAAAATTTCTTCAAGATCATTGATTTATATTGAAATCAACAATCTGAAAGAAATTTTACCTCCGATTAGCATTACAAACCAAATAGTAACATTTTTACCTCATAGAATATAATGAGGGTCACTAGATTATACTTTAAGTCAGTAATGGAAACTAAAAGTTGGTGATAGATCCCTACGGTAACTAATAATCATGATATATTATTGGAGAATTAATTTAAATTTCTACAATAGCTTATAAAATTTTGGAAAATTAAATCTAATCATGTGGCAAATTTTTGAGTTCATGTTTTTTATAAAATAAATTATTTTGCGATTTAAATATTTATAAATCAAAATTTTGTAAAAATGTGGCAATTTAGGTTGCCTTAAATCTTGAATTATTAGCCAAATTTGGATTCTCAAATTTCCAAAATTAGCCAATTGGTGAATATTAGCCACTAAAAATTACTATGATCCCATTTCTTTTTTCAATGAAGGACTCAAGGACTATGAGAATAGGTACAAATATGTAGAAAGACAAGTCATTTCTATTATAAGGGCTCTAAAAAAGTTCACATATTTGTTTTCTAATAATCTTATCCATCTATTTGTTCGACATGAAAGCATAGGGGATTTCCTTTTGAATAAGGATATCAACAAGAAGAGAGCCGGATGGGTTACCAAAGTCATGGAATATGAAATTGCCATCAAGATCACCAAGATGGTAAGATGCAAGGTCATGTGTGAGAAGAAAAATTCACCATTTTAGCTACCTTCTAGGCTACCCTTGTATTACAAGATGAGAACCTAGTAGATAATGAAAATCAGAATAATTGGTCGCATGACATGACCACTTTCTTAATGGAAGAGAGGTATCCTCAAGGCCTTAACAAATCTAAAGGAGACATTTTAGATTACAATTTGTTTTATATGCTTTGGTGGATAGTATACTCTTCAGAAAAGACTCTATTAATGGAGTATTTCTAAGATGTATCAATATAGATCAGGTCAGAAAATTGCTAGAGGAATTTCATGGTGGTCATTTGGGTTGACATTTATTTTTAAGGACCACAACTATAAAGACAACGAGGGCTGTTTATTATTGGATAAATCTATTTAAGGATTCACATAATTGGGTTAGGAAATTTAAGATGTGTGCCTTCATCTTAGGAAAATAGAGGTTGGATGCCCTCCCTCTCCATCCTATTATGTTAGACCATCTTTTTGCACAATGGGGTTTTGATTTCATTGGTCTAATAAACCCACCTTCCAGTGCTGGTCATAAATAGATTTTGGCAGCCATAGATTAATTTATTAGAAAGTAAAGTCCACCAAGATAATTGAGAGGGGGGGTGAATCATTTATCAGATAATTATAGATTTTATCACCATTAATAGAATTTAACCATGTGATCAATATAAGAAAAAACCATAGAAAGATAAACATACACAATAACACAATGACACAAGATATGTTAACTAGGGAACCTCTTGATCAGAGAATAAACCCTAGTGGGAATGATGACCACAAAAGATGCACTAATATGAATGTTTGTTGTAAGAGGATGGACTCTATTAGGAGTCTTATAAAATACATTTAGTACATATGAGTCCCTACTAGGAGACTTTGAATCCCTACTAGGAGACTTTGAATCCCTACTAAAAGATTCTTACCCAGTTAAGAGTTATGGAAGGCAGAAGGACCAACTGTCCAAACAGCTTCAAGGGAAAGATCACTGAACACACTGCCCAACTAATCTCTATATTATCCAAACCAAATAATACCAAAAATAATAATCTCAGCAACTTATCTTTTCACTTTTGTCTGTGCCAAACCGCACCAACTGCTTCACCATATCTCAATACCAGATCTCTGTAATTCGCATTACTCCTTCTCACATTCTTACAATTCTCCTTAAAATTCACTTCTCTCAATCCTTAAAATCAAGGAAAAAAATCCTTCCTTTATACCACACTCAAATAATTACAAATGAGTCATCCAACAAGGCTTAACCAAATACAAAATATAAACCTTCACATGTTACATAATATTTCACAATTACATAAAAATTGACAGCTTCAAAACAAAATAATTCTTCACACGTGCAACCTCTAACCATGTTGTCTCATCCACATCACTATCATGATGTCCTCATCAATTTCTCAACTTCACATGCCTATATTCTATCCTGATTAGGATATATCATCCAGTTACTGCAAGCTGCTTCTCAGGAATACTGTTTGAATACTGCTTCCACTAAATTGTACATAACTATTATGAATAATATAATTTCCATATGTGGTCTTGACCATGATCTCAGGACACAATATAGAATAAGTCCTCAACTTCACATAGATTTATTTTCAATACTCTATGTGTGCTAATTCAAATATTGTCTTATTTTTTGTTAACCTTCAGTAGATCACTGTGTTGACATCAATGACAATCACAGTCATGAATGCAACATATAACTATTACAAAATGACTCCAAATACTCCCCCATAGGATATATTCAACATTCATTCCTAACATAATTCACCAGGTGGGAAGAGGTAGTAGCTTTGAAGGATGCTACAAAATCTTTAGTAGTTTAATTCCTTGAAGGAATTATGACAAGGTTTGGTATTCCCTCTACCATCATATTAGATAATAAAAAATCATTTTTTGGGGCTCAAATCATCTCTTGGTTAGTTAAGAGTGGGATATACTTGAAGAAATCCTCTAATTATTATCCCCAAGAGAATGTCATGGTTGAGTCCTCCAATAAGAATCTCATCAGGATCATCAAGAGGATAATTGCAGATACTTAGAGATCCTGGCACACCAAATCAAGAACAACCTTATGGGCTAACAAGATTACATTAAAGAGAGAAATCAACAACTCACCATTCATGTTGGTGTATGGAAGAGAATAAACACTTCCACTATCACTTGAGCTTCCCTTTCTTGAGTTATCACATCAGCTACAGCTAGTGGAGGATGATGTTATGATAGTCAGACTAGCTAAGTTAATGGAGTTAGAAGAAACTAGAGAAAAAACTATGAGTGAATCCACAATAGTGGGTTACACTTTTTTTCTTGAACAGACACTGAACTCTACATTTTGAAAAAAAAAATCAGATTCGGGTGCATATTGTCGTTAAAACATTCAAAATAAGAAGATAAAGTAAACTAGAGTCTTTTAGGATTTTCTATCTAGATTCCAAATATATTTTTTTATTTTTTATTTTGAATTGATTTGAATGGTTTTTTCTTTCTCCCATGAAAACTGGTATGTTTTTGAAAACATCATTTTCAAAGAGTTACATTGTTTTCATAGAGCATAATTTTTTTTCCTAAATAGATATCAATGTGATTCTTTCAAAATTGGTTTTGTAACATCCATATAGAGGAAATGAAATTGGTTTGATGACATTATCATGATTATTTCATATTTTATTAATGTTTGAAGTTGACTAAACTGTAATTTTGACATACCTTGACTACATAGCTTGTAACTTGTCATGTATTTGTCCAATTTCATTTTTATTTTTTCTGATAGAAAGATAACTTAAATACCTAGGCCATGGATATTGTTTAGATTTTTTTTCTCTCATTTACTATTTTTCCATAAGCATCAAACATAGAGGTAGACATACAGTGAAATATCTATGTTTAGTAAAACTGAAAATACAAATTCATAATAAACTTAATATATATTAACACTATAATCATTGGAAATATTTTTCTTATTAGTACCATACTACATAGATAGGTTTGTCAAATGGATTCATTTGATCTCTCAAAAGATAAAGTCAAAGTGGTTTGTTTTCATCATTTTAATAGGTGTGAAGGAGACTCAATTGCAAGTATGAATGAGGAGTATAGATCTTATATCAATGTTTTTGTTATCTAAGAGGCTTTGAGCTAGCCATTTGTAATTAATTCCTTCAAATGGAACCTCTCAAGGGTTAAATAATCATATTTTATTAAAAATGTGTTATTTCAACAAAAATCAACATGTCTAAAAAGTGTAACCCACTATTGTGGGGTCACCCCTATGCATACACTTGAGGCACACTAGCAAAAGGTCAAGATAATTTTTCACAAGAAGGCTAATGTTAGGGTATTTAAGGAATGAGAACTTGTTCTAAAATAGGATGCAAACAAAGCTAAACCAAGAGGACACTCCAAATTCAATGTTGTGGAGTGGTCCTTATGTCATAACTGTAAGGAGGCCAATGCTTTTCATCTATCCAAGTGTGATGGTGAAATCCTTCCCATTCTAGTCAATGGGATTCATCTTAATCTTTTATTTTAAAGGGAAGATTAATAATTTGTATATAATAGGTTAGATTTCTAGTTTTTCAAGAAGTGCACAAGCACAATTATTTCTCCTAAAGATGGTAGAATTCTGATGTTTTGTTCACTTGCAAAATTTTATAGGTTGTGTAAGAGGATGACTCCATTTCCAAAAAATTTATTAAGGCCACTAATATTATGCTTAGCAAGAAAGCATCACTTCCAAGTCACCAAAAATGTTGGCTTTCTCACCACCACTAGGCCCAACGTAGATTCCAAAATGAGAATTCAAAGAGAAACACTTAAGGATGGAAATCATTTCTAGATCACAAGTGGCGAAATGATACTATGCAAAGTGGAAATTTACATTGTTTCACAAGAAAGAAAAGGGTGTCCTATGAAATAGGGATTTTTTTTTTATAGGTGGCAAAAATGAGTGTTTTGAAATAGAAAATTGTGGGTTTTCTTTGACCTTCTTTGTGCTATCAACATAGTTCATGTTGTTTGATTTTAGGGAAACGTTCAATGACTCATATTTTTATCAATGGCCTAGTTATTTTCCAGATGTCACAATTTCATTATTGGTAGTCATTCTTTAGCTCCAAGAGACACATTAGAGGATAAAAAATTTAATGCTTCCAATTACACCCAGCTACCTTTTATACCCCTATTAACTCATTTAGCATCGTCATAATTGTATTGGTAAATTTATCCTAATCGTTCCATGACATTAATGGTTGCATATAGCCTTGAGCCCTATTTTATACTTTATAAAGGATTTGATAATTGCATTCTTGTAGAGTAATGGATTACTCTTTTTTGCAGAGGAATTTACATAGCCTCTTACTGTCACTTCTAGGAGGTTCCACTTGGACACATCAATCATATTTTGTTTTAATATGATATATTCCTGTAACTCAACCCTTGGGGGGTTTGAACTCTATTGTATGATTAGATTTATGCCTAAACTCTTTAAAAGGAAAACATGTACATTCTTTTGTGATCTTCTTATTTATTTTACATAATTATGGTTTTTTTCTACAATTGTAACTTGCCTTGCCTTACTTTACTAAAATTAATTTCTATCTGTTTCTAAGTTCAAATATCTTGTGCAAATCTACTTATCTTCTTATTTGGATGTATTTCATTTGTTCGTAATAGGTATGATTGTGTTACCATGTTGTGTATACCTTTGTTTGTGAATGTCTAAATTTCTCTCAAATTTTTATTAAGCTATAACTTTCATATTGTTTTAGTAGCTAATAAGCACAAGAAATTCTATATAGTGGGTAGTTTTATTGAGATCTTGTGCATCCATAGACAAAAGGAGATAAAAATATCAATGTAGACACCGAAAAATCCTTAAGAAAATAAATTATTTTTGTTTTCTGAAAATTCTTGATGACATCATCATTTATTAATTAATTAATTAATTAATTAATTAATTAATTTATTTATTTTTATGGCATTAAATCCCTCTCTCTTAATTAAAAATCTTTAATTAAGGAATCTAGCCTAAAAATGTCATTTGGACATTATCCCTAATTTATTAATTATTTAATTAATAAATTGACCAAAAAACTTCAAAAATAAATTAATTTATTTTTTATCCCAAAGTTGGCCAAAATTCTAAAGAGCACTAAACTCTTCTAGAAAGTCCTAAACCTTCCTCTAAATGGGTCAAATCCCTAAACTAGTCCCTTCAAACCCTAAGCCTAGATATTTAATATTTATTAAATTTACCTTTAATAAATATCTAAATCTCACCAAAAGCCACTTGCCCATCCCTTTCTCCTAATCCTAATCCTAATCCCCTTTCTAATCTTGTCACATTCCATTAGCAAAAGGTTTACCAAAACTTATGCTAACCTCCTCTTAGTCATCCTCCTTAGTCAACAAGGATTGACACCTCTTGGCCACCTCTTGCAAATGCATTTAAGGATGCATTTAAGCCTTCCTTATCTTTCTTACATGCATTCATTATGCATTTAAGACCTTCTTATCCCTTCCTTGCCACCTCTTGGCCTTGGGCACATTTACCAAATTGTGCACATGCCCTCAAACTTTCAACTCAATCCTCCCTTGACACTTGTCAGGACACTTGTCCTTGACTCAACCCTAACCTTAGCCCTAACTCTGACTCATCCTTTTAACCCAAGACCTTTCCTTTTCCTATAAATAGCCTCACTTCTTTGAGCAAACCATCCTCTCTCATCTTTCAACTCTCAAACTCAATAGCAAAGTTATAATGCCATTTTCATTCTAGCATAAGCATAAACTCATCATTTTAGATCATTTCCAAGCTTAAATCACATCTAAATTAGCTTAATTGGATTAACATAGATTCATTTCTTGTTTAATCAATCTTAGTTCATTCATTTAGCTTTGCATATTTGTGTGTTCTTGGGGCCTTTGAGGCAAAATAGGTTCCTCATACCTATTTTGTGTCATTTTGGGTCTTCTTGATCCTCAAGTCATCCTAATTTGCATGCTCCAAGTGCTTGAGTTTGCACACCCACATCCATCTATATCCAAGCATATCAAACGGTGCATGGGCGCATCCGTTTTAGGCTTAAACTGAGGTGGCTTTGATTTTAGTTTGTTTACCATTAAATTTGATTTGATTATATGCTATGACGTTTGTTTGTCTTTGGCCTTCAAAACAGGTTTAGGTGCACACTCCAAATCCTAGTCTACAATCAATATGATGTATCGCCTCCCCTTTTACATTTTGACATTCCTTCTTCCTATTTTCTCTACAAGTTGTTAGAATATGATAGAGGTAGTTTAAAGTGTTGGGTTGGTTCAACGCAACACTCAAATTAAAAATGAAGCTAACCTTCATTGGAGATTCAACCTCACATGTGAAAGTCCTACACTTGGGAGGTTGTCTCAATGTAACACATGGTTTCTTGAGGGTAGCACAATAGGTAAGAGAGTGAAGTGTTTTGACAACAATAAGTTATATTAAATTTTAACTTTCAACTTAATAAATTTAACATAGATACACTATTCACCCATGGGAAAAATAATTCCATCACTTGTTTCATTCTTTGTTAGCTTCTTCTTCATCTTCGTGCAAAATAATAAATAGTAACTAACACCTTCTAAATTTTCAAGCTCTGTTATGATTGCAAAAACATGTCCTGCACAATAAATTTCATGGTCTCAAATTATTTTAAAGATTTAACTCAATATATATGTTTATGAAAGTAAATAAGTATGTATGTACATAAATTTATAGATTGAACATGAAGTTAAATATATGTACCAGTTTTGATCAATCCTAAAATATGGTCATAATCGGTAGAAATCAATGGAATGCCATCAAATCTTTCATCCTCATCTTCATCATTTGTATTAGTAACATCTAGTGGAACCAAATTCCATGCACTAACATATTCATGTTCCTAGTTGTTGTATTCATCATATTTTTTGTAAATGCAATTAAAAAAAGCATGAGTAATCACTGGTGTACAATGACCACATGTGAATATCTATACTCATAAAAAATGCAAGGATCCCATTTTATATATACTCTTTCATCCATGCATTGATCTTATATCCACACCTTAAAAATATAAATTAAAATGTTAGACATAAATATTCAAATCAATATACAATATTTAAATTTTATTTAATAATTTGAAAACTTGAAACAAAATCAAATTTGAAAAGATCATTCATACCAAATATCTCCCAAAAAACTCTGAATGGTATGACTTGATCTAATCTTGATGATGTACTAGCCTCATTTGGCACTAAAAAGTACATCTTATACCATTCAAATACATCATGTTCATATTTTATATGAAATCCATGATAGCCCATTTGATACTTTCTTAAAACATGTTTTATGGAAGCTCCTGCACCATCATGCTCACCCTTTCCATGTCCACTCTTGAAGAAAATCCAAACATATGGTATCTTTTGGTATAGATGATATGTACATAGTGTATAAAATGGCCTTGCTAATTTTAATTGTGTTGCACATCCATCTAACCATACAAAATAATTTTCAATTTTTATGCTCCTATTTTCCAAATATCCAAAAAATATTCCTAAAGTAATATTCAGCAAAATGTGTCATGCACTTTATCATTACTAATGTAAAAGCAATATTCTTTCTTAATGACCTCTACTTCATATGTACTTTCAACACCATCCAAATATAATTTACAGGTCGATAACACACCTCAACCATAATAGTGACCTTCTATGTAAAGTAGTATTCTACTCGAAGCTATTTTTTATGAACAAAAGAGTAATCTTCTACAAAGTCAACAATTGATAAAATTGTTCTAGATGGGAAAGTGTCTCTTAGTGTTTGGAACTTTGGTGCTTGCAAATTAGAAAAAAATAATGACGTATATATGGTTGAATCAATTTATGAAAATTATCCTTAAAGGTTCCAAAATGTATCTCCTCTTCAACATATTCTAACCTTGTGGATTCTTTCCTAATTTTTGATTATGTACTTTCCACTCTTACATTTTACCATCCTTTTCATGTCAGTATCTTCATTTATCAAAGGTAATTTAGCCAAATTACCACATGTTCCACTAATTCTTTTTATGAAATCTATTTCACTTGTTACATGATCATCTAATTTGTCACATAAGATTTATGTTATGAACTATCTTAGCCATTTAACAAGAGCATTTTGAAAACCATCTATTTCTTCTTTCATCATTTGAAACACTTGATAGTAGAGATCAAATTTAATATGATATTGACAACAAAAAGTTTTAAAAGCTTTGTTTATCTTCATATGATATGTCTTGAATCTTTCAAACATTGTTTGTCCAATCATTATGTTGGAATTTGAATTACAAAATGAAAGATACAATTTATGTTGCATGGTGTCCAACCAATGTTTTGAATGTAGAAATTATTCCATAGGCCGAATCCTATGCTTGATAATATATCTTATATTTGGTGAAGGACTAGTATGATCATTCCAAAATGTAGTGATCAATTTCCTAACTCCTTCAATCATATTAGAGAAAGTAGATATACACATTATTACCCGATTTCCTTCTAATGTATTGTCATCCAAATTAGTTCATAATGTGATATTGTCTTCCTACTATACCTAATATCACATGAAAGTGAAGAGATTTTGTCTTTTTTGGGACACGATTTTATTTAAAATAGATGTCAGTATCACTCTTCTTAAAATGGACTTATTTGCAAATCTAGATGTTTTCCCAATGGAACTCAAACCATCCTTAACACTTTGAACAATATATTTTTGTAGGTTAGAGACTTTCCTCTTTTTCAATGTTGTATCTGTTACAAATAGTGGTTGTTGTTGCACCAAAAGATCAACCTATTAATGCCTGATACAACCACTAGACTTATAGAAGACATAAGAGGCAGTTAAGCCATGTCACAAATCCCGAGGGGAGTGCTGATCATTTTTCCAACAATCTCCCCCTCAGCGTTACCTAAGGAGATTTGAACATGTGACCAAGCTCTGATACCACTTGTTACAAGTAGTGGTTTTTGTTGCACCAAAAGATTGTCCTGCTAATGCCTGATACAACCACTAGACTTATAGAAGACACAGGAGGCAGTTAAGCCATATCACAAATCCCGAGGGGAGTGCTGATCATTTTTCCAACAATATCTACATCTAATAATTTTAGTGGCTCTTTTAACTTATTATTAAGAAGTTGAAATGATAATAATTGAGATTCTCAAGTGCACCAAGAATCTCAAACTAATCATTCTCCAACATCCATTACTTAAACATGAGCTGCCCCCTGATTAAAATTTTCTTGAGAAAAATCTACACAAAAAAAAGAACTCTTAAGGGGAAAGACTAAAAATAAATATTTACCTAAGAAGACTAAAAGGACATCTAGAGAGAGATGCATACTTGTTTGAGCTTGGGATTACCCTTTTACAACATCCATTTCTTGAACTTGGGCCACCTCTTGTCCAACATTTTCTTGAGATTCTTCTTTTTGAGCAAAATCTACACACAAAAGAAAAAAATATCTCTTAAGGGGAAAGACTAAAAATACATATTTACCCAAGAAGACTAAAAATATATATTCACCTAAGAAGACTAAAAATTCATATTACCTAATAATATTAAAAGAGGATCTAGAGAGAGAGAGATGTCCATTATTCTTTATTGAGCTTGACCTTCTACTTGAGCTTGTGCTTGTTGAGTGTGCTCTACATACCAAATAAAATTTGCAACAAAGTTCATAGTTAATAATTATATAAATTGAACCTAATAATACTTAAAGGAGAGAGAGAGAGAGAGAGAGAGAGAGAGAGAGAGAGAGAGAGAGAGAGAGAGAGAGAGAGAGAGAGAGAGAGAGAGAGAGTCATGCTTTGTATATATCCCCCCTTTTTCCCTTTTAGGTGTGTATTCTTTAGAATATGTTTACATTGATTTTTTGTGTTACATTTCTATGTGCAACTTTATCTTTGTCTTATACATGTTATAAGGGATTTATCCTAGGAGGATTATCTTTTTTATCTTTTAAGGCTATGTTATCTCTTTGTTCTAGGAATAACATGGTATCCTTTCATATTTTTCATCTCTCTATACCTTTGCATTGTTTATCATATGTTCTTATCTGTGGGTATGGAATGATTTTTTTCATGCACAACGTAATTGTTGTTGCGTAATAATGTTGTTCAATGCCTTGGATTTGAATAATAATGTTGCGTAATAATGTTGTGTAATAATGTGGTATCTTTTCTAGCATATTATGTTTAGAATTTTCATATCCTATGATGTTTCTTTCCTTACTTTTCTCTATGGTGTTGTATTATTCTATGATACTTCATGTTTCATATAAGGTCTTTTGTTTTGTGCACGACTAGATTATGGTTTTTTAATTACAGTTCATCTAATATCTTAGAAGATTGTGTTATATATATAATCCACTATGGGATTATCTTTTTTTTTCTCATGTTTGGGGGGCAAGGTCATTGTACATTCTTTCTCTCTTTGTCTGAGGATCTACTTTCCTTAGTATAGTGGAATTTTTTTATTATGTGACATTTATTTTCTTGTAAGGAATTGTTGTCTTGATCATGACTCTCTCTTATATACAAGAGGTGCATGTGCTTGATCATCACCTCTTCTTTATTGGAAAATCTAAGTTCATTATAAACATTTTCCCTTACTATGTTATTTAAATTTTGACATCCTCTAAGGATCCCTCTTCCACCTATATATAGGGAGTTGGATAGGTGCATTCTTGTTCTTCTTCCCCTCTCTTTTTGAAGTTGTTATCTTTTTTCATGACACTCCTCTTGAAGGTAGATGTCTTGATAAAAAGATCTCTTCCTTTCGAGGGTCTCTTCTTATAAGTGACACATCCTTTCATAATTTATCTATTTTCTTAGCTTACAAGAGTCAAATTTCTTAACTAAGTTTATGGTCTACATTTTTGTTAAAGGATATCTCATTATTACTATAATTAGTTATCCTTGATTCTCTTCCTTATGATGTCTATGACTTCATAGTCATCATAAATATGGGAGCATACATATGCCCTCTTTGTTCTATAGTTTCCTTTTTATGCACTTTTTCTTTTACATTGTTACATGTCACTCCCTAGCGGGTATTAGTGATACTTCTCCATCCCATGGAAAAAACACACATAACATAGAAGCACATGTTCAATTCATGGTGATACCAATGAATTGATCCACAAAGGGGGCACACACATACATGGGCAAAAGTTACCGACGGGGACACAAGATTGATTATCGAGTATACAAACCTGCTAGATCATTTGATCCTTCCTTTTTCTTTATTTTTTAGGATTGACTATCAGGCATACAAACTTGTTAGACTATTCAATCCTCCCTTATTATGATTCACAGTAAAGCACAAAAACCTTACTAGATAAGATAGTCACACTTTCTTTATGCTTTCATGTAGCAAGATAGTCCTTTGTGGTTCTCTTTCCTTTTCTATGTGATTCCTTATGCTTTGTAATACCCTTCCAAATATGATATTGGTGGGTGAGACATTTCTTCAGCTGAGGTCTCTTTCACTAGTTGATTTGGATTTTTGTACTAACCCATTTTTAGTCTTTTGATTTTGTTTTTGGTTTGACTCTCTTTTTTCTTTCTTTTTCCTTTTTCTTTGTTTTTGTACTCTTATTCATAGGAATGGAGTTAGGATCATAGGTTTGGGGGATTACATCCTTAAACTTGGTTATGTTCTATCTCCTTGTGACATTATCTCTCTCTTCTCTTTCCTTTACCAAGAGTATGCCTTGTCTTGTACTCCTGCTAAAGTGGGGGCTAAATGCACCATCTTAAAATGGAAACACTTCATTTTGAGACCTTTTAGCCCTCCTTTGTTTGGTTTTGGTCTCTCTTTTCCCCTCTCATCCCTTTCCCCATCTTTGGGTATTCTCTCACTTTTTGGAATATTCCTTTAGGTGTTATTTTATCACCATTTTGGCCATATCTTCTGACAAGTTTATTACCTCTAGTTTCTCTCTGCACTCCCTCTGAGGCTTCTGTTGCCCCATTTCAAGACTTGATATTTCAAATGCAGTTAACATAGTTGGAAGATTTGTAGCAGAACATAAACAAAGTCACCTCATGGTAGTAAAAAGGATATTCAGATCTTACAAGGCACTATAGACTATGGTTTATGGTATGCCAATTTAGAAAATGTTGAGCTTCATGTTTACACTAATGCAGATTAGGTAGGATGTGTTGATGATAGAAAAAGTACATCAAGTGGAGTAGTGTTTCTTTGTGATAGACTTGTCACTTGGACAAGCAAGAAATAAAATTGTATTTCTTAGTCAACAGTAGAAGTGGAGTATGTTGCAGCAGCCTTGAATTATTCTACAATTATTTGGATCAAGAAAATGATAAGAGATTTTGGAATTCACATTGATTATCCTATTTTTATTCACTATGGTAACACTAGCACTATCAATATGTCAAAGAACCCTATGATGCATGCAAAGACAAAGAACATTGAGATCAAGTATCACTTCCTAAGAGAGAAAGTGGTAGAGAAAGAAGTTAAGTTGGACTATGTGAATACTAAAGAACAGTTGGCAGAAATATTCACAAAGCCCTTGCCTAAGGATACTTTTGAGTATCTCAAGGGGAAGTTGGGAGTAATTCCCTTCCCTAATTCTTCTTAGAAGGAAGAAAGAATGGTATTAGTCCTCAGGGACTAATGGAAGGTTGACTACTCTGCCTCAGGAGTAGTACCAGTGCTTAAAATGAATGGTGCCCTTTGCCATTGATGTCAAAGGGGGAGTAGTATATAGAGTCATGAAAAATAGGAGTAATATACTTAGGGGGAGCAGTATTCAGTTGTGACAACAATTCAGTTGAGGAATTGGAGAATGTTGGAATATATTGTAGCAGATGGAGGATTCATCTTTTGGGGAGTTTTGAAGAGGAAATGGAGAATGTTATAATAGAATTGTTCATTTGGGTTGGTGGTGGTTTTTCATTCCACATGTTGCCATCAATGCCAAAGGGGGAGATTGTTGGAGATTTACTAGCAGGCTAGTACTGACTGTATGTTTGTCATTAATGACAACATATGGAAAGTAGCATGCGTGGAAGTCTTATGTAGTAAGATTTGTGTATATGATTTATGGACATGATATTAGCATGATATCATGGGTGCAAAGGTTAACTATTAGTACAGACATTTATATAGCAACTTGTGTCAGCAGTGTTCCTAACAGAGTTACAGGCAGTGTTTTGTGTATGGTTGTCCGTACAGTTGTCTTATGGGCATGCACCCTAGGATATATGTTATAGACATGTTAGTGATGTTAACTTCATGGACTCATGGTCTGATGATGAACGCAAGTGAAGTTATGTAGTTTCTATTTTCCAGTAGCAGTTTCCTATGTTTGTTCAGTAGAGCCGATAGAGATTTTATTGGTTCTTGAGTTGCACCTATCTTTAGAGTATGTGCCCTTGGAGTTAATCTTAGAGATGAGTTATTGATGTTTGGTTAAGAGAAAATGAGTTAATTCATCTTTTAGAGAAAGTTCCAGTTGTTTTGGTAGAGCCGACAGTGTGTAGTGTGCATCTACAATTATCTTTATTAGACAGGTCCTAGAATATGTTGCATGCATAATAGAGATGACAAATGTTTGTTGGAGTTTGTTATGGTTTATCTATTATGATTTCAAGGTGGTTCTAATAGGCTGACTTGATTATATCATTTAGAGGAAAGATATTTATAGGCAATCATTTGTGATTGCTGGAGTGTGGTTCATGGTTGATTAAGCAGAGAAGAGTAGAGTGTGTGAAATGTTGAGCCATCAGAAGGAGGTCTATGTGACCAAGTAAAGTATGTATGCTATTCATTGGAACTGATCCAGATAGCAGGTCAAAGTGTAGTTCACCAAGATCCATATATAGTGTGTATCTATTATTTAGAAGGTTGTAGCCTTCACCCCTTTGAGTAGTGAGCTCTCGGATAGTGCATCCTCTCCCCTAATAGGGGCAATTTTAAAAGAATCCTAATAGGTTTTGACCCTTAATCAGGTCTACTGTACTTCATATATTGTAAAGCTACTCCTAACAGGGTAAAGGATATTCTAACAAGGATCATTATACACTAGTATAAAATATTAGTGGCTATCAAGTCCCACTAGGGTTTTTACCTATTTGGGTTTCCCCGTAACCAAATTATTGGTGTTGTGTTCATGTGTTCTTTCTTTGTGTTTATGCTTTATGTTTAAGTATACTTAATTGGATAAAGAATTGAATCTTGTAGATAACTGATTCACCCTCCCTCTCAGTTATCTCTTGGGACTATTCCTAACAACTTGTTTGTTTGTAAGCACACTTAAGCCAATTCATTTGGAAGTGTTATTTGTAATAGGTCTAAGGCTGACCTAATTTTCTGATTAGTATGAGCGTATAAATATAAGGTGCACCCATTGTATTCGGTATGGAAGTTGGATAGAGAGTTGTGTGAAGTAGAGTAGAAGTATGTGAAGACATTATGAGATATATTAAAGCTTTGTAAGAAGTCAAAGCATTAGTGCATCAAAGGAACTGATCTAACAAGTAGTGTCACAATGATAGTTCACTCAGCAGATATAGTGTGTATTTGAAATCAAAAGGTTGTAGCCTTCACCATTTGAGCAGTGACCTCTAGGACAGTGAGTCCACTCCCCTAACAGGGATTATTGTAAAAGACTCCTAACAGGTCCGACTCTTGACAAGGTCTACTATACTTAAAGCATTGTAAAGCTACTCCTAATAGGGTAAATGATCTTCTAACAAGGATCACAAAACACTAGTGCATAATATTAGTGGGTGTCAATTCCCACCAGGGTTTTTAACTATTTGGGTTTCCCTGTAATCATATTGGTGTCATGTGTTGATTTCATGTTTCATGTTTATGTGAATGTTTAATTCAATACTTAAGCATTTAAGTTCAACATAAAGGTTAAAGTAAAAAGATTAAATACAATGAACACTGATTCAAATCCCCCCCTCTTAGTGTTCCCATTCCTAACAAGTCTAACTTAGGTTATATTGAGAGTTACGCTTAATAACCCTCTTTCTCTTGTATTTATAATGTTAGCATAGAAATGGTTAATTAATGAGCACATCTTACATAGTTTACATTACTAAATTCATTAACACATTTTTACACATAAACAATTTTAAATGTTAGATTGAAGATAGGAATCCTAAATTGTGAAGTCTAAAATCCCATTACAATTATAACTTCTACCGTAGAATGGATCTTTTAGGTCAAGTCCAGCTTTAGGCATGGTATTCTAGAGATGGGATAACCGTACACCCAGTTATCAATACACTTCACTCTAGAGATTTTAATTCTCAGGAGATGAAAGTGATAGGTAGATCTGAGGCAAGAGTTCCATATAGGGAAAGTTAGAAAACAAAAATTGAGGGAAATAACACAAAAGATGACATGAATTCAACATCGAATTGCATTAAATCTCACATGTGAAACAAGGGAAAACCCTATCAAGTTGAATTGTGAATGAAGGCCCTAATTAAATCTTGCACACACTTCCATTAGTACAAACTAGGGTATTTGATAAATTCATTAGCAAGCCCTAGACCAACAAAACTATTAAAATTATAGATTTGAACACTCAACACCAAGATGTTGTGCATGTGAATTTTTTACCTAGCTGTAGACGCAACACTTCAGTAAAACATTAGAGGTTAGCAAAAATTAAAATCTACAATATAAATGAAACTAAATTAACCAGGTGATTTACTACCTTCTAGTAGGTGTGAGTATGGTATTCTCAGATTCAGACCGAGATCAATGACAATGAAACACCTAAATGAAGGATTTGAATGCAAATGATAATGAAATCAAATTAATCTATTTTTTTGGATTTTAGATGCAATAATGATGAAAAACTGATATGAAACTAATCTAGATGAATGAAAGATGAATTCTATGCAAAAATCGATCTAACAATGGTATGCTATGAAAACTATGAATGTTATGACCAACAATGAAAAATCTCACAAATCGC
Organism: Chamaecyparis obtusa; assembly: GCA_027943335.1. Taxonomy (NCBI): domain Eukaryota; kingdom Viridiplantae; phylum Streptophyta; class Pinopsida; order Cupressales; family Cupressaceae; genus Chamaecyparis; species Chamaecyparis obtusa. The sequence goes on along the minus strand of BSBK01003718.1, from coordinate 5,037,161 downwards.
CCGTCGCAAGTGCTTGATTCTTCATATGCAAATTTGCTAGTGTAATTGTGCAAATTCGAGAGTTGATAATTATGAAGAGCTGAGCCTTGATTTTATAGAAATCTAGGGCTTGAGGATGCATTGAGAAAAGCAATAAATCACTCTTGATAAACTCAGGTTGATTTTTGAGTTAACAAGAAATTAAAAATAAATTAACTCACAAAATCATGCAAAAATAGCTTTAAAACTCAAAATAGAGTTTAGTTCAATTTTCAACTTATAATCACATGTTGAGTTTAAATTTAAAATTAGTTGTTGATTTCTAGTTGACTAATTTTCTAATTGTGCATGTTTTAATATGAATTAATTTAAAAATAAAAGTGATTTATTCTCAACTTAATTGATATTTTGAATAAAAATAATTGATTTATGGGTTAATCAATTATTTAATCAAACTTTATTCCAAAACTATATTATTAAACTTGACAATTTGATTCAATCAATTAAATGAGAATTTAATCAATTATTCGTATGATTTTTGATTTAACGTCAAAATAAAATAATATAAATTAGGAATAAATCTAATTAAATCTAATTAAATAATTAAGTGGCAGTATTAATCTAATTAATTAAATATTTATCATATTCAATTAATCAAATTTAGGATAAATGAGATTTATCACCAAATAATATTTAATTAAAGATAATTAAGATAAATTAGGAATATTTAGGAAATATTCCCCGATACAGATTTAGGATAAAATCAATTAGGGTTTTGATAAACTGGTGTGCAGATGTGCCTTAGGTTAGGGCTTTTATGTCGATTTCATTTGATTTGTTGATGTAGGAGGTTAATGAGCCTATAGCTCATTTTTGGGTATTACATTTTGCCCATCTTTGAATTACTGTGCAAAGCGCAGTGGTTCAAAGATTAATCTATTTTTTATGATGAGGTGGACTCAGTTATGTGGTGGGAAAATTGATCCTGAGAGATTAACCTATTCTAAGATAGAAACCGATTGAAAGATTTTAAGATGTTGGTGATTCAGGTCCTCATTGACTGAAGAATCAAGATGATGTTAACTATATCAACAATGAACCGATGACTACCAAGAAGTGTCAAAATACCTGATTCTAAACCTATGATTATGAAGAAGTGACTATCCTAACTTCAAACCTGATTGTCCAAAGGAATCGAAAGGATGCCAAATCTGAACCCTTTAGTTATAAAGAACCAAGGAAATAACACAACTGAACTAATGGTTACAAAGAGGTGATACATAAAACAAGATTGATCTTAGGATACTAGATTGATATGGATCTTGATGAATCTAATATTCCCCAAGCGATGAGGTCTTTTGATGAATTAGCAACTAGAAATGGTTGTTGTCTTGATTACTGAGAGAAAGATTGATTTACAAATTTGATTGATGCAATACCATGCCCTCTTCAGAATGAAAATTGAAATCTGGCAAGGAAAGCTAGCATTGTAGAGTTTAGAATCATGTTAATTGATTTGAGAATTGGTTAGACACGTCCAAGAATGCATTCTACATCATTTGGAGGTCCTGAAGACCAAGTTTGACTAGGTTTGACTATGAGTTGACCATGGTTGACCAAGTTGAAATTTTGATAGTTTGATGTAAAATAATCAGTTAAGTTGATTTTTGGATTTCTTTGATGATATAAGGTTGATTATGCAAGTAGTCGATCGTCGTGGGTCTGAAAATTTTAAATCATGATTTTGACAATATAAATGATCTTAGATTTTGATTTTGATCCCGAAAATGGATTTAGAACGTCAAAATTAGCTAGGGGTGCAATTTTCATAGAAAATGGAGCACTTTGAAAAATTAGGTTAGAAACCTATAGAAGGGCCAAAATGGTCATTTTCAATTCATTATTCACTTTTGACTTTTGAAACTTCCATGGAGCCCTCTAAGAGAAATATGGCTAAAATGAAGGTTCTAGTCTCCTCACACTGATTTAAGTGTAGCTGACGACATCAGTAACCTTCCCAGTATGGGAACTTGGTAAGTAGACCTCTATGCCTCTCTGTGAATTCAAATTTTTCATGTTTTAGCATTTTAGGATTTTTTTCGTACACGTTTCAATTTTTGAATTTTTCTACCATAAAAACTCATACAACAGTCTCCTGGGACTAGTATGACTTTTGAAATTATTTTAGAATGTCATCCTAGAACTATCTCAAACTCGTATGAGAGGGACCCATGTGTCATATGACATTTCATTCCATCCCTCCATTATCGTATGAGAACTTGTATAAACTCGTGTAACCATGAAGTGTTGTGCCAAAACCTATAGAAACTCATACGAGTTTCGACACCAGTTTGAAAAATTGTATGGAAAACATTGAGCAATTTTCTCTATCTTAGGTCAAAATTTTGAATTTTTTGATTGTACAAGCCTATTCTTTAGCATTTAATGCACCTTTTGAAGTGTTCAATTTTTCAATACCTAATTTTTGACCAAGTTACTTATAGGATTCCATGTTTCTTTGCTGTGTAGGTCATCTTTCCCGACATGCATGTTCATCTTTCATACCCAGCCACACAGAGGTTGTGTGTATCACTACCTGACCTGCTGAGAGTTCATCTTGCTGCATGTGGGTTTGATTATCTTATTTAGTTGCCTAAGATTTGGGTAAACCATTAATTATTGACTACTTTGGTTGAGCATTTTCACTCAGAGACGCAGACTTTCCATTTAACCACAGAAGAGATTACCTTCACACTCAAGGATGTGTATAGGATTTTACGTATTCCATTTGATGGTCCTCATCCTGATTATGTTAGTGTGGGGAATGCTGGTCTCCATGCATTATGTACCCTATTTGCAGATGATGATTAGTTGACCCAGTCTATATCATGGGAGACTTTGGTATAGAGATATGGGCAGACTCATAGACTTGAGTACATTTTAGCTAGGATAATAGGAGGGATCATCATGTCTAACCATTAGCAGAATGATCTTCTGATGGGTTGGGTCCCTATGATATCTCGTTTGATGGCCACACCTTCTAAGATGGGTTGGGGTTAGTGTATGCTTGCCCACATGTTCTCAGAGATGCACGAGATCATGTATCATGAGAGCAAGACATTTTCTTCAGGTGCTCATGAGCTACAAATTTGGGCATGGGAGCACATTCCCATATGTCGACTAGTATGTCAGAGTTAGAGACAGGCACATGAGCCCATCATTTTTTTATATTCTAGATATGTGACACAAGTTTGCATGGGTATCACTAAGTATTGGAGGTGGGTCCTTGATGATATGACATTTGTTATTTGGAATCCATACTTATAGATAGAGGCCCAACCTACTACATGGTCTCAATTCAATTACTTCTTCTAGAGCTGAGTATTGATAGGGCATTCTATGATAGTGCTAGAGAGATTCATTATTACCTAGGTATGGTGGTAGTATGGTATCATTAAGGATGCCCCACAAGACTATGCTACATATGCATGGTTTGTTAGAGAGATAGGACTTGGATGGACCACTAGGTTATCTTATGCATTGTGTAGCTAGGAGTACATAGGTATTATGCCAAGAGAGTGGGATTAAAGACCACGAGTAGCAAATGCCAGAGTGACAGATGGTTTCATTGCTTGGCTTAGAGAGTATCCTATTCATAGATTTTTAGATCCCACTAATTTGATACCTTTGATGGAGGATACGATAGATGAGATAGGTGCTCCCATGGGTAGGGGATAGAGATGACAGGATACTCAGATTTTGGTTATGTAGCCCACACCAGCATGACCTAGGGTAGTTGTGACTCCTTAGAGGCCAGCTGGACACATGAGACCACCCTGTCCTTCTAGTTCCATAGTAGGCACACCTATAGTTTTATACAGGAGATCTACTAGAGGAGAGGGTGGGACACTTGGTAGTATAGGTAGTGCTGATGAGGTGCTCAGAGCACAATAGGATGTAGGTGGTGATAATGATGCCACACAGGTTGATATAGATTTTGACTTAGGCACTGAGGTGAGATTTTGTAAGGCACACAAGCCAAAGGCTACTGATCATCCAGTCGAGGACACATATATGCCTACTACAGATGTAGATCCTAGATGGATGTAGATTCCCTAGGAGATTATTAGAAAGCTTAGGATATAGGTCATAGACATCAGATTGAAGATTGCCACCTGGGAGGTACAACGTAAGGATTTGGAGAGGTAGCTTTTATTGTGCAAGGCAGAATGTAGATGGTTACAGGAAGAGGTTACTCATCAAACTGCATGAGCCTCCTATTATGTCTCTGCATACTATTCTATTGTACCTATGGCACAAAGGGTTTCGACATAATCCCGGTACATGATTGCCTTAGAGGGAGCTAGAGCACCATGGGCTGAGCCCATTCCAAATGCACCTGCACCACCTCCACCTGATGTGGAGGATCATGCAGACAACTGATCTATCTTGTTGTTCTATTTTTGTCCTTTTTTTTCCATATATACTGATTTGACTCTGATAGCTCACATGAGTTCATTCTTTTGTGTACTGTGCCAGTAGTATACCCTTGAATATTTTCAAGTTATATGATATATATAAGATTGAGTTTTTGGTTATGACTTCATTTTTACTTGTTGATTTGATTTATGATGATATCATGCGATGTAAATGATACAAGTAGTGTAGAAATGTATGTTAGATGCAATGTGATGGTTTTTGTCAAATGTATGGACTTATGCAAATGTATGTGATGATGGAAAAAATGTATGGGAATGTATGATTTTGATTATGCTTTATGTATGTATATGTATGTAATGCAATGAATGTAGATAGAATGATTTATCAGATGTAATGTAAATGCAATGATGCACATGATACATTTTGCAGGGATTGATGAAGACAAGTACTCGGTCATTTGTCAAAAAGGTTGTCTAACCCAAGATGGTGACTGCTTGCAGATCCGTGAAGAGACCTTCATTGGAGACTTGACTCTTTTGAGATGTTTAGCATTTTTATTTAGAAGAATCATTTAAGTGTGAAGTGGTTTAAGAAATTGTGAGATAAATACAATCATGCAAAGTGCAAAATGAAATGCAAAGCTAAGACATAGGACTTAGTCAATACAATGCCCACTGGCTAGACAACCATAGACATATGAATATTGGCCTTTTGTTGGAATGTCATATTAGATATAAGTGTAATACCCCAAAAATGGGCTATAGGTTCATTAACCTCCTACATCCTCAAATCGAAGGAAATCGATACAAAAGTCCTAACCTAAGGCAAATCTGCACATTATCGAATTTAATTGATTATCCTAAATTCTGCATCAAGGAATATTCCTAATTTATCATAATTATTCTTAATTTAATAATTATTTGGCGATAAATCTTATTTATCCTAAAGTTTGATTAATTGAATATTCTGAATATTTAATTACATTTAATTATATTTATTCCTAAATTGTATTATTTAATTTTGACAATAAATCAAAAATCTTATGACTAATTGATTAAATTCCTATTTAATTAATTAAAGTCAGTTGCCAATATTTAATAATATAGTTTTTGAATAAAAGTTTGATTTAATAATTGATTAACCCATAAATCAATTGTTTTAATTTTAAAATTAGTTAAGTTGAGAATAAATTGCTTTATTTTTAATTAATTCATATTAAATCATGCAAAATCAAAAAAGCAGTCAACTTTAAAACAAATATTATTTTCAATTTGTTAACTTTCTAAACTCAACATCTAATGATGAGTTGAAAAGGGGAACTAAAACTCTATTTTGAGATCAAAACTACTTTTACATGATTTTATGAGTTTATTTATTCTTAATTTCTTGTTAACTCAAAAACCAACCTGAGTTTATCAAGAGTGATTTATAGCTTTTCTCAATGCATCCTCAAGCCTTGGATTTCTATAAAAACAAGGCTCAACTCTTCACAAATCTCTCTCTAAATCCTTAAGCTTTCAATCAATCTCTCTAAATCCCTCAAGTTTTCAATCTCACATCTCTCAAATTTGCACAATTACTCTGGCGAATTTACAACTGAAGAACAAAGATTTTACAATAGGCAATTTTGTGAGATCAATTCATAGTTTTTCATAGCTTTTCATATCAATTCATATAATTCTTAGATTAATTTTCATATCATTTCAATTTCATTCTAGATTAATTTCATAAAGTTTTTCATCCTATTGCATCAAAAATCCAAAAAAATAGATTAATTTGCATTCATATTTTATTTCTTTCATAATTTTAAATCCTTCATTTAGGTCTTGCATTGTCACTGATCTCAATTTCAATCTGAGAACATCATACTCGCACCTACTAGAAGGTAGTAAATCGCATGGTTAGCATAGTTTTAATTACTTGCAGATTTTGATTTTTGCTAACCTCTAATGTTTTACTGAAGTGTTGTGTCTGTAGGTAGGTAAAAAATTTACACACACATTTCTGGCACCCACCGTGGGGCCCTAAAATGGGTTTCCATTCTATTCTATCAAATTTCTATCATTTTTCTCGAACCCACAACCACAAGGTTAATTATTGTAAGTTTTGTGATAAATTTCTGGGCTATTTTCCAAAAATCTGACTGATGTTTTTATTGGTACATGCACATATGACATGATATAGATCCAAAATTTATATTTTTGAAAATATATTTGAGTTAGCTTTCATTTTCCATTAGTTTGGATTAATTTCATTTTGATTTGCAAAAGTTATGATCATTTTAGTGAAGACTGGTCTGAACTTGATTTTATGAAATCCAACTAACAATTTTATTGTTACATGCACATATGACATGATATAGATCTGAAATTTATATTTATAGAAAATTATTTGAGTTTAATTTCATTTTCCATTGGTTTGGATTAAGTTTGTTTTAATTTTCAAAAGTTATGATCATTTTAGTGAAGACTGGTCTGAACCTAATTTTATGAATCTGACTGATGTTTTTATTGGTACGTGTACATATGACATGATACAAATCCAAAATTTATATTTCTGGAAAGATATTTGAGTTAGCTTTAATTTTCCATTAGTTTGGATTAATTTTGTTTTGATTTACAAAATTTATGATTGATTTAGTGCAGACTGGTCAGAATCTGATTTTTTATGACAACATGTTTTTTGATTATCAAATGACATATTATCTTTGACTAACCTGATTTTCTACCATGTGGGGTTGACAAGTTGTGTTTCTTTTTTGATGGATTTTTATATCAGTGGGTTTCATGTACAATAATAGGTAAGTTTTTCATAACAGTGGTTTGCAGGTGTAGGTGCAGGTACATCTTGTGGGTACAAAAGGTAGAAGACAAATGCTTAAAAATTGCTAAAATAGGTAAAATCTACTAAGCGCATTGCGAGGAACTCAGGTATTCTATTACATCTGATAACACTTCATTTTGGGACATAAAAAAAACTCTCTTGTGTCAAGCTTGACTGCCTTTACAGCTTTCATAATTCACACTTCAGTTTTGTGCTCTAAAATGAACATAGATTTTCTTTTTGCATATCTGTTATGCATGGTAATTAGGCCCTATGAACATTATTTGTGAATGATCTTGAGAGAGTGGGCTTCTTTCGCTTGTTTTCATGTGAAGCTCTTCTTGATGAAGGATCCCCTTGTAGGTAGGGAGGATACTGAGATTGTCTCAAATTCCCTTGATTTGCATCCTCAGCTTTTGATTGATACATTCCCTCTCCAAAGAGATTGATAGACCATAAGTTGTTGACATCATAGATCTTGGTGAGATAATTTTAGTCTTAGCATGCTGGATTAATCTATCTACTTTGTTTTGGTGAAGTGAAGAGGCTAGGGGATTATGGTCTACTTCTTTTTTGGATAGTACCAAAAACCCAGATCCTTGAATCCGATCTAGTCCCCCTGTGGTATATTTTGTGAGTCACCTTTAGAGAGGGTTAACCATAGTGGACATTACCTTAATTTGGTCAACCATGTGAATAGAACCTCAAGTGGTAATAGCCAATTTCTTTGGGGTAGCATCAGCCGCTATATAAATATCCTTGTGGAAGAAATCTTCACAGGTGTGGTCTCTTGTTGGGCTGTCGGATCTCCCTAGCAGCTCCTGATTGATTAAATTCTTGGACTATGTCAAAACCCCGGTGCACCTGGATTAGATTTATCCCTCTTAAGATCACAAAATTTGTAGAGTCAGACCATTACTACAAACCCTAGCGAGGCCTAAATTTTCATTTTCTAGGACTATGTGCATTATTGAAAAACTTTTTGGAACATATACAACTAGCATTCCTAGGGATTAGCACATTAAGTCACTATTGCTTGTTCATGTGCAAGGTTGTGTTTTCCCTAGTTCATTGTTTTCAGATGATTGATTGCTTCCCTTTGCTTGATGTTCTACATATTTTTTATCTACTTGGTTATTGAAAATGAACAATCCCGAGCTATTACACAAATCTGCAAACCTGAATACAAAAAAATTGCAAACAAACTAGTTCTGAAAATTGAAAAATTGCAAATCTGAAGCAAAAATCCTTTCTGGTGTCAAAAGTCATCCTAAAATTTCAAAACTCGTATCAAATCTAAAGTTAAAGTTGTCAAAAAACTCCAAAATTTGTCAGAAATCCAATTTTTACAACCTACTTCCAGATTATGTCAAACAAATCATTATGTTAGAAATAGAGTAGAACCTATAAAAAATCCATCAATTTTCCTAAGGTGGTCTCTTGAGTTTGATTTAGCCTTCTGATTTATCGATTTGAGTCTTTTTTATCTTGTGGCCAAACCTTGCCAAAATTATCTTCAAAATTCAGTCTTCTTACAAAATGGCTAAGTGTTGAGAGCTCATGCCCACCATCTATTGGGTGTCTACTCATACTACTATGGCATAGTATCCTTCATTTATGTCTGATCTAATCTTCAATCAATTCAATCTTGACAAGGTTGCATCATTCGATCTTCTTGAATCAAGTCATTCTTTAGTTATCTTCATCTTGCTCTCTTGCTTCACCCAAGGTTAATGGTGGAAAATCAAGCTTCATCACACAAGAAATCTGGAGAAGCAACTCATACCTTACCTCTTTCTACTCATGTGGGTCCAACCTTTGACAAACTCTACAATTCAGCTCTTTACGAAGATGACGGTCCTGGCAATCTTTGATTAAAAACTAGTTACATATCCCCTCCTCCATCAATCCAAGGGGTCAATAAAAAATCTCTATATCAATCTATTCCAGGGAGTCCTAAAACTCCTAACATGTCTCACAAAGGGACACATCATGGGTCTCAAGGACATCACTCTCAACATGGTGTGGATCAAGAACCCACACCTTCTGAAATTGCTTGATATCAAAACGATGATGACTTCAAAAAAATGATGATTCATTTTTTGAAGGAAGACAAAGAAACATACTTTCTAGAACTAGCTCGTCAAGGGGATAAAATTTCTCCCAACTTTAATGTTGAAGATATCATTACACATGAGGAAGAAACTCCAATCATAGCTATGATGAAATAGATGCATGTCATACAATTCAAACTTAATAAACTTGCAAAATAAAAAGAACCTAAAGAGTTCTCCATGGAGGCTCTATGCCCTTTTCCATTTGATAAAGACTTTTACATGTCACCATTCCCTAAAAGAGTGGAGATACCTAAGTATGATAAGTATCATGGAAACTCTAATCCTCAAGATCATGTCAGAGAATTATGTACTCAATCTATGGAGTTCATGCATGAACCAACTTAGTTAATGCATCTTTTCCCTTGATCTCTGGGAGGGTCAGCCATTCATTGTTCTTAAAAATTCCTCCAACTATGAAAACTTCTGAGGAGTTAATCAAACTATTCTATCAACAATACTCCTATAACATCCAACATCTAGTCACCATGATCGACATCTGCAATCTGAAACAATACTTAGGAGAACCATTCCTAACTTTTCTCAAAAGATGGAGGAAGAAGTTTTCTCTATATGCTAGACCCATTCCAGAAACTAAGAAGCTAGAAATCTTCATCAACAATCTTGTTCCAGAACTCAACTACCATTTGCAAATGCAAAATCATACATCCTTTGATAAAAAGGTAGAAAATGCAATCAAAATTGAGAAAGTACTTGTGCAAAAAGGAGACATATCACTTCAAAAGGACAAGTATGAGTTTGGATCTAGTTCTAAAGATAGAGGCAAAAAATGGAACAAGAATAAAGGCATTGTCATAGATGATGTTGTTGATACTATATGTGCCCCATCTAAGGCACCTTCTTTCAGTCTCACTATTGGTACCCAAGCCATCAAAGCTTTTGAAGCTAAAGCAGTAGAATCTAACAAGAAACCATCTACTTACAAACCTTGGGCTATAGATCCTAACTACAAATTCACTCCTCTTGGAGAGTCCTTGGAATCTACCATGAAAACTATGTTGGCTAATAACGTCATTTACTTGCCTGAGATTTGACCATTTGATCTTGAACCTAAACCAAAATGGTGGAAAGAGACCAATTTCTGTGACTTCCATTGTAATAAGGGTCATAAAACCAATAATTGTGTACACTTGAAACACCTCATACAAGACAAAATTGATAATGGAGAAATCACGATTGATAATCATAAAAGCAATAATGATCATATAGCATTCACGGAGCCATTTCTGAAACATGGTAAATAATATTCTTCTTCTCAACCTAATATGGGTGCTAAAGTCAATTATGCCTACTCTAGAAACAATGTTGTCATCAATACAGTTGAACCGTGTCTATCTAAGTGTTGAAATGTCATCACAATTGTATGAAGAGATAGAGAAAATCAATCAACTAACACAGTTACTTGATCACAAGCTTAGGCGCATCTACCAGGACAAATCCTAGATTCATCCAATGTCCCTAAGATGCCTTTCAATCTTTCATCTACTTCTAAATAGAAGGATACATATAAATCTTCAAATCCTAAAGACACAAGGCCTACATCATACAATATTGTCCAACAACTCCAGCATGCAAATGCAAAAATCTCCATGTTTGAGTTGCTTCAGATATCTCTAGCTCATAGAGCCATTCTAGATAAAGCTTTTCTCGAATCCAATGTTCTTGACAACCTTGATTTAGCTAGATTCCAGACTATGGTTGGTCATCTTACGTCTCTGCAGTATATCTCCTTTTTAGAGGAAGATGATAACTCCTTGAGTCATTCACATAATCAACCCTTGCATATTGAAGTCTTGATCCAAAACCATCGCATCAAACATGTGTTGATAGATGGGGGCGCTGGCTTAAACATTTGTTCTTTTAGCTTGATCACACAACTAGGATTTTTCAGAAATGGCTATTGATCCTAGAAAGAAGAAAACTATCAAAGCATATGATAAGCAAGAAAGATCTTCCAAAGGCACCATTGTCTTACCTATCAGAATAGGTCTAGTAATCAGAGATACTACATGTCAAGTTCTTGATCTACCTTTGGCTTACAACATCCTCCTAGGGAGACCCTAGATACATGAAATGAAAGCTATTCCTTCTACATACCATCAATGTTTGAAATTTCCTTATGAAGGAGTAGAGGTAACCATTCTAGTAGACATATCTACAACTTGTAATGCATTGAAAGAAAGTGCAGATAAACTTGTTCCTAATAACAAAGAATCTTCCACTAAGCAAACAGATGTAGCATCCACATCCAAGATGGAAGACATTGTGAAAGAGGTCAAAATAAAAGATAATGGTATGGGATAATACACAATGAAACCTATTTTATCTCTCACATCTCTCCCATTGTCCCCTAAGTCTTATGGGAAACCGTCAGACAAAGTGAAACCTAATGCTAAAAAATCCCAAGTCCTATTCAATGGAAGCTTTGTTCTAGAACAAGTATCTAAACAAGAGTTTGAGGAAGATGAAGCTATGCTTGCATGGTTGTATAGAGAGGAATCTAACTCTCAGTCAGTCCAGAAATGTGACTCCACTTCAAGAAGAATTCCTCAGAAGTCATATGGACCAGGGGACAAATTGATCACAAAAATGGGATATACTAGAAAAGGACCTCTTGGACTACAAGGTAAGGGTCTTCTATCACCTCTTGACCACCATGGTCGAACCAAAAAGGATACAATAGGTCTAGGATATAAGAAGAATCCTTTCTATCTTAGCAAGAACTCCACGCATGTCTTAGAACATATTGAGCCAAAGGAGGAAACAATACAACAGTCTGATAGTGATGAGTCAGACACCACTGAGGAGCTCATTCCTTATGAGCATTTACCTAAAGAGATAAAAGGCCTCCTTGAAGCTGAAGATGATCTAGTAAAAATAATCAATGTAGTAAACACACAAGAACCTACTATAGAACAAGAGATAGTTGCACCACAAGAACTAGCTAATCTCGAAGATAATAAACTAGATAAAGAGGAAGGTGGTAGCTATTCTAAGATAGATTCTCATGAGTATGAATTCAAATCAGAATCTGAGGGTAACCCTTCTTGGGGTATTCACCCTAACTTTACTCATGTTCTCAATTTCCCTAGAGGCATAGATGAGGAATCAAATGACTATGAATAGGGAGTCATTCCAAAGGAAGATGATCCTATCATAGAAAAACATATTGATGTTATTCACCAATATGCACCTAAACCCAATGTAAGTCTAGAGAAAAATAATGAACTTAACCAGTCTGATCCACCTATGGCTGAATTAGACTCCCAAAATGACATTGAGCCTATTCATGAATTGAAAATTTTGAGTTGTAATATCACCTTCAAACTCGAGCATTAGGTTAGGACCAATGATGATAGATGCATATCTATAAACACTATCTCCCAATCTTTTCCCACTTTGACTATCCAACATCCTGACCTTCTTGACCAAACTTACACGAATCTGAGCCAAGGTATCTTTACTTTCTTGAATGACTATGCCCTTGCTTGCTACCTAAATGCAGTTGAGCCTATGAAGACTTCCATTATTGAATCGAGCATCAACATGACAGAGTCGTACATCAAGTATCTTAGTCAAAAGAATAAAAATAAAAAGAAAAAGAAAAGGATTTTTGAGGGTGAAAACCACTTTGTGGCAGTCTCAGAACCTACAAAAGTAAAAATAAAAGATGTATCCAAAGGTGAAAACCTATCTAAGGTGGCTAAGGATGAGATATTTGATGTCCTTCCAAGTCATTTATAGGACAGATCTCCAGTTCTAATTGAGCCCACTCAATCTATCAACTTGGGAATAGCAGAGGAACCATAGTTGATCCATGTAGCACAATCCTTATCAGAAGAAGAAAAGAAAAAATTTACTACATTCCTAATAGAAAAGAAGATCAACTTTGCATGGAAATATTCAGATATGCTAGGGTTGGATCCTGATCTTATAATGCACCATATATCTATTGCTCCTAGAGTAAAACCTATTAAACAAAAATTAAGAAAGATGCATCCACATGTTGCACTCTTGGTCAAAGCTGAATTAGAGAAACTACTCAAAGTTGGATTCATTCATGTTATTGACTGTAGACACCTAAAAATCCTTTAGAAAATAAAGTATTTTTATTTTCTGAAAAATCCCTGATGACATCATTATTTATTAATTAATTAATTATTTAGTTAATTAATTTATTTTTATGTCATTAAATCCCTTTATCTTAATTAAGAATATTTAATTAAGGAATCCCTCCCAAAAATGTTTAAATCTTATTTAAACATTATCTCCTTATTTATTAATTATTTAATTAATAAATTGACCAAAAATCCCAAAATAAATAATTTATTTATTTATTGCCCAAAACTTGGCCAAATTCCTTAAAACCCTAAACCTCTTCTAGAATCTTCTAATCCTTCTTTAATTTCGATTAAAGACTAATCTCATCATTCCTTAACCCTAATCCCAACTCAAAATATTTAATTAAGATTAAATATTTAATCCTTATGTTTTTTAAATTCATTTTAATAAATATTCTCAAAACTAAACCATGGAAATAAATAAATCTTTATTTATTTCCTAAATTCCTTTTATCCTAAGGAAGTTCTAGACTCTTCTAGAAAGTCTTTATCCTTGTCCCCCTAATCCTAATCCTAATCCTAATCCCCCCCTAACCTTGTCACATTCCCTAACCAAGGTTAGCCAATTCCTAAGCTTAACCCAAAGTCAACAAAATTATAGAAACTTCTCTTACATGCACTAAATGCATTTAAAGCCTCCTTATCCCTCTTACATGCATTTATGATGCATTTAAGAAGCCCCTCACCCCTTTCTTACACCTTTTGACCTTAGGCATATTTCCCAAATTGTGCACATCCCTCCCATCTTTCAACCCAATGCCCTTGTGACACTTGTTACAAGGAGGTGGCCCTGAACTAGCATAATCCATGTGCTCCCCTTTGAATGAATCTTGGCCTCTCTTAAGGATTTTGATCCTGGCCACTCATTCCTCCTTCCCAAGTCCTATAAATGCTCCTCATTTCCAAGAGAAAAACATCCATTCACCTTTCATTTTAAGCATTGTTATCATGCTCATTTAACTCTAGACTTAGCACAATCATCCTAATTTAGTTTACTTTCAAGCATTTTAGCTCATCCTAATATAGAATTAATGGATTAACATAGTTTATTTCATTGTTTTGCATAGCATATAATCAATATCACATCTCTATTTGGTTAAAAACAATCTTAGCATAAGCATCATATAGCTCAAATCTCCATTAAAGCATCATAGTTGAGTTCTTGAAGCCTTAGGGGAAATTTTGGGTGTTCTACCCATTATTGTGTCATTTTTTGGGGTTTTCACGAATCTCAAATCATCTTAGAATGCATTAGAGTATGTTCCAACTACTTAGAGAGCACACCCACATCCATTTAAGCAAGAGCAAATCAAACAATGCTTGGGTGCACCTGTTTTAGCTTAATCTGAGGTGGCTTAGCTTAGAGTTTTCCTTATTTTTTATTGATTTCATGTTAGATTAAAAACTTTAACATTTGATTGATTTGAGCCTTTCAAAACAGATACAGGTATTCTCAAAAGCCTAGTCTACATTCTGGCACACCCGGTGGGACCCCTGTCCTGATCATCTACTCCAAAATCAACATTTTGTGGCCATTTTTCTCCTCTTTTTCTCAAAATTCTGGGTGTCAACATTCTGTCATATAGAAACTACGCATCTATTGCCCACAGCTGTGCATTTGTAAATTTTTTTGAAAAACTGCGCATTGATACCAAAAAACTGTGCATTTGTCAGTAAAATTACGCATTTGTATAAAAGTGTTGCGCATTTATCTCAAATTACTGTGCATTTGTCTAAAACCATTGCGCATATGTAAAACAGAGTTGTGCATCTGTACTCTGTCAAAATAGCAATTTTGAAAAAGACATTCGGGTAGAATCATTTGTAATTGCGGATGCATGCTATATTGCTGCGCATATGTGCAAAAATTTGGACTTTATGTTGCTGCGCATTCATCACAATTTCCTGCGCATTTGTTCACTGTTCCTGCACATTCATTCCAGAGAACGCTAAACTAGTATTTTTAAAAAGTTCTCTAAAGTTTGATTGTTTGTGCAAATCTAAATCTCTATTTTTTTTTTGCAGGAACATCTTGGGAGCCATCAAAGAAATCAGTAAGAACAAAAACTTAAAGGCCTTAAGGCTTATCAGTTTGATTAAATAGGTGTTTTCAAACATTTCTTAAGCTTTCATTTAGTTAAAAAGAACCCCAAGGCTTCAAATCTAAGGTTTTTTAATCAATCATGCAAAGTAGGAACACATCTATCTTTTTTGGTGCATAAAAAGAACTTAAATTCACTTTTTTTTTGGAGTTTTCTAAGTTAGAAAAACAAACAAAAAACACTTGAGTTGGTTTGTTGGACTCATCTTTTTTAATCACCCATCATTCAGCCCTTTGGATGCAATCTCAGCACCATATTCAGGGGATGGGTCTACCTAAAAAGGTGTTAAGTGTTCCACAAAATCAAACCCTACTCACTTAGTCTTTGAGGGTTTTTCTAAAATAGAAAATTTCTTGAGTGCACAATCAATCGATCAAACACTTCAAATTGGGCACATAAAAAGAACAACTTTTATGCTTTCCTCATCAAATCTTGAATGCCTTAAAACAAACAAATGCACACTTCAATTTTGGGTATTAAAATCGAACAAAACAACTCATTCACAAATCTTGAATGCCTTAAAAAAATCAAAGAACACTCAATCGATTTCAAAGCTTTGGCAATCTCAAATTGGAAAGAACAAATTGCATGCTCTAAACATGAGTGTTTTCAATCCTAGAACTTATCACACTTAATTCAAATTTGGAAAAAGATCTCTTTTTGGTGTGCATCTAGGAGCTTTCATATTCTTGCAAAATCCTTGTTAAAGTAAGCAACGTAGAACATTTGAACTTGGACAAGTTCAATTGTTCCACTTTTAGCAAGGCCTATCCAAGGAGAAGCGCTTCCTCCTCGGAGAATGACCTCAAACCGGTATCCACCTCGATCGGTATATAAATAAAGTGAAGGTAAAAAGTACTCACTTATATCTCCTAATCACCGGGTGTTCATGCCAAACACAGTGACTGGGGATGGTAAATATTCCTCTCCCCCAACATTATTGGCTAGGCTCTTAAGTGAGTCACAGGTGGTCAGTATAACTAGGTATGGAGACTCCACGAAAGTATTAGAAACCTGATAAAATAGAGGCTAACCTATCTACATCTGAAAGTATCAAAATCCTTGTGCAAGGACCGATTCCAAGGGGTTTACCGGGTCGCTTCAAGATTACTCACCATTTGTATTCCCTTCTAGGGGATACCAAGCTGTGAGCAAGCGATTTTGATACTCACCTTCCTTAGGTAGATCTGCTTGAAGTGCTTGACAATCAAATACTTCATGAAAACATTATTGGAACATACACTTTCAAAGCTTTATCAGAGTCAGTCATCCTGCTTGTATCTCGCAAGGTTGCTTTGTCCCTTGCAGAGATTTCTTTTCCAAAAGTCTTGTTTATCTATCCTTTGCCATTGGAAAACATTGAAACCAACCTACAAACTTGATACTTAGAAAGTCTTGTAGAAATCAGATATCCAAGAAGCCTTTTGTCTCAAACCAAACTTATCAGAATTTTCCCAAAGATATGCCCAATTTGATCAAACATCCAAAAGCCAAGTTGCCCAAATCCAAAGATTATCAAGAGAAGAAAGTTGCAGAAAGAAACCTCAAGAGCCATCAATCCTCTATCCAAGCAACCCAAGTAGAAGAAAAATATCAAGAAAAGCTTGATAATATTGGCTATAATGCAAAAGTCAAACAGTTTGCCTACCGATTCCGAGTAAACCATCGCTACGTTAACCTTGAAAGAGAAGATTAACTGGATCCATCACATGTCCTATTCTACTTTCAGATCTCAAATCCTATCTTGATGGTCCTTCATCCTAGTTTCATCCTAGCATAATCATCAAACCTTAGTTGCATCCTAGAGTTCTTCTTAGTTGCATTCATCATCATCCTCCTAGCAGCATCATAGATCATCCATCCCAATCGCATCTACATCATCCTTTTAGAAAGAGCATTGTTCCATCATCCTTCACCATCTTTCCATCAGCAATCCACAATTAGAATCCCATATCCTTCATCTGAATCCAACATCCGTCATCCAAATCAAAACCCACCATCTTTTGCACCAAATCTAGAGATCCAAATCCATAGGCACTTAGTGTTCAAAACCTTTGAGTTGTTTCCATCCCTTATCCTAAATCAGAAATCATCCCCTTTTTGATAGAGCATTGTCTAAAGGAAATCCAACTTGTCCTTGCATAGCCTCATCATCTCGAGCAAGAGATTGGCTTGTATTGATAAGAATCCAGTTGACCGAAGATCATTAGTCTATCCTAGGTTGGCCAAAATCCTATCATTGATCCTTCATCGGGAAAAATAGCAGCTCATTATTGACACTTAGTAATCTTTCACCAACATCCCACCAATCCTCCACCCAATCTTGACCCAAATCAGAGCATCCCACCAAGCCTCTGTCATCACCAAGCATCTCACCAATCTGTCACCATCTTCCACCAATCTTCCACCCTCCTTGATCCAAATCCAAGGATCCCACCAAATCCTTTCATTTGCATCTTAGAAATTCATCATCCTTAGAAGTTTCTTAGCTTGCATCCATCATTCTTTAGCATCTTTAGGAAACATCTTGCATCCATCTAGCATTTGCATCTCCATGCCTATTGAGACAAGATCTAGATCTAGGAAGCAAAGGCACATGAATCCTTATCCAATCACCAGCTCATCTGATCCCAACATTTTTACCAGTGCAATGGTAGCCTATGATCCCCAAATACAAACTATAAATGCATGGGATGATCCCAATATCCCCTCAGCTCCTCTGGCAATAGGAACATTTGAGAATCATCCAGAGAATCCACTAGCAGTCAATACACTCATAGCCTAAAACTAGAAGAGCATGTTCACTAACTTTGCACAAAGGCATACTCCCATTCCGCCATATCTCCATCCTCATATTCCCATAAGCACTATCCAAATCCTAGCACAAGTATACTCTCCATTCATCCAACCATTCCCTGATCCAACCTTGCAAATATCCCAAGAAACCTCCACCATTCCCCTTCTTTTACAAGGAAGCTTCACCAATCTTGTAACACAAGCTGTAACACCATTTGCTCCATTCCCTATCATAGGTACTTCATCATCTGCCATGGCCACCCAGGCTCTCGCTCAAATCCAATGCTTGTCGCAAGAACAACTCCCACCTCTTACACAAACCTTTACACAAGCATTTCCACCACCTTCCATAAACCAAGTGACACCATTCTTTTTGGGAGGGATGCAATCATCCTTCCCCCTCGCTTCACAAGTTCCCACATCCACACCTTTCATTCTAGGAGGGACACAAACACCCTTTCCTTTCACTCCACAAGCCTCAGCATCCATACCATCTTTTCTAGGGTCAACGCAATCATTTCCCTCCACCCCACAAAAATTAGCATCATCTATTTTAGGGGTAGCGCAATCGCTCCCCTTTCCTACTCAGCAAGCTTCCATGTCAACATCACCCTTTTCATGGGGAGTGCAAACATTCCCTTCCTTTCTCCCCCAACAAGCATCTACCTAGGCACAAGCCCAACAAACTACCTTCACCATAGGAATGCCTTCCATGGGTTTTTCCAATCCACCATTCACGTCCCAAACTCCCATCACATCTACCTTCCCAGCATCCACTGTAACCTAATTCCCACCACATACTAGCTCTCATTGGGGCCTCACTTAAGAAGAAATGAAAGCTTGGGGCATACCAACCCATTCTCCTACATCCATGTTTGAAAACAAACAAGACACCTTCTCACAAGCAGCACAACAACCACCATCATAGTCCCCACCAGTTTCATCATTTATGAAATATCCATTCACAACACCTAGTGCTTTTCAGCAAGTTCCTCCACCTCAGCAGCAAAGTTCATCCCATTTTGCAAGTTATCTTTCCTAGCCACCCTTTGCTTCAAGCTTCCCTACATCAGTTCCACCCTTAAGCAATGCGGGAATGTGCTTGACCTATATCAGTCAACCACAAAGCCAAGTTTAGCAAGGACCATCTTACCAGCAAGCAGCATCATTCCACCAACCTCCCCCACAACAACCCCACTTCCAGTCATAGCAACAAACTCCCATCATTCCCCAACAGCAACAAGCTTCCTCCTACCAGTCACAACAACAAACTCCCATCATTCCCCAACAGCAACAAGCTTCCTCCTACCAGTCACAACAAAAAATTCCTGTCATTCCACAACACCAGCAAGTAGTCCCATATCCACCATTGCAATATCCCCCTATGCCACATTAGTAGTATCCTCCCCAATAAACATCACTCCAAAGTCCACTCCAATCTACCTATCCTACTGGGTTATCTCCATATCCCACTCCACAATACCCACCTCAAATAGGAGCACCCACTCAAACACCAATCAATGCCGAGTGGGAAGCCATGAAGAACGCTCTTAAATAACTTCAAACCAGTACCAAGAACAAAACCTACAAGTTTGAAGAGGTTTGTCCTTATCTGTTTGACCGATCCATTGCCACTATTCCTTTCCCCAAGCACTTTGAGACACCTAAATTTGATAAATATTGGGGGAGAGGAGATCCAGTCAATCATATCAAAGAATTCTATATGGTGTGCCAAGAAGTGGCTTACAGTGATAACTATCTCTTATGCCTATTCCCCAAAAGCTTGGGAGAAACTTTTGTTGAATGGTTCTACAAAATACCATGTGGGACTATCATAACCTTTGCTGAACTTTTTGAGAAATTCATTTCCCATTATGCCCACAATGTTGAGAATGAGTTGACCTTGTTAGATCTCTGCAACTCAAAGCAGAAGGAAGGAGAAAGCCTAGCAGAATACTTGCAATGATGGCATAACCTTACCACCAGGTTATCATACCAACCACCTGAAAAGCATTTGACCAAAATCTTTATCGATAATCTGCATCCTAAGCTATCTCACTTCATGAGGATGAATTGTCTCCAAACCTATCAAGATATCAAAAGAAAGGGGATAGGCATTGAAAAGGCCCTCCTAGATGAAGGAACAATCCAGCACTTCAAAAATGATTCCCAGAATAAACCCAGCAATGATAAATTCCAATACTGGAATCGTAACAAGAACATTGTTACTGATGGAGCCACTGATACCAAGCATGTTCAATTTTTCGTGGCTAGTCCTACATCAACTCTTGCATACCAACAACAAGCACCTGTCTATCAGCAACCTCCTCAAGCCCCTCAGCAACCCATGCAACAATATCATCCTTAGAATAACCAACAGAATTATCAGTAGCAAGCCCATCAAGCTTATCAAGGCAATCCGAATGATGAAGTCAATGTTGTTAATGTTGCTCCCAAACAAAACAAGCCCAGAGCTTAGAACAACTCAAGAAAGAACTTCACACCACTAGGTGAGCCCCTGGATGTTATCTTCCACCGAATGGCCAAGGCCAACTTGATCAAATTTCCACCAATCCAGCTAGTTGATGATACTACCACCAGGCCTGATTGGTACAAAGATCACGAGTACTGTGATTATCATCATGTCAAAGGACACACTACCCTAAAGTGTATGAGGCTCAAAAACTATATCCAAGATCTCATCAACCAAAAGGAGATCCAAGTCGATACACCTGCTCAAGCCTCGCCAAATGCCAACCTAAAAATCTATCAGAATGTGCTCCCACAACACACTACTGGGAAGAACCAAGCTAATGCTAATCATCCCCAGAATCATGGCAAAGGCAAACAAGAAGATAAAACCGGTCGCCAAGACTATACTACTACCTACATCAACTACGATAAATTTGTTGGATGTATAACCCAAGTTGAACTAGTCAATGTCATCCATGTAAGAGGAGTAGATAGTCAATGTGCTGTTACCACCCGTAGAGGCCGGATAACTATCACTGGTGCCCATCCAAGGCCATCACATAATGCACACAATGCATAGTAAAACCTCATAGAACATCTTGGGAACACACCAGCCCAAATATCCATCTTGGACCTTCTCCGCACTTCACCCCTCCATCAGGCAATCCTTGACTGAGCTCTCAAAGAAGGACATGTCCCCATAGACATTAACACCACCTAGTTCAAGACCATTGTGGGACATCTATTTGTAGCCTGTGCTTTGTCCTTCAAGCCATCCAACATACCAGACATTGCACCTGACCACACTCTCCCCCTCTGCATCACCGTCATGATCAGAGACTTTTCCATCAAACGGGTCTTAATAGATAATGGCTCAGCCCTAAACTTGTGTACTTTGAAATTCATTCAGCAAGTTGGGTTCACACAGGCTGATATATCACATGAATTAATCATCATCAAAGCCTATGACAACTTGGAGTGTACCTCTGAAGGTAATATTACTTTTCCTATTCATCTAGGACTAGCAATACAAGATACCATTTTCCATGTTGTTGATCTTGACCTACCATTCAATATCCTCCTAGGCTGACCATGGATTCATTCCATCAAGGCTATACCATCCACTTACCATTAGTGCATCAAATTTTTGCATCAAGGCACTAAGGTTACCATTCATGCTGATCCCCAACCCTTTGCATACTGTCGTGCAATGGAAGCATCATTCCCCCATTCCACTCATTGTCCTAGAACTGACATTGGCACTTCTATTGCTAGCTCATCCCAATCCCATTGTGATCCAGAGACCATCCTCACCTCCACCCTCTCTTCCATCAAGATCAATAACCAGGGTTGTGGTGAATATAGCCTACATGATGCATTTGTTGTAGGGGCCCTCCCACTTGATCCACATACTCAAGGGTGCCTGAGTCACCAAAGCAAGCCTGCAGAAGATATCCATGCAATCAAGAGAATGGGACCTATGACTTTTGAATCCCATGGTAACATCAATAGTCAAGAGATGGATCCTGACATCAATAGGTGGTTGTACAAAGATCCCCCACCACCTGATACTCAACTACTTGGCTACTTCAAAGATAAATACCCACAATCACACAAGTACACTACTGAGAAATGGAACTACCAAGGAGGTGCTCTAGGACCATAAGAAAGCAGAAGTAAAGACCTAATCATAGCATCCAAAAACCCACAACATCAGGGTCTTGGCTTTAATACCCCTCACCTGCATAGACAAGGGCCCAATACTACAACTAGGGGCACTAACATGACTAGTGTACCCTTCTCGAATAGCCAGGATGACCTCATAGAAGTTGAAGACATCCCTGAAGAGAAAGAAATTAGATCCTATAATGACATCTTCGATGATGATACCCTCCTAGGGACTTCTGTCCTCCGGTAACTCACCATCAATCTCATAGAACTTCCCCTCATCCACCCTCAACTCATAGACTGGGACCAACCAAGCATCGCACACATCAATGAGTTCCAAAGCATGGAAGCACTCCTAGCGTTCATGGGGGCATCAGGCCCATGATCAATTCAAGATTCAGAGTCAACTCACATCTATAAGCTCAACCCAAAAGGATACTTTGGGGAGGAGGCAAGCTTTAGCTGCAAAAGAGAAATAGAAAAGGTAAAACATGAGTCCTTATGTGAAAACCCTTCTAGGGCACATTCCGATTCCAAAATAGTAAAAATAAAGAGCATATCTTCTAGTGAAAACTTGGCAATTCAAGCACTAGAAGATGAAGACTTGCCTCTTCCTCCTATGAGAGATTACAGACCAGAGCAATCACCTATCATCATAGAAGAAACCAAGCCAGTCAACTTAGGTACAGAGGAATGTCTGAGAATAACCTACATTGCAGCCAATCTGACAGAGGGTGAAGAAATGGAATTGATTGCACTCCTTAGAGAATCAATCATAAATTTTGCATGGTCATACGCACACATGCCTGGGCTTGATCCTAATCTTGTAGTCCATCATCTAGCAGTGGATCCTAATGTCAAGCCAGTAAATAAGAAGCTAAGGAAAGTGCATCCAAAAGTTGCCTTATTAGTCAAAGCAGAGCTTGAAAAACTACTCCAAGCTAAGATTATCAGAGCTATAGATTACTCAGAATGGATCTCTAACATCGTGCCTGTCACAAAGCCTTCAAGTGACATTAGAATATGCACAGATTTCAAGGACTTGAACGAAGCATGTCCTAAAGATGATTTCCCACTACCAAATATAGACATGATTGTAGATCTTACAGCGGGTCATGAAATGTTGTCACTAATGGATGGCTTTTCAGGCTACAATCAGATTCGTATAGCAGAAGCATATCAACATAAAACAACATTCACCACTCCATGGGGTACCTTCTGCTACAACATGATGCCATTCGGGATAAAGAATGCAAGAGCCACATATTAGAGGGCGATGACAGCAATCTTCCATAACATGATCCACAAGATCCTAGAAGACTATGTGGATGACATTCTTGCAAAATCTAAAACATGAGGTGAACACCTAAACATTCTTGAGAGTGTGTTCGATCGCTTACATCATTATGGCTTAAAACTCAATCCAAAGAAATGTGTCTTTGGTGTTACATCTAGAAAGCTTCTAGGTTTCATAGTATCATGATGAGGCATAGATATCGACCCCAAGAAAGTCAAAGCAATAACAAAAATGCCTCCACCAAGAACACTCAAACAGCTCAGAAGACTACAAGGAAAGCTTCAATCAGTGCATCGATTCATTTCTCAGTTAGCAAACAAGTGCCAACCTTTCACACATCTCTTATGCAAAGACACAAGCTTCAAATGGGATCCCATATGTTAGAGAAGCTTTGATAAGCTCAAGGAGTATCTAGCCAATTCTCCAATTCTAGTACCACCAGTTCCAGGACACCCTCTCATACTCTACATCTCGGCAACCACTACAGCACTAGGGGCACTCCTAGCTCAGCATGATGATGAAAACAAAGAAAGAGCCATCTACTACATTAGTCAAACTCTTGTCAGCTATGAGATTAATTATTCACCCATGGAAAAAGCATGCCTTGCAGTGGTCTTTTCCACTCAAAAGCTTAGACATCACATGCTCAGTCACACAATCAAGCTCATTTCAAAAGTGGATCCCCTCAGGTATCTATTATCAAGAACAACTCTCACAGGCCGTATGGAAAAATGGGTCATGTTACTTAGTGATTTTGACATCCAGTATGTTGATCGGAAAGCAATCAAAGGGCAAGTCATTGCCAACCAGCTAGCAGAGGCACCACTAGTGGATGCTTATCCACTAATCATGGAATTCCCTGATGAACACTTATGTATGATCGAAGAACAAACCATGTGGAAATTATAATTTGATGGATCCTACACATCACATGGATCAGGGGTAGGAATCCTATTTGTCACACCTCAAGGTGACTACATCCCAAAATCATTCAAGTTGGGATTCCCATGCACCAACAACATTGCAGAATATGAGGCACTCATCTCAAGTCTGAAAACAACCATTCAGTGGAATATCATAGAACTGCAAGTGTTTGGAGATTCACAGCTGATTATCAAACAAATCCTAGATGAATATTAGACAAAGGATGACAAGTTGCTACCCTACAAAGAGCTGGTGGATAGACTGAAAGAGCATTTCCTAAATCTATAGTTCACATAGATCCCAAGACTTTAGAACAAAGTAGAAGATGCAATGGCAACCATTAGGTCCTTACTAGAAATCCCACGTGATGCATCATAGTATGAATTCCTAGTTGAGCAACTACACACGCCAGCTTATGAGAACGTTGATGTAGAAATGGTGTGTGTCTTGGTTGGTCCTCAGTCCCCATGGTACCATGACATCCATGCATATCTAAAGAATGGTATCATATCTCCCCATCTCACCAACAACCAAAGCCAAAACCTTATTCGCATAGCTTCCTACTACACTCTTGTAGCCAACACCCCCTATCGTCGAGGGTATCACAATATCCTCTCTAGGTGTCTAGATTCAAATGAGGCCATCCTGGCTTTACAAGAGGTTCACACTGGAATTTGTGGTGCCCACACGAGTGGCATGGATCTAGCTAAGAAGTTGCTTCAAGTTGGGTATTATTGGCCAACCATGGAACATAATGCTTGTGAGTTTGTCAAAAAATGTTTACCATGTCAGCAACATGCAAATCTGATTCATGCACCAGCACAAGACTTACAGCCCATTGTGCCACCTTGGCCATTTTCATGTTGGGGCTTTGACCTTGTTGGCTTAATCACTTCCCTCTCCTCGGATGGACACAAGTACATAATAATTGCCACAGAGTACTTCACCAAATGGGTTGAAGTGATTCCGCTCACCCTAACTACTGGCATCCAAATATCCAAGTTCATCCTTTACCACATCATTTGCCGCTTTGGCATACCATCTACCATCTTCACAAACCATGACACACCTTTTGAAAACCAGCATGTGGATGATCTATGTGCTAGACTCCACATCTATCACCATTTCTCCAATCCATATTTCCCCCAAGGAAATGGCCAAGCTGAGGCAACCAACAAAACTATCTTGAAAATCCTCAAGAAGGTTGTCAATGATTCTGGTCATGACTGGTACCTCCAAATCAATCCTGCCCTCTGGGCCTACCGCACTTCTTATCACACTCCCATAGGCACCACCCCATATTCCCTTGTATATGGTACTAAAGTTGTTCTACCGATCGAGGTCGAGCTCCCATCATTGTGAGTCTCCATGAAGAACTACACCACTGATGAAGACTATCATGTAGCCTATCTCACATAGCTAGAACTGTTAGATGAAAAGAAACAACAAGCATATGATCACCTGGTTGCCTACCAAAATTGACTCAAAAGGAGTTACAACAAGAAGGTCCATCCTAGACAGTTCCAGGCCGGTGACATGGTCCTCAAAGAAAATCAGAAGGTCTAAGCAAATTGAGAAAAGAAAGGAAAGTTTGAGCCTACTTGGTTGGGCCCCTATGTTGTCACAGCATGCTCCGGCTCTGGAGCTTATCAGTTATCTACACCAGAAGGTGAGACTTTGAATGATCTGATCAACATCATACATCTGAAGAGGTTCTATGCCTGAACCAGATCCTACATATTCAGAAAATCCATAAAAATTGGAAAAAAGTAGAAAAATACAAAAAAGGCAAAAAAGCAAAAAAAGAAAAGAAAATAATCATCCAATGGTGAAAACATGGCAATTCAAGTGCCTTGGACAAGTATGTTGGTGAAAAGCTGGCAAACAGGTGCCATACATAGTGGACCGAGTCATTATCTATCAAACTCCCATCCCCCCCCATCCCACCATTTCAGTCATTTTTCTCCCATCCCCATCCCCATCCCCATCCACCATCCTCCAACATTCCTCTTTTTCATATTCCTCAAGCCAATCCACCATCCAGCTTCCCCATATCTTGTACTATATCTTATACTATATCTTGTACCATATCTTGTATCATATCCTGTATAGCGTAATCCTTCTTGTATAGTGCAATCCTTCCTGTATATCCTATATAGCGAGATCTTCCTATCCCAAATCCTGAGCTTCTGTACATCTTCATTGTATATCTTTTCTCATCTGTTGTACATATCCTCATGTCTTGTTGTACATAGTCCTTGTCAGTCCTGCACAAGCATTTGATCAGAACACTTTGTCCTACCTAGCTTCATACTTCAACAACATCAATTGTCGACTATTCTTGATCATCATGATTATTCTTTGACTTCATTATTTGCCAGTGAACAACAACACTCATTCTCTCATCAATCAGTGGGTCTTTGAGGATGTATCCTTCCTCCTATCAGACCTAATCTTCCACCAATCACACTAGGTCTGTGTCGATGCATCGTTCCACACGTTCAGACCAATCTTCCCACCATCACTCAATCAGTCCCATCACATCTCTCTCCTTGGAAAAGGATGTCTTTTTGAACTTCTCATTTTGGTCTTGGATTTTGTCCTTTGGATCTTGTTAACCTTTTATAGCTTCTCATTGTTCTCTACCCAAAGTTGCCATGATCCTTTATATCATGGTGTGCTGCGAATGAGGACAATCTAGGGCAAGGTCTTTTAATCTTTTGCTTTTGCTTGTAAGTCAGTCGTGTGTTTGTGGTTTCTTCAGCATCATTTCCACCATGCCTCCTTCGGGTTTCATGTGTGATGCTGAGGCAACCCTGCGTGTCTTTTTAGCATCAGTCCTATGCAACATTGGTGACAAGGCCTTGTGATCCCAGTATCCTTGGCAAGTCTCTAGCATTGCTATATTAAACTAGGTTGTGCTCTCCACATTTGCACTTGGAGCTTCCCCAAATCCCCTGCATCTTGCATCTTCATATAGCTGCATCCTGCATTTTGCATTCCATCTCATCTTGCATTCACCCATCTTTGCTCTTGGAAGCTTGGTTATTTATCTTCCCTTCTTCCTAGGTCATTCCTTCTCTGTTTCCTTTCGAGAAAATTTCACAACGTTTACTCACGTTATTTTCTCGAGGGGGCACAACCCCTTATTCCTCTAAATTCTAGCCTTGGACATCTTATTTTCTTGTCTTTGACGTCATGCCACTTGTGGCATCTCATCAAAGAGGGGCAAAATGTAGACTCCTAAAAATCCTTTAAAAATAAAGTATTTTTATTTTTTGAAAAATCCCTGATGACATCATCACTTATTAATTAATTAATTATTTAATTAATTAATTTATTTTTATTTCATTAAATCCCTTTATCTTAATTAAGAATATTTAATTAAGGAATCCCTCCCAAAAATGTTTAAATCTTATTTAAACATTATCTCCTTATTTATTAATTATTTAATTAATAAATTGACCAAAAATTCCAAAATAAATAATTTATTTATTTATTGCCCAAAACTTGGCCAATTTCCTTCAAACCCTAAACCTCTTCTAGAATCTTCTAATCCTTCTTTAATTTTCATTAAAGGCTAATCCCATCATTCCTTAACCCTAATCCCAACTCAAAATATTTAATTAAGATTAAATATTTAATCTTTATGTTTATTAAATTCATTTTAATAAATATTCTCAAAACTAAACCATGGAAATAAATAAATCTTTATTTATTTCCTAAATTCCTTTTATCCTAAGGAAGTTCTAGACTCTTCTAAAAAGTCTTTATCCTTGTCCCCCTAATCCTAATCCTAATCCTAATCCCCCCCTAACCTTGTCACATTCCCTAACCAAGGTTAGCCAACTCCTAAGCTTAACCCAAAGTCAACAAAATTCTAGAAACTTCTCTTACATGCACTAAATGCATTTAAAGCCTCCTTATCCCTCTTACATGCATTTATGATGCATTTAAGAAGCCCCTCACCCCTTTCTTACACCCTTTGACCTTAGGCACATTTCCCAAATTGTGCACATCCCTCCCATCTTTCAACCCAATGCCCTTGTGACACTTGTCACAAGGAGGTGGCCCTGAACTAGAATAATCCATGTGCTCCCCTTTGAATGAATCTTGGCCTCTCTTAAGGATTTTGATCCTGGCCACTCATTCCTCCTTCCCAAATCCTATAAATGCTCCTCATTTCCAAGAGAAAAGCATCCATTCACCTTTCATTTTAAGCATTGTTATCATGCTCATTTAGCTCTAGACTTAGCACAATCATCCTAATTTAGTTTACTTTCAAGCATTTTAGCTCATCCTAATATAGAATTAATGGATTAACATAGTTTATTTCATTGTTTTGCATAGCATATCATCAATATCACATCTCTATTTGGTTAAAAACAATCTTAGCATAAGCATCATATAGCTCAAATCTCTATTAAAGCATCATAGTTGAGTTCTTGAAGCCTTAGGGGCAATTTTGGGTGTTCTACCCATTATTGTGCCATTTTTTGGGGTTTTCATGAATCTCAAATCATCTTAGAATGCATTAGAGTATGCTCCAAGTGCTTAGAGAGCACACCCACATCCCCTTAAGCAAGAGAAAATCAAACAGTGCTTGGGTGCACCTATTTTAGCTCAATTTGAGGTGGCTTAGCTTAGAGTTTTCTTTATTTTTGATTGATTTCATGTTAGATTAAAAACCTTAACATTTGATTGATTTGAGCCTTTCAAAATAGATACAAGTATTCTCAAAAGCCTAGTCTACATTGACTATGTTGAATGGATCTCAAATATTGTACCTATTTCTAAACTAGATAAATCAATCAGAGTGTGCACAGACTTTAGAGAATGTGAACAAAGCATGCCCTAAGGATGATTTTCCACTACCTAACATTGATATGATAGTGGACATGACTGTGGGTTTCAAGATGTATTCTTTAATGGGCGGTTTCTCCGGACATAATCAAATAAAAATTGCTCTAGAGGATCAAGAGAAAACTACTTTCACATGTGCATGGGGTGCCTTCTGCTAGAATGTCATGCCATTTGGGCTTAAAAATGCTGGTGCTACATATCAGAGAGATATGACATCTATTTTTCATGACATGATGCATTGAACTATGGAGGATTATGTTGATGATACTTTAGCAAAATCTATGATTAGAGCTGAACATCTAAATGACTTGAGCAAGATACTAGACATAATGGAAAAATTTAGTCTTAGACTAAATCTTAAGAAGTGTGCTTTTGGTGTCACTTCTGGAAAGCCCTTAGGATACATAGATTCAAAGAAGGGCATTGAAGTTGATCTAGCTAAAGTAAAGGCTGTAATGGAGATGCAACCCCCAAAGAATATTAGTCAAATGAGAACATTACAAGGGAGAGTACAATCTATCAGGCATTTCATATCACAGCTTGCGGATATCTCACAGCCTTTTACAAAAACTTTACATACAGGTGTGACTTTTGTGTGGAGTGAAGAATGTGTGAAGTACTTTAACCATATCAAGAAATATTTATCAAATCCTCCTATCTTGATGCCTCCTAATTAGGGGAAGCCACTGATCCTATGTGTCTTTGCCACAGATACATCACTGGGGGCATTGCTAGCATAGCATGATGAGAATAAAAAGGAAAGGGCTATATATTATATCAGTAGAACATTGGTTATATATGAGAAGAGCTATTCAATGATTGAGAAAGCTTGTCTAGCTATGATCTTTGCATGAAAAAAATTGAGACATTACATGTTAGCTCATACCACACATTTGGTAGCTAAGATTGATCCACTAAATTACCTACTAAGAAAAGCTTCCCTCACAAGTAGATTAGCTGAATGGGTCATGCTCTTAAGTGAATTTGACATTGAATATGTTGAAAGAAAAGCTATCAAAGGACAAGTTATTGCTAATCAATTGGCAGATGCACCTATGTTTGATGATACACCAATGCAAATAGAGTTTCTAGATTCCTCTATCATGAATCTTTCTTGTAGAGAATGGTAATTGTTCTTTGATGGCTCCTATACACAAAATGGATTCAGAGCAGGCATAATATTTATCACTCCTCAAGGGTACTCAATACCAAAAGCATTCAGATTAAAGTTCCCTTGCACAAATAATATTGCTAAATATGAAGCCCTTCTTAATGGTATGAAACTAGCAATTGAGTGGAGAGTGACTGAGTTACACATTCATGGGGACTCCCAACTTGTTATCCATCAAGTCAATGATGTGTACCAAAAAAAAGATGAAAAGATCATTCCATACAAAAGAATGGTAGATGATCTAAAGAAATATTTCATATCTATCACATTTGAGCAAATTCCTAGAATAGAGAATAGGGCTGCCGATGCAATGACAATGCTATCTACTCTATTACATCAGCCTAAACATGAGCTATGCTATGAGTTCCTGGTGGAAGCACTATCTTATCTTGCATATGATTCCCCCAAAACCTGCATGATCTACACTATTGTTGGTCATGATTCATCTTGATACAAAAACATTTTCTCCTATCTCCAAGACCAAATCATTCTCGATACCTTCAATCACCATGAGAAATGATACCTTATCCGCAATGCATCCTGGTATGTCATCATTGGTAATGATCTATACAAATGAGGTCTAGATGGTACACTACTTGGATGTTTATAATGGGAAGAGTCTCAACATGCACTTGAGGAAGTCCACGAAGGTATAACTGGGTCACACTCAAACAGTTTAACGCTAGCTTGAAATCTTAGTAGGGCTGGGTACTATTGGCCTGAAATTAAGAAAGATACAATCAAGTTTGCTAATAACTATCAAAAGTGCCAAGTACATGGTAACTTAATTCATGCTCCAGGGAGAGATCTAATTCCCTTTACTACACAATGGCCTTTTCACCAATGGGCATTTGATCTTATAGGATCCATACATCCTCACTCTTCTAATGGACATACCCATATCATAATAGCTACAGACTCTTTTACAAAATTGGTAGAAGTAGTCCCCTTGAATCAAGCAACTAGCAAGAAAATTTCTATGTTCATTCTAAACTACATTATATGTTATTATGGTATTCCACACTCTATAGTCATAGATAATGGTGGACAATTCAAAAATAGAGACTTAGATGATCTATGTGCCAAATTCAAGATTACACAACATTGGTCATCTATCTACTATCCTCAAGGGAATGGACAAGCAGAGGCTTCTAACAAGAATCTATTGAAAATCTTGCACTGTACAGTTAATAAGATAGGAAGAGACTGGCATCTCATGATCAATCCAGCTCTTTGGGCCTATAGAACAAGTATCAGAACACCCACTGGGGCTACGCCATTCACTTTAGTCTATGGGTCTGAAGGGTTACTGCCTATTGAGGTTGAAATCCCATCACTAAGAATCAAAATGGATGGTCTAATAACTGATGATGAGTACAGAGTGTCTAGGTTGCAAGAACTTGAACTACTAGATGAGCATAGATAAGAAACATATGATCATCTGAGAGTATATTAGAAAATAATGTCTAGAGGCTACAACAAGAAAGTCAGACATAGAGAATTTCAGGTTGGTGATCTAGTCTTGAGAGAGAATCCTAAAAATCAATCACATCGAGAACACAAGGGGAAGTTTGAACCCAACTGGTTGGGTCCCTTTGTTATCACTACTAATTTTGACTCTGGAGCCTATCAACTCTCAATGACTAAAGGAGAACATCTCTGAGAACCAATCAATGTTCTCCATCTGAAGAAATTCTATGCCTAAGGCATTCAGTGTATGGTAAAATGTCCTAAAAAAATCTAAAAAATCTGAAAAAGTCCTGAAAAAATGAACATCTTGGTGAAAAGCTAGCAATAGGTGCCTTGATGATTCACAAAAAAAAATAAAAAATGGAAAAATTGGAAAAATAAAAAATACAAAAAAATGAGAAAAAGAAAAAGTGCCTTGGTGAAAACCTAGAAACAGGCGCCTTGGTAGAAAAATAGAATCTCTACCAAGATGGTGAAACCCTAGAAAACAAGAACCACTTGTTTCAAAATGTTCCATGTATCAGCGCAATCTTGGTCTTTCCCAGCTTTCAGTCTACTTTAGTCTGTATATATGTAATACCTCTCCTATGCTGATACTTGGACTTTCTGATTTGGACATTCTATTGTGATGGTTAGGACTATACATTTACGTTTATGATTTATGGATGATGTTATGTTTATCAGATGATTAATATGCTCATTTATGGTTATATCATTTATACGTTTATGAGATTTGAAAATCATCTATTTTTATATGTCTTATGGATCTAACCCAATGATTTAAATACTAACCATTATCATGATCTTCTATGTTGCATGGATATGTGACTGATGTGTTTTTATGACTCAGGATGAAGTCGTAGTTACTCACTCAGTTGAGGTCCACACGATGTATCGATCCTAGTCATCTGCTTGCATATATTTGATTTGTATATCCATATGTATATGTATGTATCTCTTCTTGGTGATGCAGGATTGCAGGTACCGGGTATCATCTCCACCTGGCTTCACAGGTCTGAGTGATCTCTCAAAATCCTTGATCGTTGTTGTTGTTACGGAGATATCACCAGGTTCCACAGGAAGAAACCTCACCTTTGATCCTTTTACCCTTAGGTGGGAGGTGTCGAGCTAGTCCCTTGTGTGGAGGCATTATGCGATCTTGTAGTTGGTTGATTTGTGGATCTAGTAGCTAGTTCTTATCTTCATGGCATGTTCAAAGTTGTAAGTAGATTTTTGATAGGTATGACTTAGTAATTTATCATTATTAAAAGTTACATATATGCATACTAGTGTGAACGAGTTGGTATGTGATTTAAATCGTGAGATTTAATATCATTAATAATAAATAATATATTTTATAATAATGTTATTTTAATATTTAATATTAATAATAATGTGTATGATTTATGGTATATGTACCATAAGCATATGGGTGCACACATATGCCTATGAATACATATATTAATATATATTATTATATAATAAATTAATTATTTGTGTGGAAGAAATTATTCTTATGTTATTCTTATTAGTGGTAAATAGGATTGGTAAATTCTATTACCATGGCTAAGTAAGTTAGGAAATTAATATTTAAGAATATATTCTCTATTTTGTCATCCTTAAATTTAGGAGACAAAAAAAAATAAAAATTAAAACCTTATTAAATAAAATATGATTACCCCTTCACGGGAATGGTTTTTACAAACCATATTATTAACCATATTATTAACTATATTATTAACGGGTGAGAGGTTGGGATGGTTGCACAATTGGTTTACCCGTGCAACCACCACCTCCATTTTATTTACCGGAAGATTTCTTGTGTAAGGGAGGGGAGGAAAATATATATAAATATAGAGATATATATTATGATGAGATATTGAAGGGAAAATTTGGGGAGATTCAGAAAAGCTTGGCATTTGGATTTTGGCAAATAGAGGCTGGAGAGTTCATCCAAGAAGAGTTTGAGGCTTGCTGGAAAGAGACAGAGAGGAAGGATTCATCTTCATCAACCGGATTCCGCAGGACTCCAGGTTGGATTCCATCCTGAGAAATAGGTTTAATTTAATAGTATGAATGTGATTTTTAGATTGGTTGAAAGTTTCTATATGTGTGTTATTATTGCAAAACATAGGTGTAATGTCGTATTATTATTGTATGGTGTAGGGTGAATATATTAATGTGTTCTGTAATAGTATATTATTGCAGACGGTTGATAGATTAATGTATTCTGCAATAACATATTATTACAGAATGTTAAAGTATTAAATGTATTATTATAATATGTGAAACATCATTGCATTATTGGTAATAGTGTGTGTAGTATGATATTATTTTGTCAATCGTCTGTACATTATACAAATGTTGTATTAGTGTAATACAAATGCTATATTATTATATTATTCTGTCATTTAATATTCTATCAATACAAACATTTTAACATTTTAATATGAATTCATTTGGTGATGTTTATACAATATAAATATTATTTTAGTTTCTGAAATATATATGTAAAAATAAAACAAATGCTATATTATTATATTATTCTGTCATTTAATATTCTATCAATACAAACATTTTAACATTTTAATATGAATTCATTTGGTGACGTTTATACAATATAAATATTATTTTGGTTTCTGAAATATATATGTTTCAATAAAACATTTGAGTTATATTTTATTTTTATTAAAAAAAAAATATAATAAAATAAAATGTCAATAACATATAGTAAAATCATTTAAACTTTTAGTAAAATATAGGAGAAATTATAGGAGAATAATAAGGAGGAAATATAGGAGAAATTATAGGAAAATAATAAGGAGGAAATATAGGAGAAAAATAAGGAGAGATTGTAGGAGGAAAATAAAATAATGAAATACTAAATAGCCTATTTAAAAATGACTTTAAATCTATTTTGTTTTCTTTTATTATTTTGTGGTAGTTTGTTTTTAGTGAATATTAAATTTGGAATATTGAAATTTCTATTAAATTTAGTTATTATTTAGTAGGAAGTTCATAGTATAGTTTAGTTTATAAATTTGTGATTTTTAGATTTTAGATTTTCATAAAACCAGACTTAGCCAAATTTCAAGATTAGTCAAATGTCAGGCCTAGACTGAAATCTAAGAAGCATTATTTTGGCGTATGGAAATTTGTGAAAACCTTAAATGTGTTTGGCAGAGGTTATGTCCAGTGCATTTAGATGCCTTAATAGGGTTAGGATGTGTTTAGGAAGTAGTTTAGGGTTAGGGTTGTCTAAAGGATCAGGACATTCTAAATATCCTTAAATGTTCCTAATTTCCCTAAACGTTCATAAACTATCTTATTAGTTTCTACTCTTTGATGCAGTCTTACAAATGTGTTTATGATATGTTTTACTATGTTTGTGATGTGATTGTGACATGTGGGTTAAGGGTAGGAAACCTAAGAACCCCTAAGTGAGTGGCTCTCAGTGCGGGGCCGGGGCCCTAAAGTGGCTAGACTAGGATAACCGACTGAAGAGTTATTTAACAAGTGAAAACTTAATTAAACTTATGGGAATGGGTTAAAACATTAAAAAGATTAAATGTGCCTCGCCCATGCCATTAGTGCTAGTAAAGGCTATGGATGGGAGTGGGAGAAGGTACCTATGCGTAGGTACGATCGAATGGTGCTTGTCTGTATGAAAGGCATTCGATTCCGCATGTGCCTACTTGGGGGCCGGGGCCCAGTGTGGCTAGTACCAGGACAACCCAAGGGGTGAGGGCTATGCGATGACACTCACTTAGGTTGTTGCTTAGGATTTTCTACCCAAACCTTAGAACCCTTGTGAAGTGAACGTCATTTGTGGAATTGTTATTCAACCCTTTGTAAAAAACCTAGTAAGTTACTTCTTTGTGGGCTTGGTGTTTATCTCCTAGCACGGGGGAGTGAACCTTTTAGGTATCCACATGGTTGGGTGGTAAATCTTTTATCGAGGTATCTTTTGGTGGATGCAGTGTTTGGAGATTCATGCTTGCTTATGTACCAGTTTTGAAGAATGAAGGCTTTGTAATTATATTTCATTTTGTAAAATTATTGTTACCTCCCATGAGGAGATGAATGTAATGTAATCATTGATGTGATTCAAAATGATGTATGGGTAGACTTAGGAAAAAGGGAAAAGGGAAATGTGAACTTTATGTTTAAGATGTATGTTGGAAAAGAAAAAGGATTTTGTAATATTCCAAGTTATGTAGTATATGTGCAATGTATTTAGATGAGTTTTATTTGATTTTAAAAAGTTATATTGTTCATAAAGGATACTTAGGAATATAGATGTTTAAATGGAAAGTTGAAATGAAAATATTTTGTATTTCTTAAAGATATGATGTAATTTGTTTTGAGAACTTTATCTTGTTCTTAGTTTACTTATGGCCTTAAATGAATCATGCATTAAATAAAAGGGAACCTTGGAGGAAACTAAGTTTAGGTTTTGTTCATATTATTGTTTTGAAAATTTAAAAAAATAAATAAATTTTTGCTTAGATTTTCTTTACAAAGAGAATCTTTGTTCTCTTCCCAGTTCCCTTGCGGGGCATGACAATATATCCTTGTTTCAATAAAGTCAGTCGGTACACCAATCATCTCAAGCATCTGTATCCTATCAATGCTTAACACTTGGGGGTAATCAATGTCATATCTTATGGCCTTTAGTACATCTTAGATGAGTCATATCCAGTCAGAGTCCTTTGAAGCTTCATCTGAGTCAGTTAGTCTATCTCCTCTCCAGAAAGGATTTTGCATCTACAACAATGCAATCAAACACAAATTGAAAACAATCTATGCTTTTTACATGCTTTTATCTCCTTGTATGCTTACTGATTCACATTGAGATTTTTGCATATTGTGTCCTTTGAGCTCTTCAATGATGTCCTTTACAGGATTTAGAGAGTAATGACTAGGGCGTAATCTTTTCTTTGTCTTTTGCTTGTATGTGAAAATCTAACAACTTTGGAAATTCTAGATTGAAATGGTGTCCATTTGTAAGAGCCTCTATCTCGAATTGGACGGCCATGTGTACCTCGACCATTGATACCCAAAAAATTTAAAGAAGTTTGATCTAACTATTGTTTTTTTGAGTGAGTTCTTTCTCCTATTGTGAAACACAATCTTGCCTAAGGATGTGAACGATAAAGGGTCACTACGGGTAATTCACACTAGATTTAGAATGATCTCTTGACTGTTTGATGTGTTTGAATGCAAGGCATATTTAGGTCATCATGACATTTATGTTCTGATGCTTATACAAATTTCTATATCAAAATGGGCATGATATTTAGGTCATCCTCATGTTTTTACCTTGGTGCTTATATCTAATCTGACATTCTAAAAATAAAATCAATATTCATATGTCCATGGTTGCCTAACCAGTGGGTGTTGTATTGAATCATGCGCATACAAATCGATATTCATATGTCTATGGTTTCATAACTAGTGGGCATTGTATTGATTTATCCGGTTACCTAAAAGTTCAATGATGACAATAAATCAACACATGATCAGTGACTAGGTCCTAGGTCCTAGGTTTGCATTTCATTCTACACTTTGCGTGATGTCACAAATTGCTTGAACAGCTAAATGATTCTTCAAAACTAAAAATGCTAAACATGACACAAGGACTGAGCATTGTATGAAGGTTCCTCCAATGAAATAGCAAGTAGAATCCTTTTTGGGGATCAAAATCAAAATTTGAGATTATTCATATTATTAACTACTTGCATAATCGACCTTCAATCATCACAGAAATATAGAATTCAACTTAACTGATTATCTTACATCAAACTATCAAAATTTCAACTTGGTCAACTATGGTCAACTCATGTTTTAACCTAGTCAAACTTGGTCTCTAGGACCTCCAAAAGATGTAGAACATGTTCTTGAACATGTATAACCACTTCTCAAATCAATTAACATGCTTCTAAACTATAACACTAACTTTTCTTGTTAGATTAAAATTTTAATCCCGAAGGGGGCATGGTATTGCACATCATTCAAGTCTGTAAATCTAAATCTGTAATCAATCTTTCCTTAGTAATCAAGACAACAACCACATCTAGTTGCTGACTCATCAAAATTTCTCATCGCTTGGGGCAAATCTATCATCTCTTGGGGCATATCAGATTCATCGAGGTCCATATCAATCTGGTATCCTAATCTATCTTGTAAACTGTATCAGCTTTTCGTAACCATCGATTCATTAGTGTTATTTCCTTGGTTCTTCGTAATTGATGGGTTCAAGATGTGATACCAATATGATTCTCTTTGGACAATCAGGTCTGGAATTGGTCACTCACTTCTTCACAATCATAACGTTCAGAATCAAGCATTTCAACACTTTTTCATAATCACCAGTTCATTGTTGTTATAGTTAACATTATCTTTGGTCATTCAGGACCTAACATCTTCAAATCTTTCAATCGGTTTCTATCTTAGAATCGGTTCATTTTTCAAATCACTTTCAATCTCAAACATCTTTATCATACACAGACTATCTTTGAACCACTGTGCTTCTCACAGTAATTCAAAGAGGGGCAAAATGTAATACCCCAAAAATGGGCTCTAGGTTCATTAACCTCCTACATCTTCAAATTGATACAAAAGTCGTAACCTAAGGCACATCTGCACATTATCGAATTTAACTGATTATCCTAAATTCTGCATTGGGGAATATTCCTAGAAATATTCTTAATTTATCATAATTATTCTTAATTTAATAATTATTTGGTGATAAATCTTATTTATCCTAAAGTTTGATTAATTGAATATTCTGAATATTTAATTAATTAGATTTAATACTCCCACTTAATTATTTAATTACATTTAATTATATTTATTCCTAAATTGTATTATTTAATTTTGACAATAAATCAAAAATCTTATGACTAATTGATTAAATTCCTATTTAATTAATTAAAGTCAGTTGTCAATATTTAATAATATAATTTTTGAATAAAAGTTTGATTTAATAATTGATTAACCCATAAATCAATTGTTTTAATTTTAAAATCAGTTAAGTTGAGAATAAATCACTTTATTTTTTAATTAATTCATATTAAATCATGCACAATCAGAAAAGCAGTCAACTTTAAAACAACTATTATTTTCAATTTGTTAACTTTCTAAACTTAACATCTAATGATGAGTTGAAAAAGGGAACTAAAACTCT
The DNA here is from genome assembly GCA_027943335.1 of Chamaecyparis obtusa. Classification (NCBI taxonomy): domain Eukaryota; kingdom Viridiplantae; phylum Streptophyta; class Pinopsida; order Cupressales; family Cupressaceae; genus Chamaecyparis; species Chamaecyparis obtusa. Next base: position 4,997,711 of record BSBK01003718.1, on the reverse strand, counting down.
ATTTTGAGATAAAAAATGCTTTTGCATGATTTTATGAGTTTATTTATTCTTAATTTCTTGTTAACTCAAAAATCAACTTGAGTTTATCAAGAGTGATTTATGGCTTTTCTCAATGCATCTTCAAACCCTGGATTTCTATAAAAACAAGGCTCAACTCTTCACAAATCTCTCTCTAAATCCTTAAGCTTTCAATCAATCTCTCTAAATCCCTCAAGCTTTCAATCTCACATCTCTCAAATTTGCACAATTACTCTGGTGAATTTACAATTGAAGAACAAAGATTTTGTGACAGGCAATTTTGTGAGATCAGTTCATATTTTTTCATAGCTTTGCATATCAATTCATATAATTCTTAGATTAATTTGCATACCATTTCAATTTCATTCTAGATTAATTTCATACAGTTTTTCATCCTATTGCATCAAAAATCCAAAAAAATAGATTAATTTTGCATTCATATTTCATTGTTTTTATCATTTTAAATCCTTCGTTTAGGTGTTGCATTGTCACTGATCTTGATTTCAATCTGAGAACATCATACTCGCACCTACTAGAAGGTAGTAAATCATCTGGTTAGCATAGTTTCAATTACTTGCAGATTTTGGTTTTTGCTAACTTTTAATGTTTTACTGAAGTGTTGTGTTTGCAACTAGGTACAAAATTCACACACACAATAAGCACCAAGGCATAAATGCCAAGATGACCTGAATATCTGTTAGAATTTAATCTTTCCTTGGTAAATTATGTAAGGATAAACCAAGGTATCCTATTGTATTTGTCCTCTAGTCCAAGTGGGAGGACATGTCATTCTTGTAATTTTCTTTAGTAAGGAAAATGGATATTCCTCCTTATGAGGAATCCTACACTTGTCTCCCACACTAGTGAAATGTGGCATACATAGAATTGGGAGTTACAATGTAACTCCTTTCTCACATCTCTATTAAGAGATGGCTCTTCTCTCTCATTTCAATTAGATTCTTCTTCTTGATTATTATTGTATGAGCTAAGCTCTCTCTCTCTCTCTCTCTCTCTCTCATTCTTAGGCATATTTTTTCCACTTTCATTAATATTATGGGGGTTTTTTTATTCTTTTCCCCCTTCAAAATATTGTCTCCTTGTTTCATTGTGCTTGGTGAATACTCCTAGTCTTTGTGATTATTCATGGTAACATTTTTTTTCCTTGCTCATTGATTAAACAATTTCTTAACTCTATATTTTGGTAATATCATTTTAACATGGTATCAGAGCAGGTTGGTTTAATCATGTATTGCGTGTACAGGTGAAGGAGCTACCATATCTTGGAGCACTCCAATATTGAAGACTCTTGAGAGAATTATTTTTTTAAGTAAAAAAATTGAAATTTTTTTGGGGTTTGGCTGGTTTACCGCCAAACCTAGTTTATCCAGTTGGTTACTTTATTAATAACGTATAGCATAAAAATTCATTGATTTCGAAATCTCAATATTTTTTTATTATTATTTTAACCTTATTAAGTTTTGTGCAGGTTTGATAAATATAATATTTATCAAAATTTCTATAATCAAAAGGATTTAAAAATTAATATTATTTTCTTTTAAAGATTTCAATTGATTAATAGTTTATTCTTTTTTCTAATATCGGTTCTAGCATAGAATATTTTTTTTCATAATTGCAATTATTAGTTTCTAATTTAGTTATTTTCCTTTCATGCGTTCTTGTTCTTCATTTAATCTTATTGGTTGTTCTAAAATGTTTTTTAATGTGCATGCGTTTATTCTCTATGTCATTGCTTTGATTCTCTGCATGTGTTGTTTATCATTTCTATGCTAATAGTTTTTTGCATGTGCTGTTACATATAATTCTTTTTAAATTATTGGTTTGATCTAGCTTTGTAAGCACTGCTCTTTATTAAATATCTCTCTTTTATCGCTGCCAGGATAAGCTTTGAGAAGGTCTAGCTCTCTTGCATTCATTTGGGTTCACTCAAGTCTAGACTTACTGGATAACTTTATTTCAACTTTTTTTTGCATGTTTGAGATCACATTTCCTAAAGGAAATTTATCAATCATCTTAGCGATTTCTTTGTCATTATATACAGTTCGGCATTTTTTATAGCATGGTATTAGCGTTTGTATGGTAATAAAAATACCAGTAGTTTTCTGGTATTATCATTTCTTAACAAACTCCTTGCTCTTTATAGCATTATCATTTTTTATTTTTTTTTGGTATACAAATCTGGTTCTTTTAGCTTTGCATGCTTCTTTAGGTTTCTTATTTATTTTAGTTCTCATTTTTGGTTCAATTTAATTTCATTCTTTTCTACTATTTAGTTGGGTCCTTGCGGTTTTCTGGAAGGTATTCTTGGTTTTTTTTTGCATGAGAAGCCGCTAGGTGATTGTCGAGTTGAGGCCTTTCTACGCTAATCATTCTCTGCTAGGTGATTGAAGCTGATAAGTGATTGAGTGGTTGGGAGTTTTAAATTAAAGGGGCGATAATCTGATTGTTCTCTTAAGTTAATTTTCTCTTCAAAGTTAAGTTTTTTTGGTTATATTCATAGTAGTAGTTTATTTTTTGTCCTCCTTCCACAACATATAGTAATCATAGTTGTAGATTCTAAGGAAGAAACCCCGAAACAAGTTGTGACTGACTCGGTGTTGCAGGAACGAGATCAGCTTGGAGTTTTTTTTTTCTAAAATCTTGTTCTTGATTTCATTAGTTATTATAGCTTTTTAAACATTTTTTCTTGCATGTTAGTGTTTGTATTCCACCATGCATGTTAGTGCATGTTAGTGATTTCATTATTCATTATAGCTTTATTACCATTTTTTTTCACCGCACCCTCATTCCTATCTTTGGTTTGTATTCTACCATCCCGCAAACTCTTTTTGATATATGTAAATCAAATTCAAGATTAATTTATTTTTTTCCCTTTTAGTCATATTTTTGTTAGGCTTTATTCCTTTGTGATAAGCTTATTTTTTGCATATGGTTCCTTTTGTCATTATTTATCTTTGCAGTTCACTTATATTTATATTGCAGGGGATAGAACTTATCACTAGAGATTCATAAGTTTATTTTATTTTATTAAGATATGATCTTTTAGAGTGTTGGTTATACTCTGTCTAGTTTATATTTTCAGAATTGATTAAAGTTTAGTTTTTATTCTCAGCTTTGGTTAAGGTTTTGTTCATTGTTCTATCTTGATCAGTTTTGCTACTCGTGCATGTCCTCTTTTGCCTTATATTTCAGTTGTTAAGGTTCAGGGTGTATCTATAATTTGGTTATTATTTCATTTTCTCTAACATTTCTTTGCAGGATCGAATTTTTTTTAACTCTTCCTTGCATGCAAGAGATTCTTGTCGGTATCTGTTAATCCATAACAGCTTACCCGAGATCTCTTTGCTCTTTAGTGATCTTAGTTTCTTTTTTCTCTCTCTGGTTGTTTTCTATTTTCTTTTGTCTCTTGCATGCCTCATTGGCATAAGCTTTTATATCTTTCTATCATTGCATGCAAGTATATTCAGTTTGATTTAAGTTCTTTTCAGATTTCTATTTAGGCTTCTCTATTTTTTCCCTAGTTTAGATTTCGTAGTTAAGCATGACTACTTTGATGCCAGAAATCAAATTAACTAGTACAAATTATCATGCATGGAAAACTCACATGACCTTCATCTTTAGATTTAGACATATTTTAGAGATTGCCACTGATGCCAGTTCAAAACCCGCAACCTTTGCTCCTCAAGCTGACCAAACTACTTGGCAGACAAAAAATGAGGAAGCACTTGGTTTAATCGAGATCTCACTGAGTCTCAAATTGTATGTCCTAATTTCTACTTGTACAGAAGCCCATCAGGCTTGGGACATCCTAAAAAATACCTATGATAGTGCAAATGAAACTCAAAAAATCCAGCTTCAAGACCAACTTGAAGACCTTAGGTATATTGATTTCCACTCTATTGATGACTTCTTGCTTAAGTTTGATTCCATTAAAATTTTACTAACTGGTTTACAAGTTCCTCTTTCTGATTTAAGAATAATTCATATTATTATTCGTAAATGTTTGCCTAGACAGTTCCAATAGTTTATTACAAACATTTACTCTCAATTAGCTATTCCTTCACTAGCATCTCAATTAACTTATGTTATTTTTCAAAATATATTGCATCAAGAGGAAGCTAAATTAATTTAGTTTGGCATGCTTAAAACTCATGAACATGCATATGTCTCTAATAATAGATCTTCTAACACTAACCAAAATAATCAAAATTATCAAAGATCTAACAATTATAATAATTCAAATAATAACTCAGGCCAATAGTTTAATGATCATTACAATTCTAGGCCTTCCAATAACTATCATAGCAATAATCAGTCAAATAGGCCTCATTGCACCTATTATGGTAAAGATGGTCACTTAGTTCATAACTGTTTCAAGAAACAAAAAGATGATCAACGTAATTCTCCAAATTACTCAAATGGAAAACCTAATGGAAATCACTCTCGTTCTGCTTTCACTGTTAGTTTTAATGCTTCTAAACCATTTGAATAGATTATTGATAGTGGTGCATCTCAACATGTTACATCCCATAAGGAAGTTTTTGACTCCTTGCAACCTGATTCTCTGAATATTTCTATTTCCTTAGCTGATAATTATTGTTGTCAAGTTGAAGGAATTGGTAATGTTTTTGTTCCAAATGGTAAGTTACATGATGTGCTTTATGTTCTTGATTTGAAAGCTAACCTTATTTCTGTTCCTCAATTATGTCAAGATTATAAGGTTGAGTTTCATAAAAAGAATTGTCATATCATTGATCCTAACACTGATTAGATAGTTGCTGATACAAAATTAGATGATGATAATCTCTTTAAATTTTATCAATTTGTTTCTCCTAGATATTCATTACTCACTACTGTTGATTTTCACATTTGGCATGAAAGACTAGGACATTTAAATTTTGATTATATCTCATTAATGCAAAAATAAAATATGGTAGATGGACTACCTAAGCTTACTACTTCTAAGTTTGATTGCAATGGATGTACAAGTGGTAAAATGCATAGAGAATCTTTTCCCCATAAATCATCTTGGAGAGCTAATAATAAGTTAGTTTTGATTCATAGTGATCTTTTAGGTCCTATGGAAAATACTTCTATTTCAGGTTCTAAATATGCTTTAACTTTTGTTGATGATTATTCTCGTAGAACTTGGATTTATTTCCTTCATAGTAAAGATCAAGTCCTTGATACTTTTGCTGAATTTCATGTTTTTGTAGAAAGACAAAGTGGTTGTAAAATTTAGATTCTTAGGACTGATAATGGTATTGAATATGTTAATCATGCTTTCCATTCTTATTTAAGATCTTTTGGTATCAAACATGAGCTTACCGTTGCTTATACACCAGAACATAATGGTGTGACAGAACAGAAGCATAGAACAATAGTAGAAATGGGTAGATGTTTTTTACATGCTAGAAATATGGATTATAAATTTTGGGTTGAAGCCATGGCATGTGCCACCTATATTCTTAATAGAACTCCTACTAAGGCCCTTCCAAATAAAACTCCTGAAGAAGTTTGGTCAGGTAGAAAACCCAATTTGTCTCATTTATGGATTTTTGGCTCAACTGCTTATGTTCACACACCTAAACAGAAAAGGAAAAAGTTAGATCCTAAATCCTCACCTCATATATTTGTTGCCTATTCCGAGAACACTAAAGGTTATAGAGTTTATGATCCTCTTACTAATAAAGTTCACATAGCTAGAGATGTTTGTATTTTTGAAAATGGTGTCCATGACTGTTCTCAAATTTTAGATTCTAATTTTAGTCACAACATCATAGTTCTTGTGGAGGACCAACCTCTGTCTCTCAACCCTACTCCTCAAATTCCTACTCCTAAAGTTTCTGTTCCTTCTATTTCTGCTCCAAACACTACTGATAATACTAATAAATAGGATAATCATGAACAAATAGATAGTAATGATACTCCTTCTAATGATTTTGTTCCTTCTACTAGTAGCAGTGATGATGATGATGATGATGGTAATAATATGTTTACTCCTCCTAGTAATATTTCTATTAATTCTAGGAGAAATCTTAAATGGTTTAAAAATTTACTTAATGAGGGTGATGATTACATTGCTAGAATGGGTGGACTTAAACCTATAAGGATAAATTACTGCAATTATGCTCTTATGTCTTCTCTCTCTAATTCTAATGATCCTCAAACTTTTTCTCAAGCTAAAAATCAACCTCATTGGCAAACTGCTATGCAAGACGAATATGAATCCTTAATTTCTAATAATACTTGGGATTTAGTTACTTTACCTCATGGTAAGAATCTGGTTTCTTTTAAATGGTTATATAAAACTAAGTTAAACTCCAATAATGAAATTAGTAAATTTAAGGCTAGATTAGTTGCACGTGGTTTTTCTCAAATTGAAGGAATAGACTATAATGAAACCTTTGCTCATATTGCTAAAATGCCTACCATTAAAGTTTTTCTTGCTTTAGCTGCTAAAATGAATTGGCCTATTCACCAAATGGATGTTAAAAGTGCCTTCTTAAATGGTGATTTGCATGAAGAAATCTATATGTCTCAACCTCCTAGTTTTATTCAACAAGGTAATGAACATTTAGTCTACAAACTAAAGAAGTCTATTTATGGTTTAAAACAATCTCCTAGAGAATGGTATTCCAAAATTAATGCTTTCTTTATTTCTCAGGGTTTTGACAGAAGTAAAAATGATCCTAACTTGTATATCAAGCGTAGTGAAGATGACATTATTATTATCATTTTGTATGTTGATGATTTTATTCTTACTTCTAGTTCTAACCAATTAATTTATGATATTAAGTTTCATCTCAATCAAAAATTTCAAATGATAGACTTAGGTTTTTAACATTATTTCTTAGGTATGCAAATTTGGCAAACCGCTAAGGGTATTTTTATCTCTCAAAGTAAATATGCTAAAGAACTCCTAGATAGATTTCATATGAATGATGCTAATCTTGTTTCAATTCCATGCGATTTAGGAACTAAGTTAATGATAGATATGGAAACCCCCTTCATAGATGCTACTCCTTATAGAGAACTAGTAGGTTGCTTAATTTATCTAACCCTCACTAGACCTAATTTATCTTTTAGTGTTGGTTTAGTTTCAAGATTTATGTCCAAACCTCAACAAACTCATTTCAAAATTGCTAAAAGAATATTACGTTACATTAAAGGTACTATTAACTTAGGATTATTTTATGTTGCACATTGTAATTTTACTTTAAAAGGTTTTACTGATTTAGATCTAGGTGGAGACCCCAATGATGAGAAATCTACTTTTGGGTATTGTTTTTCTCTTGGTTCAGGTTCTATATCTTGGAAAAGTAAAAAAGAACAATCTATCTCTCTATGTTCTATTGAAGCTGAATATAAAAGTTGTACTCATGCCTCTAAAGAAGCTCTATGGCTTAGAAGAATACTTGAAGATTTGGGTCTACCTCAACAAGAACCTACACCATTGTATTGTGACAATCAAAGTGCAATAGCCTTGGCAAAGAATCCAGTCTACCATGCAAAGTCAAAGCACATTTCTCTCCACCACCACTTCATCAGAGAGCACATTGTAGAAAAGAAAGTTTCCCTCCTCCATTTCAAAGGTGAAGATCAAGTTGCAAATATTTTGACAAAACCTCTTTCTAGAGAGAAATTTGAATTTCATTGTACCAATTTGGATTTGATACCCCTTGATGTAATTACCCCAAGTAAAGATTAAAGGGGGGTGTTAGAGTTTAATCTTTCCTTGGTAAATTATGTAAGGATAAACCAAGGTATCCTATTGTATTTTTCCTCTAGTCCAAGTGGGAGGACACGTCATTCTTGTAATTTCCTTTATTAAGGAAAATAGATATTCCTCCTTATGAGGAATCCTACAATTGTCGCATACACTAGTGAAATGTGGCATACATAGAATTGGGAGTTTAAATGTAACTCCTTTCTCACATCTCTATTAAGAGATGGCTCTTCTCTCTCATTTCAATGAGATTCTTCTTCTTGATTATTATTGTATGAGCTAAGCTCTCTCTCTCTCTCTCTCTCTCTCTCTCTCATTCTTAGGTATATTTTTTCCACTTTCATTAATATCACGGGGGTTTTTTATTCTTTTCCCCCTTCAAAATATTGTCTCCTTGTTTCATTGTGTTTGTTGAATGCTCCTAGTCTTTGTGATTATTCATGGTAACACTTCTTTTCCTTGCTCATTGATTAAACAATTTCCTAACTCTATATTTTGTTAGTATTATTTTAACAATATCATGTCCATTTTGATATAGCAATTTCTATAAGCATAAAAACCTAAATATAGTGATGACCTAAATACTTTTTGCAGAACAAACACACCAAGTAGATGGGAGATCATTCTGAATCTGTTGTGAATTACCCTTAGTGACCCTTTATCGTTCACATCCTTAGGTAAGATCGCATTTCATTGTAGGAGTAAGAAATCACTCAAAAGATGTAGTTAGATCAAACTTCCTTGAATTTTTTGGGTATCAATGGTTGAGGTACACATGGCCATCCAATACGTGATGGAGGCTCTTACAGATGGACACCATTTCAATCCAAAATTTCCAAAGTTGTTAGATTTTCACTCAAAATAGAAAACAAAGAAAAGATTATGCCCCTAGTCATTATTCTCTAAATCCTATGAAGGACATCATCAAAGAGCTCGAGGGAACATAATATACAAAAATCGCAATGTGAATCAGTAAGCATACAAGGAGATAAAAGCATGTGAAACATAGACTATTTTTGTTTTGTTTGTTGTTGTGTAGTTCGTTTGTTGTACAAAATATTTTCTGGTAAGGAGACTGACTGACTGACTCGGATGAAGCTTCAAAGGACTTTGACTAGACATGACTCATCTGAGGTATACTGGAGACCATAGGATATGACATTGATTTCCTCTAAGTTTGAAACATTGATAGGATACAGACGTTTGAGCTGATTGGTGCACAGACTAACTTTATTGAAAACATGAATGCAGAAACAAACCAGGAGATATGTACAAACTAAAGCAGGACTAAAAGCTAGGAAAGAGCAAGATTTCATTGATAGATGGAGCATTTTGAACAAGTGTGCCCGTTTTCCAAGTTTTCACCATCTTGGTAGAGATTCTATTTTTGCTACCAAGGCGTCTGTTTCCAGGTTTTCACCAAGGCACTTTTTCTATTTCTTCTTTTTTGTATTTTTCCATTTTTTTATTTTTTTGTGAATCATCAAGCCACCTATTGCTAGGTTTTCACCAAGATGTTCATTTTTTCAAGATTTTTTATGATTTTTTTAAGACATTTTACCATAGACTAAATGACTTAGGCATAGAATTTCTTCAGATGTAGAACATTGATCAGTTCTCAGAGCTGTCCTCCTTCAGTCATTGAGAGTTGATAGGCTCTTGAGCTAAAAGTAGTAGTGATAACAAAGGGACCCACCCAATTGGGTTCAAAATTCCCCTTGCGCTCTCTATGTGATTGATTTTTAGGATTCTCTCTCAGGACTAGATTACCAACCTGAAATTCTCTATGTCAGACTTTCTTGTTGTAACCTCTAGACATTCTTTTCTGATATACTCTAAGATGATCATATGCTTCTTGTCTGCACTCATCTAGTAGTTCAAGTTCTTGCAACCTAGACACTTTGTAGTCATCATCAGTTACTAGACCATGCATTCTAATTCTTAGTGATGGGATTTCAATCTCAATAGGTAGTACCACTTCAGACCCATAAACTAAATCGAAAGGAGTAGCCCCAATAGGTTTTCTAATACTTGTTTTGTAGGTCCAGAGAGCTAGATTGATCATGAGATGCCAGTCTTTTCCTGTCTTATTAACTGTCCAATGCAAAATTTTCAATAGATTTTTTTTAGATGTCTCTACTTGTCCATTCCCTTATGGATAGTAAATGGATGGCCAATGTTGAGTTATCTTGAATTGTGAGCATAAGAAATCTAGGTCCTTATTCTTAAATTGGCCACCATTATATGTGACTATAGAGTTTGGAATCCCATATCTGCAAATGATATAGTTTAATATGAACATAGATATCTGTTTACCAGTTGCTTGAGTCAAAGGAACTGCTTCTACCCATTTTGTAAAGTAATTTGTAGCTGTAATGATATGGGTATGTCCATTAGAAGAATGTGGACAAATGGATCCTATTAGATCAAATTCCCATTGTTGAAAAGGCCATTGTGTAGTAAAGGGAATAAGATCCCTTCCTGGTGTATGAATCAAGTTACCATGTACTTAGCACTTTTGATATTTCTTAGCAAACTTGATAGCCTCTTTTTCCATGTCAGGCCAATAGTACCTAGCCCTAATAAGTTTTTGAGCTAGTGTTAAACTATTGGAATGTGATCCACATATACCTTTATGGACTTCCTCTAATGCTCATTGAGACTCCTCATGTTCTAAACATCTAAGAAGTGTACCATCTAGATTTTGTTTGTATAGATCATTACCAATGATGACATACCGGGATGTGTTTTAGATAAGGTATCATTTCTCATGGTGATTGAAGGTATTAGGGATGATTTGGTCTTGAAGGTAGGAGAAATTTTTTTTGTATCTAGATGAATTATGAACAACAATAGTGTAGATCATGTGGGTTTCAAGGGAATCATATGTAGGGAATGACAGTTCTTCCACTAGGAACTCGTAGCATAGCTCATGTTCAAGCTATTGTAGTAGAGATGATAAAGTTTCCATAGCATCAACAACTTTATTCTCTATTCTAGGAATTTTCTCAAAAGTGACTGAGATGAAATACTTCTTAAGGTCATCGACCATTCTCTTGTATGGAACTAATTTTTCATCCTTCGTTTGGCACACATCATTGACTTGGTGTATTACAAGTTGTGAGTCTCCATGAATGTGTAATTCTATCACTTGCCACTCTATTGCTATCTTCATACCATTAAGAAAAGCTTCATATTCAACAATATTTTTGTGCAAGGGAACTTAATTCTAAATTATTTTGGTATTGAGTATCCTTGTGGTGTTATGAATAGTATGCTTGCTCTAGATCTAATCTATGTGTAAGATCCATCAAAGAATGAATGCCAAGTCCTAGAAGATATGTGCATGATGGATGAATCAGGAAATTCCATTTGTAGTGGTGTATCATCAAACAATGGTGCTTTAGCTAGTTGATCTGCAATAACTTGGCCTTTAATATCTTTTCTTTCAACATACTCAATGTCAAATTCCCTCAATAGCATCACCCATTTAGCTAGTCTACCTGTGAGGGAAGCTTTTCTTAGTAGGTATTTCAAGAGATCAATCTTAGCTATTATTTTTGTAGTATGAGCTAACATGTAGTGTCTCAGTTTCTATGATGCAAAGTTCACAGCTAGACAAAATTTTTCAATCATAGAGTAGTTCTTCTCATATGCTACTAATGTTCTACTAATATAGTATATAGTGTATCATCTTAAAATGGAAGCACTTCCATATTGATAGGTTTAGCACCCTCTTTGAGTACATTTATCATGATAGACTTGCATTTAGGATGAACTCTACACTTGATTCCTTCATTCTAGGTGAAATTAGGGTTAAGATCCCAAGGATTCTCCTTAATTCCATCTTCCATGGCTCTATTTTCTAGGTAGGATTTAGAAATAGGTCCTCCTATGCTTCATCATAGTCATCATAGGATTGTATGCCTCTCCTCGACATTCTGTCCCACTCTGGCATCATTTCTAGGTCTCTGGGCATCCCCGGGACCTCCTGTTCTGATTCTAGCAGGATCTAGGCCCACTTGATCAAAGATGAGGTCATCCCTAACCTAGGTCAAGCTTGAGGTCATCCCTTGTTATATTAATTGAGAGGGGGGTGAATTAGTTATCCACAGTCCCAATCACAAAATGTATAATCAAAATAATTTACTAAAACTTCTGCAACTTAGTAACATGAAATACTATATTGTATGTGCTTTTACTAATTACCAGTCAATAACTTATAATGATTACCGATCAAGTCTAATATGAAATATGTAAAGTATGACAACAAGAAATTGTCATAGTCAACACATAACACAAGATATTTAACCTAGAAAACCTATTAAGGGAAAAACCACTTGGGACCAACTATAATACCCCAAAAATGGGCTATAGGTTCATTAACCTCCTACATCGACAAATCGAACAAAATCGACATCAAAGTCCTAACCTAAGGCACATCTAAACATTATCGAATCCTAATTGATTTATCTTAAATTCTGCATCGGGGAATATTCCTAGCAATATTTCTAATTATCTTAATTATCTTTAAATTTATGATTATTTGGCGATAAATCACTTTTATCCTAAGTTTGATTAATTGAATATTCTAAATATTTAATTAATTAGATTTAATATTTGCCACTTAATTATTTAATTAAATTTAATTCTATCTATTATTAATTATATTATTTAATTTTGACAATAAATCCAATATCCTATGAATAATTGATTAAATTCTTATTTAATTAATTAAAGCATGTTGTCATTATTTAATAATATAGTTTTTAATAAAAGTTTGATTAAATAGTTAATTAACCCATAAATTAATTATTTAATTTCAAAAATCAATTAAGTTGAGAATAAATCACTTTATTTATTTATTAAATCATAATTATCCATGTGCACATAAAAGGACCAGTTAAACTCAAAATTGGAAAATCAATGCAAGTTGTTAGCTTTTGGAAACTCAACATCTTTTTGAGTTTTAAAGTTGATCTAAACTTCTAATTCAAGTTGAACTGTGCTTTTGCATGATTTTTGTGACTTAATTATCTGTTATTTAAAAATAACTCAAAAATTAACTTGAGTTATTTGAGTGATTTATGGCTTTCTTCCATGCACCTCCAAAGCCCGAGATTTCTATAAATTAAAGGCTCAGCTCTTCACAAATCATCCACAAATTTGCACACTTACGCTGTCAGTATCAATTCAAGAGTTGCACAATCACGCTGGAGAATTAGAATTGAAGAATCAAAGCTCTTGCAAATTGACATCTATTATGAGATCAATCTTGTTTTTGCATTCATTTAGATTCATATTTCATATCATTGATTAGATAGATTTCATATCAGTTTTCAATAGCATTCATAGCATATCAGTTTATCATTCTTATATTGCATAGAAAATACAAAAAAAATAGCTTAATTACATTCAATCTCATATCTAGATCAATTGCATTCAAATCCTTCATTTAGGTGTCATCTAGGTCACTGATCTCGATTACAATCTGAGAACATCAATCTCACACCTATTAGAAGGTAGTAAATCACTTGGTTAGATTAAATTTCAATTTTGCATGATTTTGATTATAGCTAACCTCTAATGTTTTACTGAAGTGTTGTGTATATAGATCAGGTACAATTTTCACACACATTTCTGGCGCCCACCGTAGGGCAACCCACCTTTGCATGTTGGTTTTGATTTTTTTTGGGGAGCTAAAACCCCAAAGTTTCAAAGATTTAATTTTATCTCCAAAACAGTTTGGAGTTTTGGTCTAAATTTTTTTTTTAGGTTGGCAACATATCAGGGAAGCTGCAATAAAAAATTTAGAATTTTCTGAGATGTTTTGAATTTTTAATAATTTTTTCTTGAAATTATGGAAAAAATTAATATCTGACGCAAATCAGCATATTTTTCAGAAATTTTTATATTTTTGGAAAGCTCTTTAAATTATACAAGGGGTTCATTCTTTGTTTTTTTAATTTGGATGCAATATAATAGCTCAAATAGTCAATTTACAAAAACTGGTCTGTTTTGGTAAAACGGGTCTCTAGGGCACAAATGAAGAGATTTTTCAAAAATTTTACATTTTTGGAAATCTCTCTGCTTTTTAGTAGGGGTCTTTGTTTTAAATTTCTATTTTTCTAGCCAAAATCATAAAAAAAAAATCAGATCTTGTTGACTAGGTCAAATGCAGTGCAAAAAAATAAAAATTTTGTGATGGGTATGCACTTATTTTTCATATGATTCAATGCATGATATGAGTTGTCATTTGGATTAATTTCTGGTTATTATTGCTCCTAATAATTGATTTTTAGATCTAACCCTAGGGTTTTCATAAGTTGAATATACCTTGCATATCTTGTTTGCTTGTTGGCTTGTTGGAGAGTTCGTAGCTTGCTTGCATGGTAAAGCTCAACAAGAATTGCTAAAAAATTAGATAAAATCTACTAAGCACATTGCAAGGATCCCAGGTATTCTCCTTCATCTAATAACATTTCAATTTGGACTTAAAATAAATCTCTTATGTGTCAAGCTTGTGTGCATCTTTTTATGCTTTTGATCTATTTCTACACACTTGCATAATTGATACTAGGTTGTGACCCCTTAAGGATTCATTAAGTAGTCTTAGATACTTATGATTGATCTTGATTTCTATCTTGGGTTATTGGACTTGCTAATCCACTAGCCCCTCGTTCCACCCCGTGGTTGCAAGGTCAGCACCACATTAAAGGGGAGGGGTCAACAGGAAAGAAGCGTTAAGTGTTCCACTTGGCAACCCATTTGTGCTTTTAGGAACTCACTTGTTTTCTAAGTTGTGGACACATTTTCAGCTTGTGTGAGGTGTTAAGTGTTCCACCTTGTGGACTCAGCTCATATTCTCTTTAAGCATTAAGTGTTCCTCTTTTTGCTTTTTGGGTACTTTTGGTAGATTTGCTTTCGAAAATATACATTTGTGCTCACATAGTAATTAGGCCCTATGAACACTATTCGTGATTCTTGAGAGATTAGATTCCTAGTGAAATCCTTCCTTGATGATGGAATCCTTGTAGGTAGGGAGGATACTTAGTGCGTTTCACATTCAACTTGGTTAGTGCATCTTCTCTTATTGATCGACACATTCTCTCTCTGGAGAGGTTGATAGATCACGTGGGGTTGATATCATGAGCTTTGGTGAATCAAAATTGGTTAGTGCATCTTCTCTTATTGATTGATACATTCTCTCCCTGGAGAGGTTGATAGATCACGTGGAGTTGATATCAAAGACCTTGGTGAAACAAAACTTTGTCTTAGCATGTCGGATTCATCTGCTTGCTTTGTTTGGGTTAAAAATGAAGAGGTGTCAAAACCTTGAATCTGGAGCCAAGTCCCCTTGTGGTATAAATCTATGAGTCACCTTTAGAGAGGGTTAACCATAGTAGACAATCCCTTCACAGGGAAAACTGCATTGACAGAACCTCAAGCGGTCATAGCCATTTCAGACGTGGTAGTGACAGTCGCTATATAAATGTCCTTGTGGAAGAAATCTCCATGGGTATTGTTCATTGTTGGGTTGTCAGATCTCCCTAGCAGCTCTTGAAGATTAAGTTCTCGGACTGTGTCAAAACCCTGGTGCGTCGGGATTGGAGTTCACCCCTTTGAATCATAAAAGTTGTAGAGTCAAACCATTACTAAAAACTCTAAAGAGGCCAATTTTTCATTTTCAGGTATATGTGTGTTATTGCAAAACTTTTTAGAACATACACAATCAATACTCTCAGGGATTAGTGCAATTTGGTCACTTGATTATTCATGCGCAAGGTTGCTTTTGCCCTTGTTCATTATTTTCAGACGTGCTTGAAATCACTTGCTTGCTATTCTGCGTGCTTGTTTATCTACTTGGCTATCAAAAATGATCAAATCTGGTATAATCTTCAAATCTGGACAGTACTATTTGCAAACAATCTGATAATGAAAAACTAAAAAATTAAAAATTTGAAGTAAAAATCCTTTTTGGAGTCAAAAGTCATACGAGTTTTTGCCAAGTGTCATTTCATTACTGCCCATCTATCGTATGATTGAGTACCCAGTGTCATATGAGTTTTCATGCCAGCAAATTCTAAAAGTCAAAATTCCTGCTTGCAATTGTCATACGAATTTTTCAACTATCATTTCATTGCCTACCAACCGTCGTACGAGTCTGTAGAAAGTCATTTGGGAAAATTTTGAAAAGTTGTCAGAATTGCCAGATACTTTAGCTTTTACAACCTATTTCCAGAATCTGTCATACAAATCACTGTGTCAAGAATAGAGCAGTAGCTATTGAGAAAATCAGTACACATGTCTCAAAGAATCAGTACACATGAGGAAGAAATTCTGATCATCGCTATGATGAAATAGCTACATGCTATGAAAGTCCAGCTTGATAATCTTAAGAAAGAGAAGGAATCTAAAGAGTTCTCCAGGGAAGCTCTATGCCCTTTTCCATTTGATAAAGACTTGTACATGTCATCATGACCCAGGATAGAATGTGAGCAACATGACAACCCTTATGATACCTCTTCCATAGAGAGTGACACATCCAACTTTGGAGACTATGATGACTATGATGATAGACAATGTAATGATACCTATGACACCTCTATTCCTAAGAGTCCTCCTCGTCATGTGTTCCTACTTACTACAAATGGGTCGTCACATTGGATAGATCATGATGGTGATCCATATGATTCTAATTTTGAAAGAGACTTTGATGGCTTTTGTGGACAATATCTAGATCATACATCTACTTCTATTAAGGAATATAAGATCTACCATGCTGATTTGAAATGTCAATACTATAAGGATCTCTCCTCTAGGAACTCTCAGGCTGAAAATAAAAATTACACTCTCAAGCAAGATCATGTTAATGTTGGACCTTTGTCTTGTGATGATTCCCTTCCATCCCCTACTTCCTCCAATACCCATACATTTCCTAAAGCTTCTGAGTCTTTCAAATCTTTCACAGAACCTTCATCCAACACAAGCCCTGATAGTTTTCATACAGTTCCCTATTGTTATCCTCTAGGGCTACCTCTTAAAGAAACTCAAACTAACCTTCACTTGGCTACAAATACTTTCAATAATGATGAACCTAAAGAGCCTAAGCCTTCATACACTACAATGCTTACTTCAGCTGGTCCTTCACCATCTCTACAATAGTCTTCCATACAATCCCAACATGCTTTGTTGTCCTTAGAAGTGGCTCCATGTCAAGAGGACTCTAAAAATGATGAAGAAAAGAACATAAAGAAAGATCAAGATCAAGAACCTTCCATGTCATCCACTCCTTTTCCCGATGTCTCTTATCCGCTTCATGGTCCTTTTGATCTTGCATGCCCTTTCTCATGCATTACACCATGTCTTAAGTCTTCTCCTAAGCAAGATCAAGCTACTACTTACACTGTTGAGCTTATTGACAATCAAAATAACCTTACTAGACTTCCAATTTCCAAAGATGATACTTCCATTAAGTTTGGTAAAAATGGTGTTGTTACTTCCAATGTTAAGCCTATTGAAAATCAAGAAAAAAATTATGCACTTATGCTATCCAAAGATCCTTGTCAAGATCAAAGTATTCCATCTTCTTATTCTACCACTCCATGTTCACTTCCACTTTCTACTCTTCCTAAGTCTTTGCAAGCTTTGAAAAATCCTTTCAAAGAAGGTGCTCATATTCAAGATGTTCACGATCCTATTGAAAATTATAATGCTCACTCTAAAGATGCTAATATCCTTGGTTGTCACATAGATGATGATGAACTTATTGATTATCCTTTTGCATTTTCCACATCCATCTTTGGACCTCCTCCACCACTACTAAGGGCTCCACACCTTCCTTCCATCTTGGGTCCTTATGTCCCTTCACTTTCCCCTCCTAACTATCCTAATTTCCCATCCATCTTGGGTCCTTACATCCCTCCATCTCCCATCTTTCCTCAATATCAACATATATGCACACCCTTGAATACTTTTCATCCACCCACCCATCTTAACCAGTCATATCCTCCTTCTTCTTCCACAAGTTCCAAGTTCTTTGGAAGTAACTTGAATGATCAATACAAGAAAAAGAAGCAATATAAGAATCCATCAAAAAAAGAAGATCACTGTGTCTCTTCTAAATGACATGGAGGCATAAAGTCAAAAGAGATATCTAAGAAGAAAACTACAAGACAAGTATGGGTTCCAAAATCCATCATTAAAGATATTCTCTCTAGATTATCAAAAAGAAATGAAAAGCCTACAGCTATATGGATTCCAAAGTCTCTCTTGAGAGAGTCTGGTGTTGAGCAAACAGTAAAGTTGACATTCAAGCTTCCAAAGGCTTCCACTTCATCTTCTTCCAAAAACATTCTTCCATTCCATGTGCCTAAACCACAACCTCTACTATCCATTCACCATATTCCTTCATTCACATTTCTTCTATCCTCTCGCCACCCTTCAAGGTGTGTGCTGATGTTGATCTTGTCTTCCTTTCCACCTACCCTTTCACGATCCTTCCATTCATTATCCTTCTACCTTCTATCCTTTTTCCTCATTTACCTATTCCTCCTATCTTCCAACCTCACTCGCTTTACATAAAACCTTATCCTCCATTTTCTCTTCCATCTCCCTTTCCCTATTAGCATCTTTGAGCATATCATTTTGAATCCTTGGCATATCATGGTTTATCCTTTCAAGGAGCATTATCTAAAGAGCTTTCCTTCTTCCAAAAAAAAAAGAAGAAAATGTGCCTTGGTGAAAACTTAGAAACAGGCGCCTTGGTAGCAAAAGTAAAGAAAAATAAATTCATCCTATGGTGAAAACCACTCCCTTGTGGCACCTTGGATAAGTACTGTGATGAAAACCTGACAATCAGGCATCATGTGTAGTTCTTCTACATATTCATCCATTCCATCTTCTCTCTTTGATCTTGACAATGTTGATCTATACACGAACATTTGGCTATCTTGTGAGGTATTTTATGATGATCTTGCTTTCATTCCTTTCAAGTTTAGCCTTCATGTCTATCTTCCTCCATTCATTTTTGCCTATCGCTATCCTTTTCCCCTTTGGTCTTGATCTAAAAAAAAAAAAAGAATGACAGAGTACAACACAGTGCTATGAAGCCTCTTGACATGTCTACTCCTTTGGACTACATCATTTCCTGCTCTTGCATTATGATTTTGTTGGTCTTTCATTGCTTGTCCAAATGTGCTTTACATGACAATTTTTCCCTAGCTTGGGTATTCTTGAGGAGTTTTCCCTTGAGGATTTCTTCCCTTCATTATCCTTCATTCTCTTGTCTTTCATCTCTTCAACTAACTTGCTAATCCCTCTTGTTCTCCACCTTGCTAGACATTGGGACTGCATGATATGATCTTACTTGGGAGTTTGAAATGGAAAAAGAGGCTATCAAGTATGCAAAGAATTGTCAAAAGTGTCAGGTACATGGAAACTTGATACATGCTCCAGGGAGAGATCTAATTCCCTTTACTACACAATGGCCTTTTCAACAATGGGCATTTGATCTCATAGGTGCTATCTATCCGCACTCTTCCAATGGACATACCCATATAATCAAAGCTACAGATTATTTTACAAAATGGGTAGAAGCGGTTCCTCTAACACAAGCAACTAGGAACCAAATATCTATGTTCATCTTGAACTATATCATATGCAGATATGGGATCCCACATTTCATAATCATAGATAATAGGGGACAATTTAAAAACAAAGAACTAGATGATTTATGTGCTAAATTCAAGATTACACAACATTGGTCTTCTATTCACTATCCTCAAGGGAACGGACAAGCTGAGGCTTCAAACAAAAATCTCTTGAAAATATTGCATAGAACAGTTAATAAAATAGGAAGAGACTAGCATCTCATGATCAATCTAGCTCTCTGGACCTACAGAACAAGTATTAGAACACCTACTGGGGTTACTCCTTTCACTTTAGTTTATGGGTCTGAAGCGGTACTACCTATTGAGGTTGAAATCCCATCACTCAGAATCAGAATGCATGGACTTGTCACCGATGATGACTACAGAGTGTCTAGGCTGCAAGAACTTGAATTACTAGATGAGCATAGACAAGCAGCGTATGATCATCTCAGAGTATATCAGAAAAAAATGTCTAGAGGCTACAACAAGAAAGTCAGACATAGAGAATTTCAGGTTGGCGATCTAATCTTGAGAGAGAATCTTAAAAATCAATCACATCAAGAACGCAAGGGGAAGTTTGAAACCAACTGGCTGGGTCCCTTTGTAATCACTGCTACTTTTGGCTCTGGTGCCTATCAACTCTCAATGACTGAAGGAGAACAGCTCTAAGAACCAATCAACGTTCTCCATCTCAAGAAATTCTACACCTAAGGCATTCAATGCTTGGTAAAATGTCCTAAAAAAAATCTTAAAAATTGGAAAAAGTCCTGAAAAAAATGAACATCTTGGTGAAAACCTAGCAATAGGCACCTTGATGACTCACAAAAAAAGTAAAAAATATCAAAAGTACAAAAAAATTGAAAAAATGAAAAATACAAAAAAAAAAAGAGAAAGAAGAAAAAGTGCCTTGGTGAAAACCTGGAAACAGGAACCTTGCTAGCAAAAATAGAATCTCTACCAAAATGGTAAAAACCTGGCAAACAGGCACCACTTGTTTCAAAATGCTCCATCTATCAGTGCAATCTTGGTCTTTTCTTGCTTTCAGTCTACTTTAGTCTGTATATATCCTTGTTTCAATAAAGTCAGTTTGTACACCAATCAGCTCAACCGTCTGTATCCTATCAAATGTTCAAACTTGGGGGAAATCAATGTCATATCCTATGGCCTCCAATGTATCTTAAACATGTCATATCCAGTTAGAGTCCTTTGAAGCTTCAAGTTGGGTCAGTCAGTCCGTCTCGTCTCCAGAAAGGATTTTGCATCTACAACAACACAATCAAACAAACGAACTGAAAATAATCTGTGCTTCATGCTTTTATCTCCTTGTATGCTTACAGATTCGCATTGAGATTTTTTCATATTGTGTCCCTTCGAGCTCTTTGATGATGTCCTTTACAGTATTTAGAGAGTGATGACTGGGGGCATAATCTTTTTTTGGTCTTCTGCTTGTATGTAAAAATATAACAACTTTGGAAATTTTGGATATAAATGGTGTCCGACTGTAAGAGCCTCTATCTCAAATTGGATGGCCATGCATACCTCGACCATTGATACTCAAAAAATTCAAGGAAGTTTGATCTCACTATTATCTTTTTGAAGTGAATTCTTTCTCCTACTATGAAACACGATCTTGCCTAAGGATGTGAACGATAAAGGGTCACAAGGGTAATTCACAAGAGAGAAGAATGATCTCTAAACTGTTTGATGTGTTTGCAATGCAAGGCATATTCAGGTCATCATGATGTTTATGTTTTGATGCTTATACAAATTGCTATATCAAAATGGACATGATATTCAGGTCATCCTAGCGTTTGTGCCTTGGTGCTTATATCTAATCTGACATTCTGAAAATAAAATCAATATTCATATATCCATGGTTGTTTGGCCAGTGGGTGTTGTATTGGTTCTTGAGCATTACAAATTGATATTCATATTTCTATGGTTTCATGGCTAGTGGGCATTGTATTGATTTATCTGGTTACCTAAAAGTTCAATGATGATAAAAAATCAACACATGATCAGTGACTAGGTCCTAGGTCTTAGGTTGCATTTCATTTTGCATGTCTCTTTGCATTCTTGCACTTTGCATGATCTCACAAATGTTTGACACAAACTTCAACGCTTAAATGATTCTCCAATCATATCCTCTAATCTAACAAGAACTGAATCTCACACGAAGGTTCCTCCAACGAAATAGCAAGTAGAATCCTTTTTCAGGATCAAAATCAAAATCTGAGATCTTTCATATTATTAACTACTTGCATATTCGACCTTCAACTTTTTTTGAAATCTAAAATTCAACTTAACTGATTATCTTACATCAAACTATTGAAATTTCAACTTGGTCAACTATGGTCAACTCATGGTTTAACCTAGTTAAACTTGGTCTCCAAGACCTCTAAATGATGTAGAATGCATTCTCGAACGTGTATAACCACTTCTCAAATCGATTAACATGCTTCTAAACTATAACGCTAACTTTTCTTGTCAAATTTCAATTTTAATCCTGAAGGGGGCATGGTATTGCATATCATTCAAAGTCTATAAATCAAATTCTATCAATCAAATCTATCAATATCTTTCATCAGTGATCAAGACAACAACCACATCTAGTCACTGATTCATCAAAAGTCCTCATTGCTCGGGGCAAATCTATCATCACTTGGGGCATATCAGATTCATCGATCTATATTAATCTGGTATTTTCTTAATCTTGTAATCTGTATCAGCTTTTCACAACCATCGGTTCATCAATTTTATTTCCTTGGTTCTTCGGCAACGGAAGGGTTCAGATGTGATACCTCTATCAGGGTTCTGCTAAGACAATCAAGTCTAGAATCAGTCACTCACTTCTTGGCAATCCTAAGGTTTAGAATTAGGCATTTTGGCACTCTTTCACAATCATTGGTTTATCGCTGCTATATTGAACATTATCTTTGGTCATTCAGGACCTAATATCTCCATATCTTTCAATCGGTTTCTATCTTGAGATCAGTTAATCTTTCGAATCACTTTCATATCTTTATCAAACACAGACTATCTTTGAACCATTGTGCTTCACACAGTAATTCAAAGAGGGGCAAAATGTAAAACCCCAAAAATGGGCTATAGGCTCATTAACCTCCTACATCGACAAATCGAACAAAATCGACATCAAAGTCCTAACCTAAGGCACATCTAAACATTATCGAATCCTAATTGATTTATCTTAAATTCTGCATTGGGGAATATTCCTAGCAATATTTCTAATTACCTCAATTATCTTTAATTTAATGATTATTTGGCGATAAATCACTTTTATCCTAAGTTTGATTAATTGAATATTCTAAATATTTAATTAATTAGATTTAATATTTGCCACTTAATTATTTAATTAAATTTAATTCTATCTATTATTAATTGTATTATTTAATTTTGACAATAAATCCAATATCCTATGAATAATTGATTAAATTCTTATTTAATTAATTAAAGCATGTTGTCATTATTTAATAATATAGTTTTTAATAAAAGTTTGATTAAATAGTTAATTAACCCATAAATTAATTATTTAATTTCAAAAATTAGTTGACTTGAGAATAAATCACTTTATTTATTTATTAAATCATAATTATCCATGTGCACATAAAAGGACCAGTTAAACTCAAAATTGGAAAATCAATGCAAGTTGTTAGCTTTTGGAAACTCAACATCTTTTTGAGTTTTAAAGTTGATCTAAACTTCTAATTCAAGTTGAACTGTGCTTTTGCATGATTTTTGTGACTTAATTATCTGTTATTTAAAAATAACTCAAAAATCAACCTGAGTTATTTGAGTGATTTATGGCTTTCTTCCATGCACCTCCAAAGCCCGATATTTCTATAAATTAAAGGCTCAGCTCTTCACAAATCATCCATAAATTTGCACACTTACGCTGTCAGTATCAATTCAAGAGTTGCATAATCACGCTAGAGAATTGGAATTGAAGAATCAAAGCTCTTGCGAATCGACATCTATTGTGAGATCAATCTTGTTTTTGCATTCATTTAGATTCATATTTCATATCATTGATTAGATAGATTTCATATTAGTTTTCAATAGCATTCATAGCATATCAGTTTATCATTCTTATATTGCATAGAAAATACCAAAAAAATAGCTTAATTACATTCAATCTCATATCTAGATCAATTGCATTCAAATCCTTCATTTAGGTGTCGTCTAGGTCACTGATCTTGATTACAATCTGAGAACATCAATCTCGCACCTATTAGAAGGTAGTAAATCGCTTGGTTAGATTAGATTTCAATTTTGCATGATTTTGATTATAGCTAACCTCTAATGTTTTACTGAAGTGTTGTGTATACAGATTAGGTACAATTTTCACACACACACTGACAACCCAAAATTGTTCACTCTTTTGAAGTGAGGTCAGTGAAGACCCAACCCTGTCAAATGTTAAAAACACACTGTTAGGTGTGACCTTGTTAGAGGATTTTATACCAACCATTATCATCCAACCAGAATTCACTATGGGGTTGACAAGATAACAAATGTACACTCTATGAATGACATTACAAGACTTTCAAGTCCACTTTGTTAAGAGATTTGTCTGTTTACAATGGTTAAACTATAACAGCAATTTGATCTAAATACAACACAACTTCAATTGCAGATTATCAGATCTATTCTTAAGCTCATTCAAATCCTTTGATCAATATATCAATTCTATTTCAGTCAATATTCTGTAACTTACTGTCACTCGATTATAGCTTTCTGATGTTCAGTGATCTCTACAGTTTGGTTCTGCTTAACCAGTTTGATCAGGCTTGCATGAATCTTATTCATGTGATATCTCTATGATCTCCTTCTTCCTCTTGCATTTTTATTATGAAACTCTAGTCTCTTAAATAGACAAGTAAACTGTTTTAATTCCATCCATCAGATTTTTTCGCTTATTCTCCTTCATCCATTTTGTCACTTAAACCTTCCTCAGCTGATGTGTCAATAACACATTTTGTTTTCATCCTTTAGATCTTACTTGAATTTTGTTAGCCATCGATCTTCGTAACAAACATTATCTTCAACATCAAAATCATACATTTTATAGCTCATCAACTTTTGTCAGCTAAACTAGTCATTTAGTTCTTTTCTCCTACTCGGTTAACAAAGAAATGCGTAGGTGAACACAGGCTTAGTTTATAATGTGCTCGGTATACACTACACTTTGTCAGTGTATACTGGAATGCTTCATCAATCAACCACACTACTTTGTGCATTTTTCTCTATCCTTCATCATAGATGAATGCAACATAATCAAGTCAATAACATAAGGTCATAGACTCATTCATGAATTACCCAATCTATTCCTTATCCTCATCTATCATATCCATCTTCCTCAATGTAGATATATATATTCTTCATCTCTTTTCTTCTTCTTTCTATAGATGTTTAGGTATGGTAACTCACAAGATAAGTACTGTCAAAACTAGTTGACATCAATGACAACATATTACTGGTTTAATCATCTTACATATCTAATTAGCAACTTAGTGATCTCAAATCACAGATCTTTAAGTTATGTAGTTTCTTCAAATTAGTTGTAGTTCATCAATCTCTCCCTTTGGAATTGATGGAAACACAAGAAATATGAAATATTTCATACACATACCAAACATGTATTCTACAACTCTATTAAAAAATGCTATAACAAGCTCTCCCTAGCTTAATATGTTTAATCACTACATTACTAAAAGCATTTGCAAGTGTAGACTAACTTCTGTAAATATGATCTTTTCAGCTCACAGATTTCCTTCTGTTCTCAGTAACTAATCTTCAGTGCTCTGTGTATCTCTCTCCCTTACTATGTTTCTCTCCCTTTGACATGTATTTCATTGAATATTTTCTCCCTTTGATAGCAATGCCAAAGAGTAATGGAAACATATAGCTCTGTAGTAGCCATGTAACTCTCTGTTGTCTAGTGCATTCTTTGTATCTCGGTATACTGAAGTGCAAATCTATTCTAGATCTTCAATCTTTCACAACCTTAGACAAAAATCCAAAGTGTGAACTCTGCTACATCAACATGAATGATCTTCTGATAAGATTAGGCTGATGCAACATCCAGATCACATTTGTCACTGGTAGACAAGGGACGGACCCCAAGTTTAGTCCTCAAGTATTCATATGTATCCTTCAGTAGAGGCTTTGTAAATATGTCAGCAAGTTATTCTTTTGATGTAACAAATCCTAGCTTGACTTTCTTCTCATGTACTTGTTCCCTTAAGTAGTGATACTTAATAGATATGTTCTTTGTTTTAGAGTGCATCACTGGATTCTTTGAAATATTAATTTCACTAGTGTTGTCACAATATATAATCACAGGCTCGATGATTACCTCATTCATACCTTCCAACACTTGCTTGATAGAAGCAATATTTGAATAGTTAGTAGCAGCAACAACATACTCTGCTTCAGCTATAGACTGAGAAATGCAAGATTATTTCTTACTTGTCCATGTAACAAGTCTTTCATCAAAGAAACATGCTCCTCCAGTGATACTCTTTATGTCATCCACATTTCCAACCCAATCAACATCGGTGTATACCTTCAATTCAAACTTTCCTTCCTTAGGATACTATAGTCCATAGTCTTTAGTTTTCTTCAGGTATCTTAAGATTCTCTTTGTAGAAACCATGTGTAACTCTCTAGGGTTTGCAAAAAATCTAGCAACTATTCCAACAACATGTGCTATATCAGGTCTACTATGAACTACATACATTAACTTACCAATCATGGATCGGTATAGTGTCTGATTTACCTTAGTAGTTCCATCTTCTTTAGTCAATTTAAATCTAGTAGCCATCGATGTTCTAATAGGTTTAGCATCTTCCATGCTAAATGTCTTCAACACTTCCTTTATATATTTAGATTGTGTGATGAATATACCATCATTCTGTTGAATCACTTGTAAACCTAGAAAGAACTTAATCTCTCCAAACATAGACATTTCAAATTCACTTCTTATTTCATTAGCAAATGACTTACATATGTGACCTTGACCTCCAAATATTATACCATCCACAAATATCTCAGCAATCAAGATAGTATCATCAAAATTTCCTTTCATGTACAGATTGCTATTCTCACTAGTTCTAACACATCCAATACTCAACAAATAGTTATGTAGCCTCTCATACCAGGCTCTCAGTGCTTGCTTCAAACCATATAAAGCCTTATGTAATCTACATAGCATATCTTTGTTGTCTAGATCAATGAACCCTTCTAGTTGTTCTATGTAGACTTCTTCTTCAAGTATTCCATTTAGAAAAGATGATTTAACATCCATTTGGTAAACTTTGAAATTTTTGTGCGCAACATATGCAAGTAACATTTTGAATCCTTCTAATCTAGCAATAGGTGTAAAAGTCTCTGATGGAATATGGATGAAATGGCTGAGAGGGGGGGGGGTGAATCAGTCAACCATAAAACACTTCACAATTAATTCTTTCCAGATCCCTTAGGATATCTTAAAAATGTTATCTATTTTAGCACTTGGTAAATAAATTGCAGTAACTTTGAAGATGCAAAAAGTATTAACAAAATTATCTTTTAGATATTCATCAGCACTGGTGTATGATTAAGATAGCAATTAAGAACACAAGAGACACAAGATTTAACATGGAAACCCAATATGGGAAAAACCACCAATGTATCTAGATACTAATTTTCACTTTTCTGAAGTGATGCTCGGTTAGAAGCCAACCCGGTAAAAGGTTACAAAACACACTGTTAGGTGTGACCTTGTTAGAGGATTTTAATCACCCTGCTAGGAGTGGCCTGGTAAGAGGTCTTGAAAATAATTCAATAGAATTGTCACCTTGTTAGAGGATTTACAATATGGTTGTTAAACCAACTCGGTTAAGAGATTTAGAATTCACTGTTACAATGATAAGAAGGTAACAATGAAAAATGACCTGTATAATAATGCAACTGCCTTGCTGATTACAGATCTCTGTTCTACATATGTGTGATCCTTCCTGATCTAATAAATCTTTGTTGCACCTTAAGGATATCTGAACATCCTTCACAAATTCGCACACACCTTTTCTATCTTTTCTTCTTGTAAATCTTCTGCTATATATTTTTTATTTTTCACATTTGACCTTTTATTTATATGATTTTAGATTTGTCAAATCGACATTATTTAGTATAACAGTCGGCTGAATTAAGCAAACTCTTTTTGCAAAAATCCTTCAAGGGCCGACAGTGCTCGGTGACCATAACTTTCTACAATCTTTCGGAGACCGAGGGAACTCGGTAAACACCGACAATCCTTTACCTTTGATAACCGACTGAACTCGGTAAACACTGAATTTCCTTTGATAACCGACTGAACTCGGTAAATGCTGAATTTCCTTTGATAACCGACTAAACTCGGTAAATGCTGAATTTCCTTTGATAACCGACTGAACTCGGTAAATGCTGAATTTCCTTTGATAACCGACTGAACTCGGTAAACACTGAATTTCCTTTGATAACCGACTGAACTCGGTAAACACTGAATTTCCCTGTCTGGCAGACCGACTGAGCTCGGTAGGAACTGATTACTGCGGACTATGACATTGTGTGACATCAAAGACAATACATAATTTGAGTAGCAATTTCCTTCAGACAATTGTTTCCAACAATCTCCCTCTTTGGCATTGATGGCAACACAATATGTCATAGCATAAGAAATTTGAAAGAGTTAGCTCGGTTCAGATTCAAATCTCCCTCTGTCAGCAAACTTCCTTTATCCTGAAAATTCTTCCTTCTGACTATTGAAAATTTCTTAAAGTAATAGAAAAGACATAGAAAACACTCCCTCTTTGACAACACATGCCAAAGACAATTCACATATTACCGGTGTAAATTAATGTACCTCAAGTACTGATTCATATGCAATGATTCCTTAAATATGCTGCATCAACTGGTTGATTTTCAATCATGTTCTGGTTGATGCACCACTAAAACTATATTTAGTGAGCCTCGGATAGGGGAATGACCCCTAACTTACCTCTTAGATACACAAATGCATCCTTAGGTAATGGTTTGGTAAAAATGTCTACAATCTGTTCTTTTGTATGAATATATTCTAATCTGATTTCCTTGTCCTACACCAATTCTCTGACAAAGTGATATTTAATAGCAATGTGCTTGGTTTTGGAATGCATCACTGGATTCTTCGAAATGTTTATTGCACTGGTATTGTCACAAAATATAACAACTGGTTCTTTGATTTCAACCTTCATACCTTCTAATAACTGTTTAAACCAAAAAATATTTGAATAGTTTACTGCAGCAGCAACATATTCTGCTTCAGCTGTGGATTGAGATGTGTAATTTTTCTTTTTACTAGTCCAGGATACTAGTCTTTTTCCAAGAAAAAATGCTCCACCACTTGTGCTTTTTCTGTCATCAATGTTTCCTACCCAATCAGCATCAGTAAATACTTTTAAGTCTA
Organism: Chamaecyparis obtusa; assembly: GCA_027943335.1. Classification (NCBI taxonomy): domain Eukaryota; kingdom Viridiplantae; phylum Streptophyta; class Pinopsida; order Cupressales; family Cupressaceae; genus Chamaecyparis; species Chamaecyparis obtusa. Next base: position 4,968,811 of record BSBK01003718.1, on the reverse strand, counting down.
GATTGCCTCCAAATTTATACCACAAACCATATTCTTCAGTTCCTCTTAAGTATCTTAAGATTCTTTTGATTGCCATCATATGATTTTCCTTAGGTTTTGCTGAGAATCTAGCTACTATACCGACTACTAAGGCAATATCAGGTCTTGTATGTACTACATACTACAATTTTCCAATCATAGATCGGTATAGGGTCTGATCAACTTCTTTTGAATCATCATTTTTGGTAAGTTTCAGTCCAGTACACATGGGTGTACCAACTAGTTTTGAATCTTCCATACCAAACTTCTTAAGTATTTCCTTAATGTATTTAGATTGAGTAATGTATATACCATTCTTGCTTTGCTGAATTTGAAGACCAACAAAGAATTTTATTAAACCAAACATAGACATTTCAAATTCTTTGTTCATTTGCTCTGAAAATTCTTTGCACTGATCCTCATTCCCTGTAAATATAGTATCATCTACAAATATTTCTGCCAATACAATTTTGTCATCCGGTCCTTCTTTAATATACAGATTGCTCTTATCATTGGCTCTTTTGAAATTAATCTGAATCAAATAGTTATGGAGTCTTTCATACCATGCTCTAGGAGCTTGTTTCAAACCATACTTTGCTTTGTGTAACCTGCAGACCATGTCCTTTTTATCTGGATCAACAAAACCTTCAGGTTGTTCAATGTAGACCTCTTCATCCAGAATTCCATTGAGAAATGCAGATTTTATATCCATCTGATATACCTTAAATCCTTTGTGTGCTGCATAAGCAAGTAGAGTTCTTACACCTTCTAATCTTGCAACAGGAGCAAAAGTTTCTCCATAATCTATACCTTCTTCTTGAGAATAACCTTTACATATCAGTCTAGCTTTGTTTCTAGATACTTGACCATCTTCATTCAACTTATTCCTGAATACCCATTTTGTTCCAATTATATTCTTATCTTTAGGTCTAGGTACAAGAGTCCATGTTTTGTTCTTTTGTATTTGTTCTAATTCTTCATTCATTGCTTCAATCCAACTTTCATTTTCCAATGCATCTTTGATATTTCTAGGTTCAAAGTCAGTAAGCAGACATGTACCTTTTAGCTTGCTTCTTGTCATAGTACCATATGATTTGTTTCCAATAATTTGATCTGGTGTATGATGTCTTCTGACATATTTGGCTAGTATAGGTTCCTTGCCTTTTGAATGATTCATGCCGTTGTCTTCTAGGATCTCTTCTTCAGGTTTCTTAGGCTCGGTAGATATTTTCTCAGTAACTTCAGGCTGAGACTTGGTCTGAATTTCTTCCTGTGACTCGGTTTCAACTTCTTCCTGTGGCTTGGTTTGAACTTCTTCCTGTGGCTCGGTAACTGTGCTCAGCTCGGTAGATATAGTTTCCTTATTGATAGTTGTGTTTGCCAATGTTTCAGGTTCAATGTAAATGAATCTTCTGTAGTTCTCAGGTTCCCTTTTGCTTTCTTCTTCAGTCTTTTCTGCAAACTCATCAAATTTTACATGTATACTTTCTATGACTTTGTGAGTAGATAAGTTTAGACATTTTTATGCCTTGCTTTTGCTAGAATATCCTAGGAATATTCCTTCATCACTTTTCATATCAAATTTATTTCTTCTGGATTCTTTTAAGATATAACACTTGCTACCAAATATTTTCATGTAACTTACATTGGGTTTATAGCCATACCATAATTCATAAGGAGTTTTGAATGTGTCTTTCTTCAATTGTACTCGGTTCAAGGTATGAACTGCAGTGCTGATAGCTTCCTTCTAGTACTTTATAGCGATGTTCTTTTCTATCATTAGAGTCCTTGCACAATCCATAATAGATCTGTTTCTTCTTTCTGCTATTCCATTCTGCTCAGGAGTTCTAGGAGCTGATACCTGTCTTTTGATTCCTCTTTCAATGCAAAAGTTGTTAAAATCATGGGAGATGAATTCACCACCTCTATCTGATCTTAAGCATTTCAATCTTTTCCCTGTTTCCTTTTCCACTCTTGCTAAGTACCATTTGAACTTTTCAAATGCTTCTGATTTTTCTCTTAAATACATGACAGTCATCATTCTAGAATAATCATCAATGAAAAGAATAAAGAATTTATCTCCAGTATAGCTTTGTATTCCAATAGGTCCACATAAGTCAGTATGCACAATTTCTAAAATTTCTTTAGACTGATAGTTCTTACTCTTGAAACTAGTTTTACTCATTTTCCCAATTTGACAATTCTTACATAGACCAGTATCAGGTTTCTTCAAAGTAGGAATGCCTCTAACCTTCTTGAATTTGCTTATTTTTATCATGTTATCAAAATTCACATGACATAACCTTTTGTGCCATAGCCAACTTTCTTCTATTTGAGCAATAAAGCATGAATATTCACTGAGATCAAGATAAAATAAGTTACCTTTTGTTTGTTTGCCTGATCCAATGAGTTTTCCTTTTTCATCCAACAGTCTTGCTTGACCATTCATGAATTCAACCTTGAAACCAGTGTTGATTAACTGTGCTACACTTAGAAGATTATGTTTTAGTCCTTCAACCAAATAAGCATTATCACATATGAGTTCTTTGGTTAATGAGATTCTTCCTTTTCCTTTTATACAACAAGGTTCATTGTTTCCAAATCTTACATTACCACTATCACAGTCTTCTAGATATTCAAATTTTGTCTTGTCACCAGTCATGTGGTGTGAACATCCGCTGTCTATTATCCATATATCATCTTTTCTTATATGAGAAATGAGTGCCATCTTATCTTCATCATCATCAGATTCATCTTTTATAGCAATAAAGACAATTTCTTCTTCACTATCATCAAAATCTTTAGCCATAAAACATGTTTTCTTACCTTTATCCTTGAATGATTTGAAATTCTTTTTGCCATAGTACTTGTGACTTCTCTTCTCTTCCTTGACTTGCTTGTTTGGGCACCTAGCTGCAATATGTCCAATTTCTTCACATGAAAAATAGATTAAAGGAGTTTTACCTTTATATTTACATTTCCCTCTAGAGTACTTCTTTGCAAGTAATGCTTCTACAATTTCAAGATCACTGTCAGAACTTTCTTCTGATACTTCTTCACTTTCTAACTGAACTTCTTTAATTTTCTTGTTCTTCTTTAGTGAAACCTTGGCCTCAAATGCTGATTCAATATTTTTGGAACTAGGAACATAGTTGTCATAGTTGTCTAATTCAAAGGCTGTCAATCTTCCAACTAAAGCATCCAAAGTTATATTGTGGTTTGTTTCACATCTTCTTTCTTGAATAGTTGATACTCTTATTGCATAGATAGGGAGTAATGTTCTGAGTACCTTACTTATAATAGTTTCATCTAAGATTGTTCCTCCAAAAGCTCTAATTGCACTTACACTTGCTTTGATTCTTTCAACATATTTTGCAATGTTTGCATCTTCCTTCATATTCATCTTGTCAAACTGTCCTCTTAGGCTTTCTGCTTTGGCTCTTTTCACATTTACATCACCACCATATATTTTCTTCAGTGCCATCCACATTTCATATGCAGTAGTGCACTCTTTAATATCATCAAATTCTTCATAGCTGAGAGTAGATGCAATGTCTATCATCATGGTGTTGTGAGTCTTTTTATCTGCAATGTCTTCAACAGTTAATGCGCCATTAGGAATTGTGTATTCTTCATCAATGTATTTGCATCCTGAATCACAAATGGAAGCCAGATGAAGTCGCATGAGACCTTGCCATGCTGAAAAGTTATCTCTATTGAGCTTTGGAATTTCCCTCTTGTAAGACATCCTGATCTTTAGCTTAGGTCCTTGAAACCCTTCCTGCAAGCACCAAAAGCTCTGATACCAATTGATGGAATATGGATGAAATGGCTGAGAGGGAGGGGGTGAATCAGTCAACCATAAAACACTTCACAATTAATTCTTTCCAGATCCCTTAGGATATCTTTAAAATGTTATCTATTTTAGCACTCGATAAATAAATTGCAGTAACTTTGAAGATGCAGAAAGTATTAACAAAATTATCTTTTAGATATTCATCAGCACTGGTGTATGATTAAGATAGCAATTAAGAACACAAGAGACACAAGATTTAACGTGGAAACCCAATATGGGAAAAACCACCAATGTATCTAGATACTGATTTTCACTTTTCTGAAGTGATGCCCGGTTAGAAGCCAACTCGGTAAAAGGTTATAAAACACACTGTTAGGTGTGACCTTGTTAGAGGATTTTAATCACCCTGCTAGGAGTGGCCTGGTAAGAGGTCTTGAAAACAATTCAATAGAATTGTCACCTTGTTAGAGGATTTACAATATGGTTGTTAAACCAACTCGGTTAAGAGATTTAGAATTCACTGTTACAATGGTAAGAAGGTAACAATGAAAAATGACCTGTCTAATAATGCAACTGCCTTGCTGATTACATATCTCTTTTCTACATATGTGTGATCCTTCCTGATCGAATAAATCTCTGCTGCACCTTAAGGATATCTGAACATCCTTCACAAATTCGCACACACCTTTTCTATCTTTTCTTCTTGTAAATCTTCTGCTATATATTTTTTATTTTTCACATTTGACCTTTTATTTATATGATTTTAGATTTGTCAAATCAACATTATTTAGTATAAAAGTCGGTTGAATTAAGCAAACTCTTTTTGCAAAAATCCTTCAAGGGCCGACAGTGCTCGGTGACCATAACTTTCTACAATCTTTCGGAGACCGAGGGAACTCGGTAAACACCGACAATCCTTTACCTTCGATAACCGACTGAACTTGGTAAACACTGAATTTCCTTTGATAACTGACTGAACTCGGTAAATGTTGAATTTCCTTTGATAACCGACTGAACTCGGTAAATGCTAAATTTCCTTTGATAACCGACTGAACTTGGTAAATGCTGAATTTCCTTTGATAACCGACTGAACTCGATAAACACTGAATTTCCTTTGATAACCGACTGAACTCGGTAAACACTGAATTTCCCTGTCTGGCAGACTGACTGAGCTTGGTAGGAACTGATTGCTGTGGACTATGAGATTGTGTGACATCAAAGACAATACATAATTTGAGTAGCAATTTCCTTCAGACAATTGTTTCCAACAGTCTCACCATAATCAATTCCTTCCTCCTGTGCATATCCCTTGCATACCAATCTAGCTTTATTCCTTATTACCTCTCCATTTTCATTCAACTTGTTTCTGAATATCCATTTAGTATCAATAACGTTCTTATCCTCAGGGCTGGGTACTAAACTCTAGGTTTTATTCTTCTCTATTTGTGCTATCTCCTCTTTCATTGCATTAACCCATTCATCATTTTCTAATGCAACTTTTACATTATTTGGTTCATATTCACAAACTAGACATGTACCTTGTCTTGCTTTACTTCTTGTTTGCATGCTAGCTTGTCTGTCTCCAATGATTTGTGTCTCAAGATGATGTCTTTTGAAAAATATTGCTAGTATCCAATCTCTTCTTTCTTGTTCATCCTATGTAGGTTCATTTGCTTGTTTGGTAGGTGCTTCTTGCTCATAGGTGTGTCCTTCCTATCTATTGGTATTATTTTCTTGCTAACCGGTTGTCACTATCTGTAGCTTCGGTAGGTACTCAGGTTGTTCAATGTAAGTGAATCTACTATAGTCTTTTGGTTCCTTTGTGCTTGTATACACCTAAAAATGGTCACCTAGACTATTAGCCCCTTGCTAGCATTTTTGCTAAAATCATCGATTGCTTATTCTTGATCAAATCCTAGCTCTATCATTTATTCGATTATTTTCTATGGGCTAACCATCTTATCCTAAGTTTTTATTTATTTAAAAGGAATTCCCTCCACTTTTAATAAATAAAAAGCCCCCACTTTTCCTCTTATCCTAAGTTGCACAAATAAAGCATTATTCTTATTTTATAAAAAGTGAAAAAACACTTTTTGTCTCATATGGACACAAAAGTCAACTCTTATTTTCCTATTGGAGGATACTTGTGCACATGGATTTCTCCTCTTTTAAGCTCCACCGTTGATTAAATCTTTTGCCTCTTAATTTCCATGGTCCATTCCTCCTCATTTCCTTTAAAGTGAGAGCTCTCTTCTTCATTCTAGATCCCCAACTTTTTATGCTAACTTTATGCTGCAGGTTTTCTAGGTCACTTTGGAGCTTTTGAAGATTTGGAGCATTCTTAGCATCTACATCTCATTCTTGCATTCTACATCTCATTCTTGCATTCTTAGCTTAGCTTCATATTTATGCTTTCTTAGATTAGCTTCATTTCTATGCTCTTGATTAGCTCACATAGATTAATTAGCTTGGGTTGTAACACTTGCATGTTTCCTTTCATAGCTTAGCTTGCATTTCCATTTCTAGCATAGCATTGCATTGCATTTTCATTCTTGATTCTTGAGGATATTGACATTCTTTCCCTTGTCTTCATTGAATCTCCCATTGCATGGTTTACTAGCAAGGTTATAGGCTAAATAGCTCTAGCTGAGAGCATTCTTAAAAACCCTTGCACTCCATGCCTAGGGAGCTATGGATCGATTTGTGAGGGCTCATTCTTGAGCTCCTTGCATGTAATGATCCATAGAAGTGTGACACAATTATTGCACACATTTTTGGCACCCACCGTGGGGCAGAGTAGATAGACTTTGTCCTTTAAATTCTGCATTTTCATCAATTTCCATCAATTTTTCGGCAAGTTTTTAGCTTAATTTTTAGTCTCTATTTTTTTGTCTCAAACTATCGCGTGATACTTTCCAGAAGTATCGCGTGATATACCTCTGTATGCGCGTGTGATACTTCACTTGTCAGAAGTATCGCCTGGCTATAGTAGAGTATATCGCCTGGTCTCGGGCGAAGTATCGCCTGGTGTTGGGTGAAATATCACGCAGACTGATAAGTATCGCCTGGTCTCGGGTGAAGTATCGCCCTAGTCTAATGCGAAGTATCACGCGATACTATGTTTGTACTTGGCAGTGACCTATTTTTAAGCTATTTTATCCATCTTGCAAGTTTTAGGTTCTTAGCTATCTTTTTGAAATTTTCTGAAATTTTTAGCGTTTTCAAATCCGTGCCTCTGGAAAATGGGTGCCCATTTTTTTTTGAAATTTTGCAAATGGTATCAAAAGTTTAAGTGTGATATATCATTGGAAAGGTCTTTCCGAGCCTAATCCAACCATGATGGTTTTATTTTCAGATTTTATCATTTGATCAGTTATTTTTGCACATTATCTAATTATTTTTTTCATGTACTAATCATTGTTAGATTTTAGATTTTGATTCTCCTAACTCTTGTTGGTCTAACAAGTTGTGATTGTAGGTGCTTCTTGCTTGAAATTTGCTAAAATCGCATGTCAAAGAGGGCTACTAATGGTTTTTGCAGGGCTGCCCTAAGCATAAAAACCAAATCAAGTGCTTGTTTAATTGCTTTCTTTATTAAGTGTGGCATATACTAGTTGTTTCCTTTCATAGGCACTTAATACCTTGTTGTAGAAATTTTGAGGTGGTAGGAGAGTATGCTCTTCACCCTTTTGGTGAAACAAAAATCTTGACCCATCTTGGGATTTTGAAAGCAAGGGGGTAATTGAATCTTTTCTTGGTGTGTTTGGGAGAGATTCTTGAGATAGGGGAGTATGCTCTTCACCCTTGTGGTGAACCAAAAACCTTGAACCTCAAGAATTAATCCACTCTTTGTTTAGCTTAGGATCCTTTAGCGGGCCTGCTCTTGAGCAATCAAGAGGAACGACCCAAGTGGGGACAACCTTGTCATCATTTTTCTTGGTGGCGAGTGATTCCAACTCACTATAATCTCAAGGCTATCGAGGACACAAAACCTTGGTAGACATAGTACTTATCTTCACTTGATGTGAGTAACTTGTGGGATTGTGACCATGAGGAAAGCATTAAGCAAGAATGCTTAAGGTACTCTTGAGGCCGTGAGGTCCTAGTTCTCTATGAGGAGCAAGAGGGGTGCTATGAACGAAAACCCTTACTACGAACCATTAGATAGAGGCCACCTTATTTTAGCCACTTAGCTTCTTGGTGCAAGGATTGATCCAAGTGGACTTACCCGGATCACCCCAAGACACTCACCGTATGTGTTCCTTTGGTTGTGTTTTTGACACTTCCATGACAATGCCAATATCTCTTGTGGGAAACCACTTGGTGTGAGGCAAGGGAGCATCAAGTTGTGGGCCACATTGCTAAGTAATGAGCCTTGTCCTTCTAGGTAGTAATTGCTTGAATTGTCTTCGATTGTGCTATACCAATGTAAACGTTCTCAACATTCAAACAAATGGTAGCATTCATAAGGTTCCCTATTTTGATATCAAAAGTGCTTGTCTTGGCAAGGTTTCTTTTGCCCTTGTTTCAAGTGTTCTATGACATGTTTGATCCCATACTGTTTGCAAACCTGTCTTTTATCTATTGCTACTGCTTGTCAAACTGAGAAATTGCATTGTTCAATCTACAAATTTGGTCCAAGCGCTTCAAAACTGAGTTTTTCACGTTCACTGGTCAAGAGTTATATGATATTGAAGTATCCTTGCGTACCCTCAACCAAGAATCCTGAGTCATTTCTACTGTCCTGTCATTGCTGCAATTCGGAGTGGCTAAACTTGCACTTTAACCTGTCATAGAGTGTCTTTTTCTGTTCTTACCTAAAACTGGTTTGTTACCTACATGCTTAGATTTGTTCTAGACTGAAACAAATGAGCTAAAACTATTGGGTTTGAGTTTAACGAATGCTACTCTTGATCACTTGTCGCATCATGGTTACCTCTCTAGCTACTTGCTTATTGAGCTTCTTGCTCGTTGCTCAGCTTCAGTCAATTGATTGCTATAAGTGCTTGAGCACTTTCGACGAGGCATCTCTCTATTGTTCTACTTTGACAAGTGATCTTTATTAGATTTTCTTATCTCAAATCTAAGAAACTTTGTCTCATTCTATTAGTCAACCAACATCTCTTTTCATGCCGGTTACAACTCGGTCTCAATTTGAGCAGGAGAGTCATCCTCCATTCAATTATACACAGTTACCTTCTCCAACTAGACGTTCAAAAGAAACCATTAGCAACAACAGTTCTAGTTCTGACCAATCTGAGAATTCTAAGGCTACACCATGGTATAAAGGAGGTTTCCTCTTTTCCGCATTCAAGACCCCCAAAAACATAGACAGTGTCTCACTCACTTTGACTGAACAAGAAAAGTTTCAACTCTTGCAAGAACACTTTGAGCGTAAGGATAATCAAGCGCGCTTAGACAAAGAACACAATCAACAAAGGATGGATGCTACTAGGCACATCGCTTATAGAGGGACATTTCATGAGCAACCTGAGACTAGTAATCATGAGCATAGACCTCTTTTTAATGGCAACAATGGCAACAACACGCCACCAAGATCTCCTCCAAGGCCAACTTTTGCTATGCCTTCTTCACCACCTAGACCTCCCCCCTCTTAACATGAGGCAGAGGCTAATGATGAGATTTCTAGTGAGGATCTTATGAGATGTGAACAAGATGTGGATTTCCAACGAATGGTGCATAAGCTTTTAGAGCATAATGGCGATCAATATTTTCAATATATGACTTCTAGAGGATACAAGCTTCCTCCCGGCTATGATGTCAGACAAATTGTCCAACAAAGAGTACCAACTAAATTGGAAGTCCTTCAAGAAGAATTACGTTAGACAAATCAATGCCTTACCCAAATGGCATTAGAAAGAGAGCCTCCAAAGGTCTCTTTTGTAGAATAAATTTGTGCTCTTCCTTTTGATAAAGATCTATACATGGTCTCGTTTCCTAAGGATATTGAGGTTCCTAAATATGACAAGTATGATGGAAATGGTGACCCTCATGACCATGTGTGTCATTTTTATGCTCTTAGTATGGACTTTCTTCATGAAGACACATATCTCCTACACTTATTCCCTCGAAGCTTAAGAGGCCAAGCTTTGGAATGGTTTGCGAAATTGACACCACCGCTTAAGACTTTTGATGAGTTAGCTCAGCGATTTACCCAGCAGTACTCTTACAACATCCAACAACCTGTCACTGTGATAGATCTCGGTAATCTAAGACAACATCAAGGTGAGCCATTTGCAACTTACTTACAATGTTGGAGGTCATTGTATTCTCGATATCCTCATCAGCTACCCGAAAGAGAAAAGATTGACATTTTTGTCAACACACTTGTGCCTGAGCTATTTTATGATCTAAGGAAGTAATTGTTCTCCTCTTTCAATGACATGGTTGAAAGTGCATATCGAATTAAGGATGTAGCTATAAGAAAAGGGGATATTGTTATTAATAAAGATGCTAAAGGCAATGGTAAAGACAAAAACAAACCTTGGAATAAGAACAAGTATGTTGTTAATGATGGGGTTGTTGATGCTCCTAAAGTTAAAGAGCCCGCTTTCAATCTCTCCAATGCTATCTATGCAGCAAAACAACAAGAAGTTGGCAACGCTCACAATGCTCCTAAACCTCAATATGCAGATAAGCCTAAGAAGTCATTTTGAAAGCGAGTCTATACCAAGTTGGCAGAACCTTATGATGTGATCCTTAAGACTTTGGTTGAAAATGGATATCTTACGCTTCCTGATAAACCTGGTAACTGGGATCTGATAAATAAGCCTGATTGGTGGCGAGAGGATCATTACTGCCATTATCACAGAAACAAGGGACATCCAACAGATAATTGTTTTAGGCTTAAGGATGATATTTAGGATCTTATTGAGAATGGCACAATCTCCACTGATGGCTTAACTAAAAATTTTGATCACACAGCTTTCAAAGATCCTCTACCTAAGCATGATAAGAGGGAAACCTCTCAAACACATAAGAAGAATCATGATGCAAAGATCAATTACACGTATCCTTCTAATACACTTGTGATTAACATGGTAGAGCCCATTGAGAGTGTTCTAATGATGAGGTCTCAAGATGATAATAACACCAATCATGGTAAGCCAAAGTTAGTCTTGCAAACATGTGGTAGTTCATCTTCCCGAAGTGAGACATTGAATGCTGTTACTAGGGGGCAAGCCAAGATTGTCCTTAAAACTGTGGAAGATCCCAAGCAAGCTTTGCCTTCCAAACAAGTGGCTCCTTCAACCACCCCTAGCTATGATCTTGTCCAACATTTTCAAAAGACACCAGCACAGATATCTATCCTTGAGTTGCTTCGGTTATCCTCTTCGCATAGAGAGATTCTTAATGAGGCTCTACGTACAACACATGTTCCCAATGACATTGATCCAGATCAATTTTAGGCTATGGTCAACCACATTTCATCTCCGCTATCTCTCTCCTTTTTTGCAGAAGATGACATATCTATTGCTCACCCACATAATGTAGCTTTACACATTGAAGTTCTAGTCTACAATACCTGAGTCCACCGAGTCCTGATAGACAATGGTGCAGGGTTAAATATTGTTTCTTTCAATGTCATACAACAATTGGGTTTGTCAGAATTGGCTGTGGATTCCAAGAAGAAGATTACTATAAAAGCTTATGATGAAGTGGAAAGATCTTCCAAAGGTCTTGTCACGCTACCTGTCTGAGTGGGCCCTATCATGAAAGATATTAGCTTCCAAGTATTGGACATCCCACTTGCATATAACATTCTTTTGGGTCATCCTTGGATCCATGACATGCAGGCTGTTCCTTCCACTTATCATCAGTGCGTCAAATTTCTGTACAATGGCACTGAGGTTGTGATTCCTGGAGACCATACTATTGCTATCAATGCTCTTGCTGCTACTGAAAAATTTGTTCCTCATAATGAACCTTTTGTTGATCCTAGTATGTCTCTAGCTGCTGCTGAGAAATCACTTAAGATGATGAGCCTTGGTATGGGTGAATATACACTGGGTTCCTTTGCTTCTATACCTATTTCTCCTAGGTCATATGGGAGACCTTTTGATCACATGAAGCCTTCCACTTCTACTATGGTGATCTTTGATACTTTTGTTCCTTCATCTGTTCCTTTAGAAGTAGAAAGAGAAGAACAAGCTGTTCACGAGTGGATCTATAGAGTAGATGCCCGAAATACTCCCATGCTTAGTAATTTAGACACAGATATAGATGAGTCACCAATACACACTATGGCTCACATGGGCGATGATCTTCCCTCTACTTCACTTATTTGGGGAGAAAAATGTATATCTACTGATGATATGGATGTTGATATGGTTCATTCTTGTAGTAACCATCCTGACATGGTTGATGGGTCTTGTGTGGGGTCTGATGAGTTTGTTCCTCATATTGCCTTAGTGGACTACATTGGTCCTTCTATGACAAATCTAGATCTAGCTACTTTTGGAGCTTACCCTATAGGCTCAACTTCTCTTGTCACCAGAGATGACACCCCTCAAATCAATGCTATTGAACCAGTCACTTCATTTCATCTCGCATCAACACCTGTTACTTCTTCCACCAACGAACTAGCCACAAAAAAGATTGAATCAAAAATCAAGCATCACAGTCATCACGTCAAAAGAAAAGAGCAATGGTCAGATGGAAAAAACCACATTGTGGCAGTATCCGCACCTAAGAAAAGTAAAAATAAAAATCTGCTCAAAAATAATGAGTCTCAAATAAAAGATGACAAGCTAATTCTCTACAGAAAAATGGTGCACTACTTCAAGCATGATCTCATATCTGTTATACTTCAGCCCATTCCTAGAGCTAAGAACAAAGTTGCTAATGCCTTGGTTGCTTCGACATCCATCTTACAAATGAAAAAGCATAAATTTCGCTTCAAGTTCCTGGTGGATGAATTACGCTATCCTGCTCACAAATCTTACAATCCTACCATCTTTTCATATCTTCCACCTCATATTCCTCTTGCAAATCCACCACGCCATTACTTTCACCATCCCTTACACTTTGCCTTTGTCTCTGGTGACTTGTATAGGAAGGGTCTAGACGGAACTCTCCTTAAGTGTCTAGAAATAGAGGAGTCAGAAAAAGTGCTAGCTAAAATCCACAATGGCATATGTGGATCACATTCTAATGATCCTCCGCTAGCTCAGACATTGCTTAGGGCTAGTTATTATTGGTCGAACTAGTTGAGACCTCCTATTGTCATAGTTGCAGCATTTGGGCCTGGGGCCTATCAGTTCTCTACATCAGAGGAAGCAGATTCTTGATGCCCATTTCTGTCTGGGGCATTCTTTGTACATATTTTATGATCCTGAAAAAATACCAAAAAAATTCATATATGATGCTGAAAAAATCCTAAAAAGCATAAAAAGTCTTGAAAAAATACAAAAAAATTGAAAAAAATAAAAAAATAAAAAAAATTGAAAAAGTGCCTTGGTGAAAACTTGGAAACAGGCGCCTTGGTAGCAAAAATACAAAAAAATTGAAAAAAATAAAAAAATAAAAAAAATTGAAAAAGTGCCTTGGTGAAAACTTGGAAACAGGCGCCTTGGTAGCAAAAATACAAAAAAATTGAAAAAAATAAAAAAATAAAAAAAATTGAAAAAGTGCCTTGGTGAAAACCTGGAAACAGGCACCTTGGTAGCAAAAATACAAAAACAATTTATAAAAAGTCCAGAAAAAATTGCAATAAATCTATCAAGTGGTGAAAACCTAGAAATAGGTGCTACTTGAGACCCTCTGCACCTATGTCTATCAGTCTTGTGTGGCGCTCCTTCGCTCCACTTCTCGCTTTGCCTCTCCTAGCCTGGAATTAACTCTTGTCTTCGTTTAGGGGACATACGTTGTTTTTAGCTTATCTTGGGTCTCTTTGTGCATCTGGGTTTCTTAGGTATCTCGCAAACAGTGTTTTTCAACATCACCCCAATTGTGTTTTTCAACACTACCCTTGCGTCGAGTGTTTCTTAACACTTATCAGATATCCTACCCACAGTCTAGATGATGCAATATTTCTCACTGGCAGATGCGATACTCAAAGTTTGACTCTATGACCTACACACACGCACTTGACTTGCTGAGATTTGTTTGACTTTATTTCTTTGTGTGTTGTCTATGATGCTTTCTTTGCTGAGTGTTCTCCCCCTATGATCATTTTCGATGATGCATAGCTAGAAGACTGAGGGAATGAGAACATGTTTTATTTCTTTTTCTGCTTGTGGGTATATTTTGTTGGTCCTCACTGTCATGAGCATTTATGCTAGTCTTACTTGACACTATGGACCTACAAGGTATTATCCTTGACTATTTCGCGAGTGCATGCTTCTAGTCATCTTGACTTTCTTGTGTCTCGATGCGAGCATAATCTTGCTATATCAAACTTAGGTAATCTCATTGCACTAGTCATCTTGACCTACATGTCTTTGATGCCTAGGTGGGATTTCCACATTCCTATCTGATAAAGATCATATTCAGATCCACATAGTTATGCTAGTGTGTATTGTATGATCTTGTGACGCTACCAATAATGCTCAATGATGAATATTAGATGTCTATTGGCTTCACAACCTTGCAAGTAAACCACTTTTCATGTAGCTTGCATTCTTAAGTTCATGTTAGTTAGTTTTGCATCTTGCATATGGAGAGAGCTTTCCTTTCATCTTTCATGGACTTGTTAATCAACTACGCTCACCTTTCGTGTCTTCCTAATCATGTCTTTCACTTCTTATCTTTCATATCACATCATTTTCCTTTCATTTCGGGATCAAAACTGAAATCCGAGTTCCCCTTGATTATTCCTATCATCTTTCTCCTTCCGTGTAGTCGGCTAACCTTTTGAGGCCTGATCCTTCGATCTTTGCTGGGGCATTCTTCACCTCTTCATCCCCATCTCTTTCAAACTTATAGTCTTTCATTCACTTTCAAATCCCAAGTTCAAATTCTTCCCCTCCATGGTGTTTTCGGGTTGAGGGACCGCTTGGTTCGTGCCCCGGGTCCCATGTGTGGGGCATATCTTCACTGCTTGATGGTTGTTCTGTTCTCTTTCTTTGATTATGATTTCTAGTGATTTGATCATGTTGCTCTTGCTTCTTCTTTCCCTCTACTTGGATTTCACTTTCAATCCTTAGGGGGCAGACACATCATATCTTATTGGCTATCTCTTTCCTAAGTGTTCAGTACTATCGCTACCAAGCTGATCATGTAGGATTTTCTATCTCTCTGCACTTCATTCTTTGGAGTCAGATCGCTATTTGCTTGCCTTCTTGGCTATCTCTTGCTTTCTTAGCTGGTCTGAGTTATTTTGTGATCCCAAATCGATCTCACATTTCAACTTCATTCTTTGACTACATGTGTTCCCAAATTGATCACACATTAGTCAAAGAGGGGTAAATGTATACACCTAAAAATGGTCACCTAGACTATTAGCCCCTTGCTAGCATTTTTGCTAAAATCATCGATTGCTTATTCTTGATCAAATCCTAGCTCTATCATTTATTCGATTATTTTCTATGGGCTAACCATCTTATCCTAAGTTTTTATTTATTTAAAAGGAATTCCCTCCCCTTTTAATAAATAAAAAGCCCCCACTTTTCCTCTTATCCTAAGTTGCACAAATAAAGCATTATTCTTATTTTATAAAAAGGGAAAAAACACTTTTTGTCTCATGTGGACACAAAAGTCAACTCTTATTTTCCTATTGGAGGATACTTGTGCACATGGATTTCTCCTCTTTTAAGCTCCACCGTTGATTAAATCTTTTGCCTCTTAATCTCCATGGTCCATTCCTCCTCATTTCCTTTAAAATGAGAGCTCTCTTCTTCATTCTAGATCCCCAACTTTTTATGCTAACTTTATGCTGCAGGTTTTCTAGGTCACTTTGGAGCTTTTGAAGATTTGGAGCATTTTTAGCATCTACATCTCATTCTTGCATTCTACATCTCATTCTTGCATTCTTAGCTTAGCTTCATATTTATGCTTTCTTAGATTAGCTTCATTTCTATGCTCTTGATTAGCTCACATAGATTAATTAGCTTGGGTTGTAACACTTGCATGTTTCCTTTCATAGCTTAGCTTGCATTTCCATTTCTAGCATAGCATTGCATTGCATTTTCATTCTTGATTCTTGAGGATATTGACATTCTTGCCCTTGTCTTCATTGAATCTCCCATTGCATGGTTTACTAGCAAGGTTATAGGCTAAATAGCTCTAGCTGAGAGAATTCTTAAAAACCCTTGCACTCCATGCCTAGGGAGCTATGGATCGATTTGTGAGGGCTCATTCTTGAGCTCCTTGCATGTAATGATCCATAGAAGTGTGACACAATTATTGCACACAGTGCTTACCTCTACATTCTTATCATCAAACTGATCAACTCTGACATTAGTGCTCTTAATCATTTTGTTATTTACTTTGTTAAGACACTTGTATGCTTTACTTTTAGTGGAATATCGAGTAGAAATATCCCTTCATCACCTTTTGATTCAAACTTCCCATTTCTTTCATCTTTCAAAATAAAGCATTTACTTCCAAAAATTCTAAAATAACTTACAGTGGGTTTGTGGCCAAACCATAACTCATAGGCTATCTTATTAGTGTCCTTCAGTTGTACTCAGTTCAAAAGATAAACACCTATGCTAACTGCTTCTCTCTAGTATGTCTGAGCAATATTCTTATGTAACATTAGTGTCCTTGCACAATCAACGATTGACCTATTCCTCCTTTTAGCTATTCCATTTTGTTGAGGTGTCCTTGGTGTTGAGACCTATCTTTTAATATCATGCTCATTACAGAAGTTAGTAAATTCATTAGAAATAAATTCACCACCTCTATCAGATCTCAAGAATTTCAATTCTTTACCAGTTTCTTTCTTAGTTTTTTCTTTATACCACTTGAACATCTTAAATACCTCTGATTTTTCTTACAAGAACATCACTATCATTAATCTAGTGTAATCATCAACAAAAAGAATAAAGTATTTGTCTCCATAATAACTCTAAGTTCTCATAGGATCACATAGGTCGGTATGCACTAACTCAAGTAATTTCTTTGTTGAATAATTTTTTCTTTTGAAACTAGATTTTATCATTTTACCTTTCTAACATTCATGACACATAACATGATCAGGCTTAGATAAGTTAGGTAGGCCTCTAACCTTTTTCTTTTTACTGATCTTAATCATGTTATCAAAATTCACATGACATAACATTTTATGCCATAACCATGCATATTCATCTTTCATCATTAAACAATAAGACTGATCATTATCAAGATAAAATAAATTACCTCTCGATTGTGTTCCACTTCCAACAAGTCTTCCTTCATCATCAAATATCTTCACTTTCCTACTCTCAAAAGCAACTCAGTAGCCTGAATTGTTCAGTTGTGCCACACTTAGCAAATTATAGTTCAGTCCTTTTACCCAATAGGCATTTTCACATTTTATTCTATCATTTATCATCAGGAATCCTTTACCTCTAACTATACAAGGTGCATCATTACCCATTCTCACAGATCCTCCATTTTATTCTTCAAGATGATCAAATTTTTCTTCATCACCAGTCATGTGATGTGTACAGCCACTATCTATAATCCATGTATCATTTTTATTAACTTTAGAGATAAGTGTTGTCTCTACATACCTTTCATCTTCTTTTGACTCATCCTTCATTGCAAGAAATACTACCTCCACATCTTCATCAGCGTTGGTATCGGTGATATCTTCTTATGCAATGTAGCACACCTTCTTGCCTTTATCATTATTTTCTCGGTTGTCTCTTTTGTAGTGTCAGTAACTTCTATTGCCTCTTCTCTCATAGCTTCCTTCACGAGATCAATCTTTGTTTCTATCATCATCTTTCTTGTGTGGACATCTAGCAACAATATGACCAACCTCTTTACAATTAAAATATGCTAAAGGTAATTTAACTCTATATCTTCCTTTACCTTTAGGTATCCTTTTGGCCATAAGAGCTTCAAGTTCATCAAGCTCATCATTAGTATTGCTATCACTATCATCATTCTTATTTCTACTACTAGACTTACCAATCTTCAGAGAAGTCATAAAAGTAGATTCAATAGATGGTACAACACTATTATCAAAGTTGTTTAGTTCAAAAGTTATAAGCTTACCAACCAGATTGTCAAGAGTAAGTGTATTACCAGTTGTGGACCTTGTCTCATGTATTGCAAATATTTTGATTGCATAAATTGGCAATAAGGTTTTGAGAACTTTTTTTACCACTGGCTCTTCATCAATAACACCATAAAATGCTCTAATAGCATGAACTACCTCCTTTATTCAGTTTGTGTACTGCACAATGTTTTCTCCTTCCTTCATTTTCATATCATCAAATCTTCCCCTTAAGCTTTTAGCTTTGGCTCTTTTGACATTCACATCACCACTATAAACTTGAGCAAGTTTATCCCACATTTTCTTAGCAGTAGTACAGTTCTTGATATCTTCAAATTCAACATCAGAATAGGCAGCAACAATCTCCATCATAGTAACATTATGTTCATGCATTTCTCTTAGTTGATCAAGGGTCAAGGGACCAGTGGGCGGTGCAAGGTAGCCATTCTCCATTAGTGTGAGGGTAGAATTCCTAATTCTAGATACATGCAGCTTCATTCAGCTTCGCTATATTGAGAAGTTATCCTTGTTTAGCTTTGGCACTTCCCTCTTATACATTTTGAGATCTTTGTGCTAAAGTTCTTAAAACTTTGTTCCAAGAAACCAACGCTCTGATACCAATTATTAGAATAACTGAGAGGGGGGTGAATCAATTATCCATGGTCCCAATTACAAAATGTATAATCAAAACAATTTACTAAAACTTCTACAGCTTGGTAACATGAAATACTATATTGTTTTTGCTTTTACTGATTACCAGTCAATAACTTATAATGATTACCGATCAAGTCTAATATGAAATATGTAAAGAATGACAACAAAAAATTATCATAGTCAACACATAACATAAGAGATTTAACATGGAAACCCTATTAAGGGAAAAACCACCTGGGACCAGCAACCCAAAATTGTTCACTCTTCTAAAATGAGGTCAGTGAAGACCCAACCCTGTTAAAGGTTACAAACACACTGTTAGGTGTGACCTTGTTAGAGGATTTTAGACCAACCATTATTGTCCAACCAGCATTCACTATGGGGTTGACAAGATAACTAATGTACACTCTATGAATGACATTACAAGACTTTCAAGTCCACTCTGTTAAGAGATTTGTCTGTTTACAATGGTTAAACTGTAACAACAATTTGATCTGAATACAAAACAACTTCAATTGTAGATTATCAGATCTATTCTTAAGCTCATTCAAATCCTTTGATCAATATATCAATTCTATTTCAATCAATATTATGTAACTTATTGTTGCTCAATTATAGCTTTCTGATGCTCAATAATCTCTGCAATTCGGTTCTCCTTAACTAGTTTGATCAGGCTTGCATGAAATTTATTCATGTGATATCTCTATAGTCTCCTTCTTGCTTTGGCATTTTTCATTATGAAACTCTAGTCTCTTAAATAGAAAAGTAAACCATTTTAATTCCATCAATCAAATTTTTCCGCTTATTCTCCTTCATCCATTTTGCCGCTTAAACCTTCCTCAGTTGATGTGTCAATAACACATTTTGTTTTCATTCTTTAGATCTTCCTTGAATTTTGTTAGTCGTCAATCTTCATAACAAACATTATCTTCAACATCGAAATCATACATTTTACAACTCATCAACTTTTGTTGGCTAAACTTGTCATTTAGCTCTTTTCTCCTGCCTGGTTAACAAAGAAATATGTCAAAGAACACAAGCTCAGTTTATACTGTGCTCGGTATACACTACACTTCGTCAGTGTATACTGGAATGCTTCATCAACCGACCACACTACTTTGTGCATTTTTCTCTATCCTTCATCATAGATGAATGCAACATAATCAAGTCAATAACATAAGGTCATAGACTCATTCATTAATTACCCAATGTATTCCTTATCCTCATCTATCATATCCATCTTCCTCAATGTAGATATATATGTTCTTCATATCTTTTCATCTTCTTTCTACATATGTTTAGGTATGGTAACTCACAAGATAAGTACTATCAAAACTAGTTGACATCAATGACAACATATTACTGATTTAATCATCTTACATATATAATCAGCAACTTAGTGATCTTCAAATCATAGATCTTCAAGTTATGTAGTTTATTCAAATTAGTTGTAGTTCATCATCCCTGACCTAGGTCAGAGATGAGGTTGTCTTTGACTTCCTCCAGATTTTGTGCCCCTTTTTCAGATTTGGTCCCGATGGCCCCAAAATCAATGCTGAGCCCTCGAATCTGAGTGTGAAAAGATTTTAATTCAAAATTAATTTAATTATTTTCCCTCCTTAGTTGGTTATTGTGATTGGACCATAATTTGAGGTGAAATTTAAATTATGGGTCCTCACAGTGCTCTAGGAGCCTCACCTTGAAACCTCTATATAAAGACTCTCATTTGCCTTCATTTACACACAACAACACCAAGAAATTCTGCACAAGCAATCATATTACAAGGATATTCAACCAAGCAAGGAATGGTGAAATGAAGATGCAAGATTGCAAGAGGATGATATAGAAGATCAAGCCATTTTTGACATCAAGCATCTTTGTGAGCACACCATTATGAACACCTATTTGGAGCAAGAGAGATCATTTCTTCCTTGATCCACCATTACCAACATTCAAGTGTTCAAAGATACAATCATGGGGTAGCAATTACGGATTATGAGTTTGGTAGGAGTACTTTAGCCTTGGGGGCTTGGTATGCTTTCCTATCTCATTCAAATCTATGCATTATTTTCTCATACATATTCATGCTAGGGTTTTTAATCAAGAGGATTACATCTTGGCATTATACTTTCAATACACACACACATTCTATTTCAATAGGCTATTCATGGAGGTGGAGATCACCAAAATGGGGGTTTGACTAAGGAAAAACCCTATATAGCCACCCCAAAAACACCATTTTTTAGATATCTACAGTCGCTATTTTGAGAATTGGAGGATAGATCTGAGTACCCTTTTCAGAAAAATTTCGAGATCTATGAACAAAGTCAAAGTCAACCTTCAAAATATTAATGTAGCCTTTGACCTTTTATCAGGGTCAAAGACTACCTACTGTCAAAAAGATGAAATTTTTCTGGGTTTTCTCTGTCATAGTTTTTTGGTCCCAAATTTGGTTGCAGAATCTTCTAAAACTCTGCACAGTTTGCAAAAAATAGGTATTTCTAAATTCATTCCATGATGAGGTATGTATCTTATCCTAATTAATTTTCAAGCATTTTTAGATTTACTTTACTTATATTATTCCAATTCAAAACACATACAAATGAATGGTGAATGATAGGTGCATTGTTAAGGCTCCATTTTTACACTATTCATTTTGGTGAACCCGTTTATGACAACTCTTTCTTTTTTATGTTAGATTTAAATCTTGCATGCTTAAATTTCAAAAATACAAAAAAATTGCAAAATCCCTTTAAAAATACAAAAATATTTACATTTTCATGCTTTTAGTACTTTTTTGTATTCAACATGTATGATTCTTGTTTTTAGGACTTTGATGAGGCTTTTATTGTACAAAAGGATAGATTCCCTAATGAGGTACATGGTAGTGAGGGTGAAAATGGTTCAAATAAGATCTCCATGGATCCTATTCCTATTTCACTCTCATCCACAACCTCTCCAATTGACATTTACCATAGGGTGTGTACATGGTTACCTTCATGTCCCACTATTTGCAAAATTGATAAACCTAAAATGATATATCCTACACCTTTGATGATGATAAAAGGATGTCCTCGTCTAACAATTAAGGGTAAACCTAGATATCCTTTGGATTTCTTTGATAACACTGATTCTATTTCACATTCTTATCGCACATAGAATAAACCTCAACCTATTGTTCTGGTTTCTTTACCGTCTTCTGAACCTATGCTTCCTCAAGCACCTAGGTTTCCATCTACATTTAAGGAGTACAACTTAGTTAACCAATTACGTGCTACTCCTACCAAGATATCTTTATGGGAATTACTTCAAACTTCCCTGACATATCATGAGGCATTGTAAAAAGCTTTATCTACTCTTCTTGCTTCACCTCCTAATCAAGAGAACATTCATTCTATTTTGGATTGTATGCATACTATGCCTTTTGTACCTCCTATTGTGTTTTTGGGTAATGATTTACCTTCCCTAGAGGTGCAGAATCAATATGATGCTCTTATGGTGGTTGTCTCTATTAATCAAAGTATCATTCAAAGAACCTTAATTGATAATGGATCTAGACTTAATTTTTGTAGCATGGATATGCTCAAGGCAATTAAGGATGATCTTACTACTATTCAACCTGATAATGTTCCTATACGTGGATTTGACAATATTGCAAAGAGAACTTTGGGCATTATTACCTTACCTATTAAAGTTGGTCTAGTTATTCTAAATACTCATATTCATGTTATGCCTAGACCTCTCAATTATAACCTTCTTTTAGGAAGACCATGGTTACATACTATGCATGCAGTTCCTTCTACTCTTCATTGCAAGGTTAGGTTCATCTATAACAACTTAATGTATACATTACATATGGATGATGCACTAAATCCTTGCTTAAATGGATAATATGCCAAAATCTCTAAGCCTCTTCAACCTAGTAAAGAGATTGAAAAACAATCAGAGATACAACAATCTGAGATAAAATAACCTGAGATTCAACAATAGGAAGCTCCTTCTTCTTCTTTGACTGAGGATGATTGGGGGACATAGGATTTTAATCCTACTTTTATTGGAGAATACAAGGTATTTGATTTAGAATTTATGAAGAAACAAAATGAATTTGAGAAAATTTTTTTTGCTTCTTCTCTGCTTTATGAGGAACTAAAAAGTAATTTTGTTGCCTCTTCGATTAATGAAATGATTAAAACTATAAACCTTGATTGTTATGATATTGTGACATATGCCACTCCTTGGACTCCTTTTGATATGATTGATCGATATGATCTTGGTTATCATTTGCTTAAGAAATCAGGATTTAATGGGAAATGATGTGGTAAATATGAACAAGGTATACAAGTTCCTTTGGATAATGAAGTTTATGATCATACATATGGATTAGGATTCAATCCTTATAGACAACCATCAGCTTTTCCTCTTAATGTTAATCATATTTGTAGTGGACAGTTGAAGTTGGTTAACCCACTGCTTATTGACATTAATCAAGAACCTTCTTTAGATATTTTTCCTGAAGATGAGGCCTTAATGTAATTTTTAGGGGTTTATGAAGATTTACCTAAGTTTCATCACAAACGACGAAAACCTTATTGTTTAAATATAGATGCTTATTTTGGAGAACATGATGAATAGGATACTCTTCCTTTACCGATGGATTCTTTGATAAGAAGTGACTTGTTAATAACTAAAACTATTGATATTCAAATGGATGAAAACAACTCTGAAAGGATGCTAAAAGCTAGGAAATGTTTGAATCAGGATGAACATGATCAGTTGGTTTCCCTTTTTCTTGAATTTAAAGACATCTTTGCTTGGACATATTCAGATATGTTGGGTATTGACTCTAATATTGTTACTCATAACATTGTTTTAAAACCAAATATGAAACTTGTGAAATAGAAAATTTGAAAGATGAATCCAAGAATTGCTTTATTAGTCAAAGGTGAAATTGAAAAATTATTGGATTCTGGATTGATCCATTCTACTAATTACTCAGATTGGATTTCAAACATTGTGCCTATGTCAAAAGGAGAAAATAAGACATGAATGTGTACTAATTTTAGAGATTTAAATAAGGCATCCTTGAAAGATGATTTCCCATTACCTAATATCGATATGATTGTGGATTCAATAGTGGGTCATGCCTTGTTATCTTTTATGGATGGTTTTTCAGGATATAATCAAATCTTTATCCCTCCTGAAGATCAATTTAAAATTTCATTTATAACAACTTGGGGAGCCTTTTGTTGGGTCATGATGCCTTTTGGATTACAAAAATGCAGGAGCAACTTATCAACGAGCCATGACTTTGATTTTTCATGACTACATTCATAAGATCCTTGAAGATTATGTGGATGATATCTTAGCAAAATCTATACAAAGAGAAGATCATGTTACTATTTTATGATAGATATTTGAAAGGATTAGAAGTTACAGCATGAGATTGAATCCTAAGAAATGTGTCTTTGGAGTTGATTCCGGTAAATTATTAGGATTTATAATCTCTAAGAGAGGCATAGAAGTAGATACTGAAAAGATTGAAGCTATTGTTAATATGCCTCCTCCTAAGAATATTTCTCAATTACAGAGTCTACAAGGAAAAATACAAGCTATTCATCACTTTATTTCTAATTTAGTAGACCGAAATATTCCTTTTAGTTCCTTGCTTAGAAAGTATACCACTTTCTCTTGGAATGATGAGTGTAAACAAAATTTTGAGCAATTTAAGGAGTATCTTGCAAATCCTCCTATCTTACAGCTTGCTAATTTTGATAAGCCATTTCATTTATACACTTCAGCTACTCCACGGGTCGTGAGTGCATTGTTAGCTCAAATTTATGATGATGGTAAGGAAAGATCTGTGTATTACATTAGTTGGACTTTACTTGATTACGAAACAAGATACACAGATTTAGAAAGCCAATGTCTAGATGTAGTTTATGCATGTCAAAAACTCAGGCATTATCTTATAAATGCTGAGGTTAATGTGATTGTCAAATTTGATCCTTTGAAACATCTTTTCTCAAAAACTAATCTCTTTGGCCGGTTGGCAAAGTGGGTGATGTTGCTTACAGAATTTGATCTTAATTTTATTTCTTAGAAGTCTATTAAGGGACAAGCATTAATAGATTATTTAGCTGAAGCTCCTTGTCCTCACTCAAATACATGTTCTACTTCAATAGAATTTCCTGATGATAATATTCTAGCTATTCAATAGGAGGATATTTGGGAATTATATTTTGACGGGTCTAAGTGTAAGACGGGTTCTGGTGTGGGTATCATCTTGATTCCACCTATGAAAAAACCCATCCCTTTATCATATAAATTATTTTTTACTAATAACATTGCAAAGTATGAAGCTCTTATAGTTGGACTACGAGTAGCTTCATCCCTTAATATCAAACATTTACAAATATATGAAGATTCACAATTAATTATTGAAAAGATTAAAGGAGGATATCAGACTAAGAATGCTAAAATGACACAATATAGAGATTTAACCCTTGATGTGCTTTCACAATTCTCCTCTTATATGATTCAAACTTTACCTAGGAAGGATAATCAACATGCAGATGCCATGGCAAGCGTAGCTTCTTTGGTTTGTCTCAAGAATAATGCTAAAAACTTTCAATTTACTATACAAACTCTTAAAAGCCCTGCAATTTCTATCAAGATTACCTCTAATTATTTTAATTTGCATTCAAATAAATGGTATTCACATATTTTTCATTTTTTGAAGGATCATACTTTTCCTAAATCAGCAATAAGGAACACGCGTAATCGTATTAGGAAGCTTGCAACACGTTACATTATTTTAGGAGATACACTTTATAAATGCTCTTATGAGAGATTATTATTAAGATGTCTCAATAGAATTGAAATCCCTATAGCTTTAGCAAAAGCTCATTCTAGTTCTTGTGGGGGACATTTTGGTGGAAAATCCCTGGTTAATAAATTGCTTTGAATGGGATATTATTGGCAAACATTGGAACAAGATTCTTTCATGTTTGTTAAGAAATGTCCTCAATGTCAACAACATAGTAATTTGATTCATGCTCCTACTCATGAGCTTCATAATCAGGTTTCTCCATGGCCTTTTAGTGTTTGGGGTTTTGACCTTATTGGAAAAATCTCACCAGCTTCTTCTCAAGGACATACTTACATTCTCACTGCTATAGATTACTTCACGAAGTGGGTCAAAGCTATCCCTCTTCATTCAACAATAGTAGATGTCATTTTTTATTTCATCCTTAATAATATCATAACAAGATTTGGTATTCCTTCGACGATAATTTCGGATAATGGAACCTCTTTTAAAAACAAGGAAGTCGCAAAATTCTTGGAGAAATTAAGAATTCAACATAGATTTTCAACTCCTTATTATCCTGAATCTAATGGACAAGCTGAAGCATCAAATAAAATCATTGAACAAATTTTGAGAAAAATAGTTAGTAAGCATGCAAAAGATTGGCATACTCAATTGACTTATGCTTTATGGGCCTATAGGACTAGTGTTTGTACTACCATGGGTACTTCTCCTTACAACCTTGTTTATGGTACTGATGCTATTATGCCTTTTGAATTAGAAATACCCTCTCTACGTGTTTCATTTCATGGGATAATCGATAAGGATACTTTTCATGAACACCACTTACAAGAGCTAGAAATGTTGGATGAACAACGAATACATGCATGAGAACATATAAAAGCTTATCATAAATCTCTTCAGAAACAATACAATCATAAGGTAATTGAACAAACATTTGTGGTTGGTGATCTAGTCCTTTATGAAAATCAGCGAAATGTGAATGTTTTAACAGACGAAAAAGGAAAATTTAGCCCTAATTGGCTTGGACCTTTTGTTGTGATTGAAGACTTTGGTTTGGGTGCTTATAAACTTGTTGATATGGATGGTGTTTCTTTTAAGTAACCCATTAATATTATGCATCTCAAATGTTATTATCCTTAATTTTATTCATTTGTTCCTTGTGCATTTATATATTCCTTATAATGTTTATTTTATAGGTTATGTAGTTCAGACAAAATTACATATTGAATATATTTATGCACTTTCTTTCTTTCTATTAAGTTTTATATTGATGAAAGCATAGTAATCAAACATAGAACTAATCAATAGAGAAATTTTTTCATTCATCAAAAAGAATTTTCAAGTTTTGATACATATGTGGCCAATGGCCCTATCTATCACTATGTCTATCACTACACTCTAATGGCCGATGGATTCTAGATCTCTCTACCCTATGATGGGAAGATGAAGATTTGTGTATTTGTGTGTGGCTCCTCAATATGCTCATACCCTATGGATTCTCTCGGGCACTCTGTAGCTCATCTATCAGCTTCTCCTCCCTTTTTCTACACAATATCAGCTCTTGCTGGATGAATGCAAAGATATCGGCATGCCTGTCGGGATATCTATGACCAATGGATAAATCTCACTCATTAACTGGTAGTTAGTAGGATATAATTGTATCCTTGAGAATCTTGGATACAAAGCTCCTCCACTCCACTACGCTAGTTGTAGAATGTGTTAGCTATTTTTCTTGTTGAATCCCACTACAAGCCTTAAATGCTTTAATTGAACTCTATGATTCCTATACTCCTGACTTAAGCAAGAAAAGACTAATTGACAAGGAGAAACTCCTTCTACACTTCGGGCTCCATAGACCTAGGCAGGTGTACCTAACATATACTAAATCTACATACATAAACACTCTCTCACTAAAACCATTTATGCAGACATGAAAATTAGTGGATAATGACAAGGATA
Organism: Chamaecyparis obtusa; assembly: GCA_027943335.1. Taxonomy (NCBI): domain Eukaryota; kingdom Viridiplantae; phylum Streptophyta; class Pinopsida; order Cupressales; family Cupressaceae; genus Chamaecyparis; species Chamaecyparis obtusa. The sequence continues at coordinate 4,941,385 of BSBK01003718.1, read as the reverse complement.
TTCACCCTTCTTCTCTTCGAACCAGGAGACTCAGGCAGGCTAACCTATCAGATTCACTTCAACAAGGAATCACCAATAGCATTTGCACTATTCAATGCAATTTACAAACATTTATGTTCTTAAACTGGAAAAGTAAAATGATTTCAATTAATGCTTGATGAAGAAAACTGCTATTCAAGCCAAGACAAGTGCCTTATCTATTGGGCAATAGAGTCAAACAAATATGCAATCCCAGAAAACCCTAACTCCAATTCAAGAACCCAAAAGAAATGCGTTGCAAACCATTCCTCTCATTTCAACACCTAGACATCAAATTCATATATAAACCTTAAATTCTTAGAACTTGTATTCAAGATTGACTCTCTCCTTAAAAGAAACTTAAAAACAAGATCACAGCTACCTTATAGCCAGTGTATCAAAATGCCTTATAAACTGACACACAAGAACTAAGACCAAATAGACAAAGACATCAACAAGAACTGAATAGGGATTCCATTATTTTCATTAAAATTCACCTAAAACTATACATTGCAAGACCATGAACATAAACAATAAGACTCAAAAGCTTGAAGCTATCCTAGCAGCATAAATTTCAACATCTCTTTACAAAATGAGAGAAAAACCAAGATATAGGAAATGAGAGTCAGTTGAAAACTAACTGACAATTGTCCATCTTTGGCATGAAAATATCTCTAGGTTTTCCCACACTTTTCCTTGAAACTGATTCCCAAACTGAACCACTATGTGCAATCATCTCTCCAATAGAATGATCATGATTCTGATCCTCAGATTTCCAACCCAGACTACTCTTTCACACTTCATTGAAACTAAAAATAATCATCACCATGAGATTCCTTGTCTTTTCCCATTTTTAGAAACATATAACACTTATATGTTCTGATAAAAATTGAATTTCTAGGACATTTTTCCATGAATGGGCTTTGTCTTTTAAATTTTTGAATATTTTCAAATGTTTGGACTATATCATTTTTCCAAATCTTTTAAATCTTACATTTTAACCATTTTTAGCACTTCTCCATAGAATGCACTAGATCTTGACACTTGTCATTTTTTCATTGGATGCTTGGACTTGAGCCAGGTCTTAACCCTTGATTAGAAGATCTGGCAAATGGCTTGCATCTCTAAATCTTTGAATTAATTTCTTGACCATAGTGGAACTTGGCGACCATGCAAAATAATCTATCTCTAGATCTCTGAATTGAATTTTGACCCTGGGTTAGATCTGGAGAATGGGCGACTGAGCCCATTCTCCAAATCTCGGAATGAAATTGCCTTAACTACTAAGACTTGGAGATCTCGCGACTAGTGTATTCTCCTAATCTCAGAATTGCTTTGCACTAACTGCTAGCATTTAGTGACCTGGCGACTGGCGGTTAACTAGCCACCACCTCCAGATCTCCAGATTTTTGCTAACTGCCAGGTTTATCTAGAAAATTCATGAGCATCTGCCATGTGTCATCTTCATCCTTGTCACTTTCATGCCACCTATGCTACAAAATTTACTTACCTGCATGGGCCCGTTGGCATAGAAATCGAGGCACCCTCCAAGCGGTCATGCGGGCAGAGCCTCCAGTACTTCATCTTATTTCATATGTGAGCTTCACTGCATATAAACATCTCAATCTTCATTTTTAGGATCAATGTGGGATATTGGTTTTGGAGGTTTTTAAATTTTCCTAGCATTTCCCTCCAAAATTAGTGGGGTCTACCACACATAGAAACCTCCAGCCAAGACAGCCCACCAAGAGCCTCTTGGCTTCTTATTTACAATCCATGTGAGTGCCAGAGTATTTAAATGTCAGAAAGACATTAATCATTGTGAATGTGGGATAAATTTAACTCATACTTTTGCTATCTTTTCCTAGCCTCGACGTGCACAGATCAACCCCATCTCCCCTCTATTTGACCTAGCTACCTTTCACAAGTGCCTACATTCATTTATTGAGTGAGAACCTCTTGCTCCAAACTTGTACAAAGCTTCATTAATTTTTTATGTACCAATTCTCAATATAAAATCCAACGTAAGTTCCTGGCATAGTGCATGAGGCATCTTTTGTATGCTGGTTCCAATTCAACTTAGCGCATAAGCCTCCACCATATCTGCATTTTATTAGCAACAATTGGCAGTGTGTTCCCTTTGGACTGGGCATCTCCCAAAACATTTAATGGAATTTTAAAAACCAAAACATTGGTCCAGCCTCTTCTTGCAAAGGTTCTTTCCCCACACTGGCAAAAGAAAATTCCACCACACTGACATTGCGTGAGGGAATCCAAATACTAACACTGAGCATTACCTTGAAAGAGCCTTGGTCTCCTTTTTCCTTTATGCCAGGCTTGTTCACATTTACACTTACCTATGTTGGCCGGTAGCTCCCACACGTGCATTCCCTCACTAACGCTTGCCTTTACTTATGTGAGGATACCTCATGCACCCCCTTTAGCATTTTGTGTGAGCTATTGGCATTGTTTATTGTTCACACACCAATCCACATTTGTACTGGGCTCTTTTGGAAAATGCCGACAGCACTTCCCACCATCTTTCCAAGTATGACAACTCCTCCCAAATAAAATTCCTATGAGGAGCCCAAATAAAAGCGTGAACACTGGTCTCCAAAATATGGAGTGTCTCGGCAAAGTAATACTCCTCTTCGGTGAGCAGCCAACTAGGATTTCATTTCCTGCATAGCAAACACTTCAAACCTATTTCCATGGCCCTCCATCAATGTCCAAGAACTACATTTTATTGTAGAAATTCTTAGTCATTATGTCTACTTTTGCTTCAGCTAATGAATTGAAATCTGTGCATGAAGTCACAGATAGGATTCTACTTGTCCCCTCTTTGTATCTTGTGCACAACTTTCATGGTACGTGAGCTATTTTTAAATTGGCAGTGTCACATGCTTCATTAATCTGCTACTCTGAATGAATTACCATGGTGCAATATGAAAGATAATCAACATACCTATTGCAGTTTGAATCACACAAAGGATTCTACTTCATGGTCCGAATGTAAAAATCATAATTAAAGCTTGAAAGTTGTTGTTGCAGTTGTTGCTTCTCCTCATCAGACTCTCTTAGTCTCCTGCTTGTCTAGGTTTTGTAGTGAAACAACAAATTCATGAGCTTTCTGCTTATTGAGCTCAGGACATACCGGCTAGTCTGAATAACTTTCAATTAATTTCTAAAACACATGGCAAATAACCCATTCCATCTATACTAAAATGCCCATCTCTGAGTGCTAGTTATGCTTTATCATGATACAATCGCATGAATCTTTCCATAGTTTGATTAAAAAGAGTACCACCAACTCCACAAATAGTTTCAGATATTAAAAATGCATTTTCACGTTTACAAGGTTTGATAGGTAGACTTTCATTGGCCAATGCAATTGGATGGAACCGTGCAAACTTCATATTTGAAAATACTACATGTGCACAATGTGCCATTGTAATACCAATGATAGCAAAGTCAATATATTTGATAAAAATGCCCCTCAACATAGATAATTGATTTGATTTTGGGCGTTCTTGCACTCCGTGCCCAAGTGATGCGACCATTGCAACATGATTTTCTTCCATTATTCACATACAGAAGAAATTTTTTTAAAATTTCAATCGACCTTTTTCTTTTGCATCCTTGCACAACTACCAGACAACATCAGTTAGCCTCTTAAAATGGCTTTGAAAACTGATCAGGTGGCCTCACCGAAATATACCATCAGGGACACACACTGACTTCCAACATCACAACATGCCTGGTCAAAGGAAAATGCTCAGAAAGATTTGAGCCCAAAGATTATAATGACCAAACATGGCACCTTGAAAACTGGATCCCACCATACTGCCAAAATCACATAAGTTGCCTCCAAAACCAGCTTTTAAAACTGACCAATTGAAACCTCCATAAACTGGCAACTTGGGCATTGATTCACCCCCAAAAAAGGAACACAAATCCATCATTTTCTTGTTCCAAAGATCAAATGGACAATTACAATTAATCACCAAAGTCAGCCTGTCAGAAATGTTCAGAATGTAAAACAATGAAAATCATAGAAATCTGATTTGGAAATGGCTTTGAAAACTAGGCTAAACATGGCATCAAGATCCAAAAATAGGGACATTTGTTCTTTTTCATCCAAAGAGTATAATTCCACAATTAGGGCTCATGATGAATAAAAAGGTGCATATGGAAATCAGGCAAAGATAGGCTCTCAGAATTGCAAACTGGGAAACATAGTAAAATAGTGATTTGTGCATACAGAATGACCCTGGGAAAGTACTCTAAATGATTCACCAAGACTTCTAACTTGGCATACTTGTAGTACTTTTAGAGTAGAACATATTGGTACAACCCATTTAGGCTCATCAAACACAAATCAAAAGTTATAACATCATGAACAGGGGTACAGATCAATCTGCACACTTCACAACTTGTAAAACAACAGAAGTTGTATTTGGAATCGCATTTGCAAACTGAGCAAACGGATTCATCATGACCTCAAAATTGAAACATATGAATTATTTGACCCCAAGAATATGATGTAAAAGGAATTTTCTCAATAGGGTCAACTGGGTCAAAGATATGACTAGTCCAATAGGCCCTTCCAGAATTCTAAACAATTACACAAGTGCATGACAACAACAAACTACCAACTTTGAGGGGTTCGAAACCTAATCAAACGGATTCGAAATGACTTGAAAAATTAAACATAGGTTCTCTGATATGCATGCTAAACATCCTCAAAGTGGCGAGTCATGAAATATTTTTGGACACAAGATATTCAAAGGCAAATTGGGCTACTGTACTTTGTTTGACACAGGCAGAATTGTGCAATTTGACACCTGCTAAAAATGGGACTTCACCAAAAGATTTAGGATGATAAAATAACATCATAGAACACACACATATACTAAATGGAGTGTGTTAAACACCTGCAACACCTCATAGGCTTCAAAATGATAGCCGGGTACATATGCATGAAAAGCATTTACAGGAGCTAAAATTTTACAATTTTCTCAACTTGTGACTCAAAATGAGCATGCAATTTTGAGTCCCAACAGAATGAAAACATTTATCAGTCTAGTGTCTTTGTATCTCAAATCAAATCACATATTCAATCAAATTTCATATTTCATACCTGGGTCTCCCTCCTGGACGTCATTAAAGTGTCTAGATGGTGGGGGCATGGAGTGACTACTCTCTCCACGCTCGCTATATCTAGGTCTTGAAGGTGGTGTCTCTATGTGGGGCCATGGGGGTCTTCGTGATCTTAGTGGTGATGCATGGGTAATGGGTATATTTGCACCAGTATCACCAACTGGGGGCATGTCCTTAGCTCTCTCCTCTTCTCTCTACTCTCTCCTCCTCCATGGGATCTCCCTCGGAGATGTGCTCCTCCTCATCTCTGATATACTCATCCTCCTCTATAGTACCACTATCCTAGTGTGTCCTCTCTATAGAACCTAGATCACCTATGGGATAATCCTCAGGAAAGATATGATGGATCCTCTACAGACTCCAATACCTGATGTAATCCTAGCTCATGCCTAAATGGGTCACATCTGATGGTACCTCGATGTCCTCTATCTCATCTTCATCGCTATCCTCTATGTCTTCTATTGATGGTCAGTGCATAGCACCAAGTCTTTGATAGTACCTCATCATATGTACATAATGAGGTACTACTCTAGGGACTCCCTCTAATAGGCTGAACTACCTCATCACTCGATCATAATAGTACAACATCATTATATAACTCTGATGACCCTCTAGTAGCTTACGCCATTGTGAATATCTCATCTAGAATCATGTATAAGGCCACTCTATCATCCGACAGTAGGGTCTCCATATTACATCTGTGCTCAAAATGCAGTCTAGACGTACTCTCTAGTAGACCATATCTCCAAACTACCAAATATCTCTCAAAGGATATGAAAAGACTCTCGATGTACTCACATCTACCATCACTGGAACTCCCTATGGATGTGTACTTGTGAAATGCTCAAATAGCCAAATCCGCAAGAGCATGCATATCGATAGACTTTCCCTTTGATACCTCACTAGCTAACCTAGCTCATGGTATAGCTAAGCTAACATGCTGTGACCCCATGAGAACATGGTCCTCTCTCTCTCTCCATCCTCTATATGAGATGTGTAAGAGGTGTACAAAATATAGTACCCTTTGAGTTGGCTAACACAACCAAGGATACTATGCAAAGCATCACCCTTCCTACGGAAGGTGTAGGGCCTGATAGTATGGATGATAATAGGACCTGATCTGATCGGGTCCGCATTTGTGGAAGTCATCCTGTATAATAATTGACATCTGCATGAATCTTCTCACAAGAACATTGTGTCATAGGTCTGACGGTCTCACCTCAAAATGGAAGCCACATGATCCTATAGACATCCTCTAATGTCATTGTGATCTCACCAGAGGGAAGATGGAAGGAACAGGTATCCTCATCCCACCTCTCTATCAGAGCCGATAGCATGGCTCAGTGTAGTCTAATTTGTGGAAAGACTGATACCCAGTATAGTCCCACATCCCTTAGTAACTGCATCTCCTCATCATCAAGCTCAGATAGTCTCTCTCTGACCATGACTAGCTACTCTCCAAAGGGATGCTCTCAGAAATAGACCAAGTCCTGCAAGTACAAATAGATATCATATCAATCATTTACATCATCAAATTTGAAAATCTAACTGAACTAGGTCAAATTTGACCTCGATTAGGTCAAGGATGACCTTACTAGTTCAATGTCAACTTTTTTGGGTTAGGGTCGACCTCATCCTAGAAATAGGCAAAAGCCCCTTGGTCAATGTTGACTTTCATGGGTCAAAGTTGACCTAGGTGGGTCAATGTCAACCTAGATGGGTTAGGGTCAACCTAAGAGGGGTAAAGTTGACCTTGCCTATAAAAAATAGGAATTTGGAAAGTACAAAAGCATACAACAGTAAACTCACCTCAAGGAGTGACTATTCGGTAGCTAGGCTATGTCTCAGAAGCTCCAGGCACATCGCTCGATGTTCCTCCCCCTTTGGCATCTTGCTTCCTCATTTTGAATCTAAAAATGGTAAGAATGAGTATCTTTCTCTTTTCCTTATTTATAAGTTCAAATTAGGGTTTTCTCATGGTAAGCTCAGATTTCTCTTCTTATGCATTTAGATAGACATCCACTCTTTTCATCATAACTTGAGTTTGGTAACTCCATTTTTAGTGATGTCAATGGTGTTGGAATCATGATTCAGATACCTAACTCCCTCGACCAGTTTAGGAAGGTTAGGAATACTTCTAATGGGTTTAGGAAAAGACTTTTCAACACACTGCATATCTAGTATATAGAGTTTTTCTTATCACCCCGTTTCACGCTTTCAAAGTAGAAAGTCAAAACAGGGGGGGCATAAGGGGCTTTATGCACTTCTCAAATTTTCATATAGTAAGCCCTAGGTGATTTATGGATTTTCATTAACATTGTGCATTGTAGGTTCTAATCATTTTCTAAAGGATCTGTACATTGAGGACTTGGCTATATCCTTTTTATTTACTATGATGTTTTCTTACTTTAGCTTGCATATTCACGTAGTGTCATATCTAAGATAAAGTTTGGGCTAAATGTATCATCTTAAAATGGAAGCACTTCCATCTTGATAGGTTTAGCACCCTCTTTTAGTACATTTATCATGATAGACTTGCATTTAGGATGCATTCTACGCTTGATTCCTCTATTCTAGATGAAATTAGGGTTCAGATCCTGAGGATTCTCCTTAATTCCCTCTTCCATGGCTCTATTTTCTAGGTAGGATTTAGAAATAGGTCCTCCTAGCCTTCATCATAGTCATCATAGGATTTTGTGCCTCTCCCTGGCATTCTATCCCACTCTATCATCATTTCTAGGTCTTTGGGCATCCTTGGGACCTCTTGTTCTGATTATGGCAGGATCTAGGCCCACTGGGTCAAAGACGAGGCCATCCATGACCTAGGTCAGGGTTGAGGTCATCCCTGACATAGGTCAAAGATGAGATCATCTTTTATCTCCTCTAGAGTTTGTGCCCATTTTTCAGATTTGGTCCCAGCGGGCCCCAAAATCAATGTCGGGCCCTTGGATCCCAGTGCAGAAAGGTTTTAATTCAAAATTAATATAATTATTTTTCCTCCTTAGTTGGTTATTGTGATTGGACCATAATTTGAGGTGAAATTTGAATTATGGGTCCTCACAGTGCTCTAGGAGCCTCACCTTGAAACCTCTATATAAAGACTCTCATTTGCCTTCATTTACACACAACAACACCAAGCAATTGCACACAAGTGATCATATTGCAAGGAGATTCAAGAAAAAAAAGAATGGTGAAATGAAGATGCAAGATTGCAAGAGGATGATATAGAAGATCAAGCCATTTTTGACATTAGGCATCTTTGTGAGCACACCATTGTGAACATCTATTTGGAGCAAGAGAGATCCTTTCTTCCTTGATCCACCATTACCAACATTCAAGCTTTCAAAGATACAATCATGGGGTAGCAATTACAGATTATGAGTTTGGTAGGAGTACTTTAGCCTTGGGGGCTTGGTATGCTTTCCTATCTCATTCAAATTTATGCATTGTTTTCTCATACATATTCATGCTAGGGTTTTTAATCAAGAGGATTACATCTTGGCATTATACTTTCAATACACACACACATTCTATTTCAATTGGCTATTTGTGGAGGTGGAGATCACCAAAATGGGGGTTTGACTAAGGAAAAACCCTATATAGCCACCCCAAAAACACCATTTTTCAGATATCTATAGTCGTTGTTTTGAGAATTGGAGGACAAAGTCAAAGTTGACCTTCAAAATATTAATGTAGCCTTTGACCTTTTATCAAGGTCAAAGACTACATGCTATCGAAAAGATGAAATTTTTTTAGGTTTTCTCTTTCACAGTTTCTGGTCCCAGATCTGGTTGCAGAATCTTCTAAAACTCCGCACAGACTGCAGAAAATAGGTATTTCTAAATTCATTCCATGATGAGGTATGTATCTTATTCTAATTAATTTTCAAGCATTTTTAGATTTACTTTACTTATGTTATTCCAATTCAAAACACATACAAATGATGAATGGGGAATGATAGGTGCATTGTTAAGGCTCCATTTTTACACTATTCATATAGCTCTTTCCTTTTTGTGTTCATCATGCTGTGCTAGCAATGCCCCCAGTGATGTGTCTATTGTGGAGACATACAAGATCAATGGCTTCCCTTGAATAGGAGGCATCAGAATAGGAGGATTAGCCAAATATTGCTTGATATGATTGAAGTTCTTTTCACGTTCCTTATTCCATGTAAAAGTCACACCTTTATGTAATGTCTTTGTGAAAGGTTTTGATATGTCTACTAACTGAGATATGAAACATCTGATAGATTGCACTCTTCCTTGTAATGTCCTCATTTGACTAATATTTTTATGAGGTTGCATCTCCATGATAGCTTTGACTTTAGTTGGATCAACTTCAATACCCTTCTTTGAAACAATGTAGCCTAGGAGCTTTCCAGAAGTGACACCAAAAGCACATTTCTTAGGATTCAGTCAAAGACTAAACTTCTCCATTCTATCCATTATCTTACTTAAGTCATTCAAATGTTTTGATCTTACCATTGACTTAGCTAAGGTTTCATCAACATAATCTTCCATAGTTCAAGGCATCATATCATGAAAAATAGATGTCATAGCTCATTGATATGTAGCATCAGCATTCTTAAGACCAAACGGCATGCCATTCCAACAAAAAGTACCCCATGCACATGTAAAAAAAAATTTCTCTTGATCGTCTGGAGCAATTTTAATCTGGTTGAAGCTTGAGAAACCATCCATCAAAGAATACATCTCAAAGCCCATAGTCATGTCCACTATCATATCGATATTTGGTAATTGAAAATTTTCCTTAAGGCGTGCTTTGTTAAAATCTCTAAAATCTGTGCACACTCTTATTGATTTGTCTAGTTTTGAAACTCAAACAATATTAGAGATCCATTCTACATAATCAATAACTCAGATAAATCCATCTTTCAATAGTTTCTCTAATTCATCTTTTACCAAGAGTGCAACATGAGGATGCATCTTTCTCAGCTTCTATTTGACATGTTTTACTCTTGGAGTAATAGATAAATGGTGCATTATAAGATTAGGATCTAGTCCAAGCATATCTAAATATTTCCATGCAAAGTTGATCTTTTTCTCTATCAAGAATGTTGTGAATGCTTGTTTTTCTTCCTCTAATAAGGATTGTGCGACATAGATTAGTTGTGGTTCCTCTATCATATCCAAGTTGATAGATTGAGTGGGCTCTATCAATACTAGAGATTTTTCCTATAAATGACTTGGAAGGACATCAAATATCTCATCCTTAGGCACCTCATGGAGGTTTTCACCTTTGGATACGTCTTTTATTTTTACTATTTTTAGTTTTGAGACTGCCACAAAGTGGTTTTTAGCCTCAGAACTCTTTTTATTTTTATTCTTGTTCTTTTGACTAAGATATTTGATATCTGACTCTATCATGCTAATGCTAGGTTCACTAATGGAAGTCATCATTGGTTCCACTGCATTGAGGTAACAAGCAAGGGTGTAGTCACTTTGAAAGGTATGGATATCTTGGCTCAAATTGGTAGATGTTTGGTCAATAAGTTCTAGATGTTGGATAGTCAAGATAGGGGAGGATTGGGAGATGACATTTATGAATATGGCATTTTCATCATTGGTCCTAACCCAACTCTCAAATTTGAAGGTGATATGACTACTCAGAATATTCAATTAATTATTCATCTCAATGTCATCATTGGATTCCACTTCAGGCATAGGTGTATCAAACTCATTAAGTTCGTTATTTCACTCTAGACTTACGTTAGACTTAGGTGAATACTGGTGAATAACATCAATTTTTTTTTTAGTAATGGTCTCATCTTCATATGGTTCTGGAATGACTCCCCATTCATAGTCATTTGATTCACCATCTGATTTTTCATCTCGACCTCTAGGAAAGTTTAGAACATGTGTGAAATTAGGATGGATTCCCCAAGAAGGGTTACCTTCATAATCTGATTTGAATTCATACTCATGAGAGTCTATCTCGAAATAGCTTCTATATTCATCTTCTTCTATTGCTTGGTTTTCTTCAAGATCAGTTGGTTCTTGTGGGGAAACTATCTTTTGTTCCATAGTAGGTTCTTGTGTGTCTACTACATTGATGTTTTCCTCAGGTTTCTCTTCATCTTTAAGGAGGTCTAGTATTTCTTTAGGCAAATGCTCATAAGGAATAAGTTCATCAATAGTGTCTGAATCATCACTATCAGAGTGTTGTTTTTCTTCATCTTTTTGAATTGTTGTGGATGGTTCAATCTTCTCTAAGACATGTGGAGATTTTTTGCTGAGATGGAAAGGCTTCTTTTGATATCCCAAGCCTGTAGTATCTTTATTTTTTTTTCCAAAATGTTCCACTAGTTTTGTAATGTCTTTGCCTCTTGTTCCTAGAGGTTCTTTTCCAGTGTATCCCATCTTTGACATGAGTTTGTGACCTGGTCCATATGACTTGACATGGATTTGTGGTATTTTAGAGTCACATTTCTTAACTATTTGGGATTGAGACTCATATTTGTATAGCCATGCAAGTACATATTCTTCTTCATTAGATTCTTGCTTGGACACTTTTTCAGTGACAAAACTCCCATTGAATATGACTTGGGATTCTTTAGCTATAGGTTTCACCTTTTTAGAAGGCTGCCCATAAGATTTCAGATACAATGGGAGAGATGTAAGAGATAAGACTGGTTCCATTTTGTATTCTCCCATGCTTGTGTTCTTGATTCTAACCTCTTTTTCAATGTCTTCCATTTTAGATGTAGAGGCAATGTCTGTTTGCTTGGTAGGAGATTCTCTATTGTATGGAACAAGTTTGTCAGCACTCTCCTTTAAAGCATTGCAAGATGTAGATAGGTCAGCTGGAACCATGACTTCTACTCCATCATAAGGGAACTTCACACATTGATGGTATGTGGATGGAATAGCTTTCATTTCATGTATCCATGGTCTTCCTAGAAGAACATTGTAAGCCAAAGGAAGATCTAGAACCTGACATGTGATATTTCTAGTAATAGGTCTCATTCTAATAGGTAGGACAATGGCTCCTTTTGAAGATCTTTCTTTTTCATCATATGATTTGATATTTATTTTATTCTTAGGCTCAATGGAATCTTTAGATAATCCCATTTGTTTGACCAATTTATAAGAATAGATGTTTAAACCAGCACCTCCATCTATCAACACACGTTTGACATGATGGTTTTGGATCAAGACTTCAATGTGCAAAGGCTTCTTATGTAGGTGACTCAAAGAGTTATCATCTTCCTCTAAAAAGGAGACATACTAGGGAGATGTCAGATGACCAACCATATTCTAGAATCTGTCTAAATCAAGGTTATCATAAACATTGGAACCAGGCATAGCTTTGTCCAGAATAGCCCTATGGGCAAGAGATATCTGAAGCAACTCAAACATTGATATTTTTGCATTGGTGTGTTGAAGTTGTTGGAAAATGTTGTATGAAGTTTCTATGGTCTCTTTAGGAGTTGATGATTTTGAGGCAGCCCTCTATTTAGAAGCAAACATAAGATTAAAAGGCACTTTAGGGGAATTTGATGAACCCAAGTTTCATCCTTGTAGGTGTACCTGAGCTTGTGATCGAGTCACTGCATTGGTTGATTGATTATCTCTATCTTTCCTTACAATTGTGGTGACATTACAATGTTCTGGTAGACATGGCTCAACCATATTGATGACATCATTGTTTTCAGAATAAGTGTAATTGACTTTAGCACCCATATTTGGTTGAGTAGCTATAACTCCTTGATTGTGCTTAGGAAATGGTTCCTTGAATGTTGTATGCTCATTATTCATTTTATGATTATCAATCACTATTACTCCATCATCAATTTTGTCTTGAATGAGATGTTTGAAGTGCATACAGTTATTGGTTTTATGACCTTTTTTATGATGGAAGTCACAAAAATCATTCTCTTTCCACCATTTTGGTTTAACTTCAGGATTATAAGATTTTATCTCAGGTAATTCAATGATTTTGTTTGCCAAGAGAGTTTTCATGGCTGATTCTAAGGACTCACCCAAAGGAGTGAACTCGCGCTTTGGTTTTGTAACCCAAGTTTTATAGTCATTAGACTTCTTTAAAGAATCAGATGCCTTTTGTTCAGAAGCTTTGATGGCTTGAGTACCCATGGTAAGATTGAATGTGGGTGCCTTTGATGGAGTACCGATGTGATCTACAACACCATCTGTTACAACATTCTTATTCTTGTTCCATAATTTGACTTTGTCTTTGTTGTTATTAGAACTAGAACCAGATTCATACTTGCTATCTTTGCTAATTGATATGTCTCCCTTTCGAGAAAGCACATTTTCAATTTTGATGGCGTGTTACACCATTTTCTCAAAAGAAGTATGATTTTGCATTTGCAGATGATAGTTGAGTTTCAGAATCAGATTGTTGATGAAGATTTCTAGTTTTTCAATTTCTGGAATGGATCTAGCATAAAGCGAGAATTTCTTCCTCCATCATTTCAAGAAAGTTAGGAATGGTTCTCCTATCTTTTGTTTTAGATTTCAGATATCGATCATGGTGACCAGATATTTGATATTGTAGGATTCATCTTGATAGAACAGTTTGATTAGCTCCTCAAAAGTTTTGATTATTGGAGGCATCTTTGAGAACCAATGAATGGTTGACCCTCCCAGAGACCAAGGGAAAAGATGCATTAGATAGGTTGGTTCATGCATAAACTCCATAGATTAAGTATATAATTCTCTGACATGATCTTAAGGATTAGATTTTCCATCATACTTATCATACTTGGGTATTTCCACTTTCTTTCAAAATGGTGGCATATACAAGTCTTTATCAAATGGAAAGGGACATAAAGCCTCCATAGAAAATTCCTTCGGTTCTTTCTCTTTTTCCATTTTGTTTAGTTTGACTTGCATAGAATGCATTTGTTTCATCATAGCTAAGATAGGAGTTTCCTCCTATGGGGTAATGATGTCCTCAACATTAAAGGTGTGAGGAAGTTTGACACCTTGTCTAGCTAGCTCAAGAAAGTAAGCTTCTTTGTCTTCTTGTAAGAAATGTTTCATCATTCTTTGAAAATGCTCATCATTTCTATATCTTACAATTTCAGATAGAGTTGGTTCAGGGTCCTCATGATTAGATTGATGGCCTTGAGAACCTAGGTTTCCTTAGTTTCCTCCTGCTTGAGACATTGTGTTGCTGTGAGGACTACCAGGGATTGATTGATGCGGGGTTGATTGATTACCTCTGTGAACTATTATAGGAGGGTTTATGTAACCACTTTTAAAGTAAAGATTTCCAAGAGTGTCTTCTACATATAGATTTGTTTCGTAAGACTGATGAAATGTCAGAGCAATCACAGAAGATATGGCTGAAGAGAGTTTGGGTTGTTCTCTTTGTTTTCTTTTTGATGAGGCTCTAGTTTACACCATTAACCTTTGGTGAATCAAAAGAGCAAGATGAAGACAACTGATGAATGATCTAGTTCAAGAAAATCAAATGACGCGACCTTGTCAAGATTGGTTTGGTTTGATGAAAAGATTGATTGGACATAAATGAAGGATATTATGCCCTATGTGTATGGGTAGATGCCAAAAAGATAGCAAACACAAGCTCACAACACTTAGCCATTTTTAATGAAAGATTGGATTAAGGATGATGATTGACAAGGTTTTGACACAAGATGAAAAAGACTCAAATCGATAGATCAGAAGGCTGGATCAAACTCAAGAGACCACTTCTAAACAAATGGATGGAATTCTTCTGGTTTCTGCCCTGTTCCTGACATAATGAAATTCTTGATAGATTCTGGAAGCTGGTGGTAAAAATTGATTTTCTGACAAATTTTGAGACTTTTTGGCAACTTGACTTTAGCTCTGATATGAGTTTTTGTAGGCTCATACGATTTTGGGTAAGGTCTAGCATGACAATTGATAGCACTCGTATGACAGTTGACACTAGGGATTGAATTTTTTTGTTTTGAATTTATGACAACACTCATACAACAATATACAGGTTCTTGTACGACAATCTGATAGTTCTGGCATGACAATTGGGAAAAACTCATATGAATTTTTGAGACTGTGGGATGACTTTGGACTCCAGAAAGGAATTTTGCATCAGATTTTGCAATTTTTTAGTTTTTCAGTATCAGATTGTTTGCAAATTTTCTCTGTCCAAGTTTGAAGATCTGTCTAGGGTTCGTTCATTTCAATAACCAACTAGATAACAAGAATGTACAACAACAAGCAAGGGAATTCAAGGAAGTCTAAAAACAATGAGTAGGAGACAAAGCAACCTTGTGCATGAACAATTAAGTGACTTTTGTTCTAACCCTAGAAATGCTACTTATGTATGTTCTCAAAAGTTTTTCCAATCACGCACAGAGATCCTAGAAAATGAAAATTTGTGGCCTCACTAGGGTTTGTAGTAATGGTCTGACTCTGCAACTTTTGTAATCTCAAGAGGGAAAAATCCAACCTAGGTGCACCGGATTTTTGACACTATCTGAGAATTTAATCAATCAGGAGCTGCTTAGGAGATCCGATAGCCCAACAAGAGACTACACTTGTGAAGATTTCCTCCACAAAGACATTTATATAGTGGTTGTTGCTACCACAACAAAATGGCTATTACTGCTTGAGGTTCTATCCATCTGGTTGACCTAATAAAGGGAATGTCCACTATGGCTAACCCTCTCTATAGGTGACTCACAAAAGGACCACAGGGGGACTAGTTTAGATTTAAGGATATGGATTTCTGATACTACCCAAAAAGGGAGTAGAGCATAATCCCCTAGCCTCATCACTTCACCAAGACAAAGCAAATAGATTCTTTGACACGCTAAGACTGAAATTACCTCACCAAGATTTGTGATGTCAACAACTATGTCTATCGAGCTCTCTAAGTGGGTACAAGAGAGAACGTACTGATCAAAGTTGAGGACCAAACCCAGTAAAACGGTGAGATAATCTTAGTAACCTCCCTACCTATAAGGGTATCCTTTGTCAAGAAGAGCTTCACATGCAAAACAAGCAAATGAAACCCACTCTCTCAAGATCATCCACAAATAGTGTTCATAGGGCTTAATTACTATGTGTAACAGATATGCAGAAAACAAATCTATGTTCATTTTAAAGCTCAAAACTGAAGTCTGTTTTATGAATGCAGGAAAGGCACACAAGCTTGACACATGAGAGTTCATTTTAGATCCCAAATTGAAGTGTTTTCAAATAGAACATAATACTTGAATTCCTCACAATGTGCTTAGTATATTTTACCTATTTTGCAATTTTTGTTGCACTTTCAAATCAGCAAATCAACAAGTATCAATCAGAAACAAAAGATCTCAATTGTTAGGGTTAGCTGTTAGTCTAAATCCAAACATCAAATCTGGAAAACTACCTAAAAATTTGAAATGACAATTGAAATTCTGATGCCAAAACTCATATGACACTAGGTTACCTCTTGTACAACTTTCCAATCCTGATACAACAGTAGGTCTATGTGCACATGGCAAAGAAAGTCCGAAATGACAATGTGTTAGGACCAGTATGAGTCTCAAAAATACCAACTATCGTACGATAGTCACGGGGTCCTGGCATAACAATCTGCCAAAACTCATACAAAAAATGTACAGACAGAAAGTAAAAATCATAGTTTTGATAGAAAAAGATAGAAAATTTAATAGAAATTTAATTTGATGAAATGGAAACCCATTTCAAGGCCCCACAGTGGGCGCTAGAAATGTGTGTGTGAATTTTGTACCTAGCTGTAGACACAACACTTCAGTAAAACATTAGAGGTTAGCAAAAATAAAAATTTGCAATATAAATGAAACTAAACTAACCAGGCAATTTACTACCTTCTAGTAGGTGCGAGTATGGTATTCTAATATTCAGACCGAGATCAATGACAATGCAACACCTAAATGAAGGATTTGAATGCAAATGATAATGAATGCAAATTAATCTATTTTTTGGGATTTTAGATGCAATAATGATAAAAAACTGATATGAAACTAATCTAGATGAATGAAAGATGAATTCTATGCAAAAATTGATCTAACAATGGTATGCTATGAAAACTATGAATGCTACGACCAACAATAAAAAATCTCACAAATTGTCTATCGCAAGTGCTTGATTCTTCAAATGCAAATTCACCAAAGTAATTGTGCAAATTTGAGAGTTGATAATTATGAAGAGCTGAGCCTTGATTTTATAGAAATTTAGGGCTTGAGGATGCATTAAGAAAAGCCATAAATCACTCTTGATAAAATCAGGTTGATTTTTGAGTTAACAAGAAATTAAAAATAAATTAACTCACAAAATCATGCAAAAATAGCTTTAAAACTCAAAATAGAGTTTAGTTCAATTTTCAACTCACAATCACATGTTGAGTTTAAATTTAAAATTAGTTTTTGATTTCTAGTTGACTGCTTTTCTGATTGTGCATGTTTTAGTATGAATTAATTTAAAAATAAAAGTGATTTATTCTCAACTTAACTGATATTTTGAATAAAAATAACTGATTTATGGGTTAATCAATTATTTAATCAAACTTTATTCCAAAACTATATTATTAAATTTGACAATTTGATTTAATCAATTAAATGAGAATTTAATCAAATATTTGTAGGATTTTTTATTTATTGTCAAAATAAAATAATATAAATTAGGAATAAATATAATTAAATCTAATTAAATAATTAAGTGGCAGTATTAATCTAATTAATTAAATATTTATCATATTCAATTAATCAAATTTAGGATAAATGAGATTTATTAGCAAATAATATTTAATTAAAGATAATTATTAAAGATAATTAAGATAAATTAGGAATATTTAGGAAATATTCCCCAATGCAAATTTAGGATAAAATCAATTAGGGTTTTGATAAACTAATGTGCAAATGTGCCTTAGGTTAGGAATTTTATGTCGATTTTGTTCAATTTGTTGATGTAGGAGGTTAATGAGCCTATAGTCCATTTTTGGGGTATTACAGATGTTAGGGCACAGAAAACCCTAAAAATAGAAAAAATAAAATCCTAAACCAAATTTATAGTGGGGATTTTATGTAAAAATCCTATATTTAACTAACCTATGAAAGAACCCTAGACTACGAGAAAAAAATAGATGAATAAAAATGAAAAACACAAAAATGAATCCCTAAAAATCTCACAAAATTGCAAAAGTAGAATGTACATACACAAATGTCGCATGAAATAACCTTGGAATTTTCCTAAAAAATCACCTCAAACATGACCAAATCTTGACAAACACACACAATTCACAACTTCAAAGACTTGATCATATAAGACATCTCAAATCCCTTTTTAATCACTTGGTGATTAAATTGAGCCTTTAGAAGGCCTTTTATAAGTTAGTAGGGAAAGGAGATTAGATGACTTGTACTACATTTTTCAAACAAGACTTTGTGCATTAGGGATTGGGAAGATGAGTAACACAATACCACAAAGCATTGAGAAACTTGTGGACCTAAGATCTCGACCAAAAACTAAGACTTGGAGGGGAAGACTCTTGAGTCCGAGACTACATAGAGGAAAAAAACAAACATAAGGAAAATAAGAGAAGGGAAAAAAGAAAAATGGGGACCCAACATTTTCCCAAGAGAAAATGTATGGGTGTGGAGGGAATAACATATCATTTTTTACAACCTCTTCCTTGCTTGGAAGTGTATATCTCCTACAATTGATTTTTCCACTAAGAATGAATAATGTGACATCCTTTCTCTTTTCAATTCTTTTTCCCCATTATTTCTTTGTGATTTTGCATCTTTTATAATGGTACATTCTTTGTAGTCTGAAATCCTTTATTTCACACAAAGCAATTTTGTTAACAATTCATGCTTCAAAGAGCATGTCTACTATAAATGACCTTTTTCTTTGGGAGTATATGGTATTCCTCTTTATTTTTCAAAAAGATCCATTATCTCTTTGTTATTTATATCAATTATAATGTGATGTCCTTACTTGCATGAACTTGTTTTATTCTATGATCTCTCTCTTTTTGAGAAATTGATATCTTTTCTTACAATCTCTTCCTTTCTTGGAAGTGTTTGGAGTAGGAGCACTTGAGTCATGGACAATAATTTTTCAATTTTGTTTTTTTGTAGTCAATCTTTGTGTAATAAGGTCCCATGGACAATTAGAAGTCATCCAGTAATATTTTGGAAACAAATTGTAAGGCTAAAAGCCTCAAGGTCCTGAATTGGCATGTAATGGCCTAATTGGTCAACTTGGGCCAAACATCCCAATGGATTGGGAAAACCATGTATTTAGAATTCTTAAACATTGTAATCCATAGTTGGCATGTCCATGATCTAATTGGGTTAATATGAGTTGGTTAGAGTTAAGATGTCAAAATGCACCTTTTATAACAAATTGTGCAACTTTTATATTTTTTCATCAAACGACTAGTTGGTTTGAATTGGTGGTTGGAATTGGTTCCAACAATTATAAAATGTCTTCAAATGCCTCATGGGGATTGAGGCACATGATATTGATGCAATTTTTAATGGAAATACAAGTGACTATTCTGATTTCAACATTTTTATGCAACTTTTTTGGCTTTGTATAGACATGTATAGATTGAAAGGGTATAGATCAATACATATGTCTAGATAATGTTATGATTCATATTTTATTTTTATGTAGTTTGGAGAATTTTTGTTAAGGTTCAAGCAAGTTAGAGGAAAATTACTCCAAACTATCCTAATACCCTCCATACTCAAAGGTTTGGTCTTCATGGGTGATTTGACCTATCTTCCCACTAGCCAAAAATCATGACTCTAAGGGGAATGATAGGTCAGAGGATGTACTTTAAGATTTGGGTGGTTTTGGAACAATCCCTTATGATGGTGAATTTTGGCATCAATCCCTAGGCCTAGAATCTCAATCTAACATGCCTAGGTTATTCAAGAAAGAAGTAAAAATTGGAGTGTAGATCCAAATTTGAAGGGGTTGGACACTAAGAGTTAGTTGATTCTATATATTGGAGGTGTGGAAAAGGTTTTTCCATCATTACTTGTGCAAGGTTGAAGTTCTAAAACAAGATTATTGTGTAAATGAAAGCCTAATTGCCTAATTAGGCCCATGTGATTAGTGCAAGTTGCCCCATCACCTTGGTGAATCTAAAATTGGTTTTGGTAAGTTTTTAACAAATTTAAAAAGGGTATCTTTAATGGTGGTTAGTTTGGTCACATATTCAGAGATCTAAGAGAGATCCAAAATACCCATTGAATAGGGCTAGTAGCCATTAGGCCTATTTGTGAAGCAAGTGCCATGAATTGAGTTGATGGGCATGATATGATGATGGTTATATGTTTTTTTTATCCTTAAGGTTAGGAAAACTAGTGAATTTTTGTCCATATAAAAAAAGGAAGGACTATTGTGTTCAGCATAGTTAAGTCATGTTGTAAGGAAACAAGTTTGGGTTGTGATGTTTGTAGTGTCTAATTAGATTGGCAATAGGAACCTTTGGTTATGCCTTAAAATTTCAATTGTAAACAATATTTTTCTCTAATGTGTTCCTTTTGGTTGTGTCAAGGATCCCTATGAAGGAGTTGTAACCCCATGTGTAGTAATTTGAAGATTGTTGACCAAATTGTGTAGTTTGTGTAGACTATGATTTTAACCTGTTATCTATTTTGAAAGGCTGAAACATTCAAAGATTAGACTAATCTAGCATTTATCAGTTCAAAGCATAAACAAATATAAACCAATCCACCTCAAGATTGTTGCCAAAAACAAGTGTTATAGAGCACTGTTTGATTTGCTTCAATGAGAGGGATGTGGGTGTGCTCTCAAACGCATGGAGAGGGATTTGTGGTGATGCATAAATGAAGATTAAGCTTGAAATATGAACTAATATTAATCCATTAAGCTATTCTAGGATGTGTTAGAAAACATGAAGAACATGAAGAAATCTAACAATTAGGATTTATGCTAAGATGATCTAGCTAAAAATGCTCATGATAACAATGCATTGCATTGAAGATAAAACTAAGCTAATGGATTGCTCTTCGAAGGAAGAGTATTTATAGGATTTGGGAAGGGCTTGGCTTAGGAGGTTGAGTCAGGGTTTGGGGTAAGGTTAGGGTTGATTCAAGGATAAGGATTGACT
This sequence comes from Chamaecyparis obtusa, assembly GCA_027943335.1. NCBI lineage: Eukaryota > Viridiplantae > Streptophyta > Pinopsida > Cupressales > Cupressaceae > Chamaecyparis > Chamaecyparis obtusa. The sequence goes on along the minus strand of BSBK01003718.1, from coordinate 4,920,100 downwards.
TTTGGTTAGACCAAGGCTTTGGATGAGGATGAAGACCTTCTAGAGGAATCTAGGAATTTCTAGGATAATTATGGATTTAAGAAACAAATAAATATTTATTCATCTCAAAGGCTTAATGAGTTTTGAGGCTTATTAGGGGAAGGGTTTGACTAGGAGTCAAAGGAGACTTGGATTAGCCTAGGAAAAGTAGGTAATTTCCGCTAAATGGCTTTAGGAAAGGATTAGGAAAGTTCTAGAAGAGTCTAGGGTTTTCCTAGGATATTTCTAAGTTTGAGGAAATAAATAAATGCATATTTATTTCAAAAGGATTTTTGGTTGAGGATTTTATTTATTAAATAAATTTAATAAATAAGAAGGATTAACACTTAATTTTGGTTTAAATGTTTTTGAGTTGGGATTAGGCTTAGGAAATGATGGAATCACCCTTAAATTAAAATTAAAGTGAGATTAGGAAATTCTAGAAGAGGTTAAGGATCCTTAGGATATTTCTAAGGTTTAGGATTAAAATAAAAAATTTATTTATTTTAATAATTTTTGGTCAATTTATTAATTAAATAATTAATAAATAGGGGAATGGTGTTTAAATTTGATTTAAACATTTCTGGAAGGGATTTCTTAATTAAATATTTTTAATTAAGATAAAGGGATTTAATGACATAAAAATTAATTAATTAATTAAATGTGATGTCATCAAGGGTTTTTCAAAAAATAAAAATACTTTATTTTCTAAAGGATTTTTAGGTGTCTATAGTTTAAATAAGAGTTCCAACTGTCAAGGAAACCTTTGAATCATATTGGTATCAGAGCTATTTTGATTGTTGGGAAGTAGGTTTTGGTGTATGTCAACAAAAGAGAGTGAAGGAGAAGCTAGCAGAATGCCTCCAAAGGGGATGGTTGTAGAAGTGGCTAAAAGATTATAAGAGATGGAAGCAATGCTCAAGTTTGGGCTAAAGGAGATATAAGAAGAAAAGAAAAAGGAGATAAAGGTTGAGGATGACTCTAAAGAATAAGGGGAAGAAGGGGTAGATTTGTGGAACTAGGAAGAGGTCCTAGTGTCTTCACAAGAATAATTGTGGTCAAGTAGGGTGCACTATGGGCAAGTGTCTGAAGAAAGCCTTAAGCTCTCATGGAGGAGAGAGAAGGAACCAATTGAATCAAGAAGATGATTTCCAAAGTGCCAATGCCCCAATTGAGAATGCAAGTCCCATACATGATGGGGAAATTTTGATGATGAGAAGAACCATGTTGAAGGTGCCACAAGTGCAAGAACCCCCTCAGAGAAAGACATTGTTCAAGACCACCTGTAAGGCCTACAAAAAGGTATGAAAAGTTATATTTGATGCTGGTTCAATTGAACATTTAGTTTCAATAGAAATGGTAGAAAAATTAAAGTTCAAAATATTACCCCATACTAACCCATATAAAGTATCATTGTTGAGTAAAGGGCGACAAGTTTTGGTTGATAAACAATCATGGGTATAATTTGAGATAAGGGAGTACAAAGATAGGATTTTGTGTCAAGTAATACCCATTGATGCATTCCATTTGTTATTAGTATGTCCATGTAAATATGATATACAAGCCCAAAATGATGGAAAAAAGTACTCTTATCTCATAAGCAAGAATAGAAGAAATTATATGATAGATCCTTTACCAGATGAGAGTGTAGATAAACATATAGGATCAAGTGTCATGCTAGTGAGTGGGAAGGAGTTCCTATAAATCTTGAAAGAGGAAAATAACCATGGGTAAGCTCTAAATTTAAAACCAAAATATAATTCTGATCTACATAACAGTGAGGGGATAAATGTTCCCAAAGAAGTACAAAATTTATTGGAGAGGTATAAAGGCATAGTTTAGGAGGAGATTCCTAATTAACAACCCCCAATAAAAGGTTTTTTCAATCATATTGACCCTATATTGGGTGCTACATAACCAAAAACTATCCTACAAGATGACACCCTCTAGAAATGAAGAGATAACAAGGCAAGTGCAAGAACTCCTAGCCAAGAATTGAAGACCTTATGGACTATTTGGGAGGGGCATCTTCCTACTCTAAAATTGACCCCAAATCTAGTTACTATCAAATTAGAATTAGCTAGGGAGATGAAAGGAAGGCTACCTTCAAGACCAATGAGGGTATTTATGAGTGGTTGGTTATGCCCTTTGGACTATCCAATGCTCCAAGCACTTTTATACACCTAATGAATGAGTTATGACATGGTTTCATTGGAAAGTTCATTGTAGTATATTTGGATTATATACTTATGTTCATCAGGTCAAAGCAAGAACACTTGAAGTGCTTTGACCAGGTCTTGATGAATAAAAGCTAATGATTAACCTATAGAAGTGTGTCTTCATGAAAGAGGATCTTTTGTACCTTGGTTTTGTAATCTCCAAGAGAAGTATGAAAATGTATCCTTCAAAGGTATAAACCATATTGAATTGGCCATGGGAAAGTGTAAGCATGGATTTTGTCTTAGGCTTACCCAGAACTAAATCAAGGTATGACAACATATTTTTTATTGTGGGCTAGTTTAGTAAGATGGATCATTTATTTGCATGCAAATGTACTTATGATACCTATTACATAGCATGATTGTTCTTTAAAGAAGTGAGAATTCATGGTCTCCCTCTAAACATTATTTCAAATAGGGATTCAAACTTTTTTGGGCACTTTTGGTGAACTATGTGGAAGAAGTTGGAAACACAATTGTCATTCACTTCAACATACCACCCTCAAACTAATAGCCAAATTAAGGTGGTAAATAGATCCTTTGGAAATCTACTGAGATGTTTAACAAAGTAGCATGGTAAAGCATGGGATATGGTGATTAGTCAAGCATAATATGCATACGATGACTCCATAAATAGGAGTATGTAGGTAAAATCTCTTTTGAGATAGTGTATGGTGTTCATCCCAAAGGGATTTTGTAACTTAGAGATCTGAATGGAATGGATAAGAGGAGTGCTCAAGGAGAAAACTTTGCAATGACCATGAAAGACATTCACAATAAGGTGTGAGAAAATCTACAAAAGAGTGCATCAAAATACAAAGCAAAGGCTGATGAAAAGAAAGAGATGTGAAATTCAAAGTTGGGGATCTACTTATGGCTCTTATAAAGAAGGAAAGGATTCCAAAGGGTCAACCTACCAAGTTATTGATGAAGAAAATAGGCCCTTGCAAGCTAGTGCATAAGTTTAGGCAAAATGCCTATGAGATCAAATTTCCCCCGAGTTTAGCCATATCTCCAATATTTAATGTTTCTAACTTGTTTCCATATAAAGCTACTATTTTTTCAAGTTGTGATGTAGGTTTGACAATAGATGGAGATGATGAATGGGTTAAGGACCTACCACCTAACAAACTAATGCAACTTGAATGCACATTGGATACCAAGGTTGTCAATAAGTCTTGGAAGAGGACATACAAGGAATACCTTGTCAAGTGGAGAGGCATACCTAATAAAGAGACCACTTAGATGAGTGAAGAAGACATATTGGAGCATGGAACTTCTGTTGCAGACCTAATTGCTTAAGGGACTTGAGTTCTTCTACCCCCATGAGTATGGTGCAGGAGCACCCATTAGTCATGAAGACTTATTTTTCAATTTTATTTTTTAGTAGTAAATCTTTGTGTAATAAGGTCCCATGGACCATTAGAATTCATCAAGTAATGTTTTGTAAACAAATTGTAAGGTGTGAGGCCTCACCCTAGACCTGCCATAACTTTTCTATTATCGTAATGGTAGACTTAGTAATTGACTTAATGTTCTGATTAGTTAGTAGATTTTACTCTTTTGACAAAGATTTGATTACAGTAGATGAGAATGCATTACATTTTATGATGCTTTCTATACGCACAATGTTGACCTTATGATACATTATGACTAACATTATGATAATTGAATTAGATAAATATTGAGGTGTGCAATTAGAGAATTTATGTTGTTATAAGTTGTTAGGAAAATGAAAATCAAGATACGAATTAGGTTGAGATGTGTATTTCATTTCGGGTTAAATGTTAGGTGATGAATTATTGATGACCATTTTTATGATATAAATATGAATTCTAAATTATGGTTATTTTGATTAATGAGTGTTGTGATGAAGTGATGGATTTTATACGCTTACGTAAGTAATTTCAATTATGATACGATGAGATTTCTATTGTGAATCAAAATTTAATTACTTAGGTGAAATTTATGAGTGTCATGATGACATTTAATTGCAACTGAATTATATGTGCAATGAATATGCTACAAGCTTAATTTAGTGATGAATTGAATATTTCATGATGAGTTGTAAGTATGATATAGATGAATGATTATTGTCATGTGAATTATCTTGATTATTAATGTTATGAATTTACATGTATATTTCCTTGGACTACTGATATTGGACTTGAGTGTGCGGGAAATAGGCCATGGTAAATTCAGGGAACCATCACAGAGACTAATGTGAAAATTTGTTTGAGCCAAGGTTGCTTCTAGTGAGAAGCCAAAAACCTCATTGTAATGTATTTAATTTGTAAAAGTATGATGCATGAATGTAGTTGATTTATTTGTTAATTGTAAATGTTATTTATGTTGAGAGTGCCCAAGTGGATATGCCACATGGCTTGTGATGTGTCATTTTTTGGTTGTGTGACTTGTGTCACTTGACACTTGTGTGTGTACTTGTGGCCATGACATGCCCACTTGGGGATTGGTTGAACACCAACCTAGGATAGTACCCTTGAGGATCTCCATGACAAATCTCTTGGTTAGGGAGCTTGAGGTAGTGTCTTATCTTTGAATTTCGAATTTGAACTTATCATGCACTTTTGGAGGGTTAAAAAGGTGCCTAGGGGAGTGTTTAGGCCATTTTTAGTTACCTCGCTTGATATACCATAGGGTAAGGGTCATTTTTCACCATAGGATAACCCTTGGTTGACCAAATGACCCATCCAAAAGTTAGTTTACCAAGATGGACGAAAATCAACTTTTGGGACCAAGTTTTGGAAAGATCACCACCCACTAAAAAGGTAGTCCTTATCCCACCTTTTTAGCTTACCTTTGTAAGAGACCAAATTTTGAAACCATGTAAGGGACTTAGGGAAGACCACCCAATAGGAATGCAATCTTATCCATAGGATTTTTTGTGGAGGCCTTTTTAGAGGGGACTCTTCTTTTGGAAGAGTTGGACACCCACTCTCTAGATTTAGAGATTTGCTAAGTTGGAGAGGACTTTGGAAAGTGGAAAAGCTCTTCATCAACTTGCTTCCATAGATTGGATCAAGGTTGGTGGTATTCTTCATTTTTATTATTCTTGTTTTCATGTTGAGAGAAAGAGCTCTCTTGTATGCTATTTGTTTGTATGCAAAATGTAGTTATTGTTACTTGTAGTGTATGTGGTTGAGATCTTGTTCTTTTTGTGGTTGTGGATGTTATGTGAATCTTGAGCTTGTTGTTGAGCATGAATTCTTAGCATTGTAAATGTGTAGTTTCATTTGTTGTTGATTTTTTTTAAAGTTTTCTTGTATGTGTTGTAGTGTTTTGTTGAGGGAGTTCTCAAGGCCATACTCACCCTTGGGAGGGAAGAGTAGCCTTGGGGGTGAAGGGTATTTTTGAGACATTCAAGGGTGTAGAGTCTCTCCTTGGATAGGAGAGGGATGAATCATGGATGTATGGGCTCCATGTAGCCATCTCCTTTATTTGTTTTGTATATTGGGGGTCATAAGGAGTTATTGAGGTTGTGTTTGTGGTGAAAGATACATGATGAGGAAGCCAAGTGATGGATTAGCTCTTATCATGAGATGTGCTTTCTCCTCTTGAATTTGGTTCCACCTTCACCCTATATTGGGTCATTTTGTGACTCTTTGTGTTTAGCCTTGGAAGGGAGATTTCATTGTGAGTTATGTTTATGTTGTTGTTATTGTGGGTTTGCTTGATTCTCCTTGTCTTTGTGATGGTTCCCCTGGCTCAAGGGTGGCTTCATAGAAGTCTTGGTTGGGAGGTGAGCACTCCTTGGCCTATGTATTTTTATTGTAGGATTTGGAGCCATTGAAGACTTCATGGTTGGAGTTGAAATCTTGAAGGGTTGTGAATGTATTCAAAAAGATTAATATGGGTCACTTTTGTATTATGATTATTGTTTTGTATGGGAGTCTTGAGGATCCCTTGAGTTCAACTATTTTGTAATGGAGTTATCACTCCAAGCCTTGTATTTGTATTAAGTGTGTTGTATCAAAATTATGAAGAAATATTTAGTTTTCCCTTTTGATAGATTTATGTTCTCATGATTAATAAGGATTGATGCTCAAGTTCATTCATATTGTTGTTATTGTAATGGTATTTCAAAGTATGAAATAGTAAAAGTGTATTTTCAGTTTCAAAAATTTCTCCTTGAAGTAGTCATTGTGAAAATGATATAGTTATTATGATATGAAACCAATGTTAAGAAATGAAAATAATGTAGATTGCTTGCTTGAAAATTGGTATTGATAAGTGTTCAAAAATTTTTAAGCAAACTCCTTAGAAATCTGAGATTTAGTATCAAACAAAATAGTTATCATGGTTAATTAGATGAAAGGAGAAAGAAGCTTAAATATTCAATAGTTTGGTTGTTCATATGATAACAATTTCATGCTAAATTTATTGTTGGTTATTTAGATTTGTAGGAGAAATTCATCCTACCATATATTCACAATAACAAGACTAGAACTATTTAATTGCTTAGACACGTAGCCAAAAATAAATAAAGAGAGAATGAAGTCAAAACAAGTAAAAGAAAAAAAAAGTAACATGCTCAAAGAGAAAAGTGCAAATGGAAACCTATAGGTCTCTGGAATTTGTATGGGAGAAAAATTAATTCTCCCATACACTTTCCCTTTTACACAGTAATTAAACTAATAATATTCCTACCACCTACTTGGCTATGTTGGCAATTGATTTAGTTAAATAAAGAGAGACCTATTATCATCTACCCTAAAAGTCTAGTCTCTGGATGGGACCCACCTGAGTCCCCACCCAAAAAGACTAAAAAATAAATAGTAGACTTTAAGTTTGTTAAAAAATATATATAATAAAATAATATAATATATATATAAAAAAAATGGAAATCAAAGTAAATTCATGTTTAATACCCAACGTGGGTAGCTTTTCAAATAAGTGTTTGTTAAAAAAAAATTTTAATAAAAAAAAACAAATAAAAAAAAAATTGTGTCAGGGGGGAGGGGGGTGGGGGGGAGAGCGGGGGTTCCACACCCCATACCCCTAGGGCAGTGGTACTGCACTAACTTGTCAGTGTGGCGGCCGTCGGTAGTCCCAAGGGGACTTTAAACTAAATGCCTTACGTTTTTTTTTATTAATTCATTTTTTATTTTATTTTATTTTTTATTTATTTATTATTTATTTTTGTTATATTATATATTATTTATATTAATTAATATTGTTAATATTAATTAATATAAATAATAATTATTAATTAATTATTATTTTATTATTTAATAATTAATTTATTTGTTATTTAAGAATTATATTATTTAGATGACATTAATGAATATAATTACTATGAATAATTAATTTAATTATTTTGTGGTTATATTAATTAAATATTAGTAATTAATATAATTATTATTATTTAATTATTGGTTTATCTATTTGGATATTTAATAATTATATTAATTGATAAAGAATATCAATTAATATAATTTATTAATAGTTAATTTATTTATCTGGTTATGTAATAATTATATTAATTATTAGATACCATTAATTAATATATTATTACTTAATCATTTATGACGATTACTTTAATTTATTCAAATTAATGTGGAAAATGTTAGTATGTTTTTCATAAATGGGTATTTTAGTTTGATTTTTTTTAAGTTAAGTGTAATTCAATATTTTGTCTAATAGATTTGTTAGGTCATTTTGAGAATCATTTCGATATATCATAATGTATTTATGATGTAGTCATTATAACTAATAGAAGGGTTAAAATTCCTTTTGAGTGGCGACTAGATTTGAATAAAATGGTTTAAGGATAGGTTTGGGCATAAATTGATCATTATGTTACTATCATTAACATGTTTAGTTTATCTCGAACACTTAGGTTACTTATAGGGAATGTTTATTTCGTGAGCATTTAAGTCAACCCACTCGCCACCTGGTTTAACAGGACAAACTTTAGCCAACCGTTACCTCTAAACTTAAACTTATTTTACCTTTCAAAAAAAAGCTAGGTGTGTTTTTGAGTGAAATATTATGGGCATGACATAAGGCTAAAATCCTCAAGGTCCTGAATTGGCATGTAATAGCCTGATTGCTCAACTTAGGTCAAATACCCCAATGGATTGGCAAAAATATGTATTTGGTGTTTTTAAACATTTAATCCATATTTAGCATGTCCATAATGTAATTAGGGTCATAGGAGTTGGTTAGATTTAAGAGGTCAAAATGCACCTTTTGTAACAAATTGTGCAACGTTTATAATTTTCCACCAAACAGCTAGTTGGTTTGAATTAGTGGTTGGAATTGGTTCTAATAGTTGTACAATGTCTTCAAATGCATCATTGGGGTCAAGGCACATGATATTGATGTAATTTTGAATGAAAATACAAAGTGATTGTTATGATTTTAACATTTTTCTACATTTTTTATATCTTTGTATGGATGTGTATGAATTGAAAGGTTAGATCAATGCATATGTTTGGATAGTTTTATGAATTATATTTCATTTGTAGGTATTTTGGTGAATTTTTGTAAAGTTTGAAGCAATTTGGAGTAAAATTACTACAAACTATTCTAAAACCCTCCATAATCTAGGGTTTGGTCTTCATGGGTGATTTCACCTATCTTCCCACCTGCCAAAAATTTGGATTATGAGGGGAATGATAGTTCTACAACAAGGTTTTTGTGTAAATAGGAGCCTAATTGCCTAATTAGTTCTATGTGATTAGTGTAAGTTACCCCATCACCTTGGTGATTCTAAAACTAGTTTTGGTATATGTTTAACGAATCTAAAAATTGTATCCTAAATGGTGATTATTTTGGTCACATAGTTAGAGATCTGAGAGAAAAATTCAAAATACCTTCTAAATAGAGCTACTACCCACTAGGCCTATTTGTGAAGTAATTTCCATGAATTGAGTTGATGGATATATTTTTTTTTTATTCCAAAGGTTAGGAAAACTAGTGAAGTTGTGTCCATATAAAATGAAAGCATTGTTGTGTTCAAACTCATAATTAGCATAGTTAAGTCATGTTGCAAGGAAGAAAGTTTGGGTTGCGATGTTTATAGTGTCTAATTGGATTGGGCATAGGAGCCTTTGGGTTTTTCTTGACCTTTCAATTATGAAAAATATCTATCTCTAATGTTTTCCTTGTGGTTGTGTCAAGGAGTCCTATGAAGGAGTTGTAACACTTGGTGTAGTAATTTGAATATTATTGACCAAATTGTGTAGTTAGAATAAGAGTTCCAAAAATAAATGACCCCTTTGCAATATTTATCTATTACAATTGATAATTATCTTAGTATGCATAATGTGATGTTGATGCAGGAGCATCCTGGGTGTAAGAGAAATCTTGCATCACTCAAAAATATTTTTGGTTTCTTTTCAATAAGGGCTATCTTGTGTAGAGCTTCTATTTTTGGAAATTAACTATTTTTAGTAAGTTTTCCATTCAAGTTCAAAATGGTCTATTTTTCTTCCCTGGAGGTTCATTTTGGTCATATCAGCCTACCAGTAAAATTTCATTGTCAGATCAAGTATAGTTTTGAAGATATTGAAAATTTTTGGTATTGGCAGCACGGTACAAAAACTTTGAACTCATTTTTGAAGGATTTAGAGGCCCTAGATGAGGTCAAAACTTTGGCTAACTAAAACTTGTGTGAGTCAGGCGCTATAGAGAACTTCATGCCCTTTCTGAAATGGGGTCATAATAGTCAATTGGGTCAACGAGTGATGACTTATGGTCTCCAGAAGGTGGGCCACCTGAAATGGTGGAAACTAAATTTCCTTCAAAATTTATGTTTGGGTTTCAAAAGTTGTTTTGAGCCAACTCTGATTTAATAAAATAAAAAATAAAATAATTCTAAGTTTGGTCAGCCTTAATGGCTAAATTTTTGGAACCTTCCTAGGCGGTGGAAAATTTCCTATATAAGGAAGGCTCATAGTGTTGTCTAGGGCAATTTAGAGTAGTTCAGAGTAGTTCTATGTAACAATTTGAGGCTTTGTCCTACGTAATATTGTAAGGGAAAATGACCATGTGGCTTTGCATATTGTAATTCTAAAATTTGTAATTCCACATTTGTGGAGATAATAAGAAGCCCATTTTTTGTTCTTGCAAATTATTGTTGTTTCTCTGTTTCTGTTATGTGTTTGTGGTATTAAGGGGAGTACCCTTCATCAAGTGGTATCAGAGTAGGAGTTACTGAGTCTATAGATAGATCATCGACTATAAGGAAGTTTGCACCAAGACTGTGGTTTAGGGTTTTAGTGATAAGCATGAAAATGCCTCCACAAAGGGAATGTGGTGGAAGAGCTGGTGTTGTGACACCTAAGGTTAGAGCCCTCTAGAGACAAGTGAAAGCATTGCAAGAAGAGATTCATAGAGGCATGAATCTTAATGTCAGAGATGAAATTGAGGATGAAGCCAAAGAAGAAGGAAATTCTGATCGGGAAGGAGAAGTCAAAGTTTTGAATTAAGAAGAAGAAAGACTTTTCTGAGCCATTTCCAAGATCAGGAAAAGACCTAAGATTGAGGTTCCCAAATTTTCAAAAAAATTTAACCTTGAGGAGTTGATTGACTGGATCAATGAATGTGAAGAATATTTTGAGTTTGAAGATATCAAGGATCTTGATCGGGTCAAGTTTGCGAAGGCCAAACTAAAGGTTCATGCAAAGATTTGGTGGCAAGAGATCCAATTGGATCGAAATAGAAGAGGAAAGGAGAAAATCACAAGATGGGATTAGATGGTGGATAAATTGAAGTGACAATTCATTCTTGTTGATTACGAGCTTGACCTATTGAAGAAAATACAAGATTTGAAGAAAGCATGAAGATCTGTTCAGGATTATACGGAGGAATTCTATCGAATCCTCATCAAAATAGGCCATGCAGAAGCTGATAAGGAGAAAGTCGCCCATTGCCTTAATGGGTTGAGGCCAAGCATTCAAGAGGAGTTGAATTTGGTTTGAATGCATAGTATTGAAGAGGCATACTAGTTTACCCTAAAAGTATAGGAAAAGTTGAACAAAAAGTTTGAAAGCAGACAAAGCGGAAGAGGTTGTGGTGGAAAATATGGTGGATGGTCATATGGAGGCCAAAATGAAGATCTGAAAGAGAAGGATGATGCCAGTAGCAATCATAATCAGAGAGATAAAAATTTCAATCATTTGCATGATCATAATAATAGAGATCAGAGAGGAAGAGAAAGAGGACAAGGATTAGGAAGAGGAGGCTTCCATGGAACATGTTTCCACTGTGGAGAAGAAGGCCATAGGGCATTTAAATTTCCTCAATGCCAAGGAAGGATAGATAGGAGAATTGAAGGCTAGGCTAGAGATGCACATGTAGATGAAGATGCCAGATCATCACCTCTGAAGATGTTGAAAGAGGAGAAACACTAATTAACAGAAGAGTCATGTTGAGTGGTGAGAATGAACCTAAGCAAAGGAATAGCCTCTTTCAAACCAGTGCAAGTGTGAGGATAAGTGTTATGATGTGATTATTGATAGTGGAATCACTAAAATTCTAGTGTCAGATGAGATGGTCACAAAGTTGAAGCTCAAGAGATAGAAACACCCACATCCATACTAGATTTCCTAGGTGTAGGATGACCGCAAGGTCATGGTCAATGAATAGTGCCTAGTGAAGTTCAAGATTGGTGGATACCATGATGAGGTATTATGTGATATCATACCTATGGATGCATGTCACATGTTGTTGGGTAGACCGTAGCAGTTTGATAGGTGAACTGTACATGATGGTCGTGCGAATACCTATTCCCTGACAAAGGACAAAATGCAACATAAGCTAAAGCCATTGAAGGAAACAAAAGAAAAGGTATGTAGTACTACAAGAATAAGTTTTTTTGATGGAAGAAAATTCATAGAGGGTATGAGGCATGAGCATATGTGTTTTTCTTTAATTCCAAAAGTTGGTAAAGAGGAAGTAGAAGATGTTCCTGTAGAAGTTGTAGAGTTGTTGAATGAGTTTCAGGATATTGTATCTAATAATGTGCCTAATGAATTACCACCAGTAAGGAAGATCATTCATCAAATGGATTTGATCCCATGAGCCAATTTTCCAAATAAGGTAGCACATAGAATGACACTAGGAGAGAGTGAAGAGTTGAATAGGAAAGTACAAGAGTTGTTATAAAAGGGATTGATTCAAGAGAGTCTAAGTCCCTATGTTGTACCAGTGATATTAGCACCAATGAAGAATGGAGAATGGAGGATGTGCACAGATTCTAGGGCTATCAACAAGATCATAATCAAGTACAAATTTCCATTACCGCATATGGATGATATTATGGACTATTTGAGTGGAGTTGTATATTTCTCAAAGATAGATCGAAGAGTGGATATCATCAGATTAGGATCAAAGAAGGAGATGAATGGAAGACTACCTTAAAGACAAAGGAAGGGTTATATGAGTGGTTAGTCATGCCCTTTGAGCTAACCAATGCTCCGGGCACTTTCATGCGGCTCATGAATGAGGTCCTGAAAGAATTTCTAGGTAAGTTTGTCATTGTTTACCTAGATAATATTTTAATCTTCAGTAAGACATTGGAGGAGCATATAATGCATACTCGTAGGGTGTTTGAGAAGCTAAGAGAAGATAAATTATTGATTAATTTGAAGAAGTTTAGTTTTGTGAAGGAGTTAGTGTATTTGGGATTTGTAGTTTCAGCAGAAGGTCTAAAAATGGACCCACAAAAAGTGAAGGCTATCCTCGAATGGCCTACTCCAAGGAGTGTGACTGAGGTAAGATCTTTTCATGGTTTGGATAGCATTTACAAAAAGTTTATTAGGAGTTTTAGCAGTATTTGTGGACCCTTGACTAAAATAATGAGAGGGGATAGGAAAGAGTTTAAGTGGACTATAGGGGCAAAAAAGATTTTTCAATTGTTCAAACAAAAAGTTATAGAGCAATCTGTTTTAGCACTTCCAAATTTAATAAGGTGTTTCAAGTATATTGTGATGCTAGTGGGACTGAAATAGGAGCTATTTTGAGCCAAGAAGGTAAACCTATTTCTTATTTTAGTGAGAAGTTGAATGATTCCAACATGAAGTATTCTATTTATAATCAAAAATTTTATGCTATAGTTCAGGCATTGAAGAAGTGGAGACACTATCTTCTTCCTAAGGAGTTTTTTTTGTATATTGATCATCAAGCTTTGTAATATTTGAATAGTCAAAAAAATTTGAATTAGAGGCATTTGAAGTGGGTTGAGTTTTTGCAAAGTTATATATTTTTTTTAAAACATAGAAGTGGAAAGTCTAATAGGGTTGCAGATGCTCTTAGCAAAAGGCAAATTTTGCTGACAGAGATATAGATTGAGGTGGTTGGGTTCAAGGAACTCAAGATTTTGTATCTAGAGGATCCTAATTTTGGTGAAGCTTGGAAAGCTTGTACATAACCTGTTACTTGAGACAAAACAAAGTGGTTGGCTTTCATCATCCAGGATGGTATTCTATTCAAAGGGAGTCAATTGTGCAATCCATGAAGTTCTATGAGGGAGAATCTCATCAAGGAGAACCATAGCGGAGGATTGGCATAGCGAAGGATTCAATTTTAGTTCATCACATCATCCAAAAAATGATGGATAGACAGAGGTGGTGAATAGGAGTTTAGGGAGTTTTCTGAGATTTTTGGTTGGAGATAAGCCAACAAAATGAGATTTGATTTTACCACAAGAAGAATTTGCATACAATAATTCTATCAATAGGAGCACTGGTAAATCACCATTCCAGATTGTATATGGAAGTAGTCCCAGAAATGCATATGAGTTGAAGAATATAGACAAAGGAGAAATAAGTATTACTGAAGCTAAGGATTTTGCAAAACACTTGAAGAACATCCATGAGGAGGTGAGGAAGCATATTACCAAGATGAATGCGCAATATACGGCTAAGGCAGATGAGAAAAGGAAGCATAAGGAATTTCAGGTTGGGAATGAAGTCATGGTTCATTTACAGAAGGAGCAATTTCTAGTTGGTACATATAACAAGTTGAAAATGAAGACGTTTGGGCCATGTAAGATACTGAAGAAGCATGATTCAGGAAATGCTTATGAGTTAGAATTGCCTACTAATCTAAATATTTCACCAGTGTTTAACATTTCAAATTTGATAGAGTATCATAAAGGAGGTGTTGAAGATGAGATCATAGAAGCACAATGGAGTATTCCAACAACTACTTCAACTACTAAAGAGATTGAAGATATACTGGATAGTCTTGTTGGTAGAAGCACAAGGAACATGACATATGAAGAATATGTGGTCAAATGGAAAGGATGACCTATTGAAGATTCATCATGGCTAACAAGGGAGGAGGTTAACCACCTTGGTTTTCCTCTTCACACCTGAGTAGTGATAGGGTCACTTCTCAAATTACCCCGGGTGTCTGATGCAGGAGCATCTTGGGTGTAAGAGAAATCTTGCATCACCCAAAAAATATTTCTGGTTTCTTTTCAATAAGGGCTATTTTGTGCAGAGCTTCTATTTTTGGAAATTTACTATTTTTAGTAAGTTTTTTGTTGGAGCTTAGAATGATCTATTTTTCTTCCCTGGAGGTTCATTTTGGTCATATCAACCTGCTAGTAAAGTTTCATTGCCAGATCAAGGCTAGTTTTGAAGATATTGAAAATTTCTTGTATTGGTAGAAGGGTACAAAAACTTTGAACTCAATTTTGAAGGCTTTAGAGGCCTTGGATAAGGTTGAAACTTTGACCAGAACTTGCACAAGTTAGGTGTTGTAGAGAACTTCATGCCCTTTTTGAAATGGGGTCATAATAGTCAATCGGGTCAACGAGTGATGACTTATGGTCTCTAAAAGTTGGCCCACCTGAAATGGCAGAAAATAAATTTCCTTCAAAATTTATGTTTGGGTTTCAAAATTTGTTTTGAGCCGACTCTAATGTAATAAAATGAAAAATAAAATAATTCTAGGTTTGGTCGGCCTTAATGGCTAAATTTTTGGAACCTTCCCAGGCAGTGGAAAATTGCCTATATAAGGAAGGCTCATAGTATTGTCTAGGGCAGTTTGGAGTAGTTCAAAGTAATTATGGGTAACAATTCGAGGCTTTTTTCCTATAGATTATTGTAAGGGAATATTCCCATGTGGCTTTGCATATTGTAATTCTAAAATTTGTAATTCCACATTTGTGGAGATAATAAGAAGCCCATTTTCTATTCTTGCAAATTGTTGTTGTTTCTCTATTTATGTTATGTGTTTGTGGTATTAAGGGGAGTACCCTTCATCAGATGTCTTTACTCTTACCTCAATGATTAGGGGGAAATATATTTTCCTTTTCTGTATATATTTTCTATAAGGATCCACTTTCCTTGGTGGAGTGGTATTTGTTTATCACGTGACATTTTTTCCTTGTATCAAATTGTTTGTGTTGTTTTGGGATTCTATCTTTATGTAAGAGGCGTGCATCCTCGATCAAAAAATATTTCTTATTGTAAAATGTATGTTCATCCTAAACAAACACCCTTACTTGGGATCTTAAGGTGTGTTATCCTTCATCAAAAATCTATTTTCCACCTAACAATAGGGGGCTAAAAGGGCACATTCTTGTTCTCCTACCCTCTTTATCTTGAATATGTTATATTTATTCAAGAACTCCTCTTCAAGGTAGATTTTTCATAGCCATGATCTCTTACTTTCAAGGGTCTATTCCCACATGTAGATATCCTTTCATAATCATCTATTCCTTGGCTAACAAGAGTCCTCACTCTTTGCTAAAGTTATGATATACATTGTTGTTTTAAGGATATATCCTTGTTGTTTGAAGTAGGTATCTTTGTTCTCTTTTACATATGATGCCACTATAGTCCTATGTCACCATCATAAGGAGGGGGACATACATGAAACCTACTATATATTATACAACCTTATTGATCTTTAAATTGACTAATTGTATTCATCCTTAGACTGACTTCTTTTATTGGGATCTTAAGGTGTGTTATCCTTTATCAAAAAACTATTTTCCACCTAACAATAGGGAGGCTAAAAGGGCTCATTCTTATTCTCCTACCCTCTTTATCTTGAATATGTTATCTTTATTCAAGAACTCCTCTTCAAGGTAGATGTTTCATAGCCAAGATCACTTCCTTTCAAGGGTCTCTTCCCACATGCATATATCCTTTCATGATCATCTATTCCTTGGCTAACAAGAGTCCTCACTCTTTGCAAGAGTAATGAAATATATTGTTGTTTTAAGGATATATCCTTGTTGTTGGAAGTAGGTATCCTTGTTCTCTTTTACATATGATGCCACTATAGTCCTATGTCACCATCATAAGGAGGGGGGCACACATGTAGCCTACTTGTACATTATACAATCTTATTGATCCTTTTATTGATTGATTTTATTCGTCCTTAGATTGACTACTTTTATTGGTCATTAGACGAACTACTTTTATCAATCCTCAAATTGGTCACTTTTATCGATCCTTGGAATGATTTCTCTTATTGGTCCTTAAATAGATTGCTTTTATTGATCCTTAGATTGATAATTTTTGTTGATCCTTAGATTGATCATTGTTATAGATCCATACAAAAGCTTTTTTTCCCATAGGAATGATCTTTTAAGCCACCCTATGCGCAAATAATTTTTCAAGGTATAGTTGACAAGCACAAGCACTAGACCATCAAATCTATTTTCTCATGTAATTCTCTTTTTGGGATGAGTGGAACTAGCATAATATAGTTTCTAGACCATTTCCTACTTTTCCTCATCTTTCTCCCATGGATCACCTAGCATAACACAATTTTCTAGATTGTTGGATTCTCTCTCTCTCTCTCTCTCTCTCTCTCTCTCTCTCTCTCTCTCTATATATATATATATATATATATATATATATATATATATATATATATATATATATATATATATATATATATATATATATATATATATATATATATATATATATATATATATATATATATATATATATATATATATATATATATATATATATATATATATATATATATATATATATATATATATATATCTCATAGATTTTCTAGTGGGTTATATCATGGAGTGTTGTAGTTCCTTTGGAATATACTCTTTCTCTTTTCATGTGACCATTTATTCTTTTACAATAGCTCTTCAAACATGATGCTAGTGGTTGGGATGTTTTCTCAATTGAGGTCTCTTCAAGCAGTTTCTTTAGAGTTTTATTTTTAGTGCTAACCCTTAACCTCAATGATGTCTTATCTCTTTGTAGTTTTCCCATGATCATCTCTCTCTCTCATTTATTATCCTTTACCATGAGCATGAGGTAGAATCATACTCTTACTAAAGTGGGGGCAAAATTTACTATCAGAACTTATAAGCATCTTATTGGTGTATTCAAATTCATGATTGTTTAGCACCCACCTTAGAGTGTTTTCATTTTAACATGCATAACAAGACTTCATGTTGCACCTAAATTTAAATATGAGTCCTTTGATAATTAAATTTTATCTAAATTGATGTGAGCCCTTATTTCTAGGTGTACACCTTTATTATTTTCTAATTCAATCATTTAGTAGTTTACATAGGCCTTATTTTACCATTTTTGGCCCTTTTACTATGTCCCAATACCATAATTAGTTGTGCCTCCTAATATGACATATTTTATTTGTTTCCAACTCCTCATTAAAATCTTAACCTATTTCCTTAGTTGTATAATGCCCTAGGTAATCTATACCTGAGTACAAAATGCCCAAGGTGATCTATACCACGAGACTTGGATCAAAATTCAAATGGGTTGCACAATGCAATGTTTTAGTGGAAAGTTATGACCTACATGTCAACCTTCTTTGGTTTTTGAATCCCAAAATATTGTGAGAGGTATATAAGGGGCCTATCTCCCCTCATTTTGGTAACCAAAAGAAAGAATTCAATATTTAAGATCGAGATTTCATGAGATCGCCTACAATTTTGCATCTTGGCATTCTCAAGAAAGGTCTCAAGCATTCTAAGGTGTTTTCAAGATAATTTTATGCATGGATCAAGCTTCTTTCCCTCATTAAAGGCCAAGAAATGGATTTAACCATCAAGGAATAAAATATACACACATTCAAGCCTCCATAATTATTTAAGTCTTCAATCCTTCTCACACTTAATCAAGCATTGTGGAAAACTACAACATCCATTACACAAGGTTTTGTCTTTCATGATTTCATTTTGGGTTTTTATGTTATGTCAAATTATTGTATCAACATATTTGATCAAATTGAAAGAAGCATTTGTTTTGCCAAGAAATGATATAATTCATTTTTCAAATCTAGCTTGTTCTACATGTTTTCATTTAATTTATTTCATTTCAATGTTGATTCTAAACAAGGATTTGACTGAGGCAAACCACTATTAAAAAATTCTTCCTTTTTTTGTGTGGAAGTATAGGTAATAGACACATTGATACTTAATACAAAATGTTCAAGATGTGATGAACTATTCATAAAAGTTTTTTTATGAAAGTACAAGGTATATAGAAGCTCAATCAATCTATATACCCAGTATAGAATGCCCAAGGCAATCTATAACCGGTATAGAATGTCCAAGGAAATCTATACATGAGTATAGAACACCCAAGGTGATCTATACATGGGTATAGAATACCTAGAACAACATATACTCTCCAAATCAACTTCAAATTGAAACTACAAATTGATATTGTCTTTTGGTTTCTATTTTAGGTACTTATAGGTTATTATTTATCTTCTATCAATATTTGTTTTCTAAAACATGTCATTTTTTCCTATTTCACCTCCTACCTTACATCATCCAATCATATTACTCGGATTCAACTCATTCTAATCAATCACAATGATGGATTATTACACTTGCTTAACCCTTAAGTCCTACTTGGGCCTAGTGGGTCATTTTCCTTCCAATTATGCATTAGGAAAGAGAAACAATCCCCCTTGCTTCCCTTTTCTTATTTTACATGACCACTATGAAAATAAATTAAAAAATCATATATTCATTAACATATTATAAAAAATAAAGCATCAACTACATGTGTTAACTAACTTCTCACTAAAGAAATATTTGTAATACTAAGAAAAGTAGCATTTCAGAGGCTACACACCAGAAGCTATGTTATATTTTTTTATAGAAATAAGAGTATTTTGTGTGCTGCCCCTTTTTAACCCCTTAATGTTCACTAGTTATAAAAACTAGTATTTTAAAAAGTAGGTTTAGAGAACTACAACTTTTGTTCTTGTCGCATCTTCAAATTTTGGGTGTAAATATCTTTGATTTTTCTTCCAAGAGTAGTATTTTCTAATTTCAATAAAATGTGGCATATTAAGACCCCTTTTTGGCTCCCCATCTTTGAGCACCTACACCTCAATTAGTTAGTCGTGTGCAAAACAAGTATAATAAGGAATATATATTCTTGATTTTGTCTAAGTCAAAAGGACCATTTGTTGTCTTTTCTTCTACCTCCTATTGCACCATGGAATTCATTACATTACAACTATAACAATCATTTACAACCAACACCAATGGATTTGAACATGCAATGGTGTTCATGTGAAGTTATGATCTTCATTGTGAAATGTAGATGTTGGATTAAGATAAGAATAAAAATTATAGAGGGCATTGTGAGAAAATTGAAGCTTTTAGTATGTTTTTTATGACCTAGATCCTCCTAGATCATACCTTTCATTGATCATACACCTATAAAGGTCTTACTTTATCAATGTGTACATTCAATCCAAAAAAAAATCACAACTATAACACAATTAGGACAATCGATCAACATGTACTCATAGATGAAAATTAAGGTACATATAATAATTCGACTTATGATAATTACATATATTATCTCAAATCTACATAATCAAAATTTTAGAATAATGTAAAGCACTAATAATAATTTGTTTCTAAAACAAATAGTGATACTTTAACCAACACATATGCATCACAAAATCACATCACATTAGACAAGCATGGTTGTAAACCATAAACTCCAATGCATTGATATAATTAAGAACACATCATTAATAACAAGTATGAGTTAGAAAATATACTAAACATAAACATCTCATGTCCAAAATATACTACATACATTAAGGTAATCCATCCACTAAATGAGTTCCAAAAGCATGTGACAAAACACAATATTAATAAACAAATTATGTCATTGTAGGAAATGGACTTTAAGGGGCCTTTCATCAAGAGCTCATACTCATGTGTGTGTGTGGTGAACTTAAAAGCATTCTTGGACCTTATTATGCCCATCTTGTGCCCTAGTCAAGTCCTTTGATCAATCTATCAATTTATCAAGAAAGTTCATAGACATTTCAAAAAAATATAAATGTTTAGTTTCATCATTATGAAATTATATGTTAATACTAAACATCCTTATGAAATTATATGTTAATGCAACTCTATGTGATGATATTTAATCTATAATGAACTAGGGAATTGTCCTTTTATACAATACCCTAAAAAAATTTGTTTGGGTTGGTAGGAATTGTCTCATTGAAGTAAAATTGCATTAGGTCTATGATCAATGTTGAATTTGATAAAAATGGATCATGTTTGCACATATAAGCTTTTAACCATATTTAGAACAATAATTGTAAGATTAAAAGATGATTAAAAATATAATTAAAATTTAGGTGTTCATTCCATAGTGCAATGGTTACATTGTGGTATTGTTCTCGTGGCCACTAATGTCCAAACCCCTAGTATACTATTGTGATCATGGGATTTGTGTCCACATTGATCTAATGTGCTTGCAAGTTTGAACCTTAACATCGATGTTGTTGATTTTCATGCTAAGTAACTTAGTGATCTAGAGATTATGCTTTAGATCCTCTAGGCTAGTGTTCTTGTGGGTTTGAATTATTGATATTAATGCCAAGGAACTTAGTCCCCTAGATTGTTCTTCAAATCCTCATTAGGCTAGTGTGCTCACAAGATCTCGCCTTCTTTCCTCCTACTAGATTGATGTGCTCATGCATTTGGATGACTCGACTTTAATGTTGTGAGTGTTGACATTGAAAATTTCAGGTCCTTAAGGAATGAAACGTCAAGGAAGTATAGTATACATTTTTCATATTTTGTACAATTTCTCTATGTTGAAAAATTAAAAAAGAATAAAAGGCATGTATGTTTGTTATTTTCTATTTTCATGTATTAGGTTGTTAATTGTTTTATTTTAATGCATATTCATTTTGAAAATAAATAATTATTCTAAAAAATAAAATAAGTTAAGTAAAAAGGCAGGGAGAGGGAGTTGAACCCTCCACCTCTCAAGCCAACCTTTTTTCCTACCTATCTACCCTCCTACCCTCTAACCAGTTAGTCTATGTTATTCCTTGAGAGTGTAGGTGTAAATAAAGGTATAAGTTAAAGTAAATCTTATTTCCTTTGAAATAAATTATTAAAATGAATATTTTGTGTATGAGATAGAAATTTTATATTTTGTGATCACTAATAATTGTTTTAGTCTTAATTTAAGTTTTACTCCTAAAACCCTAAAAGTTAAAAATATATGATAAAGTAAATGTATAGTTTGATGAATATTATTTTGTTTAGGGTTTTGATACATTTTGTATATTAATTTTGAGTTTTCATATCCCTGAATAGATTTTGTATTTTTACTTTATTATATTCTTAACTTTGATAATTTTTGAAGGTGAAAAGGGCTTAAGTAATTTATTTTAAATAAGAAGTAATTGGTTTCTTTTATACAATGTTATATGTCTTTATAAGACTTGACTTTATTTCTAATTTTATTGTTTCATCTCTAAGTACCCTAAAACCCTAAAGTTGAAAATATGATAAGGTGAATAATTTGATAAATATTATTATGTTTAGGGTTTTGGGAAATTTTTTATGTAAATTTTTAGTGTTCATATCCCTAAATATAGTTTAGTATTTTTCACTCTATTGTATTTCTTAACGTAAATGATTCTATTTTAAAGGGAGAAACAGTTTAAGTAAGTTATATTATTACTGTAATGAATTGATTTCTCACTTTCTTGTTTAGGGTTTATGTTTAATAGTACTTTATTTCTAAAAGCCTAAAATGGTTCTATATGGTTTACATTACAAGTATTATTAGTATTAGGGTTGTTATTGAATGTGCATTTTCCCTATGCTAAAATTATGTAAATAAAAATGTAATAGGATAAATGCCACTTTCTAAGGATAAATTGTAAAATCTTTTAACCCTAATGTTTTAATTTTTCAATATTACATTGCATTATATTTGTAGATATATTTTAAAGATATAAATATAAATGCATTATGTTTTATTTTAGAAAAATAAAAATAAAATGCTAAAACATAATGTCATTTTATTTATTAATTTTGAATATTGTCTCATTAATGTAATTCTTTATGATTTAACAATTAAAGTAATTGCTTATGTTTTTGATAATTTATGAGGATGACATAGAATTAGTTGTTTAATTTTTTATTCTTCACATTATTTATCAAGTGCATGTATTAAAATGTGGCATGAATTTATTTTGATTACTTATTAATTAATAAATAAATAATAAAAGTTTTTATGAGAACCTTATATAGTATGAATGTAATAAATTTTTATTTTGGCTATCTAATGTTAGGTGTTATGTGCAAGAAATTAAAGGTCAAATTATTACGCACGGAACACCTAAAATATCATAAAGCACATTAATTGTAAGGGAAATATTTCCCTAAGAACCATTATTATGGTTTATTATGTATTTTTAGGGTTAGTTGCTAGGATTAGGTCCTATGAAAGGGCGTGTCCTTTCACGGGTAACCATTGGGAATTATATTTATATTAATTCAATTGTAAACAATAGGAACAATCAATACCACGACAAAAAACTTCAAAACTCTCCCAACTTACAGATTTAAACATAATGTCAAAATTCTCAAATGTGAATGATAGATAAGTCCTTGTGTTATAAAGTTAATACAGTTTCTTATTTTCAATTAGTTTCTCAGATTACTTTGTGAATCAAGGTATCCTATTGTGTTCTCTATTTTGATGCATTTATTTATGATTAATTTATACAATTTGAATATCAGTAGCATGGTCTAAGAACCTGTTATTGTTCCTTTCAAGCTCTTAAGTTGGGTGAAAAACCATAGGACTAATTGTATAAGTTGTCTAAATTTTTGTTTCAATTGAAGCCTGTAGGATGATGGTCTCGCTTTACATGAGTGGGTTATCTTAAAACCGTCTCCGTTTATATGTAGGATTCAATGTAATCAACTCTATTCCCAATTTGGCATCAGGCACTGATCTCATTTCATTTGTAATTGTCATTTTGTTCTTTATGTAATTTGCATATATATATATATATATAATCTTTTTCACAAAGAATTCAATTAGGTTTTAGCATTACTTTTAAGCCTTAGTTTAGATTTCAAGCTATCTAACAATTAGGATAATAGGTTATTTTTCCTCCAAGGATTGTTAACCCCCTTGGAAGGAATTGCTTTTGTCTGTGCACATTTTTGTGCAGTTTGAAAGTACTTTTGATTCAAGCCTACCAGCCTTGGCTTGATCGAGTTAGAATTGCAAAGGCACTTATTTGTGCCTATCAATTGGCCACAAAATGGTCCAGCATGTTTGAGCACCAACAAATTGGTGACTCTACTAGGGACCTTTCAGTGAAAGGCAGTTTCAGGATCTATGGTTAATGTTGTAAAGACTCTACTAGGGTAAGGAACTCAGAGCAGTTATTGATTCCTCACAGAAGGTGGGGTGGTGACTCTAAAATTTAGTTTCAAGCAAAGCCTATGTTAGGGAGAAGATCTCTAAAGAACAATTCATTTGCTGAATTGAAACCCAATAGGAGGAATAAGAAATAAAAAGAGAAGATGTTGTATGTATCTCCTGAAAAGCAACCTGACAAAGATGAAGGTCAATAATTTTCTTATGAGCAGTTCCCAACTTCAAATCACCATAGCCCAATGAATAACAACAAGTATAGAAATTCCAGTTCCTATTATGTTTCTCCACACTATGTAACTGTTACCCTAATTTTCATGTACATGCAAATTTGGCTAAAACCTATTCCAAAATCTCTGTTTCCACCTTGCCAAGCATCCTTGATTTTTTCTTAATTTTATGCCATGCCCTCTGGTCTCTACAATTTGATTCAATCCCTGGTCTGCAAGTTAAAAAATTTGAAAAAAGTAGCCGTTTGAGCCAAATAAACCCTAAAAACCCTAGGCCCTCATTCTATTTTTGAGTTACTTTATCGGCCACTTAAAATTCCCAAAAAGCATGTGTACTAATTTCCTATTGGCCCAGTCACCAGTTCTCTTATTTCCCCGGCGGTCACCTCTTTCCTTTTGGCAAACTGGCGACTGTAGTGTTTCTCCTATTCGCTAAGTGTTTCATGGTCACCGCTTTATATCCTGCGACCTGGTGAACATTAACTTCTCTTCAGTCACGTGATCGCTAATTCTTTCGGTGGTGTTTTAAGTTATTTGGCAACTCTGTGAATGGTCTCTTATTCACGTGATCACATGATCTAACCCTGGGTTCATTCATGATTTAGTGAACTAGTGAAATCTCTTTGTTCATGTATTTTCTCGGCTTAACCACAGTTCCTTAGAGTATCTTGTGAATGGAAATTTCTTTGTTCATTGATTCGCTGGGTCAAAGCAGGGTCAATTCTATAGGCAGCGGTGAAGATTCTGATCTAATGGTTTTCTGATAATCTTAAGGAATCTTTAGGGGCATGAGGTGATGAGACTAACCATCGATTCGGTATCAGGATTAACTATCAGAGTGGGGTCCCATTTGAGATGATCGGATGACTGGCATAAGTTTGCAAAGATGGTGTCAGAGGTATGAGGTCTTGTGACAATTGTTAGATCTTCCAAATCTACAGTGCTTCAAAGTCAAGTGGGTCCATTACCACATTGTCCCATGTGGAAGTTTTTCATTGGCTAGAGATGATGATTTGTAAAGCTTGTCAGAGTGGGCCTGGCAGACTAGCTTCCTTTTGATCCAACAACTGGCGCATGAACTCATGCACTGTGTCAGAGCCATGAGATTATGCACCAACCGTCGATCTTGCTTTATTTTCAGAACCTTGTAGGTGGGTCCACGAATGATGATGTGCTCATTTCGCATTGGTCCACAGAGTGATGACTGGATGCTGTAATAGGGTCGTGTCAGAATGTCTACAGGGATGTCAGAAGGACGAAGATTAATGGCTGGCATATCCTCGTGAAGGGATTTTTTGACACATGCTATCATGCACTAGCCGTTAGATTTTCCAAGTGTTAAGACTTGTCAGTGGGTCCGGTGCCAGGTCAGGTTGATTTGCCAGTTTCTTATTGGTTGAAGTAAAGGGACAGTTTGTGGGACCGTGTTGCCAAGTGTGCTCAAGTGTTCAAATGTGATTGGTTGTCATGTGCTAACAAAGACTTACAGGTGGATTAATGTGTCAGTGGGGTCATGACTTAATGGAGATCTATAGTGGGTACATGAATGGAAAGAATATTCTTCAGCCATGCGATCTTATGCTTGCCATTAGATTAGAATCTCAAGTTGAGTGGGTCCGTTATCAAAGATTTGTCGAGGTGTTTGCTGATGGATCAGTTGGAACAAATAGAAAGGTAACATGTGGCAGCCTGGGCCTAGGGTTTGAAGGCATTATGTGAATCAGCAACTAAAGGGTTTCTCTCTTGTTCACTTATTGTGACCAAGGTTAGTTAGAAGACCCAACGATTCAGCAAAATACCTTGTTCGCTGAATCGCTTAACCAGACCACGGTAAAGAAAAGGATTTTGCAAATAATAAAAGGGTCTTTGGTCGCATAGTCACCGAATAACTTAAAAGAGAAAGGGTCAAGTTGGGTCCAAGCTGGTAAATATGCTGACATGCTTGATGCTTATTGGTTGAGACTTTCTGATGTGGACTCAGACTTTTAAAAGGGGTTTCATGACTGTTTCAAAGATGATCATGGTTGTTCATTTGCCAAGAAATGAAGAGATCAATAGACACATTTTAAAATGACCAGCTAGCCATAAAAATTCAAATTCAAATGTGTCTCTACAAGGGTTTCTACCAGTTTTTGATTCAGTGGGATACACCGGCGGGGTAGCTCAAGGAATTTATGTCTCCAGGACATTTGTAGTTAAAGGAGGATGATGAAGAAGTCTGACCGACCATCTTGGGTCATTTCTTGTCCCTGAGAAGTACCAGTCAGTGCATTCATGGCAAGACCTTGTGCAGGAAAGTGGATGAATCTGGGTTGCTTGTCTACAGGTTGATTGCAAGTACAAGGATGGGCACACAAAGATGAATATCTGATCGGTTGAGATATTTGTAGAGACATATTTATGATCAGATTTGATAGATTTAGGGTTGGTCCTTTCATGTAAAATTTGCAACCCTAGTTAGGTTTTTTTTTTCACTCTTGCCTGCATGCAAGAAGAGGTATATATTGTATTTTTGGAGCTTTTGAGCTCAGAATGGGCTTTTTCTATAAAAGAGAGGTTCACAATTGTAGAAGAAATTCATCTTTTCTTAAGGGCCATCTATGGTATCATCTCTACCCTCTGGCTTATACAATTGTAAAATTCCCATTGATAATACAAATATTGCAGGGGTATTTTGTGACAATACTTCATGTCCCTATGCTTCCTTTTTTGGATTATCTCTTATTGGATCAAAGTATATGCATGTTTTCAATGACAACTTAGGGTTCCTGATCCCTCTTACTTTCTATAATTGTGTGTGTTATTGTGTTTGATCTGATTTAGATGTTTTGTGGGTATACTTCAGCCCCCTAACAGTCTTGTCTCAATCCTACACCGAGTTACAGAAGTGAATGTTTGCTTGCAGGTCATAAGTTGTGTCTTATGTTCAGGCCCTCCTATGAAACACTTATGCAAGCCTATGTAGTAAGTTGTGACCTACTAGACCTAAGCCTTTCATTGATTCCATTCCTCTATACTAAGATCCAAACCCTAATTTTGGTGCATCACCTAGTAGGTAGTTTACTTTTAGTCAGTTCCCTTTCCAAACATTCCTTCTATCCCTTTCCCTCAAAAGATTTACTTTCCTATCAAGAGAAAATTAAGGTGATTATCCAAGAGGAACCAGCCTAGAACCTAGAGGTCTCATCTTAGTTAGCATAGGTCCCACAACCTGGAGATGGATCCCATGTTATACTAAGTTATCAAGACCAAGAGAGCTTGGAACAGGGGTGCAAACTTAGTGTATAACAATTCTAGCACGCCTGGTGGGACTACACAAGAAGTTCATTGTTTAAAGTGATGTTATCTCTGATATATAGATTTCATAATACAGACCTTTAGAGGTCATTCTATCATGTATATCTGGTGACTCCACTGATTCCAAAGATCAGGGCTAACCTTATTAAAGTTTATGAGAAGGATTGAGACAAGGAGCTCAAAGCCTACTAAAGTTTTACAGTTGTCCTCAAAAAGAAGCTACAAACATAGGTCTACTCAAAGAACATCCCCTGCAAGGAGAGTTTAGTCTACACCTCCTGATACATCAAAAAGGAGACCTTTTCCCTTTCATTCCAGAAGAAGAGGCAGATCTCTAACCAGAGATCTATAAGAAGATTCAAATCTACCAGCAAATACAACTCACATAGTTGTTAATCTTCAGATTCCAGCTCCTGCAATGGCTAGACCATTTGCCTTTGCACCTTTCAATTAGGGTAGCCCATTAAACTTTTCTCAACATCATGATGTTCCCGTGGTGGCATTGAAGAGTATACCTGATTTCATAGGTGAAGGGTAGACAACTGCTTTCGAGCACATAAGAGATGTGACCACCATCTGCAGCATACACAATATAACCCAAGAAGATGTGGCCACCAAATTATTAGCAACCTCTCTAAAAGGTAAGGCTCTAGAATGGTTTAGAACTCTAACTATTGGTTCTATTACTTCATGGGATGAATTAGGGGATGCATTAAGCAAACATTTTGAGGATAAATTAGATAACTTGTCTCTGGTAGAACAGTTAACAACTATTAAGAAAGACCCTCAAGAGCAAATGATAGATTACAATAGTAGATTCCTTAAAACATGGAATAGAATTCCAGTCTCTGTAAGACCATCAGTTGACCATGCTTTTCTATACTATTTAAAAAGTCTGAATGGTCAAATTTCTGTCATGATTTAGTCTATGGGTGGTACTTCTTTACCCCAGGCCTTTGACATTGCTATCAGGGCCGAAAATTATCTAATTCAAGTAGGCATGATAGCTAGAAGACCACTAATGCCCATCTTCCCTAGCCTTTAGCCCATTGCACTTGCACAAGCACCCCCATTTACCCCTATTCCCACCATTTTAGCACCCCAGGCTAGCACTAGTGGTCAAGAGTTAACAACAAATTTCTCTCAAGAGCTGCAAGAGATAAAAAATAGCCAACAAAGTAGTTAGCAAGAAATGACAAACTTGTTGCAAACTTTGACTAAGGAAATCACAAATTTGAAGAAACAAGGTCAAGGAATCAGACCACCATTTTAGTCACAAGGCCAAGGTCCTAATCAATCATATTAGAATCAAGGACAACCTTACCAACAAAATAGGCCACCATACCAAGGAGGCCATCAAGGATAAAGGCAAAGTTTTAATCAGAGACCATTCCAACCATATAACCCTGCACCTCTAAATTCTACAAATCTAGTGAGGGATATGGTTCCTAGTCAAAATAATATGGCTATGGATAATGAATGGTGTTTTCCTTGTAATCAGCCTCATAATCAGGCTACATGTTCAAATGGATGGATGAACCAAGCTCTAATGGTTCAAAATGCCTCACAAGTTCAATCAGAGGCTTCATCCAGTGGATCAGTTCCTCAACAAGAACCACAAGAGAATGAGACTGCTCTTTTCAATTGGGAGCAACCAGACTTCAAAGGAGTCAATGATGAAGCTACTTTTGTTTCCTATACGAGATCAAAGAGAAGAGCTTAAGATGTGGCGAGAGAAGATTCCAATGCCAAAGCCACCACATCTGCAGAGCCACTGCAGAAAGTTACTCCCATCACACCTAAGGAGTCTCCTGTCATCACAAGAAAGGAAGGCCAATTTTCTAAAGAAGTGAAGCCCATCATAGTGAAAGCACAATTGAGAGTACACACTATGACACCTTTTAAAATTATTGACAACATGAAGAAGGTGAACATTACTATGTCTATGTGGGACTCCCTGTCTATTCCAGGACAACCTAAAATTTTGAAGAAGGCCATGATAGAGGTAGCAACTCCTCAACCTACAAAAGAAGCTGCAAAGCTAGTGTTGGTTAACACTGATCAAGAAAAGGAAACCACCTCCCTTTTATGTATCTTTAATCATTGAAAAATATTTGGTACATAATTGTATGGTAGATAGTGGAGTAACTAGCACTGTAATACCCAAGAAAGTAGCTGACCAATTAGGACTTAAATATGAACCCTTCCAAAAGAAGGTTACCCAACTTGATGGGTCCTCGGTCAACACTATAGGTGTGGCCAAGGATACCATTCTCATCCTTCATGATAGTCCTAATTTTTCCATCCTCCTTGATATATATATCATAGACCTCCCTACTTTATTTGCCATATGTCTCTCAAGGGATTTTACAGCCAAGATAGGAGGCTACCTATCTTCTGACTAGTCTCACATGTTATTTCATACAAGGTATAGGACCAAGGTCACCATTAAGTCAGAACATTGGTAGCACACCATATAGAACCTTATGTATCCAATACCATTAATATAAACTACCCTATATTTGATAACAGTGATTTCCAAACCATTAATGAAGCAAGCACTAAAATAGAGAATATCCCTGATATTCTTCTAGATGAAAGAGCTGCAAAGGCCTAAGAAAATCTTGTTTTGGATTTTGGTTTGGGAAGTTCTTTGATACAAGAAAGTGGATCCATAGAACCAAGCCTTCTCAAAGAGGATACTGATTCAGAGGATCAAAGCAATCAAGTTTGGGAACTTTTTTTTGATGGAGCTAGAAGTAGACATGGTTCTAGTGGTGGTGCTATGTTAGTGTCCCCAAGGAGAAAGGTACTATACTACCTTTAGATTTAGTTTCTTCTACACTAGCAACACTACAGAGTATGAAAGCCTTGTGAATGGACTGGAGTGGGCTAGAAAAAGAGGGCTCAAAGCCTTAAAATTTTATGGTGACAGGGAGCTAGTTGTTAGCCAAGTGAGAGGGATAAGTGAAACCAAAAATGACACCATGAAAGCATACAAAAATAGAGTTTGGGATGCAATTGAAGACTTTTGTGCTTTCGACATTGTTGCTATCCCTAGAAAATTAAACCAAAATGCAGATAGATTAGCTATTGTTGGATCTCAGTATGATATCCCAAACAACATTTCAAAAGAGGTAGGTCAACAACATATCAAAGTGATTTTTAGACCCTCTATTCCTAATAATGATGTCAATTGGCAGGTGTTTGACAATGATGAACAAATTCTGCAGTTCTTGTTTGAAGAAGATGTTTTTTTAGAGTACAATCAAGATAGGCTATCATAGAACTATGGTGACCAAGTGATACAACTTAAGTCCAATAAGATGCCTAGAGGTCTTGTCACCTTAGAGACTGTCTTCAACAAGGATGATGAAGTTAAGAAGAATAAAGCTGGCCTGGTAGTCCAACAAGAACATTATGTTAAATTAGAGTTGGAGCCAGGTAAGAGTTTACAATTTGGAAAGGTAAACACTGAATTGGAAAAGCAAGATTATACTCAGTTATTCAAAGAATCCAGTGATGTTTTTGCATGGCAATATGAAGACCTTAAAGGTTTTGATCCAACCCTTGCTCAGCACACTATTGAATTAGAGCCTAATGCCAAACCAATGAGGCAAAAACAAAGGCCTGTTAATCCCAAGCTTGAGCCACTTATTCATAAAGAAGTGCTCAAATTGATAGAAAGTGGTATCATCTACCCCATCAAGCATACTAGTTGGGTTTCCAACCTTGTTCTTGTCAGGAAGAAGAATGGGGAGCTGAGGTTATGTGTTGACTTTAGGGATCTTAACAGAGCTTCATTAAAGGACTGTCATCCATTACCCTCTATGGAGAAAATTCTATAATGTGTCTCTGGATCTGAGAGATTTTCATTATTGGATGGCTATTCAGGATACAATTAGATCCTAGTAAATGAAGAGGATCAATACAAGATTGCATTTACAACCAAGTGGGGAACCATGACTTATCAAAAGATGCCCTTTGGTTTGTCAAATGCAGGTGCTACATTTCAAAAGGCAATCGATATGGCCTTTAAAAGCCTTATGTACAAGTTTGTGTTGGTCTATCTAGATGACATAACTGCCTATTCAAAGCATGCAACAGATCATATCAAACATTTGAGGAAAATCTTTGAAAGGTGTAGAGAGTTTGGGATATCTCTTAATCCCAAGAAATGTGTGTTTGTAGTCCATGAAGGAAAACTGTTAGGATATGTGGTATCCAAGGAAGGGATCATAGTAGATCCTGAGAGAATTGTAGCTATCCTAGAACTACCCCTACCACATCACAAGAAAAGTCTCCAATCTTTCATAGGAAAGATTAATTTTGTTAGGAGGTTCTTGCCTAACATTGCAGATTTACTCAAGCCCTTGACAGCCATGTTAAAGAAGAGTTTAGCTTTTAGTTGGACCAAAGAAGGGAGACTCAATTTCCAAGCTATCAAAGAGGCCTTAACAGAAGCCCCTACTCTCCTAAACCCAAATTTTAGTAAGGATTTCATCCTTAATGCTTATGGAGGTCATGATGCCATATCTGCAATGCTAACCCAAGAAAATTCAAATGGATTGGAGTAGCCTATTACTTTCTTTAGCAAGGGTTTAGAATACTATGAATAGAGATACTCTTTTCTAGAGAAACATGTACTTGTTGTGGTAAAGAACCTTAAAAATTTTAGATATTTTTTGACCCATAGCAAGGTACACTTGAAGATTACTCATCCAAGTGTCAAAGAATTTTTGCTTTCCAAGGACCTAAATGAGAAAAGAGCTGGTTGGATCACCAAGGTGATGGAGTATGATATTGATATTCAGACTACCAAGCTGGTTAGAGGAAGAGGTCTTTGTGAGCATTTGGCAGGGGATGAGAGTTCAAAGAAATTAGATAAAATGGATACATCTTTGGTTGTGTATTCTATAGAAGAACAAGCCAAGGCAACAAGTTGGTTGCCTAATATGATCAATTATTTGAAGATAGGACAATGTCTTGCAGGTTTGGATTCAACAAAAAGAAGGTACTATAGATTGCAATCTATTCCTTTTGTGCTAATAAATGATGTTCTTTTTAGAAAGGATCACAGTGGTGTCCTTTTAAGATGCATAGATTCCGAAAAGGTAGCAGACATCCTATTTGAGTTTCATGATGGACCTTCTAGAGGTCACTTTTCTCCTAGGACTACTACTTTTAAAATCGTGAGGGCTGGATACTATTGGCCATCTATATTTAAGGATAGTCATGATTATGTCAGAAAATGCATCAAGTCTACCATGTTTGTAGGAAAAGAAAGGCTTGCTGCTTTGCCCCTATAGCCAGTCGGAACATAACAACCTTTCATGAAGTGGGGTATAGATTTCATAGGAATGATTAATCCTCCATCTAATGTAGGACATAAGTGGATAATCACTGCAATAGATTACTTCACCAGATGGACATAAGCAATTTCATTAAAAGAAGCCAATGAGAGTGTTGTCTTAAGTTTTTATGATGATATAATTCATAGGTTTGGTACCCCAGATTCCATAATATCAGATAATGCATTGGCATTTACAATCCTTAAAGTCTCAGAGTGGGTAGTCAAGAATGACATCTATCTAAATACTAGTTCCAATTACTACCCTTAGGGAAATGGCTTAGCAAAATCAACAAATAAGAATTTGATTAGGATAATCAAGAAGACCCTGCAAGAGAATAAGAGAGATTGGCATACAAAGCTAAGGTTTTCCTTATGGTTAGACAGGATTACTCCAAGGAAGATCATTGGTAATTCTCCTTATGTGTTAGTATATGAGAGAGAGGCTAAGTTGTCCATTTCAATTGAATTACCAGCTCTGGACTTAGCTACTCAATATGCCCTGTTTCATGAAGAAGACCCCTTGCAAATCAGGTACACTCAATTGATGGAGTTAGAAGAACTCAGAGATAAATCCATGAAGGATATGGAGTTTCATTAGAATAAAACAAAGAAGAGCTTTGAAAAAAGAGCCAGGCTTAGGAATTTCAAGGTACGAGATGTTGTCCTCAAATGGGATGAGTTCAAGTCAAGACCTGGCAGACATATAAAGTTTGACTCTTTCTAGGGTGGACCATTTGTTATAGCAAAGTGCAAGGGGCCCAATGCTTTCCAGCTATCAACTCTTGAAGGAGATGCCTTGCCTATATCAGTGAATGGATTCCACTTGAAGCCTTGCTTTGAGGTTAACCCCTCTCTGTAAATTCTTGTAAATATGTGTTTCTTGCTTTCTTTCCCTATTTTCTAGGTTAGTTTCCTACTTTCCAAGAAGTGCTCGTGCATAGTTTTGTCCCTCTGTTCAGTTTTTTGTCTCTTTCAAAGTTTTGTGTTCCTGTATGACCCCATGCCCAATGGATTATGTCAAGGCCACTAATCTATGTCTAGCAAGCTGACATCCAGTAGAAATCACCAAAATGTTACCCTGATTTTCATGTACATGCAAATTTGGCTAAAACCTATTCCAAAATCTCTATTTCCACCTTGCCAAGCATCCCTAATTTTTTCTTAATTGTATGCCATGCCCTCTGGTCTCTACAATTTGTTTTAGTCCCTGGTCTGCAAGTTAAAAAATTTGAAAAAAGTAGCCGTTTGAGCCAAATAAACCCTATAAACCCTAAGCCATCATTCTATTTTAGAGTTACTTTATCAGCCACTTAAAATTCCCAAAAAGCATGTGTGCTAATTTCCTATTGGCTTAGTAGTCAATTCTCTTATTTCCCCAGTGGTCACCTCTTTCCTTTCAAAAAACTGGTGACTGTAGTGTTTCTCCTATTCGCTAAGTGTTCCACGGTCACCGCTTTATATCCTACGACCTAGCGAACATTAACTTCTCTTTAGTCATGTGATTGCTAATTCTTTTGGTGGTGTTTTAAGTTATTTGGCAACTCTAGGAATGAACTCTTATTCACGTGATTGAATGATCTAACCCTAGGTTCATTCATGATTCAGCGAACTAGTGAAATCTCTTTGTTCGCATATTCGCTCGGCTTAACCATAGTTCCTCAAAGTATCTTGTGAATGGAAATTGCTTTGTTTGCTAATTCGTCAGGTCAAAGTGGGGTCAATTCTATAGGTAGTGGTGAAGATTCCAATCCAACAGTTGTCTAATAATCTCAAGGAATCTTCAGGGGCATGAGGTGATGAGACTAACTATCGATTTGGTATCAGGATTAACTATCAGAGTGGGGTCCCATTTGAGATGATCAGATGACTAGCGTAAGTTCATAAAGATGGTGTCAGAGGTATGAGGTCTTGTGACAACCATTAGATCTTCCAAATCTATAGTGCTTCAAAGTCAAGTGGGTCCATTTCCACGTTGTCCCATGTGGAAGTTTTTCATTGGCCAAAGATGATTTGCAAAGCTTGTCTGATGGCTAGGGCATGATCTCATGCATTGTGTCAGAGCCATGAGATTATGTGCTAATCGTCAATCTTGCTTTATTGTCAGAACCTTGCAAGTGGGTCCACGGATGATGATGTGCCCGTTTCTCATTGGTCCACGGAGTGATGACTGGATGTTGTAGTAGGGCCATGTCAGAATGTCTACAGGGATGTTAGAAGGATGAAGATCAATGGTTGGTGTATCTTCATGAAGGGCTTTTCTAACACATGCGATCATATGCCAGCTGTCAGATTTGCCAAGTGTTCAGACTTGTCAGTGGGTCCAGTGCTAGGTCAGGGTGATTTGTCGGTTTCTTATTGGTCAAAGTAAAGGGACAGTTTGTGGGACCTATTAGAAATAGGAAATAATGAGAGGGGGGGGGTGAATCAGTATTTCACAAACTTTTACTTTTTCCCACTTATGGATATAACTGATTACTTTAGTACATACAAATATTATTAAGCTGATTAACAAACATAGCAGTAAATAGAAAGAACTCATAACACATGATATGTTCTCGAGGAAACCCTGGCCAAGGGAAAAGCCCGGTGGGGATGGTACCCATAAAGATCACTAATAAAAAGTATCTTGTTAGGGATATTGGACCCTGTTAAGAGTCAGTTTACAATATATAGTAGATCTATCCTGGTTAAAGGACTTTAGGCCTTATTAGAAGCCTTAACCCTGTTAAGAGTTAGATTACAAAACCTGATCACCAACTGAGCTCACTACCCAAATAGGTAATAAAAAATGTTTCTGACTATAATATGGTACTTCTTACAACTTCAAATCAATAGCCTTTGCTGCTATTACAATATACAACTTTCGCAAGTTATCCTTTTCTTTCTTTTCACAAAACTACTACTTTATCATTACATTTAAAGTATGCCTAATATATGAGTTATTAGAGCTAATAACTTAATATGGTCAGCTTCCAAAATCTTTATCCAAGGGTAAACATCTAGGATTTCATCCCTTCATAATGTTAAGTCATTATTTTGACAAGCAAAACAATCCCTTAACTCTTTTGCTAATACTGTCTCCAAAACTGTTCTGTTTGCAAAATTATCTTTGGTAAACTTTGAATAACTTTGTCCGTACTGCTCCAAAATTTATGTGCACTAAGATGGGGTGTCCTCATACTCTATAGAAGCTTTAGTTAACTACGCAAACAAAAATATTTCTCCAGTGGACGTCGCCAACTAAATCTTCATCGGGTGCTCTGTCAGGATCACTGTATCCATACTTAGATAATTTCTTCCTTCAACTTGCCATACTTGCATTCTAGACTCTGTGCTCTCAGTAGAGATCATATGTTTCCATAATGACAACATATAGGCATCCACATTAGCCAAATTTCTAACAATCTCCCCCTTTGTCATTGGTGGCAACATATGGGAAAATTGGCTAAGTGTGCAAACAAAACTTCAAAATACTTACACAAAATTGTGGCCAAATGTTATACAATATATATACAATATCATACTCCATATAATATCTCCCCCTATGAGTATCCTTCCTCAATATATTATCAATTTTCTGCTATCTCTCCCCCTTTGACAATAATGACAAAGATAGGGTGTACAAAAATTTCAATAAAAACTTGATACCTTGTTATCAGTTATTGCAAAGCCGGTAGGCTTGCAACACAATTGCCAAACTCTAACTTCCAAGATTCAAAATATTTCTCCCATATCTTCTTGATGGATTTAGCAACATTGAGTAGAGTACTCAATCCGTATGCTGCTGTCTGACAAGCTTGCAGGGAATTAAAGCTAAACTTTTGAAAAGATGTCTTTGCTGAAAGACACTGCTCAATTTGATCTTCAACAATTGAGATCTTGATTGAGACATTCTCTCTCAAGATGTTAATCCTAATCATCTTTCTATTCTTCTCCTCTGCTAACATTCTGATTTCATCTTTTAACTTCCTTATGTTCTTCTCCACAGAACTTATCTTTACATTAGGGCTTGTCAAGGTGTTTGTTTCAGCTGTAATAGCATCTAACTTATCTCTGATCTTCTTATCTTCTTCAACTATTAGGATTTCTAATTTTGTGCATTGTATGTACAAACTCTTTCCAATCTCAAAATCTTTCCTCAAACTCTTTATACACACATCCAAACTACCAATATCATTTCGAATATTTACACTTAAATTTTGTTGCATTTCTGCTTCATAGTCTTCCTAAACTTTTATTCTAGCAATATCCTTCAAGTTAGAAAATTTAGAGTCAAAAGAGTTCATTACCATTTTAGCTTTCTCAAGTGGATCTGATTCAGATACCTTAGTGTTGATCACACTCTCAAGTTTCTCTATCAAAACTCTAACTTTGCCTTCAAGGTCTTTCACCTTCTTATTCTTTCCAATAATTTTATTAAGAGATGTGATGAACTCAAGCTGATCATCATCTTCAACTTCTCTTCCAAGGTCTTCGAACAATGAACCAATATGCCTCTTCTTACTGTCAGGTGCACTAATGTCTTCAACTAGTATAGAAGGTGCACTAGAGGTAGTGGCCTCTGTCAAAATTTGTTTGCCTTTAACT
This sequence comes from Chamaecyparis obtusa, assembly GCA_027943335.1. NCBI lineage: Eukaryota > Viridiplantae > Streptophyta > Pinopsida > Cupressales > Cupressaceae > Chamaecyparis > Chamaecyparis obtusa. The sequence continues at coordinate 4,882,719 of BSBK01003718.1, read as the reverse complement.
GTCTACTCTGCTGGAACTAATTTTGATACAGTTGGTGCTTCCTCTACCTCTATATCCTTCTCTAATTCTGTAACCTTCTCTTGCTCTCCCAAAGCCAAATTGTCAACAATGTTTCCTAGGTCATGAAATACTACATCATCTTACTGTAGTGTCACTTTGGTGCCTTCAATGTCCATTGATTCTTTGCCAATATTGATATGTGAAGAAGATGGGACTTCTTCAATACCAACTTCCTCTGCATGTTGTTCCTCTGATTGCTTCTGCTGATGATCTGAGTCAACATGTTTTTCTACAGCTACATCTGCAAGAACTTGCATTACTGCTTGCTCAGTTTCTTTCTGTACTTCCTCCTTTTTGCCTCCCATTATAAGTATTGTTCTTCTCTTAGTCCTCAATAAAGTTCCAAGAGGTTTCAAGAATCTCTTCACATGATCTTCATCTTTAACTTCACAAAACTATTTGATTGCATGTTCTCTCATTTTTATGTCCTCTTCTTGTGCTCTCTGTTTTCTATTCACAAGTCTATTATACAAGTCTTCTCGAATCTTACCATGAATAGTGCTAAAATTCTTATCTGTCAAAATCATATGTGTAATCATTGCATTTTCAAAATTTAATCTGTCAAATGATCCATATAGATCATAGAATTTATTTAATTTAGTGAAGTTTCCATGCTACAATATATCTTCATTAACTCTTTCAATTCTTGGTTTCCAAGTTTTCTTCTTGACTGAAACTTCATCATCATCTTTAATTTCTGCTACTTTTCTAGGTATAGGTGGTACAATCACTTTCTATCTCTTTTCGGGTCCTGTTGCACTCACTTTTACTCTTTTGCTAGGAATAGGAGAAGAGGATTTTTCTCCTTCATCTTTTTCAGGTACTTCAACTTTTACCTTTACTGCAATAGGATCAATAGGATCTGCACTAGATACCACAGGTGGAACTACAAGATTTACACTTTGCTTTAAGGCTTCTGCAGTCTTCTTAGCTATGTTAAACTCGTGACTTGACATCCCTAATTCTTTCAATATTTTCTTCAGAGTTTATTCAACTCTCCTACTAGATTGCTTCTTTTCTTTCAAACTTAATGCAGAGTTGAAATTCTCTTCATAGTTTCCAAACCTATTAGCATGACCATCCAACTCACACTTTAACAATCTATTCACATATCCTACTATTTCTGCTTCAAATACTTCATAGCCAAGAGGGTCTATGAATTCCATTCTAGGCTCAACTACTTCAATATAAGTGAAATCAGTGTCTACCATAAAACAAATGTCATCCTTATACTTTTCAACTAAGGATTGAGGAATCCTTGATCTATTCTTAACAATATTCTGAAAAGTCTTCAATACAAGCTTCACACTGTCATTGACTTTATCAATTAGGTGCTTCATGTATACTGAGTTTATTCTTTCCATTGTGTTCACATTGTCACTCTAGTCAACTATGTAAGGAAATCTTTGCAAAATATGGAAAAACATATAGGTTATTAGAGATGAAAACCTAAGCTGTGTGTACTTAGACTTCTTAATCTTTTCTAAGTTCTCAAACAATTGAATTCTCAGAATTTCACATAGGTCTACTTGTTTCTTCTCAACACACATAAGATAAGCTACATGAATCATTCCTACAGCCATGTCATCTTCCCTTGAACTACCACAAAATTTAGTTGTTAGGATCTTACAAAGGTACCTAACATCATCTTGCTTAATCTTACTTATCACAATTCCTATACCATTATAACTAGATCCAGTGTTGTCTAAGACAATCTTTCTCATGTTCTTTTCATTTAGTGGAATCTCTCCAACTTTTGATAATCCAGTAACTTCATGAATTAGGTCAGTAGTTATATCAATAACTCTATCCTCCATCCAAAATTTCCCATTATGGATTCTACTTAAAATGATCTTGGCACATTCCTCATCATTAAATTCATACTTCATGGAATAATTGATAATTTCATTATTCTCTAGGTGCTCATAATCTGGTTTAACTAACATGTCTTGATTATACAATTTCCAATAATCATCACTAAAATCTACATCTCCCAAAGTTTCAAACTTGCAACCTAAATATCCTTTAACATTCTCAATGTGTAATACTCCGTTTGGTACGGATGATAGTGCTAGTCTGTCATCAATTTCAGCTAGTTCTACTGGTTCCTTCTTAATCTTAGGTCTATTCTTATCCTTAACATTATGAACCATAGAAATATCCATCTTATCAACTGATTAAAGATCCAAAAATACCTCAACTTTGCAAATCTAGGGTTTCGGTATGATCGGCGTTGTAAACTGCTTCAAAACTTCTTCAAATCGACCTCAAATCACTTTTTATTCTTTCAAATCTCTTTTCAATCTCTTTTTAATTGTAATGACTTTGATTTTGACCTTATAACACTTCACATTAACTCAATTTGACATTGCATTCATTCATTTTGCCACTAAAAGCTCAAAAAGCTGATTCTGCAAACCTACAACCATAAAACTTTTTGCGACCTCGCAAAACACAATATTTTCTTTTGCGCACTTAACCATAGCATTAGTACAACATAACAAACCTAAATCTAACTGCGCAAAACTTAACTCATTCAAATTCCTAATCTACACTAGTCTTAAGTCCTAAACTACAGAAACTTACATAATTTAAGTACTTAAAGAAGGGTCAGGTAAAGATTCATCCTTACCATCAGATACATTACCTTCCTAACTAATTTCAGTGTTGAATATACCTTCTTGGTTTGTGCCTTTATCAAATTTTACTTCATCTTTATTGCTACAGCAACCTTTCTCTTTCTTTCCTGCATTTTCATTCCTTCTTGCATTGTTCCAAGGGTTAGGGTTATGATGATAACCTCCATTGTTCATTCTGCAAACTCTTGCTGAGTGTCCAAACTTGTTGCATATCTGACAAATGATTCCATTGTTTCCAAATCTCTGTCCTTGCTGGTTAATCTGTGACCTGCAATTTCTAGCAATATGTCCTACTTTGTTGCATCTAAAACATACTACTACTTTTCTTTTATTCATTTCTTCAATAGATCTCTTATTTGTATTGTTAGTATTCCCAATATTTCTATTATCATAATTATTCAAAATTACTTTAGGTCTTCTACATTCATTAGCTCTATGTCCAAAACCATGACAATTATAACAATGACCATTAAGAGGTTTAAATTGCTTACCTATGCAATCTCTCTTCATGTGCCCAATAGTATTACAAGAAAAATATCTACCTTTGAATTCTCTTTGCATAAATTTAAATGATTCTTCCTATTTTGATTCTTCTTGCTTTGATTCTTCTTTCTCTCTAGGTGGTTCATCTTTAGGTGGATCTTTCAATGTGTTCTCATATAGCTTCATTTCCTCCATACTTTCAGATGTCTTTAGATCTAGATTCTTACTTTCATGATTTGTTTTAAACATGCTAAATCCAAATCCAGTCTTATCAAAGAATGGTTCTCCAAAAGAAATTTGTTTTTTCAGTCCTATCACCATTAGAATATAGCCTTTCAAGTTGTTGTTTAGATTGATTTAATTCACCTTTCACAATTTTATTATACTTCTCAAGTTCTCCATACTGCACTTTTACTTTTTCAGATTCAGATGTTACCTTTTCAAGTCTTGATCTCAGAACTTCATTCTCAACTTTCAATTTTTCATTATCAGATCTCAAATTTCCATCTTTCATACTAAGCTTCAAATTTACTATCTTCAATTCATGCTTAAGGATCTCATTTTCTTTTTCTAATTCATCACAATCTTTAACAAGAATATCAGATTCCTTTTCAGATTTCAGATCTTCAATCTTACCTTTTAATTTGTTAATAACATTCTTTGCATCTTCGTACTTTCTTCTTAAAGAGTTTCTTTCATTAGTAATCATATCAATTTGTTTAAGAGCTTCTTCAAGATTCTTCTAAAGTTGATCCATATCCATAGAGATCTTACTCAAGCTGCTAAGCTTTCCTTGAATGTTCCTTCTCTGAGTAACTGTGCTCTGATACAAATTGTTAGAAATAGGAAATACTGAGAGGGGGGGTGAATCAGTATTTCACAAACTTTTACTTTTTCCCACTTATGGATATAACTGATTACTTTAGTACATACAAAGATTATTAAGCTGATTAATAAACATAGCAGTAAATAGAAAGAACTCATAACACATGATATGTTCTCGAGGAAACCCTAGCCAAGGGAAAACCTTGGTGGGGATGGTACCCACAAAGATCACTAATCAAAAGTATCTTGTTAGGGATATTGGACCCTGTTAAGAGTCAATTTACAATATATAGTAGATCTATCCTGGTTAAAGGACTTTAGGCCTTGTTAGAAGCCTTAACCCTGTTAAGAGTTAGATTACAAAACCTGATCACCAGCTGAGCTCACTGCCCAAATAGGTAATACAAAATATTTCTGACTATAATATGGTACTCCTTACAACTTCACATTAATAGCCTTTGCTGCTATTACAATATACAACTTTCACAAGTTATCCTTTTCTTTCTTCTCACAAAACTACTACTTTATCATTACATTTCAAGTATGCCTAATATATGATTTATTAGAGCTAATAACTTAATATGGTCAGCTTCCAAAATCTTTATCCAAGGGTAAACATCTAGGATGTCATCCCTTCATAATGTTAAGTCATTATTTTGACAAGCAAAATAATCCCTTAACTCTTTCACTAATACTGTCTCCAAAATTGTTCTGTCTGCAAAACTATCTTCGGTAAACTTTGAATAACTTCATCTGTACTACTCCAAACTTTATGTGCACTGAGATGGGGTATCCTCATACTCTGTAGAAGCTTCAGTTAACTGTGCAAACAAAAATATTGCTCCAGTGGACATCACCAACTAAATCTTCATCGGGTGCTCTGTCAGGATCACTGTATCCATACTTAGACAATTTCTTCCTTCAACTTGCCATACTTGCATTCCAGACTCTGCGCTCTCAATAGAGATCATATGTTGCCATAATGACAACATCTATGCATCCACATTAGCCAAATTGCCAATAGTACCATGTTGCCAGGTGTGCTCAGGTGTTTGAATGTGATTGGTTGTCATGTGCTGACGGAGACTTACAGGTGGATTAATGTGTCAGTGGGGTCATGACTTAATGGAGATCTACGGTGGGTGCATGATTGGAAAGAATATTCTTCAGCCATGCGATCTTATCCTTGCCATTAGATTGGAATCTCAAGTTGAGTGGGTCCATTGTCAGAGAGCTATCGAGGTGTTTTCTAATGGATCGGTTGAAACAAATAGAAAGGTGACACGTGGCAGCCTAGGCCTAGGGTTTGAAGGCATTATGCAAGTCAACAACTAAAGGGTTTCTTTCTTGTTTTCTTATTGTGACCAGGGTTAGTTAGAAGACCTAGCAATTCAGTGAAATGTCTTATTTTCTGAACCGCTTAACCAGACCAGGGTAAAGCGAAGGATTTCACGAATAAGAAAAGGGTCTTTGGTCACATAGTCATCGAATAACTTAAAAGAGAAAGGGTCAAGGTGGGTACAAGCTAGTAAATATGCTGACATGCTTGATGCTTATTGGTCAAGACTTTTTGATGTGAACTCAGACTTTTAAAAGGGGTTTTGCGACCATTTCAAAGATGATCATGGTCGTTCATTTGCTAGGAAATGAAGAGATCAACGAAAATGTTTTAAAATGACTGGCTAGCCACTAAAATTAAAATTCAAATGTGTCTCTGCGAGGGTTTCTACTAGTTTTTGATTCAGTGGGATACAGCGGTGGGGTAGCTCAAGGAATTTATGTCTCCAAGATATTTGTAGTTAAAGGAGGATGATGAAGAAGTCCGGTCGACCGCCTTGGGTCATTTCTTGTCCCTGAGAAGTACCAGTCAGTGCATTCATGGCAAGACCTTGTGCAGGAAAGTGGATGAATTTGGGTTGCTTGTCTGTAGGTTGATTGCAAGTACAGGGATTGGCACACAAAGATGAATATCTAATCGGTTGAGATATTTGCAGAGACATATTTATGATCAGATTTGATAGATTTAGGGTTGGTCCTTTCATGTAAAATCTGCAACCCTAGTTAGGTTTTTTTTTTTACTCTTGCCTACGTGCAAGAAAAGGTATATATTGTATTTTTGGAGCTTTTGAGCTTAGAATGCACTTTTTCTGTAAAAAGAGAGGTTCACAATTGTAGAAGAAATTCATCTTTTCTTAAGGGCCATCTGTGGTATCATCTCTACCCTCTGGCTTATACAATTGTAAAATTCCCATTGATAATACAAATATTGTAGGGGTATTTTGTGACAATACTTCATGTCCCTATGCTTCCTTTTTTGGATTATCTCTTATTGGATCAAAGTATATGCATGTTTTCAATGACAACTTAGGGTTCTTGATCCCTCTTACTTTCTATAATTGTGTGTGTTATTGTGTTTGATCTGATTTAGATGTTTTGTGGGTATACTTAAGCCCCCTAACAGTCTTGTCTCAAACCTACACCGAGTTGCAGAAGTGAATGTCTGCTTGCAAGTCATAAGTTGTGTCTTATGTTCAGGCCCTCCTATGAAACACTTATGCAAGCCTATGCAGTAAGTTGTGACCTACTAGACCTAAGCCTTTCATTGATTCCATTCCTCTATACTGAGTTCCAAACCCTAATTTCAATGCATCACCTAGTAGGTAGTTTTCTTTCAATCAGTTCCCTTTCCAAACATTCCTTCTATCCCTTTCCCTCAAAAGATTTACTTTCCTGTCAAGAGAAAATTAAGGTGATTATCCAAGAGGAACCAGCCTAGAACTTGGAGGTCTCATCTTAGTTAGCATAGGTCCCACAACCTAGAGATGATTCCCATGTTATACTAAGTTATCAAGACCAAGAGAGCTTGAAACAAGGGTGCAAACTTAGTGTATAACAGTAACATTTTTAGGCATTAATGAGAATAGGATGAGCACGAGTGGAGGTAGTGGAGAGGAGGGAAAATTTTCAAATGGGAATTCAAGCGGGAAACATGCAGAGAAGGGATAGGATGAGCAGGATGCGAGTTTGAATCAGGAGAAGGATAGTGGTAAGAAGGTTGTGATAGATGATGGGGACCCATAGGCTTTGCAGCCAGATCCAGGTGATAAATCAGGCAATGCTCCAAATTAAAGTTTATCTGGAGAAGCCCCACACCCGTTGGGATGTTGGTCCAACCTATTTGGATTCAAACCCTTAGGTAAGTCATCCTTCCCCAAGATCAAAAACATCTCTATTAAAGAGAAAGGAATTTTTACTTTGGAAGTGCCTTCTGAGCTAATTGATCACAACATTTGGAGTATGGCAGCTATGCTTGTGGGCAAGTTCATAGGCCCAAGGCCAAACATATGTTTGGTTAGAACCTTTTCTAAGAAAAAATGGGATTTAAAAGGACAAGTTGAGGTTATAGCTATGTCCAAAGGCTTTATGTCTTTCGAGCTCTCCTTCTCTGAAGATTATTCTAAGATCCTCTGTGTAGGAAACTAATCAATGGAGAGGTCCACTCTTATCCTCCAGAAATGGACCTCCAATCTAGATTTGAACAATGATTTCTTAACCTAGGCCTCGGTCTAGATCAGGCTTCCAGAGATTCCTCTAGAATACTAGCACGAAGACATTTTTGATGGTATTGCCAGCTCTTTTGGAGAGTTGCTATCCATTGATCCTATCACTACTACCAAGAAAAGACTCACTTATGCTGGAATATGCGTAGGGGTTGTCAAAGGATAGGATATGCCTGAAGTGATAGAGTTTCAATCTAGACTGGGAAGGTGAGTTCAATAGATAGACTATGAAAATGTGCCTTTCGCCTATTTCGACTATAAAAAGGTGGGTCACAAGGCAAAAATGTGCCCTATCTTCATAGAGAAGGAAAAATTTTGCAAGGCCCAAATCAAGCAAGGGATGAAAAAAGAGACCCAGAAGTAGAAAAAAGGCCTGAATCAAGCTGAAGGATCCAAGAAGGTGTGGAAGGAAAAAGCTCCTGAGGGACTTATCCTTAGGTAGGATACTCAAGGGGAAAGGCCTAAGGATATAACTGGGTCCCCCCCTAAACATAATTGTCTGGAAGGAGAGAAAAGCCTTGACAAGAGGGAGCAGCCTGAGCCCTAGAAAGATAATGGAAATAGAGATAAGGTTGATGGTGAAAGATTCCCTATTATGCAAGACTCTGCTATTGGGGAGGGTGATATAGGAATTAGGTCCCTCACTGAGGATGGGGAATTCATCTTGGAGGAAATCAATGGGGATTCCTTTGTGCCTGAGACCCAGGTGGAGGGTATCGTGGAGGTCTGGGGCCCCTCACTCTCACAAGAATCAAACCTAAGAAGAATCTCACTTATTTCTCCAAGAAAAGTCAATAGAATCATTGATCTAGTCACTTCCTCCTCCCTAGGACAAATCTCTAGAATGGAGGCTCTATTTGAGAGTTGCAAAGATGAAAATGTGGGTCCATGGATATATGTTAACAAAAAGAAGAATAGTAGGGACCCATTTCTAGTGTCTTCAGTTGCCACAAGAAGCAAGACTAAAGTTAACACTGGGATTAAAACTAGCACCCCAGGTAGGTGGAGCAAGCAACAAATTAGAAAGGAAGAAACAAGAAGAAACATAGCGGATGGGACCCAAAAAACCATATAGGAAACATACCCTCAAAAGAAAACATGAAGATCATATCTTGGAATATTCATGGACTCAATGGAATCCACAAATAGGAGGTTGTTAGGAATATAATTAGGGACCATAGGCCATATATGTTTTTGATTCAGGAAATGAAGATGAAGAAGGACAAGATGGAGAGTATTTTCTTTAGCAAAGGAATGAAGTTTGTGGCTTCTAACTCTTTGGGAGCTTCTGGAGGGCTGTTAGTGATATGGAAGGATAGCTTAATGGTGGATATCATCTTTAATGAAGGTAACATTTTTCTTATTCAATTCAAGAACTCTAAGGATCAGGAAAGCTGGTTTGTTATGAATATCTATGCCCCTAACACTAAGATTGGTAGAAAGCATTTCTAGAATAAAATTAGTAACCTGATGCCCTTGGTTGGAGGGTCTAAGGGCATTATTATGGGAGACGTCAATACACCCCTATTGGACACTGAGAAGTTAGGCAAGCTCCCTCTAGACTTGGATAGCAAACAACACTTGTCAGATTTTATTAATGATCTGACTCTCCTTGATGTTGAGCTAGGTGGTGGGAACTTGGTCTAACAGAAGAATTAGATCAGATTGCATTCAGGTTAGACTAGATAGAGCTCTAATCACTATGGATTGGATGAACTCTTACCACTGTAAACTTTCTCCGATGGTTAGATTTGGCTCGGACCATTCCCCTATTGCTCTCACTATTGAGCTTTGCAATAGGAAAAAGGCTTTCCCTTTTAGATTTGAGAAGATGTGGACTACTCATCCTAGTTTGTTTGATAGCATTAGAGACTGGTGGAGCATTGATGTGGAAGGCACATCTATGTATAAAGTGGCAAAGAAACTCAAAAACATCAAAATGGAGATCAGAAAGTGGAACAAAAAGGATTTTGGGGATATTTTTTTGGCAAAAGAAAGGATTTTGGAAGACCTTGCAGGGGTGCAAGAGGAGATCCAGAACATGGGCTATGATGAGGATAGGCTAAATATGGAAAAGTATATTCTGGCTGATCTCCACAATATTGTGAGCAAGGAGGAAATGTTCTAGAGGTAGAGATCTAGATCGGTGTGGCTTAAGGAAGGGGACAAAAACTCTAGGTTCTTCCACCTCTCAACTATGAAGCACAGGGCTGCCAATAGAATTAGTGTGATCAATAAGGGGGATGTTTCTCTTAAGGAAGATAAGGAGATAGCCCAGGAAGCTATTAGATATTTCTCTTCCATCCTCACCAAAGAGGCTAACTTGGGTAAAGAGGACCAAGTGGATATTCTCAAAACCATTCCCAGTGTGATTAATGCTAGTTAGAATAGAGACCTTGTGGCAATTTTTGAAATGGAGGAAATCAAGGTGGTCATTTTCTCCTTGCCTGCTGAGAAAGCCCTAGCCCTGATGGGTTACCTACCTTTTTCTTCTAGTTGTATTGGGAAATTCTTAAAGATGATCTGGTTAAAGCGGTTCAGGAGTTCTTTGGTGCCAAGAGTTTTCTCAAAGAAATTAATGCCACCTTATTGGTTTTAATTCCCGAAGTCTTAGGCGTGGACTCTCTTGACTCTTTCAGGCCTATTAGCCTTTGCAACTCTCTTTACAAGATTTTTTATAAATTTTTAACCATTAGAATGATTAAAATTCTCCCAGAGATCATTACTCCGCAACAAACAGGATTTGTCCCGGGTAGACAAATCCTTGACTCTATCATAGTTGTCCATGAGGTTATACACTCTTTAGAGGAAGGCAAAAAGGATGGATTCCTGCTCAAGCTTGATCTGTCTAAGGCCTATGACAGGGTGGATTGGTTGTTCCTAGATCAGATTCTTGAAGCTTTTTGCTTTAATGACAAAACAAGGAAGATTATATCTCAACTGATTTCTACCCCCACCTTTGTGATGATGGTCAATGGCTCTCCCACGGACTTCTTCAAATCTTCTAGAGGGCTCAGGTAAGGGGATCCCCTCTCTCCCATCCTCTTTATTATTCTGGCGGAGTGTTTGTGTAGAATTATTCATGATAAAAGAAGTAGAGGTGATTTTGTTGGGTTGAAACCTTCTTCTGGACCCCTCATCTTCACTCATCAACAATTTGTGGATGACACCATCCTTGGGGGAAAATCTTCAATGAAGGAATCTTATAGAAAGGTGAAGGCTATCCTCAATACTTACTCTAATGTCATGGGTCATCTCATTAATTAGAGCAAGAGCTCAGTCTTTTTTGCTAACACCCTTAAAGGAAGACAGACGAAAATTGCTGGTATCTTGGGCTATGGCATTGGGACCCTTCCTTCTTCCTATTTGGGTCTCCCTATGGGGGATAGACCTCTTAAACTTTTTTGGGGCAATTTAATTGATAGGTTCAATAGAAAGTTGGCTAGTTGGAAGGGTATCATTCTGAGTCAAGCTGGTAAATTTCTTTTGATCAAATCTACTCTTCAGAACTTGCCCACTTATGCCCTCAACCTTTTCTCCATTCCTTCCAAAGTGGCTGATACTTTGGAGTCTATTCAGAAGAAGTTTATGTGGGCTGGTCTAGAAGGTAATAAGAAGTACCTGCTAGTGGCTTGGGACAATATTTGTAGATCCAAAAAATAGGGGGGGCTTGGGGATCAGGAATCTGAAGCAGTTCAATAGGGCTTTGCAAGCTAAATAGATATGGAGAATATTCAACTCCAAGGGAGAGTGGATGGATATTCTAAAAGATAAGTATGTGGCCAACATCAATTTCAAGCAATTTATCAGCAAGGATGATGACCCCAAGGGATCAAATATTTGGAATGGCATTATAAAGACTAAAGGGTTAGCCTTTGAGAAGGTGAAATGGAAACTTGGCAATGGTGAAGACATCAATTTTTGGCTTGATGACTAGCTAAGTGTGGGGCCCTTATGGAACATTGAACAGTACAATAGATGGGTGATGCCTTGCATGGAAAGATTTGGCTATAGGGTGAGAGACTACAAGGTTAATGGGGTTTGGGTGAACTTGACTGAGATTTTCAAGGAGCTAAAGCCATTAATGGACATGAACAGGCTCACTCCTCTGTCCCTAAGTAAGGATTATATTTTTTTCGGACCATCTAAGGATGGTAACTACATGGTGGCCTTAGGCTATGATACTATGCAGCGTTGTCTTCTTGCCCCTGTTTGGGCCAATGCTTGGTATCCTGGCCGTATTCCCAAAATTAACATTTTTTTCTAGATAATGCTTCAAAACTGAATATTGACGGTGGACAACCTTATCAAGAGAGGACATTAGATTCCTAATTGATGCATCATTTGTAAAAATTAAATGGAATGTGTCGATCACCTTTTCATCCATTGCAACTTCACCAGAAACATATGGTCTTCTTTCTTGGCTTTCTTCAAACAGACCTGGGTTTTTCCCAATAAAATGATGAAGCTCTTTCAATAGTGGAAAAGTAGGTTGGCAAGGGATGTGTGTCATGGCTTATGGGTATGGTCTCTCCCCCATCTCTGCTAAGGAGTGTGGAAGGAGAGGAACAACTGCATTTTTAGGGAAAAAGAAGCCAATGCTAAGGTGGTTTTTCACAAAAGCCTTAATGCTCTGGTCGAAAACTATACAATCATCAAAGGCTACAACCCTCTTCTCAATGCTAAGGAGAATGATTGTAGCAAGAGGGAGGACTGCAGATGGACCCTTCCACCTAAGGGCTAGTGTAAAGCCAACTTTGATGGGGCTATGAAAGGCAACCCTAGCTAGGCTGGGATCGGGGGCATTATTAGAAATGAACACGGTAAAGGCATTGCTGCCATCTCAGCTCCACTGGGGGTGCAAACTAACCACCTTATAGAGGCAACTCTAGCCCATCAAACTATTAAGCTAGCTAAGGATATAAGAGTCAAAAAATTATGGTTGGAAGGAGACTCAAAGAACATAATCGATTGCCTCAACAAAAAAAACATGCCCACCTGGACTATTGCTAACTTAGTTAATGAGAGCATGCAGTTTGTCAAATCCTTTGAAAGAGTCTATGGGGCTCATGAGGACAGGGAGGCTAACCAAGTTATTGATAGGCTGGCCAATTGGGTGGTCAAGAAGGACGAGGTGAAAAGATGGATGGATGCGCATTTAATTCTATTTGAAATAAGGGAATTAATAGAAAGCAAGAGAATCCCGGGAAGATTTGGAAACATTAAATCCTAATTATGAAAGTTTATGTGTTAGGGAAATTGTGTCGATATATGATGTGTAAGTACACAAGCCAAAGTATGAATCTCCTAGACAATTGCCATCATTGCACTTTAAGGCTCATTTTTGGGTTTATTCTTCATAATTTTAAGGGAAGGATCGAGAACATAACTCACACTATCTGCTGGCCCCAAATTTTGAAGTGCTTGCTGATCAAAAAAATTGTTTACAAAGTGAGAAGGAAAATGGTGGGGGAACAACATAGGAGGGAACCAGAGGATGAAGCTGAGAAGTGGTAGAAGCATTTGAAGGTGTGGGGAATTTTGAGCAAAGGGGAGGTGACTTCCTTCATTGACAGACTGCATGGTTGGAAACCCTCTGTAACTAAAACAATGGTTAAAAACTGGAATGAGGGGAGTGTTAAAATTGATGGGGTTGAGTTCATGGTGATGGAGGAGGTTATTTCTATGGTTACAGGCATACCCATTGTTGGGAAGAAATTCTTCAAAGACAGGCGTATTTCTGGTCAGGCGATGATGAAATTTACCAAAGAAAAGGAGGAAAAGAAGGCCCTCGTGAAGCAAGGCACTTACTACCTGATGAGGTCCATCAAACCACTATGGAGGTTTATGCTGAGGGTGATTATCAAATACATATCCCTGGACATGAGATTCAACCTCATTTACTCCTACCACTTCATGCTTCTCAACCATTTCAAGTTTGGGACTAAAATTTCTATTCCTTTCTACCTTTACTCATCTATCAATGAGAATATAAATGATTATAGGGAGAAGCCTATTAGCAACCCTACTTTCAATGAGGGGCTTTTGTTGTTGATTTATGAATTTTTTGAAGCTAGAACTATAGGCAAAGAAATTAAGCAGGGGAAAGGGGGGTAGGATGGCTCTAATGAAGAGCTTGACTTGGGTGAAGAAGAGTACATCCCTTCAGATACTAAGGAGAGTCAAGATATGCATTTAGACTCAGATGCAGGTGCCTCCCCTCACACTAGAAAGGGGAAAAAGAAGACTAAGAAAGAAAAATTGGAGAAAAAGGAGAAACCTAAACCTAAGCAGTGCATTGAGGTCTCTTCTGATAGAGACTATGATGAGGAAGTGGAGGGTATGTACTGAGGGAGATAGTGTTGATGCGGAGGAAGAAACTACTGGGGAGGAGGAGGAAACTAAGGGGAATAAGAAGGGAAAGAGAAAATACACAACTAAGATGCCTACAAATAGAGAAGAGGTTACTGATGTCAATTCTGGTAGGAAGTAGAGGAAAAGGAAGAAAATGGAAGAGGAGAATAAGGAGGAAGGACAAGAGGAGGGGAAGGACAGTGAAGAGGAAGAGGAGAGTTAGGGGAGAGAGGATGATCACGTGCAGGTTTGTGAAGATCAAGGGACTCACCAGTACACCTACAAGATAATTGATAAAGAGAAGAGTGTGGTTTGGAGAGATTTCCACAATGTGTCCATCAAGATGGGCCTAAAGATAGAAATGATGAAAACTTTGGTTAAGGAAAACAAGGATGGTAAAATTCAAATGGTGGACATTATTGATCCTGCCCTGGTTATTCTGAGTGACATCACTAAAGAATACCCTCAGATAGATGTACTCCAAAATGCTAAAAATAGTGTCATTGATAGCTATAGAACTACAAAATGGACCTACCATGAAATCCAGGAGTTAAAATTTTGGGTGGGGATCTTGGAGAGGGAGGGTAACAGTAGAAAGATCAAGCTTGTGGATGAGAAGAATGAAATGGAAAACAAAATGGAGGAAGTGAAAAAAAGAATGCAGAGTGTGGAGGGAACATTGTAGAGCAGAGCTACAGCATCCTCAAATCTTCAAATGACAACATAAAAGTTTTGATCAAAAAAATTGAGGAACACAGGGATAACAAGGAGGATTCTCCCAATAGTAGCAAATACAAATCTCTGGAGGATGGACCGAGGAAGAGAACCAAGTCCAGTACTATGAAGAAGGATATGTAGGAACTTGATAAGGATCTAGCTAACCTTAAGGATGTGGTGGATAAGGCATCTAAGCTCAAGATTTGTGCAGCGGAGATCCTTAGAGAGTTCGCTTGAGCTGCCCCCTGGCTTTGTGGTTGGCCTGGCTTTTTGTTTTTGTTCCTATTTCTATTTTCTGGTCTTTCTGTTTGTTCTACTGGCAAACTATGTCTGGCCTTTCCTTTTTTCTATGGCTATATTTTCTATGTAAACTTTTATTGCTACATCTTTGTTATGCTTAAAATTGTAAGGGTTTCAGGGCCCCATTAAAACCTATTTTCCTTAATAAAAAATAGCGAGTATAGAAATAATTTTCCATATTCTGAGCCTGGTAATCAAGAGGTTGTTTGTGAATAGGGGTAGGAGGATAGGAAGATGGATGATATAGTTGAGGGGATGATTAGATTGGAGCATAAAGATAAGAGGATGCTCAGAGCCCTTAGAAGATATCCGGATGAAGCTCTTAGGAAGTTGGGAATAGAAAGGGAAAGCATTATTTTGCCTAATGGAAGTGATGGCAGAAATGGTGAAGTAAATGATAATGAAGTTGAAAATAAAAGTGGTCAGGTGCTATTTTATACTCCTCCTCATAGAAAGAACAGTGGCCAAGTTTTTAATAATAGTTATGTTAATCCTATGTTTGAACCAAATAATGGAGAAAGGGTTACAGAAATTGATAATGATCAGTTTAGGGTTTTTTCTAATCCAATGTATAACATTGATAATGAGTGAGGAGAAAATAACATTCACTGTGAAGATCAAGAAGATCCACAAAGGACTAAAGGAACAACAATGACAGTGAATGTCATAATAAAAACAATAAAATGAATTCCCTGGGATATGATCAACATGCATAGTTTGATCACTAGGCTAAAGTTTATCGGAGTAATCAAGATAGCATCATGATAATGAATGTGATTTGAATAACATACAAAGATAGCCTATGTGCAATAGAAATGCCTACAGTTTATTCAATGATGGTGAACACGGTCAATCCCAATATGTTGAATGTGGACAAGAACGAAGGGATAATGATCATTTTGGTCATAATTTTAATAGTTCTAAGCAAAATTATAATGAGAAGCATTATAATAATATCAAGGAAATAAAAATATTAATGAAGAAATGGGGGTTCATTATTATAATAAAGATGAACGCCCTAAAGTTTATGGCCAAAGAAAAATGGGCTACCATGCGCAGTAGTTAGATGAAATGTGCAGAAATAGCATACATCAATATAATCTACATGCACAACAATCCAGACATGTTGATTCTACCAGCCATCAATAGTATAGTCTGCATAATAAATCTCACCATATTGCTAATAATATGCAGCCCAATAGGGAGAGCATTTTGGGTGATAATAATGAAATGCAACACTACACACAAGATGAAAAATACATACACCATGTACAACAAAACACACGGGGTGGTGAGGCATGTTATCATGCATATAATAACTTGTTAAAAGGTATGTATGAGCAGCCATATGGATTTAATCACTCACAACAGCATGATGTTGTTAAACTTGTGCAAAACATGGGTGGAGAGGCATGTAATGGAACATATAATAACCAGTCAAAACACCCATGTAAGCAGCATCTTGGTAATACACCAGACAGAATAGATATTGCGCAGCAAGTTGATCATGCAGGTCAACAAAATGGCATATATAATTTGCAAGATGGTGCACAGCAGTATGCTGAGGACCACACACAGCATCAAGGTGGGCATTATCTACATTCTAATAATACATCCAATATATATCAAGAACTAAAAAATCAACATGTGAATGATTATGATATATATAACATGCGTAATCACAAGCTTGCGCAGGATTTCTCACATGAAGATAATGGCAAATATTTTGAAGGAAGTATTTATGGCCTACATAATGATAAAATGTAGTATTATGGGCACTTGCGTGAGCAAATGCATAATTACAAGTCTGCACAAGAAGGAGTGAAAGGTGGTGAGAACAAAGAATACAATAATAACCACTATCTTGTGCAAGAAGAGAAGTATGTGAATATTCCCAGCAAGAAAATTGAAAGTATACATTGTCAAAAACCTAGCTTCTATGGTGAAACATGTGGCAAGCATAATATTTTTAAACCTGCACAAAATCAAGAATGTGAATAGCATGTAAATAACAATACACTTGCACAAAATTAGTTAGTATGCAACAAGTAGATAATACATTGAAGAATAACTATTATCAATAGTAGCATGGGAGTTCGCACCAGCAATGATATGGTCATTATGTTATGAAGTCAGGAATGCTGAAGAACAGGCATTATAACATGCAATTTTTTAACATAAATCAACCTGCACGAAATCAAGAGGGTAAGCAGTATGTAAATAAAATAGAAAAAAATAATGACTATTAGTATGGTGAAGAGCAGTAGCGTGTGAACTTATGTGAGGATTCAAGAAGACTTGCGCAAGACAAATGGAAGTATCCTAAAAACAATAACCAAGAAAATTATTGCATACAGCAGCCACACAAGCTTGAATTTGCACAGAAAGAGAGACATGTTAGTATACAGAATAAACAATATTAAAATTGTTTTGATGAGTAGCCGGATGAGATGCACAGATTCACGCAGGGTGAAAATGAGCATAGTAAAAGAAGTATTCATGCCAATGTTGAAAGTACAAAATGTAATAAAAATGTTCATTTGCAACAAGATAGTTATTTGTGTAATCAGAATGTTAATGTTGGGGAAGATAAAAATGATATTCAAAATAATGTTGGATTTGATGGAACAAAAGGCAGATATCAAGTACATGATACCAAGCATAAATATAGTGAACGTGTAAAAAATGGAGGTAAATGTATGCTAATTTACCAATTTAGGCACAATGAAAATAATTATGATAATAAAGATATTCATTTTGGTTTTGAAAATATGAATAAAGATATTTGTTCACAGCAAGATAAATATTTTTATAATGAAAACATTAGTGCGGGAGGAAATAAAGTATAGAATCAATATATTGAAGGAGAAAATAAATATAATCATGATCGGAATACTGGACAATATCCATATCCAGGAAACTGTGCACAGAGCTAGGGTGGTGCACAAGTTTTTAATACTTTTACAGAGGATTTAAGAGATGAATGCTTAAAGAAGAATGGAGATTATACATAGGGAAGAGGAGAAAGTTATTATGTTAATTCTTAGCCTAGAAGAACCCATACACAACAATGGAATGCACAGCAAATGCAGGGTTCAATACATCTAAATGGCTATGCACACCAATATGCTATGGGCATAAATCAACCACTAGAGAATCTTGTACACCAGCAACGTCAATAGCATGGAGGAGAGATGCCAAATCAAATGAATATGGCTCGCCAGCCTCACACTGGCCAATATGGTAATCTACAAAATCAATACTAGAGAGGTAATCCTATTCCCCAAAATCAACATTTTTAGAATAATAATAATAGAAATCTATTTGATGCCAGATTTCAAGAAGTTAATGAAGGATATAAACCGTTGGATTTTTCAAATATAATATGTTGTCCTGACCCAATACCTAATAAATTAAAGACTGATATCCCTAAGTTTACTAGTGATGGATCCCAAATAGCAGAGCAGCATGTTATTAATGTCAAAAATATTTTTTATGAATTCGACATTACTTATGAGGATGTGCGTATGAAAATGTTAGTTCTTTCACTCAAGGATAGTGTAGATGAGTGGTATAGAAATTTTCCAAATGGATCAATTACTTGTTGGAAAAACTTTGTTGATCAGTTTATTGAAGAGTTTGGGGATCACAAAGATCCATCCTTTATGACTCATGAATTGACCAGTATAAAGAAAAATATGAATGAAACAGTGAAGGAGTTTAATAAAAGGTTTAACAGGGTGTTGAATAAGATTCCAAAAGATATCCACCACGTTGATCCTTTTCTAATCACATTTTATTTTATAGCCTTTGATGTCAAAATGAATTATGAGATAAGGTCTCATAACCCAACAACCTTACAACAGGCTATCAAAATTGCATTAAATATTGAAAATAATAGAATAGTTGTCGGGAGAGTTGATAAGAGAAATGATCCCAAGCTATTCAATCCTACAGTCCTGGAAAAGAGTGATGAAAGTGATAAGATGGATGAATTAGTGAGTTTGATGAAGAATTTGCAATAAAAAAAAGCTCACTTTCAAGTAGGAAGGCATGACAAAAATTTCAACAGGAATGATAGGTACAGGTTGCAGGACATGCCTTATCATACATAATGGAAAGATGGAAAGCCCTTAAAAAAGAAGACAGACACTCCAGACCCTCTTAAGAAAAATAATCATTTCATAGGGGATGAGTTTTGGTGTGACATTTGTAAAATACCTCACCCTTAGGAGAAATTCCTTATAGCACAAAAGATTTTAGAGGAGGAAAACTAGGGATGTGAAGAGAGGCCTGTGATAAATGCTCTTTTATCTACACCTTTTTGGTCAAGAGATAGCAATAATTCAAATGGTGAATACATACTAGATGAAAGCCATAGGAGGTTAGGTTACCAACAAGAATAGAAAGTCTTTACAGATAATGATGAGAGTCTGGATATTAGAAGGACAATAAAAGAGGAAGGAGAGGCTTACACTGTGGCAGCAATGGAATATGTTCTTAGCAACTATTGCTTAAGGAATAGGAATGTGAACTCATGCAATGAACAAACACTAGGGATGTACAAGATTTTGAACAAGAACATCAAGATAAAGAAGGAAAAGATAGATGTCCCTAAAAGGCAAGTTGATCACACATCAAATATATGAAAACTAGTGGACAAGTAGAGCATTGGTAAGGAAATCTCAAACTGTACTTCATTCATGTCTCAAGCATTATCTTAGGTAAAACTTTATATCCCTCTAATGGAAATAGTTAAATTAACTAATTGTAGGAATGAAATGATCAAGATAATAAATGATGTTGTTAAAAAAGATTCAAAGGAACAAAAGGACAATGAAGAATTACAAGTTATTTACCTAGGAACTTCTGTTAATGAAGATGCTATTGGAAACTACAATTAAAACAATTGTTGTATTGTCATTGATGTCAAAACTTTAATTGGTAAGATTGTTGCTACTTAGGAAAGTACTATATCTACTGTATTTTTGTGAAGGATTGGGGCAAGGTTGGTAACAATAGCACCTAAGGAAAGGTTGAGTTATCTTGATATTATAAAGTGTACTTGACTATGTTGTACAATGATGAGATAATGTACTATTTATCTTAGTAAGATTGAAGACTAAACTAGTAGGCTTAACTAAGAAAAAAAGGATAAATCATGTTTAAGCTGAGTAATGTTAGTGTCAACTGAGTTAGTGTATGCTGAGCAAAAATCTAGTGTCGATCGAACATCAGTAAATTGCCAAGGAAGACAGTGAAAGATGAGGAAACTTTTGTAGTAATGACCGAGCGTTCTACATGAAGACTGAGTGGATGATCACAGTATTGACCGAGCATCAACATTTTTATATTTGAAGAGAATTTAGATTTGGAGCCAACATTGTTGAATTCTTGGATTATGTAAAATGTGTTGACTTTATTTATTGATTGTTTGAAAGCATTAAATGCACTGTAAAATGTTTTATTGTAAATCTTTATGAGATTTGTGATGTTTCTAGAAAAGGAGCCAAAGAACATAATGTGGGTAGATTCAATGAATCTAACCTAACCCTAAGATCTACGAATAAGATTGAGTGAAAAAAGATGAGTTAACCTAATTGAGGAAAGTATTAAGGGAACTTGAGCATTGGATATGCAAGGTTGATGCATGGGTGAAAATGGAATGCTAGAAGATAAGTTTTACTAACTATATAAGTAGAAAAGGCTAAAGGAGAAGTGTGGTGATTTCTTGAAAAAAATTTCCAAGTAGATCAGAGATGGAGATTGCAAAGTTTCAAAGTCAGTAAACCAGCATTTGTGTATGGAATTGGATCTAATATTTGCAAAGTGAGTTGTATGTTTTTTAGATCAATACTGCTGCTAGTTTCTAACCATTGTAACAATCAAAATCCTTTTAACAGAGGTTGACCTAACAGTCATATGGTAAATCCTTTGAACAAGGTTGCATTCTAATGGAGAGTATGTAAGTCTTATAACAAGGCTCACTTTTAACAGGGTGATTGAAATCCTTTAATTGGGTCACACCTAATAGTGTGTATTGTAACCTTTGATAGGGTTGGCTTTTAACCGAGCTCACTTCAGAAGAGTGAAAATAATAGTAGCATGTTACAAAGTGGTTTTTCCCACATTAGGTTTCCACTATAAATCCTGGTGTTAATACTTGTGTGAATGTTTTGGTTTGAACATTTCTGTGTTTTGCAAGTTGAATTACAGCTGGGTAGTGGACTGCAATGTTATATGTTTCTATTATTGAATCAGTGATGACCGAGTTTGTTTTGGTTATTAGATCTGATTTAAAGTAAAGTTTTTAAGTTTGTCTTATACATCAAGACCTGAGAACAACTGATTCACCCCCCCTCTCTGTTGTTCTAAATCATATTAACAATTGGTATTAGAGTTGTGTTACTTATTGGTATTTACAGTAATCAAGTTTAAAGGGACTTGAAGCAAATAATCAGGATGTATAAGAAAGAGTTACCAAAGCTAAATAAGGAAAACTTCCCTACATGGCAAAGCTTGATGAAGCTGCATCTGGCTAGTATTGGTGATTCTGCAAAGTACTACATTGAAAATGACTATGTCTCACCTGTTGCACCTTTGACTGCCAAAGAAATGAGAGCTAAGCAAGAACATAATCATGTAATGTTGGAAATTGCATCTGCCCTAAGCTAGCTAGAATTTGAGGACATTAAGGATTGTACAACTACTAAGGAGATGTGGGAAACTCTTGCAAAGATCTATGGTGGTGACTTGTATGTACTAAAAGCTAAGGCCAAGAGTCTCAGAGCTAAGTTTGATGAAATGAGAATGCAAGAAGGTGAAACTATAGCACAATATTATGGTAGAATAAAAGAAGTTATAAATGCTATTAGAGGAGAAAATGGGATTATTGATGATGAAACTATAATTGAAAAAGTGCTAAGAACTCTATGTCCTATATATGCTATTAAGATCTCAACTATTTAGGAATCTAGATGTAACTCTGCAAATGTGCTTACTTTGGAAAGTTTGATTGGCAAGCTAACCACTTTTGAACTCTCTAACTATGATAATTTCACTATTGGTAGTATTGGTAATGTTGAATCTGATTTCAAGTCACAATTAGTTCTAAACAAGCCTAAGAAAGAAAAAGAAAGATGCATCAGTGAAAGTGAAAGTGACAATGACACTTCCGATGAAGAACTTGAAGATCTAGAAGCTCTTATGGCTAGAAGACTGAGAAGAGGAAAAGGAAAATATAAAGGTAAACTCCCTATTATATGTTTTGCATGTAATAAAGTTGGTCATATAGCTGCTAGATGTCCTGACAGGAAGGATAAAGATGATGAAGGAAAAAGAAAACACAAAGATAGAAGAGATGACAGAAGCTACCAAAGGAACAAAGACTACAAAGGAAAAGGTAAGAAATCTTGTTA
Source organism: Chamaecyparis obtusa (assembly GCA_027943335.1). Taxonomy (NCBI): domain Eukaryota; kingdom Viridiplantae; phylum Streptophyta; class Pinopsida; order Cupressales; family Cupressaceae; genus Chamaecyparis; species Chamaecyparis obtusa. The sequence goes on along the minus strand of BSBK01003718.1, from coordinate 4,860,363 downwards.
CATTGCTGAAGAAGAAACTGACACTGACAGTCATCATTTTGAAATTGAGGTAGTCTATGTTACAATGAAAGATGAATCTGATGAGGATGAGAAAACTACATTGATATCCTATGTGAACAAGAATGATAAATGGATTATTGACAGTGGTTGTTCACATCACATGACTGGTGACAAAGATAAGTTTGAGACTTTACATCATTACAGAGCTAAAAGTGTAACATTTGGTAATGATGCACCATGTCTTGTTAGAGGAAAAGGTTTGATTAAACCGACTGATAATATATCTTGTGAAAATGCTTATTGGGTTGAAGGTCTTACTTATAATTTGTTAAGTGTTGCTCAGCTCGATAGAACTGGTTACCGAGTGGAATTTCATCACAAGAAAGCTAAAATATTTGATGCTACTAGAGATCTGACCAAGGTGGAGAATTTACATCAAATGAATTCAATCTATTTTGCAATGAAAGAGGAATTAAAAGATAGATGTCTACACCTAGAACACCTCCATAGAATGGTATAGTAGAAAGAAGAAACAAATCTATCTTGGATTGTGCAAGGACATTGTTGATTGAAAAGAATGTGGCACAAAAATACTAGAAAGAAGCTATAAGCACTGATGTCTACACTCTTAAAAGGGTAAAAATTAGAAAAGGTACAAATCTGACACCCTATGAATTATGGCATGGACATGCACCAAGTGTTAAATACTTTAGAATCTTTGGAAGTAAGTGCTATATATTAAAAGACACTAAGAATGGAAAGTTTGATGCTAAAAGTGAAGAAGGCATATTCCTAGGGTATTCCACAAAAATTAAGGCTTATAAGTGTTTGAACTCTAACACTAACAAAATTGTGGAAAGTGTGAATGTAAAAATTGATAAGTATGCAGAAAGAAATGAAGCTGACAGCAAAAGAGACCTAGAATATTATAGATCTTTTGTGTATATTGAGGAGGAAGAAGAGGAAAGTAACAGACTTGCACATGATGGCGAGTCTCGAGTAAGCAATGTCGAGCGTCAGGAAAATAGTGCCGAAAAAGAACAAGAGCATATCAAGTGATAGGATAATGCTACCGATTATCAGGAAGAGGTTGTCAAGCATTCAGAAGCTAAATCTGACAATCTTGTTGGGGAACCCGCTGAAATAGAGGAGAAAAGAGCTGAACCTATTTTGGAAAAATATGTAAGAAGACATCGCAATCCTGAATAAATAATTGGAGAAAAAAATACTGGAATTTAGACCAAAAGTAAGACTAAGGATCCAACATGCCTACTGTGTGAATTTGAACCCAATTCAACTAGAGAGGCATTCGAAAATGAAGACTGGGTACAAGCAATGAATGAAGAGATTGACTAGATTGAGAAGAATGATACTTGGACTCTAGTGCCGAGACCTGAAAATAAGAATCTTAAAGGAACAAAGTGGGAGTTTCAAAATAAGATGAATGAAAATGGTGAAATAACTAGAAACAAAGCTAGGCTGGTATGCAAAGGCTATGCACAAGAAGGAATAGATTATGGGGAGACATTTTCCGTTGTAGCTAGACTGGAAGGACTAAGAACTCTGCTTGCATATGCTGCTTATAAATATTTCAAGGTATATCAAATGGATGTCAAGTCTACATTTTTAAATGGTATAATAGAAGAAGAAGTTTACATAGAACAACCAAAAGGTTTTATTGATCCAAATAGAAGACACATGGTATGCAAACTGAACAAAGCATTATATGGATTGAAACAAGCTCCCAGAGCATGGTATGAGAGGTTGCATAACTACTTGATGCAGATTGGATTTTCAAGAACAAACAACACAAGCAATCTATACATGAAAGATGAAGAAGGTAAAGGTATCTTGTTAGCAAAAATTTTTGTGGATGACATTATTTTTGGTGGACAAGAAGATTTGTGTAAAATATTTTCAAATGAAATGCAAACTGAATTTGAAATGAGCATGTTTGGTGAGATCAAATTCTTTATTGGTTTACAAGTATATCAGATGAAGAAAGGAATTTTCATTACACAGTCTAAATATGTTAATGAAATACTAAAAACTTTTGGGATGGAAGATTCTAGACTAGTGAGTACTCCTATGGTTACTGGACAAAAGTTATCTAAGAATGATGATGTTGATGATGTTGCTGAAGTGAATTAGACTTTGTATAGATCCATGATTGGAAAATTGTAGTATGTTGTACATAGTAGACCAGATATTGCACTAGCTGTTGGGATTGTGGCAAGATTCTCTGCCAATCCTAAGGAAACACACATGATGGCTGTGAAAATAATTATGAGATATTTGAAAGGAACTACTGACTATGGGCTATATTACAAGAAGGATGACACATTTGAACTGAGAGTATATACAGATGTTGATTGGGAAGGAAATGTAGATGATAGAAAGAGTACTAGTGGTGGAGTTTTCTTTCTTGGAAAAAGATTAGTCTCTTGGACAAGCAAGAAACAAAATTGCATTTCCCAATCTACTGCCAAGGCCGAGTATGTTGTTGCTGCAGTAAACTGTTCAAATTTGGTATGGATAAAATAATTGTTGGTAGGAATGAAAGAAGAAATCATTGAACTTGTTGTTATTTTATGTGAAAACACAAGTGCTATCAATATTTCTAAGAATCCAATGATGCATACTAAGACCAAACATATAGCAATCAAGTATCACTGCTTGAGAGAATTAGTACAAGAAAAAGAAGTCTAATTGGAATATGTGAATACAAAGGAACAAGTAGCAGACATATTCACTAAAGCTTTACCTAGAGAAGCTCATGAGTATTTGAGAAGTCAATTAGGGGTCCTTCCCCTAATTGAGGCTTCCTAGTCAAGCTAGGAAGCACTGCATCAAATATGCTACAACAAAATATTTGACAAATTGATGTAGAAGATTGTCACACTTTAGGACTGGCCTAGAGTTGTGAAAATGAGCACAAAAAAAGAATCAATCACAAGCAAGATGAAAAAGGGAGAAACACTGAGCTGCACAGATATTGTCTACATTTGATAGATGTATGTTTTATGTTGCTGCTTTGGCATTTTTTTCAAAGAGGCAGATGAACTGAGATGATATAATAACACATAACACTGAAGAGTAAGGATGGTGAACTAAAATGAAGGATCAAAATAGAAGGAGATCTGAATAATTTTGATAGTCACAGAAGTATGGCTTACATATTCTGAATCAGAATGAAGCTAAGGATATTACAGATAATTCTCTGATGGATAGATAAGTATTGGATTGGTTGGTAATCCATGTGTTGTTCAGGTGATATCATATGGTGTTGCCATCAATGCCAAAGAGGGAGATTATTGGAAACTGCAATTGAAATAATTGTTGTATTGTCATTGATGTCAAAACCTTAATTGGTAAGATTGTTGCTACTTAGGAAAGTGCTATATCTATTGTATTGTTGTGAAGGATTGGGGCAAGGTTGGTAATAATAGCACCTAAGGAAAGGTTGAGTTATCTTGATATTACAAAGTGTACTTGACTATGTTGTGCAATGATGAGATAATGTACTATTTATCTTAGTAAGATTGAACACTAAAATAGTAGGCTTAACCGAGCAAAAATGGATAAATCATGTTTAAGCTGAGTAATGTTAGTGTCGATCGAGTTAGTGTATGCTGAGCAAAAATCTAGTGTCGACCAAACATTAGTAAATTGTCAAGGAAGATAGTGTAAGCTGAGGAAACTTTTCTAGTAATGACCGAGCGTTCTACATGAAGACTGAGTGGATGATCACAGTATTGACTAAGCATTAGCATTTTTATATTTGAAGAGATTTCAGATTTGGAGCTAACATTGTTGAATTCTTGAATTATGTAAAATGTGTTGACTTTATTTATTGATTGTTTGAAAGCATTAAATGCACTGTAAAATGTTTTATTGTAATTCTTTATGAGATTTGAGATGTTTCTAGAAAAGGAGCCGAAGAACATAATGTGGGTAGATTTAATGAATCTGACCTAACCCTAAGATCTATGAATAAGATTGAGTGGAAAAAGATGAGTTAACCTAATTGAGGAAAGTATTAAGGGAACCTGAGCATTGGATATGCAAGGTTGATGCATGGGTAAAAATGGAATGTTGGAAGATAAGTTTTACTGACTGTATAAGAACAAAAGGCTGAAGGAAAAGTGTGGTGTTTGCTTGAAGAAAAGTTCCAAGCAGATCAGAGACAAAGATGGAAAATTTTCAAAGTTAGTAAACCAACATTTGTGTACATAATTGGATTTGATATTTGCAAAGTGAGTTGTATGTTTTTCAGATCAATATTGTTGCTACTTTCTAACCATTGTAATAGTCAAAATCCTTTTAATAGAGGTTGACCTAACATTCATATGTTAAATCCTTTGAACAAGGTTGCATTCTAATGGAGTGTATGTAAGTCCTATAACAAGGCTCACTTTTAACAGGGTGATTGAAATCCTTTAATCGGGTCACACCTAACAGTGTGTATTGTAACCTTTGGTAGGGTTGGCTTTTAACCGAGCTCACTTTAGAAGATTGAAAATAATAGTAGCATGTTACAAAGTGGTTTTTCCCACATTGGGTTTCCACTATAAACCCTGGTGTTAATACTTGTGTGAATGTTTGGGTTTGAACATTTCTATGTTTTGCAAGTTGAATTACAGCTAGGTAGTGGATTGCAATGTTATATGTTTCTATTATTGAATCCATGATGACCGAGTTTGTTTTGGTTATTAGATCTAATTTAAAGTAAAGTTTTTAAGTTTGTCTTATACATTAGGACCTAAGAACAACTAATTCACCCCCCCTCTCTATTGTTCTAAATCATATTAACAGATGCTACTAAAGTAGATCCTTTCTTTCTAACTTTATTGATAAATAATAAATTGGTTAAAAATTGTATGCTAGATGTATAAACTTAAAAATGGCTTTATTAATTAATTAAATATTTATTATTTAATTACTATTGACTTGATAAATTAATTAAATATTTATTCTTTAATTAATATTTATTTCTTCTATTTATTAAGTAAATTATTCAATTTATTTAATAAATTCACTATAGTCTAATTCTATATCCTAAGTCTTCTAAATAGTCTATTAAAGTGATTTTATTAAATAGACAATCACCTAAATATGACTAAGTCTCCTAGTCCACTTCATCCACCTGGTCACCTGACACCTCACCTTGGCTAAAATAAATAATTATTATTAATTATTTATTCATATTTATCCTCACCCACACATGTCCTATTCTTAAGGGCTATGTGGCCTCATAGGACTTGGTCTCATGACCACATGTCCTCTCAACAACCAAGTCAAGAGACCTTCCCTATTCCTAAGGGGCTTCTCAAGCCACCTCTAAGGGTCAAAGGTGACTCATGGGACACTTGTACAAAGAGGCCTCATGAGGAAAAGGTCTCTCCCCCTTTCTCTCTTTGGTCTTTGTGAGACACTTGACATGTGTCTTTCCCTTCCACCTTCTTCTCCTCCATGTCAATGTGAGAGGAACATCATCCCTATTCTTCCTCTCACATTCCAACTACATCCCCCTTTCTCTCAACTCCTTCAACCAAGTCAATTCCAGCCCTAGGATCTTCCACCTTTCATTCTCAACCATAGGATTGTGCCACCTAAGCCTAGATCCTCCAAAACTCTATAAAAGGAGCCTCATTTCCCCTTTGTGGGCTAATAGAAAATAGGGATTCTCAAGCATTCAAGCAATCAAGCTATCAAGCATTTTTAAGAGCAATCAAGCATCCTCATTATCATCCCCATCATTTGCATTCCATTCATTAGATTTGCATAAGCTATTGTGCACTCATTTCACTCAATCTCCACACTTTGGAAACATCTTGGGAAAAGGGCTTCATTTGGAAATCTGAGAGCTCAACATCTTCAAGAAATCAAGGTTAGGAGGACAATGGAGACAAGCTGCATTTGTAGGTGAAGGTAAAATTGTTAATTTGGCTTCATTGTTTATTGCATTCTTCATTGTAGTTTGCTTATTAGATAGATTTGTTAACTTCTTATTAGTTAATTTATCATTTAGAATAGTATCCAACTAATTTGCATACATTTTTGGCACTAGAAGGAGGGCCCATTCGGGCTTTTCACTTTCAATTTTTAGTTTTCTGTGTGCAGGTTTTTCTACAGGTTATTTCTGCGCATTTGTCCATGATTCCTGCACATCTATTCATTTCTGCTGCGCATTCATTTTCTGCAACCACAGGCATAAAATTTCCATCTATTTTTCACTTTCTATCATTTTTTTCTACACATTCATTCAACTGTCTCGCGCATACATCCATTTTCACTGTGCATCTATAGAAACTGTGCATACATATCATAAGACTATGCATCCATTCCATTGTTTCACGCATTCATCATTCCTGCGCATATATCCATCATTCCTACACATTTATATCATTGTTCTATGCATTCATCAGTCTCTGTAGAAAATTTTAGTTTTTTGTTCCATTTGTTTTTAGCTAATCTTTCGACAAGTGTCTGTTCATTCTGGTAGTTTTTAGGCTATTTTGCAGGACGTGATTTTGAAGACCCCATTGCTAAAATATTTCTAACGGTTTGATTGCAGATTGCCAAGGGGTTTGCAAAATAAACTATAATCTCATTTGAGTTTAAAATACAACATGTTTTTGCTTTGTGTGTCTTCCTTAGCATAAGATTCAAGTGTTTGTTGTGTTTTGCTTAATAGCATATCTGTAATCCCAAAATTATAACAACGTATCCTCTTCCCTCACTATTCGTGGACCTTGGGTGTAAGAGAAACTATTATAATTTTTAGAGAGCGGACTTTGGTGGGAAAAGAGGTACTCACCCCAAGGAATGACTCAATTGGTAACAAGCTAAAGCCAAGCCCTTCCAAACTAGTATATAAAAAATGCTAGTGTGATTAGTCTCACATTAGATAGGTGTGAATTCATTGTGGCAACCAAAATCTCCTCCAGTACCCCAGTGGTGCGTTAAAGTCCTACTTAGTAGAGGTGAAAGCCTTTCTTTGAAAGGATTGGGAGAGCCCCCTTAATTGGGAAAATGACTTGATCACAACCACTTGAACGGATGTCCTTATTATCAACTTTTGTCTAGCGGACAAAAACCTTCTATTTGCTGGCTCAAGGGGTCACCCAAGCCCGTGAAGACACCCCACATTACTCACGGTTCATAGTAGAGATAGCAGTTCTTTGGGAAGTAATGACCCATTAAATTTGGAACTTGGTGTGCCTGAGAAGTGTGTGCACATGTAAGGAGGAGCCCGTGCCTCCAAGTTCCTAGGCTGTCCGCTGTGAATTTGCGTGGCTAGATTTTATTATCCTAGTGGGGATTCAGCAGATATCATCCTTGCCAGCCTTAGGATTGTAAGCGTGTTTGTGCATTCATACTAGATTAAATTAGATTAAAATCATATATGTCTTTCATGTGTGTGTTTACGCATTTTTACTTTGCCAAAAACCAAAAAACATCAGAAAACATTTCCATTTCATCCAACCAGAAAAATCATCAAAAATTTGACAACCTGCGCATATATCCAATCTTGCTGCGCATTAGATCACTGTTGCTACGCATTTTCTTTTATCAGATCGCATCTATCATAATTTGCTGCATATTTGTCTCATCTTGTTGCACATATGTCAAACTGTCTTGCGCATTTACAACAAAGAGCATTCCCACAGGCTTTTGGAATTTCAAAATCACTTTTTCAGATACCCATTTTCATCCTTAGCAAGATTCTGGAAAAATAGTCGAGTTACATAGACCTCTGATTTCTAATTTGACCATTTTCATCATTTTTCATCATCTTTCCTTCATCAAGAGTCAAACAAATCACTTTCTTCCAATCTTTGAGATCCTTAGTGTGGTGTTGAAAATTTTACCTTATTTATCAAACTTTGATCTTGGTGAGTTTATCATATCAGGATATATCATCCTTAACCATCAAGCTTACTTAGATTATTGTCTCTTGGTACCAATTTTCAGTACTTATCATATCTTTTCTATCAATCTTTCTCATTATCTTTTTATCAAAAATCTTTCTTTCCATAATCAATTTCATCCATTTTATGGTTCAAACTCGATCTCAGAAACTCAAACAACCTATTAATCCAGAATCTCTAGACAAAATGGAAGCCAATACCAGCAATGAAGAGAATCCTTGGCCCAAAGCTCCTCCTAGGAAAACTCCACCTCTCACATTTGATGATGAACCTACTGATGAGGAACCTAGGGATGCTTCACAAGATCCTAAATTTTTACAAGTCATGAAATGACTCTTAGGCCTAGATAAAGAGATGTATTTCCTCATGCTTGCTCAACAAGGAGCTAAGTTACCTATTGATTTTGATGTTACCTATCTTAGAGAACCAGCTCATACAAACAATCAAGATATCCTTAAAGGTTCTCAAGATCCTCATGGAGCAAAGGAAACCAACCAACAATCCAATGCTTCTCAAATCAATCAACAATCCAATGCTTCCCATAGTGATCAACAATAGCATGTTTTTCACAATAATTAGCAATCCAATGATCCTCAACATACTCAACAGCAAAATGTTTACCAAAACACTCAAGGAAGCACATTATCTTTGGATCCCATCCTACAACAAATCCAGATGCTTCAACAACAAATTCGTGATATCCAAACTGGATCATCAACTAAGAAGTATTCTTTGGATGATATATGTCCTTATCCTTTTGATAAGAACTTAGCAATGATTCCATTCCCTCCTCATTTTGAGGTACCAAAATTTGACAAATACAAAGGGAATTCGGATCCACAAGACCACATTTGTGAGTTTTGTGCTGCTTGTATTGAAGTCGCTCATAATGACACTTATCTTATGTGACTATTTCCATGAAGTTTAGGGGGACAAGCTATGGAATGGTTTTCCAAACTAACCCCCAGGCATTAAATCTTTCAATGAGCTTTTGGACAAATTTGTGACTCATTATTCATATAACATCCAACATGAAGTCACTATGCTTGATCTTTGCAATACACATCAAAAGAATGGAGAACCCTTCCTTACTTTTTTGCAAAGATGGCGTCAATTGTTTGCCAAATATCCATGAATGATTCTTGAACAAGAAAAAATGGATATTTTTTTGCATAACCTTACACTAGAAATGAGTTATAGGCTACAATTGCAATGTCCACCAAACTTCAATAAGCTCATAGAAAACGGTATCAAGATTGAGGAAGCCATGGTCTGAAAAGGCGAGATAAAACTTTATTCCAAAGACAATGCTGGATCCTCAAATTCAAATTCCAACACTTATAATTCCAATTCCAACAATGACAAATCAAAATTTTGGAATAAAAACAAAAACATTGTCAATGATGGAATTGTTGATAATCATAATGTCCAACTGACAAAACCTCTTCTAAATCTCACAAGTGCGACCAACGCTACTCAGGCTACATACAACAATCAGTCAGCAAATCAAAATACCACCAAGGATACATCTAAACCAAGATTGCCTTTCATCTCACCTCGAAGAAACTTTACTCCTTTAGGGGAATCTCTCGAATCTGCATTATGGAAGTTAATCACCAAGAAACTCATCACGCTTCCTGAACCAAAAGATTATGAACCTACAGTGAAGCCTTCTTGGTGGAATGGAAATGATTATTGTTAATTCCACAGAGGAAAAGGGCATATAACCAATGAATGCCAAAGGCTTAAAAATGTGATCCAAGACTTAATCGAAAGTGGTGAAATTAGTGTTGATGGACATGTCTCGAATGAATCACATACGGCCTTCAAAGATCCACTTCCTGAGCATGAAAAGGGAATTTCTTCCAACAATAAGGGTGACAACCAAGCCAATTATAATAACACACCCTATAGATATGTTGGTAACATTTCTAACCGTCATTCTTCTACGTATTATGCCAATGTCATTACCATAAAGGGAAAATCAGAGATTCAACCAGTCCAAGCTACTACTCGTGCTCAAGCCAAAGTTACTCTTCAAGGAGTCCAGTCTAAACCAAACACTACTCAAAACAAGTCCATTTATGTTCCAAAGTCTATCCCAAATACTTCCAACCAGTACAATCTTTTGGAACAGCTCAAGAAGACACTAGCCCAGATATCCATCTTAGAGCTTTTGCATCTTTCCCCATCTCACAAAGATATCCTTGAAAAAGCTCTCTTAGAGACCCAGGTCCTCACAAATCTAGATCATGATCAATTTCAAGCTATGGTGGGCCACTTGACAACCCCACACTATATATCCTTTACTTAGAATGATGATTTAGCTATTATCCAACCTCATCATGCTCCTTTACATATTGAAGTCCTTGTCCAGAGTCATAAGATTAAAAGAGTACTAATAGATGGGGGAGCTGGTTTGAATATCTGCATGTTAAAATTAGTCCTTGCATTGGGATTTTATGAGAATGTTGTTGATCCCAAAAAGAAAATTACAATAAAAGCCTATGATGAAGAGGAGAGATCATCCAAGGGATCTATTGTTCTTCCAATTAGAATTGGTCCTATTGTCAAAGATGTATCTTGTCAAGTTTTAGACATGGACCTGGCTTATAATATCCTTTTGGGAAGACCATGGATTCATTCCATGCAGGTTGTACCCTCGACCTATCATCAATTTTTAAAGTTCCCCCATAATGGCTAGGATATTACTATTAAAGGAGACTCTAATCCATTTCAATACTGTAACAATATAAAGGTCTCTAATTCTTTGGTTCCTTATAACCGCACAGGATCTCCTCTAACTATCCCTATTGATCCTAGCAATGAAGCATCCACTTCCAAATCAAGTGGGATCAAAATAGATATCAAAGAAAGTAGCATGTGAGAATACACTTTGGGTCAGGCTCTTTGTATCACAAAATTACCTTTATCTCCTTGGTCCTATGGTAAATCTTTAATCACTAAACAACAGTCAGAACCCCCTTTAGCACTTGTCTATAACACATTTATAAGTGGGGGCACCATATCTAAAGAAGCTGTTGAGTATAATGCAAATTATTGGCTCAAAACACAAAAGATTGAAGAGGATATCAAATATGAAAATATATCACCTGATATCTATGGCAAAGGGTATATCTTGTTACAAAGGATGGGCTACCAAGGTGCTGGACCTATAGGGCTACAAAGAGATGGTGTTATCAAGCCAATTTTACAAAATCCAAATTATCAAAGAGATACCACCGGATTAGGGTATAAAGGAGAAGGACCAAAGGAACCAAAGGGAAAAACAAAAATTCTACCTTCTCATGAACCATCTAATGCTCCTGATGTGCCATTCAGACAAAATGGTATGTATGTGGATCTGAAAAAACAAAAGATAGCACAAAGAATCATTGATGGGATTCAAGATAATGATGATTTGGATTCTAATGATTACAAGTGGGATTCATTATCTGATGGTACTGAGGAGATAGGAGTTGATGTTGTTCATCAGTATAGTAATGATTACCATGAGGGAGAGAGCTCAAGGAGTGACTCACTTGGACTAACCCCACGTAATACTACTTTTGACGATCATGAGGAAAATGAGCATCATCTTGTGAGAGACAATTCAGATGAGAGTATGGAAATAGACCTCACTAATACCATCATAAACCTTGACAACTTTTCCATCAATACCATCTCTGCCTTTGAAACTGACCCAAATGATCCAATGCCCCTTATCCGTCCTGACCTTATCGATTGGGATTCTCCCGATCACCCAGAACTTGATGTCTTCCATAATGATGATGCAATCATTGACTATCTTAGAATCAGGGACCATTTACCACTAGGGGATCACAAGTCAGGATTTCTGATAGAACTCAATGACATGGCTTACTTTGGAGAGAGTGCCAATCCTTTCAGTCATAAAAATATAAAAATAATCAACAGATCTAATGGTGAAAACCACTCAGTGGCAGTATTAGATCCAAAAAAAGTAAAAAGAAAAGATGCATCTGATGATGAAAACCTCTCTAAGGTGCCTGATGATGGAAGGATTGACACTCTTCCCAATTATTTGTATTGAGAACAATCTGATATTCTTATAGAATCAACAGTACCGCTCAACATTGGAACAGAGGAGTCTCCATGCATCCTCAAAGTAGTAGCATCCTTGATAGAATCAGAGAAAGAAGCTTTTGAAAAAAATTTCAAAGAGAGACAGATCAACTTTGCTTGGTCCTATGCTGATATGCCTAGGCTAGATCCTGATCTTATTATGCATCATTTATCTATTAGACCAGGTGTGAAACCAGTTAAGTAGAAGCTCCGCAAGATGCACCCACACATTGCCCTAATGGTTAAATCTGAATTGAAGAAGCTCCTAGATGTTGGTTTCATTCATGCTATTGATTACACAGAATGGATTTCCAATATTGTTCCTGTCTCAAAACAAGACAAGTCTATTCGGATTTGTATTGATTTTTGAGATCTTAACAAAGCTTGTCCTAAAGATGATTTTCCTTTACCAAATATTGACATGATTGTTGATCTAACAGCTGGACATAAGATTTTATCATTAATGGATGGTTTTTCGAGCTATAACCAGAACAAGATTGCATCAGAAGACCAGGAAAAAACTACTTTTACTTGTCCGTGGGGTACATACTGCTGGAATGTGATGCCATTTGGCCTCAAAAATGCTGGAGCAACTTACCAAAGAGCCATGACTACGATCTTTCATGACATGATGCATACCATCATGGAAGATTATGGAGATGATATTTTAGCAAAATCTAAAGTCAAAGCTGGTCATTTGAGAGTGTTGGATAGAATATTCACCCATATGGAAAAGTATTTTATTTGGCTCAATCCAAAGAAGTGTGCATTCGGGGTCACATCTGGTAAACTATTAGGATACATTGTTTCAGCTAAAGGAATCGAAGTAGATCCAGAAAAGGTCAAAGCAATCTTGGAGATGGCTTCCCCCACCAACATCAATTAGTTAAGATCTCTACAGGGACGTCTCCAATCCATCTGAAGATTTGTTTCTCAACTAGCAGATCGTAGTCATCCTTTTCAACATTTGCTGCATAAAAATATCTTATTCCAATGGGATGATAAGTGTGAAGAAGCTTTTGACAAAATCAAGCAATATCTGGCGAATCCTCCAACTCTGATGTCACCAATTCCTGGCAAGCCCCTCTTGCTATACATTTCAGCTACGACGGTCTCATTAGGTGCTCTTCTAGCTCAACAAGATCACGAAGGAAAAGAAAAGGCCATCTACTATATCAGTCGCACTCTGGTGGGATATGAACTAAACTATTCCTCTATCAAAAGAGAATGTTTGGCTATTGTTTTTGCTTCACAAAAGTGGTGACATTACATTTTGTCACATTCAATCCATCTTATTGCAAAGATTGATCCTTTAAAGTATCTATTGAGCAAGACAGCGTTGACAGGCAGATTGGCTAAGTGGTTCATGCTACTTAGTGAATTTGATATTGAATATGTAGAAAAGAAGGCTATCAAAGGTCAAGTGATAGCAGATCAACTAGCTAATGCTCCATTAACAAATGATCAACCTATATATACAGAGTTTCCTGATGCACACATCTTAGCTTTGTCTACACAAACATGGAAATTATACTTTGATGGCTCATACACTCAGCAGGGTTCAGGAGTTGGTATTCTCTTTATCACGCCACAAGGATACACCATTTCAAAATCTTACAAGTTGCTTTTTCCTTGCACCAATAATGTAGTAGAATATGAGGCTCTATTGATCGGGCTAAAGATGGCCTTACAATGGAAAGTGTCTGAAATAAATGTCTATGGGGATTCTCAGCTGATTATAAACCAGGTTAATGATGATTATCAGACTAAAGATGATAATTTATTACCATATAAATGTATGGTTGATGACTTCAAAGAATATTTCTCAGTTATCACTTTTAAGTAGATCCCTCGGCATGAAAACAAGGCTGTTGATGCCATGGCAACAATTGCTTCTTTGTTTGATGCAGACGATACCAAGGCCCATTTTGAGTTCTTGGTGGAATCCCTGACTTGTCCCTCATATGATGATCCTGATACGAGTATTATATGTCATCTCATTGGACGTGACTCTCTCATTTATGGAAAAATCTATTCTTATCTCAAAAATGACATCCTACCTCCCGACCTATCCCAAAATAAAAAATGAACTTTTCTCCGCTAAACTTCCTGCTATATCCTAATATCTGACACCCTTTATCGGTGAGGTTTTGACAGTACTCTCCTGTGATGTCTCGAGCATGATGAAGCTCAACTTTCCTTACATGATGTACATGAGGGTATTTGTGGGACACATTCGAGTGGTCCCTCTTTGGCTAAGAAACTCATGTGTATGGGTTATTATTGGCCTACCATGGAAGCAGATTCCTTTCATTTTGCTAGAGCATGCAAGAAATGTCAGATACATGGGAATCTTATTCATGCTCTAGCACAAGAGTTACATCCTTTTGCAACTACTTTTCCATTCAGTTGTTGGGGACTCGACCTCATGGGCACTATCAACCCTCCATCTTCCAATGGCCACAAATGGATTCTTACTACCATAGAGTATTTTACTAAATGGATTGAGGTTGTTCCATTGATTACCGCCATAGGGAAACAAATATCCATGTTTATCTTAAACTATATCATCTGCAGATATGGTATACCTATGTATCTAATCATTGATCATGGGAAACAGTTCCAAAATCAGGACATGGATGAACTATGCACCAAATTCCACATCACCCATAACTATTCCACCATATACTATCCCCAAGGAAACGGTCAAGCTGAGGCGTCAAATAAAACAATTGTTAAAATCCTACAAAAGACTGTCAATAACGCTGGCCATGATAGGCATATCCAACTAAATCTAGCCTTATGGGCTTACCACACCTCCATCTGTACTCCCACTGGAGCCACCCCGTACTCCCTTGTTTATGGATCCGAAGCAGTCCTGCCCCTTGAGGTCGAGTTGCCTTCACTTCGTGTTACTCTTAAGGATTTGATTCCTAATGAAGAATATAGAGTTGCCCGCCTGGCTGAACTAGAACTACTGGATGAACGCCGTCAGAGAGCTTATGATCATTTGAAAGTCTATCAGCAGCGTATGTCTTGTTAGTATAATAGCAAGGTCAAGATCAGAGATTTTCACTTGGGTGACTTAGTCCTTCGAGAAAATCCCAAGAATCAACAGCACCGTGAAAGGAAGGGCAAGTTCGAACCCAATTGGTTAGGTCCTTTTGTGATTACAACAATTTATGGTTCTGGGGCCTATCAGTTGTCTATGCCAGAGGGAGATCCCTTGGATGAACCTCTTAACAGTATCCATCTCAAGAAATTCTATCCTTGAAATCCCAGTGCAAGGGGCATGTATATAAAAAAAAAATGATAAGAAAAAAAATAAAATAAAATAGAAAAACAAAAAAATTAAAAGAAAACTGCAATAAAAGCATGTGGTGAAAACCTAGAAACAGGTGCTACATGTGACAAGTTAGCTCCTCTATCTATTAGGATTCTTCTAGTGTGTTTGTTCATTGTATATATCCACAATAAAATGGCTAGTCATTCCTCATCCCCACCATGTATATATCATAATAAAATGGCCATTTCATGCACCATTCCTTGTATTTATCCATAATAAAACCTCATCATAGCTTGATCTTGTGTCATTGGTCTTCATCCTAGTCTTGTTGTGTCTTTCTTCATCCATAATAAGTCAATCCATCACCTAGCTAGGGGCATGTCCTCAACCTAGTTTGGGAAGTGGATCTATGATAGTCGTGACTCTTAGAGGACAGAATGGAGTATTTTCACCAGGCAAGCAAACACAATCAGATGTCCTTTCACAATGATATCTTCATGCTGAATCAGAACCTATGATCTATCCTTCAAAATGTGCCCGCTTATCTACACATCTTAACTATACATCATCAATTGATCTGATCAAACATATCTTAAATCTATCTTTTGGCAAAAAGAAATGTATATTCATGGCAGGCATATTAGAATGGTTTTGTTGTAGATTATGCATTCATATCTGGATTTCATTTTTATCATGTTTCCTATGCTATTCTGGGATATCTTTTGACATGAGTTTGAAACTCCCATATGTCATTGATTAGAATAGCTGGGATGGGGCATGGTATTTTCTTTGATTGTCGTTTGTGGGGTATTTTCCAATGAAATCGAAGGAACAAGTAATTGGGGTGTTTGTGTGTAAGTTCCTTCATCCATTTCATAGTATGGACAACATATAAATCATGTTGCTCTACAAATACTATTTTCTGGTGATACGCCATTGCATACCTCAACTCCAAATATTTGTTCCCCGATGGAGGGGGAAATATTCCTTGTCTGTTACACAAATGAAACTCAGGTCATCTCAGTTCAATTATACCTAGATGCTTGTCAAGTTTGCAATATTAAACTCCATGCAAGAAGTGCTCAGGTCATCTTGGTTTAATTATACCATGATGCTTGCATTTTCTTGCAACATAACGAGCTCAATGATGAAAATCAAATTCCAGTTATCATGAAGTTCTAAGATGTTACATGAAGTTGTGGAGATACTCATTTCATATTTCATTTTGCATTGCATTTTACCATTTCCTACATTGCATACTGGTGCTCCTTTTATAGAGATTTGTAGGTTATCTTTTAGGATATCTGATCCTCCTAATCCATTCTTCTTATGTCAAAAACATTGTTATTCCAGTTGAGGACATTTGGACAACCAAAAATATTAAGACATTTTGCACTTAATCATTTCAAGGCATGCATAATCTTCGTTAGGTGTGTTCATTTGTGTATCATTTGATCATTTGTTATAGCTATCATTTCATTTCATTTTTCTTTTCTCACATTGTACATTCTTATAGTCCATCATCATTTCATTATCATTATTATATTAGCTATCATTTTGCATTGCATTGTCATTTATTATCCATTACATGTATTATATCATCATACATTCATTTATCTATTATATCGTTCATGTAGTATTCATTATCCATTATTCACATTTGTTTTACATCATTGCATTATTCATCACATCACATAGCATTAGTAACCATTATTTACAACATGCATTTCTATATTCACATCAGATATTAGATTCTTAACCATTATGCATCACATATTAAAGTAAATCATTTTGCATACTAAGACATACATTCTATGCATATTAAAGTAAATCATCCCATCCTGCATATGTCAGTACGCACATGTATATAAGCATCATAACAAAACATGATAGAACTGCATCAAATCATATAGAGTCAATCAAATAAAGTCCATAAACATGAAAAAACTATCCAAATGTCCAATGATATACACCCATAACAATGTGTCCAAAAGTCTATATATATCAAGTCAATAACATAATGAAGTACAATGATACAATGATCGTATGATCCAAAAATGTGTATACAAGTGGTATCTATGACCCACTGCCTCCTGACTCTATCTGTCACTGTCTATGTGATGCAATGAGACTTGGTGCTGCTGAACCACCTATTCTTGAGGATCCTCCTTGATCTCCTGATCATGTGGGTACTCTAGGAGGACGTGATGATACCCCTCCACTACCAGCTGGAGCCTGTCACTCATATGCTGCTAACTTGATGCCAACTGAGCTCTCTTTATAGCTCCCGATCCACTGATCCCTCGACACTACCTGCCTATATGCCTCTCACCAATAGGATATCTCCTTCTTGGCCCGTATCATGGATCTCAAGCTATCTTTGTGGGGACCTAGGTCCTCTGTCCTCTGTAGCTCATCTAATAGCATCTCTGACTCCCCGAGTCTCTCAACAGCTAAATCTCTCTCTGCTCGCAGCACATCCATCTGTCTACCCATCCTCTCAATTTGTCTCTCTAGACCTGGAACCCAGTCTGCCTCTACCTGGATAGCTTCTAGTCGGACTAGCAGTGCATCAATATCAGGCTCCTCCTCCTCAGCAGCATCTCTATGTAAATAGGGATCCTGTCCCCCGATGTCCATGTCAGCCTGCTCATCCTATACCTATATATCTGGCATCTCAACATCTGGCTCATCCTATGCCTGCCCTTGCACCTATGCCTATACCTGTGGTACCTGCACCTGTCCCTGTACTACCGCTGCTGGCATCTATCCCTGCGGTCCCTATACTGCAGCAGCTGGTATCTATACCTACGGGATTGGTACCTATAATAGAGCTCCTGTAGCTAGCTGTACTAGAGGCTATCTCTGTCCCTGTCCCCTCTACCTCACTCCACCTCCCCTCATCCGTGGGATAGCTCTCTCACCTCTCCCTCCATCTCCACCACCATCTCCTCCACCTCCATCTCCTCCTCCATCTCCACCACCTCCATCTCCTCCTCTCCCTCATCTCCTCCTATCTCGCCCTCGGTGTCTCCCCTGTCGTCTCTCTACCGGATCCCTCTCTGGAGGTCTAGCTACTGTATTTATGATACGTGGTATGGGAAAATCTCTCAAAAACTGCTCTAAATCAGCAGTCATCCCTGGATCTTCCACTGTCTGTCTCATGGACCATGCCTGAAATGGTATGTCTAAAAAATCCTACCACGCGACATCGAATGATGCCATGGGCCCCCAATCCCATCTCTCCTGATGTGTGCGAGCAAACTCTGTCACTCCCTGGGGCATGCCTTGGATCCTACCAAAATGGTGCAGAACTTGGCTGACTAACTGTCTCTCAATAACAAAGGGTGTCTGCCCTATCAGCCATCGTGACTCAAAATAGAATCCCAGTTGCCGCTCATCATCCCATAGCTCACACCCTAGGTAGGGTCTCCATGTCACTATGTCCAAGGTATCAAATGTATAGCGCCAAAACTCTAAATGTCCCAATTTTGCCTGAGACAAAACTAAGGACTATAAATGAATATAGGGTTGTCCTACACCCCAGAATCTAATCACCAATGGTCTGGTCACTGCAATATGCTCCCATGCCCACACATGGAGCAGTGTCACCCCTGCTGATAAAGATGCACTCCTGTGGTACACCACCTGATGTAAATCATGATATAGGTGTGCTAATAAACACACCCCCCAAGCAAATCAAGTCCCCTCCATCACCCACTATAATGCATGGCCCCATCCAACTGCAAATCCGTGTGACCTACGATCAGGGCATACAAATCCCCCAATCATGCCTGCTAGAACCACTGGAAGAGGGTCATACAAATTGACCATATCCTCCCAACTGATCTCTCCATCATCAATATCATCATCTCCAAAGACGGCTCTGCACTCTGTGACTCTGACGTGCCGATCATACTGCACTAACTCTCCTATGATGGGAAGCCGGAGGATGCGATATACATCCTCTAGTGTCACTGTCATCTCTCCTATCGGAAGATGGAATGTACTCATCTCTGAGTGCCATCTCTCAGCTAATGTGGTCATCATGCTCAAATTCACCTGAATCTTGGGCGTGTAAATCACATAGTAAAGTCTCGATGCTCCAATCAACAGTCTATCTGTCTCTGACAATGCTGGTCTTAGGTTTTATGTGACGGGATATCTCTCCCGTGACATCAGAATATCTGTGATATCCTCCTATTCAAGTCAACAACAATCAACCTATCAGATTTTGATAAACTGATCTATCAATCTATCTATCCTATCATATCAATTTCAAAACAAGTTTATCACATGTTTCAATAGATAATTCTATCAATTGTCTATATCAGATTGGCTACCTAGTGAACATGCTACAATGTTGCCAATCTTGATCACATCGATCACAATCAACCGCTGACAGATCAAATCAGCTTATCGACATCAAGTTTGACCTAATTGACTATCCATTATGACCTAATTCTACCACCTAAAACATATGCGCAGCATTGAAACATGCATGCGCAACTTTCTTTCACATTTGCGCAGGTTTTTATCGATGCGCAGTCTTTTTCCACATTTGTGCAACATTTATCAACATATGTGTAGCTTTAAACATATGCGCCATTTTATTGACCATTTGCGCAGTTTTTCATCACACATGCACAGGAAGTACCTATGCACACTTTTCTTGCATGCTTGCATAGCACTATCATTCTCCTAGTATGAATGCGCCATTATTCTTAACGAATGCGCAGAAACTTTGAATTTCTATGCAAACATCCCAAGTTGTTGTGCATTGATGCGCCGCAACTGCGCATTCGTGCTTCACCTAAGAAAAAAAATTTCTAATCTAAATTCTACCATTTGATCTACCCTAAACATGCTAAAATATAATCTACCATACATCAAATTAAGAAATTACAAAGTAGGATCGAGTCACCTACCAGTTCACCCGAATCGGGTGGTCGCTGGAAACATCTGACTCTCTTGAAGCAATGATCTGACAAAGGGAACAGCATCCTGGTGGCTCTGCTCTTCTCTCTCTCGCACTCTAATCTCCAAGTGACAAGTGTGCACAATGAGCCTATTGTGGACCCCTTAGCCCTATTTATAGCCTATGGACCCGATGTGCTTGGTGTGTGGACCCTATCTCTTGTTTTTCTTCCTTTCCACCCCATTTTCCTCCATCTTTTCTACCGCTCTTTCATGAGATTGATTGTAAAAACAAAAAATAAAAATATATAAACAAAAATACCATAAAAATTTAAATAATCTTTTTTGTCAATCAATCTCTCGAGGGGGCATGCATAGGTCGTCTGAGACATTGTCTGGGGCAAAAATGCTTGATTTTTCTTTGAAACAATGCGACCAGCACATTATTTCAAAGAGGGGCAAAATGTATACACTTAAAAATGGTTTCATTAATTAATTAAATATTTATTATTTAATTAATATTTATTTCTTCTATTTATTAAGTAAATTATTCAATTTATTTAATAAATTCACTATTGTCTAATTCTATATCTTAAGTCTTCTAAATAGTCTATTAAAGTGATTTAATTAAATACACAATCACCTAAATATGACTAAGTCTCCTAGTTCACTTCATCCATCTAGTCACCTGACACCTCACCTTGGCTAAAATAAATAATTATTATTAATTATTTATTCATATTTATCCTCACCCACACATGTCCTATTCTTAAGGGCTATGTGGCCTCATAGGACTTGGTCTCATGACCACATGTCCTCTCAACAACCAAGTCAAGAGACCTTCCCTATTCCTAAGGGGCTTCTCAAGCCACCTCTAAGGGTCAAAGGTGACTCATGGGACACTTGTACAAAGAGTCCTCATGAGGAAAAGGTCTCTCCCCCTTTCTCTCTTTGGTCTTTGTGAGACACTTGACATGTGTCTTTTCCTTCCACCTTCTTCTCCTCCATGTCAATGTGAGAGGAACATCATCCCTATTCTTCCTCTCACATTCCAACTACATCCCCCTTTCTCTCAACTCCTTCAACCAAGTCAATTCCAGCCCTAGGATCTTCCACCTTTCATTCTCAACCATAGGATTGTGCCACCTAAGCCTAGATCCTCCAAAAATCTATAAAAGGAGCCTCATTTCCCCTTTGTGGGCTAATAGAAAATAGGGATTCTCAAGCATTCAAGCAATCAAGCCATCAATCATTTTTAAGAGCAATCAAGCATCCTCATTATCATCCCCATCATTTGCATTCCATTCATTAGATTTGCATAAGCTATTGTGCACTCATTTCACTCAATCTCCACATTTTGAAAACATCTTGGAAAAAGGGCTTCATTTGGAAATCTGAGAGCTCAACATCTTCAAGAAATCAAGGTTAGGAGGACAATGGAGACAAGCTGCATTTGTAGGTGAAGGTAAAATTGTTAATTTGGCTTCATTATTTATCGCATTCTTCATTGTAGTTTTCTTATTAGATAGATTTGTTAACTTCTTATTAGCTAATTTATCATTTAGAATAGTATCCAACTAATTTGCATACATTTTTTGCGCTAAAAGGAGGATCACACTAGCATTTTTTATATACCGGTTTGGAAGGGCTTGGCTTTAGCCTGTTACCGGTTGAGTCGTTCCTTGGGGTGAGTACCTCTTTTCCCACCAAAGACCGCTCTCTAAAAATTATAATAGTTTCTCTTACACACAAGGTCCACGAATGGCGAGGGGAGAGGATACATTGTTATAATTTTGGGATTACATATATGCTATTAAGAAAAACACAACAGACACTTGAATCTTATGCTAAGGAAGACACACAAAGCAAAAACATGTTGTATTTTAAACCCAAATGAGATTATAGTTTATTTTGCAAACCCCTTAGCAATCTACAATCAAACCGTTAGAAATATTTTAGCAATGGGGTCTTCAAAATCACATCCTACAAAACAACCTAAAAACTACCAGAACGAACAGACACTTGTCAAAAGATTAGCTAAAAACAAATGCAACAGAAAACTAAAATTTTCTACAGAGACTGATGAATGCGCAGAACAATGATATAAATGCACAGGAATGATGGATATATGCACAGGAATGATGAATGCGTGAAACAGTGGAATAAATGAGCAATCTTATGATATGTATGAGCAGTTTCTATAGATGCGTAGTGAAAATGGATGTGTTGGGACTAAAAACACAGTAAGGGTTTTTTAAGTACCATGTTAAAATTTTGCAGATTGAAGCCCTATAAGTGCTTTTGTGCCTATTTTCTCGGATGAATTTTTGTGGTTCTCCATGCATGTCAAGTGTTCGTCACCCTTGTTTTGACATTCGAAGACATCTCAGGTCGTTAATTTCAAGTTTCAAGTTGTTTCGTGATGTCTTGTTTTGAGCACTTGTCTCATATCTGCATTTGTCTCTAAGTGCCAATTTGTTGTAACATGCCCTGTTTGTATTTGAATATCTTTTTCCCTATGATTGGTCATTGTACACACTAAAATATGCACTTCTATGAACCATTGCATGCAAGGTTGCTCAAGAATGAGGCCTCACAAAGCGGCTCATAGCTCTCTATGCATGGAGTTGCAAGGGACTATGAGTTTTGCTCTCAGCTAGAGCTACAAGAAGGTGACCTTGCTAGTCAACCATACAATGAGAGATTCAAGTGAAGACAAGGGCAACAATGCCAATATCTCCAAGAATCTAAATGGAAATGAAATGCAAATGCAACTAGTATGAATGTGCAAGCTATGAAATGAAAATGAAAGTACAAACTAAGCTATGAAAGGAAATAGCAATGGATTACAATGCCTCCTATTTAGACTATGTGAGCCTATTCTATTGCATAAAAGGAAATCTAATCTATGAATGCCATGAAAATGAAGCTACTATGCAAGAAATGAAATCTAACTATGAAGCAAGAAAGCCATGATAATGCAAGAATGAAGACAAGAAGATAGAGTGTTGATGAAGATCTAAGATGAATGCCAACAATGCTCCAAATCTTCAAACCCTAGATGCAAGAATGTCTCCAAAAGCTCCAAGATGACCTAAAAAACCTGTAGCATAACAATAGCATAAAATATGGATATGGATATCTATGCAAATGAAGGAGAGAGCTCTCCTTTTATAGGAAATGAGGAGAAATGGACCATGGAGATTAAGAGGCAAAAAGTCTTAATCAGCGGTGGAGCTTGAAAGAGGAGCAATCCATGTGCACAAGTATCCTCCAATAGGAAAATAGGAGTTGACTTTATGTCCATATGAGACAAAAAGTGCTTTTTTCCTTTTTATAAAATAAGAATAATGCTTTATTTGTGCAACTTAGGATAAGAGGAAAGTGGGGGCTTTTTATTTAATTAAAAGGGGAGGAAATATTACTTTTAATCAAATAAAGACTTAGGATAAATGGTTAGCCCAAGGATAAAAATCCAATATATGATCGAAATTAAGATTTGATCAAGAGATTGATATTGTTGAAAATATTTATTATTGATAAAAATGATTCAGGATTGATAAATCAAATAAATGGGGCCCAAAGTCTAGGCGACCATTTTTGGGTGCATACATTTGCCCCTCTTTGACTAATGTGTGATCGATTTGGGAACACATGTAGTCAAAGAATGAAGTTGAAATGTGAGATCGATTTGGGATCACAAAACAACTCAGATATGAGGTCGATTCGGGATCACATCTGGGCAAACATAAACAAAAGCTTAGACCAACACCGTCGCTGCTAGGTGCAAATCAAGCTTTAGACAAAACTATCACCATCGCTGCTAGGCAATAATCAATGTCTAAAAATGGGAGATAAGAATCTCAAATTTTGAGCAAAAGCTCACAAAAGATGTCTGAATCAAGAGAATCAAGGAAATCAGGGATGAGAATCCCACAAATACTGCCCCCTTGGAATCGAAATCGAAATCAGGTAGAGGAGAGACAGCAAATGGATAAGGTTGATCAAATCATAATCGAATGTAAGGGTCAAATAGGTCAACCATTAGGCAATAGAACATGCCCCAGCCTGACTGAAAAGATGCAGTCAACGTGAGAAATGAGGGAGTGGAATGAATATGAATGAAAGACTAGAAGTTTGGAAGACATGGAAAGATGACGATGCCCCAACAAAGATTAAAAGATTAGGCCTCAAAAGATCAGCCAACTGCGCAGAAGGGGGGAAATATTTTGAAATGATTTCGATTTCGAGTCCGAAAATGGATAGAAAATGATGTGATATGAAAGACCAGAAATGAAAGATATGATCAAGAAGAATCAGAAAATGAGCATAGTTGACCAACTAGTCCGTAGATGATAAAAAAAAAAAGAGCTCTCTCCATATGCAAGATGCAAAAACTAAACTATGATGAACCTAAAAATGCAAGCTACTATGAAAGTGGTTGACTTGCAAGGTCACAATGCCTATAGACATCTAATTATCATCATCGAGCGTTATTGGTAGCGTCATAAGATCATACAATGCACACTAGCATAACTATGTGGATATGAATATGATCTTTATCAGATAGAAATGTGGGAATCTCACCTAGGCATCAAAGACATATAGGTCAAGATGACTAATGCAGTGAGATCACCTAAATTTGATATGGCGAGATTATGCTTGTATCAAGACACATGAAAGTCAGGATAGCTAAAAGCATGCACTCGCAAAACAGTCAAGGATAATACCTTGTCAATCCATAGGGTCAAGTAAGACCAGCATAAATGCTCATGACAATTAGGACCAACAAAATATACCCACAAGAAGATAAAAAAATAAAACATGTTCTCATTCCCTCAGTCTTCTAGCTATGCATCATCGAAAACTTCTCAGGGAGAGACCACTCATCAAAGAAATCCTCATAGATAGCACACAAAGAAAAATAAAGTCATCATATCGTCAGTGAGTTGATTGTTTAAGTGCGTGTGTGTTGGTCATAGAGTCAAATTCTGAGTATCATATCTGCAAATGAGCAATATCGCATCATACTAGACTGTTGGGTAAAACATCTGATAAGTGTTAAGAAACACTTGACGCAAGGGTAGTGTTGAAAAACACTGTTTGGGGCGGTGTTGAAAAACACCTGTTGTGAAATGCCCCAAGAGACAAATGCACCTGAAAGACCAATGCTAACAGTTATGCCCCCTAGACAAAGACAAAGACCAATTCCAGACTAAGCCAAATAAGGTCAAGGTATGATGGGAAGTGGCTAAGTGTCGAGGATGCATGCTAACAAATAGGAGTGCAAAGGCCTCAAGTAGCGCCTGTTTCCAGGTTTTCACCACTTGGAATCTTTTTTCATTTTTTCATTTTTTCATTTTTTTTGTATTTTTGCTACCAAGGTGCTTATTGCTAGGTTTTCACCAAGGTACTTTTTCTTTTTTTTTTTTTTTTTTTTGGAATATTTTGATTTTTTGTGTATTTTTTTTCAGGACATTTTATGCTTTTTAGGATTTTTTCAGCATCATATATATGAATTTTTTTTTGGAATTTTTTTCAGGATCATAAAATATGTACAAAGAATGCCCCTAGATAGAATGGGCATCAAACTCACAAGAAAGATCACATCATGTAGTCTCAGTGTCTAGCAAGGTGGAGGACAAGAGGGATGAGCAAGCTGGTGAATGAGATGGAGGAAAGGAGAATGAAAGCGAACGGAGGGAAGAAATCCTCAAGGTCAAACTCCTCAAGAGTACCCAAGCTAGGGAAAAATTGGTCATGTAAAGCACATTTGGATAAGCAATGAAAGACCAGCATAGGACAAGCCTCAAAAGTGTAATGCAAAAGAAGGAAAGGATGCAGTCCAAAGGAGTAGACATGTCAAGAGGCTTCATAGCATCACATTTTACTTTTTTTATTAGATCAAGACCAAAGGGGAAAAAGATAGAAAAAGGCTAGAAGGAATGGAGGAAAATAAATATGAAGGCTAAACATGAAAGGAATGAAAGCAAGATCATTGGAAGATAGCTCACAAGATAACCAAATGTTCGAGTATAGGTCAACATTGTCAAGATCAAAGATGAAAGATGGAATGGATGAAATATGTAGAAGAACTACGCATGATGCCTGATTGTCAGGTTTTCATCACGGTACTTATCCAAGGTGCCACAAGAGAGTGGTTTTCACCATAGGATGAATTTATTTATCTTTACTTTTGCTACCAAGGTGCCTGTTTCCAGGTTTTCACCATGGCACATTTTCAATTTTTTCATCATTTTTTTATTTCTTTTTGAATTTTTCTATTTTTTTTTTTTTGAATTTTATAATTTTTTGGAAGAAGGCAAGCTTTTAGGATAATGCTCCTTGAAAGGATAAACCATGATATGCCAAGGATTCAAAATGATATGCTCAAAGATGCTGAAGGGGAAAGGAAGACACATGAGGAATAGGCAAATGAGGAAAAAAAGAGAAGGTAGAAGGATAATGAATGGAAGGAATGTAAAAAGGTAGATGGAAAGAAAGGTAAGATCAACATCAATACACACCTTGAAGGGTGACGGTAAAAATGGAGGAAACGTAAACCATATTCTAGTCCAAGTGCGAATCATATTCTGGTTCATTATTGCTATCTGACTCCTCAAAGAGTGGATTGGTGTACTTGTTATAATTCTCAAATGTGAATGGAGGAATACGAGAAGGAATATGGAAAATGGTTAGCAGAGGTTGTGGTTTAGGCACATGGAATGGAAGAATGTTTTTGGAAAAAGATGAAGTGGAAGCCTTTGGAAGCTTGAATGTCAATTTCACTTTTTGTTCAATATGAGACTCTTTCAAGAGAGATTTTGGAATCCATATAGCCTTAGGCTTTTCATTTCCTTTTGATGACTGAGAGAGAATATCTTCAATGATGGATTTTGGAACCCATACTTGTCTTGTAGTTTTCTTCTTAGATATCTCTTTTGACTTTATGCCCCCATGTCGATTAGAGGAGACATGGTGATCTTCTTTTTTTGATGGATTCTTGTATTGCTTCTTTTTCTTGTTTTGAACATTCAAGTTACTTCCAAAAAACTTGGGACTTGTGGAAGAAGAAAGACAATATGACTGGTTTAGATGGGTGAGTGGATGAAAAAGATTCAAGGGTATGCATCTATGTTGATCTTGAGGAAAGATAGGAGATGGAGGGACGTAAGGACCCAAGATGGATGATGAATTAGGACAATTAGGAGGGGAAAGTGAAGGGACATAAGGACCCAAAATGGAAGGAAGATGTGAAGCCCTTAGTATTGGTGGAGGAGGTCCAAGGATGGACGTGGAAGATGAAAAAGGATAATCATTAAGTTCATCAGCATCTATATCACAACCAAGGATATCAGCATCTTTAGAATGAGCATTAGGATTTTCAACAGGATCATGCACATCTTGAATAGGAGCAGTTTCTTTGATAGGATCATTCGTAGCTTGCAAAGATTTAGGAAGAGCAGAAAGTGGAAGTGAACATGGAGTGGTAGAACAAGAAGATGGAAGACTTTGATCTTGACAAGTATCGTTGGGTAGCATAAGTGTATCAACTTTATTTTGATTTTCAATAGGTTTTACATCATAAGTAATGACACCATTTTTAATAACCTTAATGGAAGTATCATCTTTGGAAAGTGCAAGTGTGGTAAGGTTATTTTGATTATCAATAAGCTCAACGGTGTAAGTAGTAGCTTGATCTTGCTTAGGAGATGGTGGAATGAATGCGAAAGAGCGTAGAGGATCAAAAGAACCATGAAGCGGATCAAAGACATCATGAAAAGGATTGGATGACATGGAGGGTTCTTGATCTTGATCTTTTTTTATGTTCTTTTCTTTATCATTTTTAGAGTCCTCTTGACATGAAACCACTTCTAAGGACAAGGAAGCATGTTGGGAGTGTATGGAAGACTTTGGAAGAGGTGGTGAAGAACTAGCTGAAATAGGCATTATAGCGGATGAAGGCTTAGGCTCTTTAGGTTTGACATTATTGAAAGTATTTGCAGCCAAGTGAAGGTTATCTTGAGTATCTTTAAGAGGTGGCCCTTGAGGATAACTATAGGGAACCGCATGGAAAGCCTTAGGATCTTTGTTGGATGAAAGATTTGTGAAAGATTTGGATGACTCAGAAGCTTTAGGAAGTGTGTGGGTATTGGAGGAAGTGGCGGATGGAAGGGGACCATCACAAGACAAAGGTTCAACATTAACATGATCTTGCTGGACAGTGTAATCTTTATTTTCAGCATGAGAGTTTTTAGACAAGACATGCTCATAGTATCTTCATTTATAATCAGCACGGAAAGCTTTCTCTTCCTCAATAGAAGTAGATGTATCATATTGTTCACAACAAATATCATAATTTCTCTCAAAATCAGAATCATATGGATCCCCATCACAATCTACCCAATAAGATGACCCTTTAGTAAGCCTAAGCACACGACGAGGAGGACTCTTAGGAATAGAAGCATCATAGGTATGGCTAAATTGTCCATCATCATAGTCATCGTAGTCATCATAGGTGGGTGTATCACTCTTTGTGAAAGAGACATCACAAGGACTATCACATTGCTCATTATGGTATGTCTTGTGAAGAGAAGTAAGACTCTTGGGAGAAGTAGAAGAAGAATGAGATCTTGAAGAAGAGGAAATTGAAGACTTAGTGGAAAAAGAATACTTGGATAATGAGGAATTCGAATGATGTTTAGAAGAGTCATGATAAGATTTGGAAGATGAAGAATGTGAATAGTGTTTAGAAGAATCATGATAAGACTTAGAAGATGAGGAATGATGAGAAGATTTAGAAGATGAAGAATATTTGGAAGAAGAAGATCGTGATATGATCATGTTTATGATTCTAGCAAAGGCATCTGATTTAAACATCTTTTCTTTTATTTTTGCTATAAATTCATCACTCATGAGAATTTTGGAAGAACAACACTTTTCGAATATGTCAATGAGCTCAAGATCATCTATTCTTAAGAGAGGTTCCTTAACAAGATAGTCAAGATTCATGGTTATAGAAGAGGAGGAACCAAGCATGGAAGAAATGAATAGATGAATAGAAGAAAGTAGACTAGATAATAAGAGGAAAGGAATCAAGAAGAAGAAGAAGAATTTCCCATGAGAATAGAAGACTTTAGAAGAACATGGGAAATAGAGAAGAAAGAAGAAGACTAAGAGCCATCTTGTGCAATTGATACCATAACGTTCATTGAGATGTTGAGCAACATGACAACACCTAGGATCTAAGATCTGGACTGACCAAGGAAGACTGGTAATAGGATGACCTCACAAAATGTCAACACCAAACTAGGATAATCAAAGTTCTCTATTGTCCAAAGAGAAATGAAAAGATAGAAGCAGAGGCTTTACCAACACTGTCAAAGAGGTGCTTCAAATCAAAGGGTGACTACCCTTGCACTTTTGAACCAGGAGGTTGGGCTAGGCCAAAATATAATTGAAATTGAGATTAAATGAAAATTATTTGGACAATAAGAGTAAGAGAATTTCCCAAGAATGTAGCTCACAATTCTAGAGATAAACTTTCTCACCAAGAACAACCTTCTAATGCGATATTTCTCTTTGGCTAATGTGATACTGATGTTGATCTTGACCAATTTGTGCAAAATTTTGATTTTTTAAGGTCTAATTTCAAGTTTCTGAATGTGAGGGTGAAAATGTCTGATTTCTATCACAAATTCAATAGCAATTAGACAGGTTTGCAAACAGTATGGGATCAAACATGTCTTCAAACACTTGAAACAAGGGAAAAAGCAACCTTGCCAAGATAAACACTTGTGATATCAAAATTGAAAAAGCACCCTATGAATGCTATCGATCGTTTGTATGTAAGAACGTTTACACTGGTATCACACAATCGAAGACACTTCAAGCAATATCTACCTACAAGACAAGGCTCATTACTCATCAACTTAGCCCACAACTTGATGCCCCCTTGCCTCACACCAAGTGGTTGCCCACAAGAGATATTGGCTTTGTCATGGAAGTGTCAAACAACACAACCAAAGGGACACATATGGTGAGTATCTTGGGGTGATCCGGGTTATTCCACTTGGATCAATCCTTGCACTAAGAAGATAAGCGGCTAAATAAAGGTAGTTTCTAATCTAAGGTTATTAGTAAGGATTTCCGTTCATAACACCCCTCTTGCTCCTCATAAAGGACTAGGACCTCGCAGCCTCAAGAGTACCTTAAGCATTCTTGCTCAATGCTTTCCCCATGGTCGCAATCCCATGAGCTACTCACATCAAGTGAAGACAAGTGTTATGTCTACCAAGGTTTTGTGTCCTTGATAGCCTTGAGATTATAGTGAGTTGGAATCACTCGCCACCAAGGAAAATGATGACAAGGTTGTCCCCACTTGGGTCGTTCCTCTTGATTGCTCAAGAGCAGGCCCACTAAAGGATTCCTAAACTAAACAAAAAGTAGATTAACTCTTGAGGTTCAAGGTTTTTGGTTCACCACAAGGGTGAAGAGCATACTCCCCTATCTCAAGAATCTCTCCCAAACACACCAAGCAAAGTTCATTTACCCTCTTGTTTTCAAAATTCAAAGATGGGTCAAGATTTTCTGGTTCACCAAAATGGTGAAGAGCATACTTCTCCTACCACCCAAGAATTCCTACAACAAGATCTTAAGTGCCTAATAAATGGAACAACTAGTTTTTGCCACACTTAAAAGGAAAGCAAATAAACAAGCAAGATTTTTTTTTTGTTTTTATGCTTGGGCAGCCCTACAAAAACCATTAGTAGCCCTCTTTGACATGCGTTCTTTTGACAAATTTCAAGTAATGAGAGCACCTACAACCACAACTTGTTAGACCAACAAGAGTTAGGAGAATCAAAATCTAAAATCTACCAATGATTAGTATATGAAAAATTAGATAATCTGCAAAAATATCTAATCAAATGATAAAATCTGAAAATGAAACCATCATGGTTGGATTAGGCTCGGAAAGACCTTTCCAATGATATATCACACTTAAACTTTTGATACCATTTGCAAAATTTCAAAAAAAATGGGCACCCATTTTCCAGAGTGGCATGGATTTGAAAACGCTGGAAATTTTAGAAAATTTCAAAAAGATAGCTAAGAACCCGAAACTTGCAAGATACAAAATAGTTCACTGTTAGATCAGGCGATATACCTCAGACTTCACCAGTATCGTGCGATACTTCTTCCTATAGCCAGGCGATACTTCCCCAGTCGGGCGATACTTCGCACGATGCCAGGCGATACTTCGCTCAATGCCAGGCGATAGACTTCAATATAGGCGTGCGATACTTTTTTCGTGCGAACTATCACGCCAAGACAGAAAGTATATCGCGCGATATTTCTGAGAAGTGTCGCGCGATAATCTGAGACAGAAAACCAGAGACGCAAATTTTTTCGAAAATTAATCTGAAAATGACGAAAAATGCAGAATTAAATGGACAAAGCTAATCTACTCGGCCCCACGGTGGGCGCCAGAGATGTACACACTAAAATATGCACTTCTATGAACCATTGCATGCAAGGTTGCTCAAGAATGAGGCCTCACAAAGCGGCTCATAGCTCTCTATGCATGGAGTTGCAAGGGACTATGAGTTTTGCTCTCAGCTAGAGCTACAAGAAGGTGACCTTGCTAGTCAACCATACAATGAGAGATTCAAGTGAAGACAAGGGCAACAATGCCAATATCTCCAAGAATCTAAATGGAAATGAAATGCAAATGCAACTAGTATGAATGTGCAAGCTATGAAATGAAAATGAAAGTACAAACTAAGCTATGAAAGGAAATAGCAATGGATTACAATGCCTCCTATTTAGACTATGTGAGCCTATTCTATTGCATAAAAGGAAATCTAATCTATGAATGCCATGAAAATGAAGCTACTATGCAAGAAATGAAATCTAACTATGAAGCAAGAAAGCCATGATAATGCAAGAATGAAGACAAGAAGATAGAGTGTTGATGAAGATCTAAGATGAATGCCAACAATGCTCCAAATCTTCAAACCCTAGATGCAAGAATGTCTCCAAAAGCTCCAAGATGACCTAAAAAAACCTGTAGCATAACAATAGCATAAAATATGGATATGGATATCTATGCAAATGAAGGAGAGAGCTCTCCTTTTATAGGAAATGAGGAGAAATGGACCATGGAGATTAAGAGGCAAAAATTCTTAATCAGCGGTGGAGCTTGAAAGAGGAGCAATCCATGTGCACAAGTATCCTCCAATAGGAAAATAGGAGTTGACTTTATGTCCATATGAGACAAAAAGTACTTTTTTCCTTTTTATAAAATAAGAATAATGCTTTATTTGTGCAACTTAGGATAAGAGGAAAGTGGGGGCTTTTTATTTAATTAAAAGGGGAGGAAATATTACTTTTAATCAAATAAAGACTTAGGATAAATGGTTAGCCCAAGGATAAAAATCCAATATATGATCGAAATTAAGATTTGATCAAGAGATTGATATTGTTGAAAATATTTATTATTGATAAAAATGATTCAGGATTGATAAATCAAATAAATGGGGCCCAAAGTCTAGGCGACCATTTTTGGGTGCATACAGTCATGACATTCCAGCTATGGCATCATATTGTAGGCATGGGAGTGAGTCATCTCACCAATTTTCAGCCCCTCATGTGCCTGTTTGACTTGATTGCTAAGCTCATTCCGTTTGCAAGTTGTGAAAATTCTCTGAATGCGCACTGTCCAGTTTCATAAGTGACCTACTTTGAGGTTTTCTAGTTTGCGCCTAGTATAAAGCCCATCATAATTGAGTGTGGTTATGTACTGTAGACCTGGAGGACTAAGTGTTTGATGATTTTCAAGTCTCTACCAATCCATCTGACCACTTTCCCAGGCCAATTCCGAATCAGATTCATGTGATTTTTACTGTTTATTGCCCTGAATTTTATTAGTAAGCTGACTTTGTTGATTGAATGTATTTCACCATGTGACTTTCTAAGGAAGCTAGTTATGGATTCATGTTTCTTGTATGAGGGAGAATTAGTTCCTGTGATTCTGGTTCTTAAAAGTTTCAATGGGTCAGTTTTCAAAGCCAGTTCCGGAGCTGACTTGTGTGAATTTGGCAAGTGCGGATAGATAATGTTTTCAAGGTGCCATGTTTGATTGTTAAAATCTTTCAGCTCAAGCCTTTTGGTGCAAACTCTTTTTGCGAGTGTAGACACATTGTGGAGGTGAACTGGTATTTTTGATGGCGTATCTTTGAAGGGTTCTTTAGTCAATGTTCAATGTCGTCCTTGGATGCCAGTTAGTGTTACTGGTCAGCTATGTGGGGCACATTATTTCAGTCATATCGAGTGTGCAATATTTTTTGAAATGTCGAGGTTGCTATGTTTTAGAGTCTTGGACATATCTTCTAAAAGGTGGTGCTAAGTATGCCTCATGGTTTTAAAGTATTTTGAATTTGTTATTAAAAAAAAAAAACAATGGCTGGCCTGAGATGTTGAAGTTAAAAGATTGGCCACCATCAAATTTATTTGAAGAGGACATTGACTTGCATTAAAACACAAGAGGGAGCAAATAGTGAAGCCAGTACAAAGCCATATGAAGGATTTTCAAGACATCCCAAGCACATTGCAAAAGAAATTTATGGTTACAGGCTGAAGAAGCTACAATGGTTCTGCATTTGTACAAGACATATTTGGTTTTAAATAAACCAATATGATGTGTTTTGAGCAAGAAATGAAGGATTCCAATAAACTTAAACAAATGGAAAGAGAATCATACACAGTGATATAAGAAATAGCCATCAATGGATTTTACAAACACGGATTTGTAGAAAAGAAAAACATAGTCATATTGCGGGGGGCATAACTTTTTATTGAACCGTTGGATCGATTTCATTTTCAGATATGTTGTTGCAAACCTAGTTCTCCAGATTCTCACTGGAGTGATTTTAAAAATTCTTCATAGTTCGTGAGATACGGGTGACTGAGTGTGGCACTATCAAAACTACCCATTAAAACTTCACGACCAATTATCCCACATTGGCTGGGTGAGGGTTCATTTTTGTGTTTATAAGCAAAGGCACTTACAATGTAAAATAAGTAAAGAGGCAAGGGCTCTTGGTGGGCCCCTTGGCTGGAGGTCTCTATGCATGGTGGGCCCCATAAATTTTGAACAAAAATGTGAAGAAGGCTTTAAAACCCTCGGCAAAATTGTCCCACATTGATCTCGGATTGAGAAATTATAGTGTTTATAAGCAATGACCCACACAAGATGAAATAAGAAGAAGTGCTGGAGGCTATGCACGCAACCCTCAGTGTTAGTGCCTCAGTTTCCATGCCCACACCCAGGAAGAAGTAAATTTTGTAGAGATGACACGTGGCACTTGGTCGTGGATTCACTGAATAAACTGGCGGTCATTGCAAACATCTGGCGACTTGGAGATGACTGTGGTCACGAGTTCTCTAAGTTGTGATGGTTAAGGCCATATAATTCTGAGATTATGAGAACACTTGGTTGCCCATTCTCCAAGTTCCTGACAGTTAGTGGATTTTATTTGGAGAATTGGAGGTAGCTCTTAGTCGCTGGTTCTCCTAATCCCCGGCGGTTAGTCCATGACATTTGGAGAATTGGAGAATGGGCTTAGTCGCCCATTCTCCAAATGATAACCCTGGTCAAGAATTTATTCAGAGAACTTGAGAATAGACTATTTCGTCAGTTCTCCAGAAGTAACCGTGGTTAAAGAATTTATTCAGAGACCTGGAGATACATGTATTCGCTAGTTCTCCAAGTCAGGTGGGTTAGTCTATGGTCAAGTCCGAGCATCAAATGACATGTTGACAAGTGGCAGATCCTGGTGCATTATGTGGATAAAAATTGCAGAGTAATATAAAATGATAAATTTTAAAATGCAGATTTAAAAGATTTAAAAAAGTGGTATAGTATGACTATATCAAATATTCAAAAATTTAAATGTCATAGCCTATTCACGGAAAATTATCCTGGGAATTCATTTTTTGCCAGAATATATAATTATTATATATCACCGGAAAGGTCTCAGAATGAGGAATATGATGGTGATGAGTGTTTTTAGTTTCAGTGAGATGGGAAAGAGCAGTTCAGGTTCAAATTCTGAGGACAAGAGTCAGGATCAAATCAATTTTGAGAGAGGATTGCAAAAAGAGGTTGCAAATTTGGAGGGAAGGGGGATCAGTTTTGAGGAGCAGTTGCAGATATTTTTTAGGACTGACAGGTGTAGGTGACTTCCATTCTCCTATATCTAGTTTTCTCTCCATTGTAACATAGATGTTGAAAACTTATGTTGCTAGGTAGTATTCAAGCCTTTTTTCTTATTTTCTCTATGTTTCTTTGTCATGTAAATATGTTGAACCAGAGGAATTTTAATGGAAAAATAATGAAATCCCTATTCAGTTCTGGTTAATGTCTTTGTGTATCTGGTCTTAGTTCTTGTGTATCAGTTTGTAAGGCATTTTGATGCACTAGTTATAAGGTAGCTGTGATCTTGTTTTCAAGTTTCTTTCAAGGAGAGAGTCAATCTTGAATGTAGGCTTTGAGAATTTAAGATTTATACGTGAATTTGATGTTTAGGAACTGGAATGAGAAGAGTGATTTGTAAGGCACTTCACTTGG
The DNA here is from genome assembly GCA_027943335.1 of Chamaecyparis obtusa. Taxonomy (NCBI): domain Eukaryota; kingdom Viridiplantae; phylum Streptophyta; class Pinopsida; order Cupressales; family Cupressaceae; genus Chamaecyparis; species Chamaecyparis obtusa. The sequence continues at coordinate 4,824,491 of BSBK01003718.1, read as the reverse complement.
TTTCTTTGAGTTTGGAGTTAAGTTTTTCTGGGAATGCATGGTTGTTTGACTCTGATGCCCAATAGATAAGGCACTAGTCTTTTGCTTGTACTATAGTTTTCATCATCAAGCATTAATTACAAATCATTTTACTTTCATATTGTTATGCACATTCATGTTTGATTGTATTCAAGAAGTACAATTCATTTGTCGATTCCTTGAAGAGTGAATCATTAGGTTACCCTGCCTGAGCCTCCGGGTTTGAAGAGAAGGAGTTTATCCTTGTTATCACATTGGCCATTTTTCTAGTTCTTAGCAAATCATACAGGTGGGATCCTGTATAAGACTGGTTGAGTTGGACTCCCATGGTTTATAAGTCTAAGAATTATCCACCAATTTTCATGTCTGCATAAAGGGTTTTAGCTAGTGAGTTATATGTATGCAGATCTTATCATGTTTTAGGTGCACCCGCCTGAGTGTGTGGAACTCGAAGCAGAAGGAGGATCAAATCCTCATTAATTAGTCTTTTCTTGCCCCTTAGTTTGTATGGACAAGTAGATTTGTGTTGCTGGACGAAGATCCCCAGGTCTGGTCTTCATGTTTCTCTTTTAGAGTTGAGGGATACAAGCAAAACCGCTAACAGGATGTATGCGTGAGACAGTGGAATGAATGTACAGAAAAAAATAACAGAAAGTGAAAAATAGATGGAAATTTTATGCCTGTGGTTGCATTGAAACATGCATGCGCAACTTTCTTTCACATTTGCGTAGGTTTTTATCGATGCGCGGTCTTTTTTCACATTTGCACAACATTTATCAACATATGCACAGCTTTAAACATATGCGCCATTTTATTGACCATTTGCGTAGTTTTTCATCACACATGCGCAGGAAGTACCTATGCACACTTTTCTTGCATGCTTGCGCAACACTATCATTCTCCTAGTATGAATGTGCCATTATTCTTAACGAATGCACAGAAACTTTGAATTTCTGCGCAAACGTCCCAAGTTGCTGCGCATTGATGCGCCGCAACTGCGCATTCGTGCTTCACCTAAGAAAAAAATAATTATAATCTAAATTCTACAATTTGATCTACCCTAAACATGCTAAAATCTAATCTACCATACATCAAATTATGAAATTACAAAGCAGGATCGAGTCACCTACCAGTTCACTTGAATCGGGTGGTCGCTAAAAATGTCTGACTCTCTCGAAGCGGTGATCTGACAAGGGGAACGACATCCTGGTGACTCTGCTCTTCTCTCTCTCGCGCTCTGATCTCCAAGTGACAAGTGTACACAATGAGCCTATTGTGGACCCCTTAGCCCTATTTATAGCCTGTGGACCCGATGTGCTTGGTGTGTGGACCCTATCTCCCATTTTTCTTCCTTTCCACCCCGTTTTCCTCCATCTTTTCTACCGCTCTTTCATGAGATTGATTGTAAAAACAAAAAATAAAAATATATAAACAAAAATACCATAAAAATTCAAATAATCTTTTTTGTCAATCAATCTCTTGAGGGGGCATGCATAGGTCGTCTGAGACATTGTCTGGGGCAAAAATGCTTGATTTTTCTTTGAAACAATGTGACCAGCACATTATTTCAAAGAGGGGCAAAATGTATACACTTAAAAATAGTTTCATTAATTAATTAAATATTTATTATTTAATTACTATTGACTTGATAAATTAATTAAATATTTATTATTTAATTAATATTTATGTCTTCTATTTATTAAGTAAATTATTCAATTTATTTAATAAATTCACTATAGTCTAATTCTATATCCTAAGTCTTCTAAATAATCTATTAAAGTGATTTAATTAAATACACAATCACCTAAATATGACTAAGTCTCCTAGTCCACTTCATCCACCTAGTCCCTGACACCTCACCTTGGCTAAAATAAATAATTATTATTAATTATTTATTCATATTTATCCTCACCCACACATGTCCTATTCTTAAGAGCTATGTGGCCTCATAGGACTTGGTCTCATGACCACATGTCCTCTCAACAACCAAGTCAAGAGACCTTCCCTATTCCTAAGGGGCTTCTCAAGCCACCTCTAAGGGTCAAAGGTGACTCATGGGACACTTGTACAAAGAGTCCTCATGAGGAAAAGGTCTCTCCCCCTTTCTCTCTTTGGTCTTTGTGAGACACTTGACATGTGTCTTTTCCTTCCACCTTCTTCTCCTCCATGTCAATGTGAGAGGAACATCATCCCTATTCTTCCTCTCACATTCCAACTACATCCCCCTTTCTCTCAACTCCTTCAACCAAGTCAATTCCAGCCCTAGGATCTTCCACCTTTCATTCTCAACTGTAGGATTGTGCCACCTAAGCCTAGATCCTCCAAAACTCTATAAAAAGAGCCTCATTTCCCCTTTGTGGGCTAATAGAAAATAGGGATTCTCGAGCATTGAAGCAATCAAGCCATCAAGCATTTTTAAGAGCAATCAAGCATCCTCATTATCATCCCCATCAATTGCATTCCATTCATTAGATTTGCATAAGCTATTGTGCACTCATTTCACTCAATCTCCACACTTTGGAAACATCTTGGGAAAAGGGATTCATTTGGAAATCTGAGAGCTCAACATCTTCAAGAAATCAAGGTTAGGAGGACAATGGAGACAAGCTGCATTTGTAGGTGAAGGTAAAATTGTTAATTTGGCTTCATTGTTTATTGTATTCTTCATTGTAGTTTGCTTATTAGATAGATTTGTTAACTTCTTATTAGTTAATTTGTCATTTAGAATAGTATCCAACTAATTTGCATACACTAGACTCCAGGGCAATGGTTAATATTATGCCTCATGGGGTAATAAAAGAATTAGGAATGAATGTGGATACTAGTTATGGAAAATGTTATGTTATGGACAATAGGTCGGTCCCAGTTATTAGAATAATGAAAAATGTTGAATTTAAGTTTCCTTCATGTCATGAAAAATCTTATAAAATAGATATTACTATTGTTGAAGTACCACCTAGTTATGAAATGATATTATCTAGACAGTGGTCTAATTTAGTAGGTAGAACTATTCAATTAGATCTATCTTATGCTTCTATCCCAGTAAATGATAGGGTTATAAGGATCGATAGGGAACCAAGATCTACTTACATCATTGAAGATATTGATCCAAGCTAGGTTACGCACTTCTGCCGTACCAACATAGAGAATTTCCAAGTAAGAATTCATAAAAATCTCATTGAAAAAACTAGTCCTATTGACATATGTGCTAAGGAAAATAGTGATTTCATTTGGAAAATGTTTTTTGATGGATCATGTAGTAAAAATGGTAATGGAGCATGTGTAGTTTTCATATCCCCAAATGGAAAATCATTTAAATGTTCCTTTTTGTGAGCATTTGAATATACTAACAATACTATAGAATACAAAGTGCTCCTACTAGGTCTAAAAATAGTAGGTAAGCATGGTATCAAAATTCTTTATGTTTATGGTGATTCTGAATTAGTCGTATCTCAGATTAGGGATACGTTTATTACTAAGAATCATACCCTAAAAAGGTACAAGAATGAAGTGTGGCATTCCATAGAAATTTTTGATGCTTTTTTGATAACATGGATAGATAGATCTGAGAATATTCTTGTTGATTTCATGGCTAACCTAGTAGTTAAGCATAACGATATTCCATGTGAAGATATTGCATAGGTAGAGATCAAACCAAGGCCATGAATACCTGATAATGTTCATAATTGGCAAATCTTTGAGGACGATAGAGATGTTATAAAGTTCCTTGCATGTGAGGAAAAGTACGAAGATCAATTTATTGATTTAAATGCTTATGTTGAAACAATAGATGAAAAGGATACTTTATTTGGAAAAGATGTAATTCAACTTAAAACTAATAAAATTCCTAAAGGCCTTGTTGCACTAGAAAAAATGTTTGATAGTAAAGATTCTAGTAGTAGGGTTAAAATGGAAAATACTACTATAGAGGAAGTGGAAAGGATAAATTTAGGAAATGAACATACTCCTAAAGAGATTTTCATTGGTAAAAAGTTAACTCCTAAAATCAAATTTGATATTGTTAGTTTGTTAAGAAAGTATAGACATGTTTTTGCTTAGTCCTATGACGATCTTAAGGCTTATAGAGAGGACTTGTTCCAACATGAAATACCCTTAAGACTTGATGGAAAACCTTTTAGACAAATGCAAAGATCGATCAATCTAACTTTGGCTCCTAAGATGAAGGAGGAACTCATTAAGATGAGGGATGTTGGTATCATCAAGCTGATTAGACACTCTACTTGGGTCTCAAATTTGGTGCCTGTTAGGAAGAACGAAGATATTAGGCTTTGTGTGGATTTTAGAAACTTAAACATATCTTCGTTAAAGGAAAATTATGCATTACCAAACATGGAGGCATTATTGTAGAAGGTCACAGGAAATGAATTATTATCCATGATGGATGGATTCTCCAAGTACAATTAGGTAAAGGTTAAAGAAGAAGAACAATACAAAACATCATTCACTACACCATGGGGTACATATGTTTATGCAAGAATTCCATTTGGACTTACGAACATCGGAGCTACTTTTCAGAGAGCCATGGATGTGGCTTTTGGGGATTTCATTGATATAATCATGGTAATATATCAGGATGACATCACAGCTTATTCTAAGAAGGCAGAAGATCATTGCAAGCATCTAGAGAAAATTTTCAAAAGAGCCCTTGAATATGGAGTATCACTAAACCCAAAGAAATGTCATTTTGGGGTAACTAAGGGTAAACGCCCGGGTCACATTGTTTCTAAGGAAGGAGTTAGAATAGACCCAGAAAGGATTGAAGCAATTGATAAAGTTCAGATTCCTAAAAACATTAAGGGGATTCAATCTTTGTTTGGACAAATCAACTTTGTGAGAAGGTTTGTCCCAAAAATTTTAGAAATCATAAAACCTATTGCAAAGATGTTAAAGAAATATGTAGTTCTGAATTGGATAGATTGTTATGTATGTGGAGCCTAATCAGACTTATCCATGGGGTTAAGGGGCAGAGCCCCTTGCGGGGTCCTGGGCCAGCACCCTAGGTGGGGTCAAGGGGCAGCACCCCTTGCGGGGACCCTTGAGGGGCAGTGCCTCAGGGCAAGGTTGAGGGGCAGTGCCCCTCGACACCAAGAATGACTTAATTGTAAAGTGTCAGCCTTCTATTTTCTATTAGTCGGAGTATTTTTGCCCTAATTTCGTTATGTCAAAAATACTTGTAAAAGGGCTTAGGGTTCGAGATTCATTGTAAGAGGGATTATTGTAGCTTCCTGTGATGGTATTGAGTTGCAAGTTTCAGATTGTAATCACTGGATAATAATAAAGATATTGGACTCGTTGTTGGTGGATGTAGCCCAGGGATTGGGTGAACCACGTTAAATTATGTGTTATTGTGTTCTCTCTTGTCTATTAATATTTGCATGTTTTGCTTATTATTCTAACATAGATGAGGCCTTAGAAACATTTGCCAACATTAAGAAAGCAATCAAAGAAGCCCCAATTTTGAGATCTCCTAATTTTTCCAAACCATTTCAGTTGTTCTCCTTTGCTTCTTTCCACACTATCGCAGCAGTCCTGTTACAAAAAAATGATGAAGGATACGAGCAACCAATAGCTTTCTTCAGTAAAACTCTACAATTTTCTGAGCTAAATTATGATATACATGAGAAGTAGGCTTATACATTAGTTAAATTAGTGAAATCATTCAGACCCTATTTGGTTGGAGCTAAGATTGTGGCATACGTACCTAATGTGGAAACTAAGGATATATTGAGGCAATCAGAAGTCACAGGTAAAAGATGTTGATGGATCAATCAGATTTAGGAATTTTATATTGAGATTCAGATCACTAAGTTAATTAGAGGACAAGGATTGGCTAAACTTATGGCAAAAACAAATTTGGATGCAGCACAAGTAAACCAAGTAGATTTGGAAAGTGCAGAAATGAGCATTGAACAGTGTCCATGGTACACAGACATGGTCTACTTCTTAAAGCATATGAAGTGTCAAGAAGGTCTAAGTGATAATTAGAAAATAACTATAAAGTTACAAGCATCAAGATATGTATTGATTCAGGGAGACCTATATTGGAAAAATAGTGATGGTATCCTCCTATTTTGTCTAGACACCTATCAGGCCAATTCAGTTATTAAGGATTTACATGATGGGGTATGCGGTGGTCACTTCTCAGCTAAGACAATAGCTCATAAGATTTTGAAAGCCAGGTATTACTAGCCCCACATATTCAAGGATTGTTATGATTATGTTAAAAAGTGTGAGTCTTGTCAAAAGTTCTCTAGGAAATTGAAATACAATGGTGCTTTACCCCTTATTCCATTACAGACTGAGGAACCTTTCAAAATGTGGGGAATAGACTTTATTGGGGAAATTGCAGATGCTTCAAGTGGAGGTCATAGGTGGATATTCATTTCGACAGACTACTTTACAAAATGGGTTGAAGCTATACCCACGAGACAAGCTACGAGCAAGGTGGTCATCAAGTTTTTGATAGACAATATACTTACCAGATTTGGAGTACCTTGTAAGATTCTTTGTGATAATGGCATGTGTTTTAGATCTAAGGAATTTTTAGAATTTTGTGGAAAATATGGCATCAACCTATCATACTCATCTCTGTATCATCTGCAAGGGAACGGTCAAGCAGAATCAAGAAATAAAAATATACTAAAGATTATCGAAAGAATGTTGAGTAACAATAAAAAGGCATGGGACTCAACACTAAATCTAGCTTTATGGGTAGACAGAGTAACAATGAAAAGATCGATAGGTTTTTGTCCTAATGAGTTGGTTTATGGAAAAGAAGCAAGGTTACCATTGAACAATCTCCTACCAGTTTAAAGGTTCATCCAAGAAGAAGAGCTTGAGGATGTAAATTTTATGGAAAACAGGTTGAGCCAGTTATCAGAGCTAGATGAGATGAGAAGAATAGCGCAAGAAAGGAATCTTCATCAACAATGACAGATTAAGACCCTTCATGACAAGAGAGCATCAAACAGACCTTTTAGTGAAGGTGATTGGGTATTAAAATGGAATGCAAAAGACCAAGACAAAGGAAAACATGGTAAGTTTGAGGCATTATGGTTAGGACCTTACATGGTCATCTCAAAAGCAGGTGAGAATTCATATTATCTACAGGATACTAATGAAGTCATTCAGGAGTTCCCAACTCACAGTTAGTATCTGAAGCTATTTTTCTATTAAAACATGAAGTATTCTCTAACTTATATGTTATTGTTTTGTTTATCTCATTTAAGCCTCATGTTTCTTTTCTCACTATGGTCTATTTTTCCAGAGATAAATAGGATCTCACTGCATCTAGGTATGAATGCATGTCCCCAATAAGAGCCACTGTTGACACTAAAAATTTCAGGTCCTAAAGGAATGAAACATCAGGGAAGTATAGTATACATTTTTCATATTTTGTACAATTTCTCTATGTTGAAAAATTAAAAAGAATAAAAGGCCTGTATGTTTGTTATTTTCCATTTTCATGTATTAGGTCATTAATTGTTTTATTTTAATGCATGGATGAACCCACAATAGTGGGTTACACTTTTTAGCCTGAATGGACACTGAACTCTACATTTTGAGAAAAACTTTCAGATTTGGATGCATATTGCCTTTGAACCGCTCGAAATCAGAGGATGAAGTAAATTAGAGTCTTTTAGGATTTTTTGTCTAGTTTCTAAGTATGTTTTTTTTTGTTTTTTTTTAATTTATTTGAATACTTTTTTCTTTCTCCCACGAAAACTTGTATGGTCCTGAAAATGTCATTTTCAAATAGTAACACTGTTTTCATAGAGCATAACTTTTTTTGTAAAATAGATATGAATGTGATTCTTTTGAATTTAGTTTTATAACATCCATACGGAGGGCATGCAATTGGTTTGATGATATTATCACTATTATTGCATATTTTATTAACATTTGAAGTTGACTAAACCAAAATTTTCACCTACCTTGACTACATAGCTTATAACTTATTGTGTATTTATCGAATTTCAATTATTATTTTTTTAATAGAAAGTAAACTTGAATGCGAAGGGCACTATTATTTTTCCAAAAAAAATTTCCGTGTTTTACTATTTTTCATTGAACGTCAAACTCAGAGGTTTATATTTGATAAAAAACCTACATTCATTTAACGTTAAAAACCATACAGATAATAAATTTAAAAATAGTCAAATATATAACCATTTGAAAGCTAGTTCTAAGTACTTGTTGAATACAAAAGGACATCTTCTTATTCATCCATTTGATCAGCGCGCTTGAGGCCCGAAGCCATGAAATTCTCAGAATTTCTTGAAAACTTGAAACCATGGCTCAAACCAGAAACTTTTGATCGAAAGTATTGACTTTTGATCAAAAGTACTTTCTATCGAAAGTACTTTGCCCAAAAATGGAATTTTTAGTCAATACTAACTAGATTTCAATCGAAAGTCATTTACTTTCGATAGAAAGTCAAGTTTGACTTTCGATCGAAAGTAATGTCAGTCTTTTTGGTGGCATTTCTGGTTGATAAGAATTAGGTGTAAATAAATGTATATTTTTTTCATTTCTTAAATCTGAAAGCTGTAAATTAATTCGCAATTAGGAGAAGAAATACATTTTGGCATGGAATAATTTTCTAAGTTGTGATGGGAAATAAAAAGAGAAGGCTAAACAAAAGTACATGACATTATTCAGAAGAGACTGAACAAAGACTACGTGAAGAATCACGAGAAAGATATCATCATCGGAAACAAGGTATGTCTAAGATGTCTAGATAGATAGATATTTTAAGTTGATGGTCAAGACTTATCTTAATGTTCATGTAAATGTGATATTGTAGGTCTATTAGACTTAACTAGACCTAACTGTAGACCTATTTGAACTATTAGGACTAATTAGGACCTATTCTAGGACTAATAGGACCAATTATACCCAATTAGGACCAATTAGAACTAATTAGAACCAAATAGTACCTAATAGGACCTATTTGGACTAATTAGGACCTAATAGGACCTATTAAGACTAATTAGGACTAATTAGGACCTATGAGGATTTATTAGGACTAATTAGGACCTAATAGGTCCTATTAGGACTAATTAGGACCTATTAGGACCTATTAGAACCTAATTAGGACTAATTAGGACCAACTATCTACTCAATCAGGACCTTGAGTAGACTCAATTAGGACCAATTAGGACATAATTAGGACCTATTAGATTCAATTATGACCTATTAGATCTAATTAGGACCAACTAGACTCAATTAGGACCAATTAGGACCTAATATGGACCTATTAGTCTCAATTAGGGTCTATTAGATTCAATTAGGACCAACTAGACTCAGTTAGGACCTATTAGATTCAATTAGGACCAACTAGACTCAATTAGGACCAATTAGGACCTAATATGGACTAACTAGACTCAATTAGGACCAACTAGACTTAATTAAGATCAATTAGGACCTAATATGGACCAATTAGAACCTAATATGACCTATTAGACTCAATTAGGGCCACTTAGATTCAATTATGACCTATTATCTATCTAATTAGACTCAATTAGAACCAATTAGGACCAATTAGATTCAATTAGGACCAATTAGGACCTATTAGACTTAATTATGACCGATTAGATTCAATTATGACCTATTAGATCTAATTAGACTCAATTAGGACCAATTAGGACCAATTAGATTCAATTAGGACCAATTAGGACCTAATATGACCTATTAGACTCAATTAGGGCCACTTAGATTCAATTATGACTTATTAGATCTAATTAGAGTCAATTAGGACCAATTAGGACCAATTAGATTCAATTACAACCAATTATGACCAATTAGATTCAATTTTACGACCAATTAGGACCTAATACATGACCTATTAGACTCAATTAGGGCCACTTAGATTCAATTATGACCTATTAGATCTAATTAGACTCAATTAGAACCAATTAGGACCAATTAGATTCAATTAGGACCTATTAGACTCAATTAGGGCCACTTAGATTCAATTATGACCTATTAGATCTAATTAGACTCAATTAGGACCAATTAGGACCTAATATGACCTATTAGACTTAATTAGTGATACTTAGATTAAATTATGACCTATTAGATCTAATTAGACTCAATTAGGACCAATTAGGACCTAATTATGACCAAATAGATTCAATTATGACCTATTAGATCTAATTAGACTTGATTAGGACCAATTAGGACCTAATATGACCTATTAGACTCAATTAGGGACACTCAGATTCAATTATGACCTATTAGATCTAATTAGACTCAATTAGGACCAATTAGATTCAATTATGACCTATTAGATCTAATTAGACTCAATTAGGACCTAATTATGACCAATTAGATTCAATTATGACCTATTAGATCTAATTAGACTCAATTAGGACCAATTAGAACCTAATATGGACTAACTCTAGAGTCAATTAGGACCAACTAGACTCAATTAGGACCTATTAGATCTAATTAGACTCAATTAGAACCAATTAGGACCAATTAGATTCAATTACCTCCAATTAGGACCAATTAGATTCAATTAGGACCAAGTAGGACCTAATATGACCTATTATCTCTCAATTAGGGCCACTTAGATTCAATTATGACCTATTACAAGAGATGTTATCAAGAAGAGGATTGGGCCTAAGGAATATTTCCAGCACACAAAACATTGTTTGGACACCACACAGCATGAATTGTATCTCTTATTTTGTAACTCAAATCCTGACATTAAGATTGGACAAACAATGTTTGAAAGATTAAAGCCATCTTTTGTAAAGATAAATAAATCTTTTGAAACTTGTTGTTGTCGATATCACATTGAATTTGATCTCTACTACCAAGGGTTTAGAAAGATGATAGAAGAAAGTGGTGGTTCTCAAAATGATTTTCCTAAACGTCCAAGTCAATTCATAACATCAATCTTATGTAACAAATCAATTGATCATGAAATACCTGAAATAGATTGCATAAGAGGAACTTGTCAAACATGTGGGGATTCAGCTAAATTTCCTTTAAGACTTGAAGATACTGACATGGCGAGGATGATAAAATGCAAGAGATACAAGTACATAAAGTCTGAAACAAAAGTCGGGAAAGAATCAACAAGGTTGGAATATGTAGAAGACGAGATACCTGTTGCAACATTTATGGAGAATTTTTGTAAATTGATTCAACCATACATACGACATGTTTTTTTTGCTAAATGGTAGGCAGAACAATTCCAAATACAAAAAGAATCTTTTCCAGTTGGAATGATTTTATCGGTTGTTGATTTTGCAGAGAACTACTCATTTGTATCTCAAAAACAACTTCAAGCGGAATATTACTATACAGAGCAGGTGACTATCATGGTACATGTGTCTTATCAACATGCACAATTAGATTTGGATGGTGTTGAAAGTACATATGAAGCACGAGTCATAAAGAAAGAATATCACTTTTACATTAGTGATGATAAAGAGCATGACATACATTTTGTCAAGCATTGCTTTAAGACATTTTTGGATATTTGGAAAACAAAGGCATCAAAATTGAAAAGCATTTTGTTTGGTCAAATGGATGTGCAGCACAATTTAAATCAGCAAGGCCATTTTACGCACTATGTAGATATCATCGATACCAAAAGATACCACATATTTGGAGTTTCTTTGAGAGTGGACATGGAAAGGGAGAGCATGATGGTGCAGGAGCTTGTATCAAACATGCTTTAAGAAAGTATCAATTGGACTATCAGGGATATCGTATAAATAATGCTCATGATGTAGTTGAGTGGTGCAAGATGCATTTTATGGTGCCAAATCATGATAACACATCATCATAATCAGATCGAGTCATACCCTTTCGAGTATTCTGGGAGATAACAGGTACTAATTTTAAATTTATTGATCATTGTTTGAGAACTAACTTATATATATATATATATATATATGTCTTTAATTTTTACATGTGACCTCTCTATTGTTCAGGTGTTGACAAAAGATCAATCCATGGATGCAAGAGAGTAGACAAAACAAGATCCCTACATTCAGTTATGAGTATGGATAGTAATGTGTGGTCATTGTACACTAGAGATTATTCATGCTTTTGTTATGACTGCATTTTTGAAAACTATGACGAATGTATCAACCAAAAATGTGGATATGTTAGTGAATGGAATTTGGTTCCACTAGATGTTACAAACACAAATGACGTCCAGGATGAAAGCTTTGACGACATTCCATTGATTTCTACAGATTATGACCATATTTCAGGTTTGATCAAAATTGGTACGTGTGTGTTTATGTACATGTTTTTTAAAAGGACTCATAAGTTCTCAATTCATTTAAATAAAGTTTGTTTAATTTACATTTACAAGTTCACTTTAAATGCATGATATATTTTTGTAGTAGTAGCAGAGCCTGGAAATGTGGAAGGTGTTAGTTACTATTTATTACGTTGCTATAAGGAGAGGATGAAGCTAACACAAAGTGAAACAAGTGATGAAATTATGTTTCCCATAGGTTCTATTACTGTATTTAAGTTTGTTTATATGGTTAGTATTTATCACATCTATATATTTAACATTGAGGAACACATTGTGCAGGTTCAGTTGTCGTGCAAGGAACATATTTGAAGCAGACCAAAATACTTAAACAAGGGATTCATTTGATTGATTATTAACCTAACAATAAGGTTTATCAGTATAGTCATCTTGTAATTTCCATTGTCCTATCTCTTGTTCCTGTGATGAGATGTGGCATTCGTAAGTGGAGACTTGATACTGACGACCATGAGAGAATATTAAATGTTATTTGAGAGAGAGAGATGAACCACTTGATGTGGACTAAATCACACATGAAATATGATTTGAACTAAATTTTTCACAGGTGAGACCAAAGGTTTTCTTAGATCCATTCTTTCCTACTGGTGCCCATAGTGAATGGAGCTTGAATTAAATTAAAAATTAAGAATATATAGATCTCAAATTTATGTCTTACAAGTGGATATGATATATTAATTATCTACCTGAATATGAAGTACTCTAAAGTTTTGGAATATGAATGTGTGTATGTATTGAATTTGCATGTGTTACATTAGGACGTGCATGCTTTAAATATAAAATCTACTTGAAGTATGTAACAACATTAAATTAAAAGTACGTGCACACAACTATTAATCGAATGTACATTTAAATCAAACATGTGTACAATCAAACATCATTCATGTATGTAATTTCTATTGAATTCAAACATGATTCATGTATGTTTAATCTATTGAAATCAAGTTCATCAAATTTAAATTAAAAACATGTACATGTGTATGTAATCTATTGAAAGTATTGAAAATTTACAAGTTCATCACACACATGCACATGTATCTAGAGTGAAAGTATATATATATATAATGTATGCATGAAACATCAATCATGTGTGTAGATCAAGTACTGTAAATATGAAACATATGAATCAATCATGCACGTCAAACATTCTATCAAAAGCCCATCTAGAAATGAAATATAACATCAAACACATCAATCGGTCATGTATCTAGTCTAGAAATGAAATATAGTTCATCAAACACGAATATATATATATATATATATATATATATATGAAATATGTCTCTGATCAAATATGAAAGTGCCTAGGACTCATCATGTCAACTCCTCACTAAGCAGTCACACCCAGAGTGACTATCATGCTCTGAAGGATGTGCAGATCCCCACAAATAAAGAGATATATAAATTAAAACATATAAACATTGTACAAAGATCTCTTAAGTTTGATTTAAAATATTGTACAAGAAAACATGTTATAAAGTGTGTACACATAGATAATAAATTAAAAACTCACCTGTCCACTACTGATGTCATCGTCGAGTGAGTCCCGACAATGTACATGATCAATACCCAAAGAAGGAGTAACAAGAGGCATATCCTGGTAGATAAAAAATAAATCAATTGATTGAAATTTTGAAAATAAATTTAAGTTTAAAATTGTAACATTAAATACATGTATATAATCTGATTTATACCTGTGTAGGTGGTGGAAACTGATATTTCTCAGATTCACTGGCCTCGATCCTATCAACCAAGGTATCAAGATTTTGCTATGCCTGGTCCAAGCTCAAATCTGCCTCTACAACATGAGTAGACTGCACACGCCTCTCTAATGATGAATGTAATGGACTAACCAGATGAGATGGCATGGAAGTCATATCATCATGTGTCAACAAATCTAGATAACCTGTAGTGGTCATGCTGAAATCAACATCGTCAAAACCAACATCAGAGAACTGATGGCCTGCACTGACTGAAGGGTCTGTACATTGTGCCTCTCCCTGTGTAGCAATACAATGGTCAATAGGTGGATCCTCACGAGCACTGCCACTATGACCACGGTCTAGGTGAGAAGGATGTGACTGAGCGTATTTGACAATACCCACACGAGATCTAACCTCTGCTATGGGGATATCATGCTCTGCTGCTATAAATGCATATGCATCCAATAGATCCTCAACCAAGCTAGTCAGTGTCACCCGTGTCATCTCCCCTATAAGTCCCTCTAGGCTAGAAAGTGAAGGGATGCCTGCTGCAGTGTACATGTCATCTGCAGTCCTGCTAGCGGATGCTCCACTTGACGATCTGGAGTGTCGACAAGACATCAGGTATTGACCAACCTGATCACTAGATATGGATGTGGCAACTACTGCAATGTCCCCCACACTATCAATCGTAGCTCGCAACTGGGTGCTACGAATAACATCATTTGCAACAGGGCCCAATGAAGGAGCTATAGCAGGTGCCCTCTAACCAACAATAGCCCTATGTACTGGTCTCTATCGATCAGCTCGATGATAAGAATCTCTATCAGCAAGCCTGCCACGCCCCTATCCTAGATGTGTTGACAAATTAGTGTAATTAACATGACCAAAATGAACCTCAGCAAAAATCTATTGTGCAAAGTACAGTGGAATTTGGTCGTTATTCGGATAACGACCATGGGCAGCTAGAAATCTAGGGTATATCAATGCTGATATAGCAGGATCAGCACACCTGGTAACCTAATATCCCTTTACATAATTTTTATCTACATAAGATGGGAAAATTTCCTCTTTTATGGTGGCTTTAGGCACTAAAGCCTATACCTCCTTAAGAGAAAGACCAGAGCCAACCTCTTGTCTTTTCTGAGCAAGTATGGACTCTATAATATATGAGGCATATGGAGTGGTGCCATGAATGTCATCCCTAATGCTAATCAAGCTATTAAGGATGGACTGACATGTGCTCTTATAGACAGTAGAGCTAGAAGGATTATTTATAGATTCTTGCAGCCGTTGAATCTCTCTATTAGTGCATGAAAATAGTTCTGCAGGGGGAATCGGTGCATCTACCATGTGTGATGTGTAATAATGTCTGATAGAGAGAGAATATGTATGTACCTGAAATATTTTATTTACTGTCAAATAACTTGTCTACATATACATACATACGTTTTCCTAATTTAAATAAAAATAAAATTAAATACTATGCATGCATTTCACTGTACATTATTTGAAAGTAAAATCAATTACATAAATTACATGTTTAAATGTAAATTACATTTTAATACCTGTCTAATGGAGTTTTAAAGGGTCATATAACCTATCATAGGTCCTAATAGGTCCAATTACCTGTATGTAATAGGTTAAATTAGTTATAATTAGGTCTAATTGGGGTACATGATTAGGTCTCAATTGATCTAATTGGGTCTAATTAGGTGAAGCACTAATAAGTCTTAAGGGGGACATAACACTCATAGTGGGTCTAATTCAGTATTAAAGGGGTCATATAACAGGTATTATAGGTCCTAATGGGTCTAATTAGGTCATAACAACTAATTGGGTCTAATTAGGTACTAATAGGTCTAATTAGGTGCTTTAATATAGGTCTTAAGGGGTCATGTTACTCATAGTGGGTCTAATGGGGTCATATAACCTGTCATAGGTCCTAATAGGTTTAATTAGGACATAATTGGTTTAATTGGACCTATTAAATTAGGTCCTAATAGGTCTAATTTGGTCGAATTAGGTCATAATAGGTCTAATTGGGTCTATTTAGGTGCTAATTAGGTGTAATTCCATTGTAATAGGTCTTATCTAGGTCTAATTAGGTCGTAATACATCTAATTGGGTCTAATTAGGTGAACTAATAGGTCTACTTTGGTCTTAAGATCTCATATTAAGCATGTATTAAGTCTAATTAAGTCTTAAAGGGTCATGTAGTACTCGAGTATATTAGGTGTTAATTAGTCTTTAAATTTGATCTAATTATGTTGAAAGGTTAGAAGGGGTGGACTATTAAACTCATATTGTATGTATAGATAATTAGGGCAAGCTATTATGACTTTAAATTTGGTCTAGAAGGAATCCTATTAAGTTCATAAATATGTCCCTAAGTAGGCATTATTACTATTCAATATTAATTCCTATTACTTATATTAGGTATGTATTACTCACATGTATTTAAAGGTAAATTAAATAGTATAAAATTAGGTATAATTTAAAGGTCTTGTTATGGGTTAATTAGTCTAATTATGCCTAAGGGATCATATTGCTCATATTAGGTGTACTAGCAGATCCTATTACTCATGATATCAGGTGTTAATTAGTCTTAATTAAAGGTCTAATTAGGTCTTAAGGGGTCCTCAAACTCATATTAGGTATACTGGAGACTAGTTACACATGTCTTATTAGGTGTTTAATTGGTCAAGTATTAGGTCTAATTATGTCTTTAAAGCCCATCTTATTAATGATATTAGGTCCTAATTTGGGTCTTATTACTCATATTAGGTTAGGTAATAGGTTAAAAATTAGGTCTTAATGGGTCACAATTTACTCAACGGGTATAATTTTAAGTATATTTAATTATGTCTTCTTAGTCACTTGTATTAGGTCTAATTAGTCTTAATTAGTCTTATCTCTAGGTCTTATTAGGTACATAATTAGTCTTATCTAGGTCTTATGTACATACACAATGTATACATAAAAATCTATCTATATACGTGTATGTATACATACATGCATACATGCACATACATATATATATATATATGTGTGTGTGTGTGTGTGTGTGTGTACATATATATACATATGTGTGTGTGTGTGTGTGTGTGCGTGCGTGTGCATACACATGCACATGTACATATATATACATACATATACATGCACGTGCATACATGCATTGTATATATATATACACATACATGCATGTACATATACATACATATTTGCACATGTATATATATATATATATACATGCACATGTGTGTGTGTGTGTGTGTGTGTGTGTATATATATATATATATGAAAAATCTATATATTTAATCAATACATGTACATGTACATATCACAAACTTTAAATAAAGAAAAATCTATATATTTAATCAATACATGTACCTGTACATATCACAAACTTTAAATAAAGAAAATCTATATATTTAATCAATACATGTACATGCATATATCAAAAACTTTAAATAAAGAAAAATCTATATAATTATATATACACATGTGCATATATATACACATATACATGTGTATATATATGCATATATATATGTATATATACATTTGTATATACACACACATATATATATACATATATATACACATGTATACATGTGTATATATACACATATATACATGTATATATACATATATATGCATATATACACATATATATATGCATATATACAATGTATATATACATATATACACATGTATATATATGCATATACATGTGTATATATGCATATATACATATGTATATATGCATATATACATATGTATATATGCATATACATGTGTATATATGCATATATACATATGTATATATGCATATATACATATGTATATATGCATATATACCATTTATGCATCTATCAAAAATTGGAAATAATAAAAACAAACAATAAAAATACCTCAAAAATGTGTTTGATATTTCAGAAACCATTTCACTATTCCATTGTTTCACTGTCGTCGAAAGTGACAGTGAAACTTCACTTTCGGCAGATATAAACTTCCACCAAAACAAACCCTAACACATGACTTTCGATCGAAAGTCAACACTAAAGGACTTTTGATCGAAAGTCCCTTAGTAACTTTCGATCAAAAGTTACCAAGGGACTTTCGATCGAAAGTTACTTATGATCGAAAGTTCTTTGTTTAAGGACTTTCGATTGTAAGTTTAGTACTTTTGATCGAAAGTTGAAGCTAGTTTCTATTGAAAGTGGATAAATATTATTTTGCCAAAAATGCTTTTCGGGACAAATTTCTTCCTCCGAAAAATTGTAACCCAGTATTGTGGGTTCACCCGCATATTCGTTTTGAAAATAAATAATTATTCTAAAAAATAAATAAGTTAAGTAAAAAGGCGGTGAGAGGGAGTTGAACCCTCGACCTCTCAAGCCGACCTTTTTTCCTACCTATCTACCCTCCTACCCTCTAACCAGTTAGTCTATTTATTTTCTTTGAGAGGATTAGGAGGAGATATTTATTTATTTTTGTTTTCATGTGCAGGTGAGAAGTTAATACAACCTCCTCTTAGACAGGGAGTAATCTCTTCTTTAATTACTTTTCAAATTAAATAACGAACATATTATTTGTCTATGTATTTATCTATTTTCTGATTTTAGGAAAAAGAAAGGGGAGAGGGAGTTGAACACTCGACCTCTCAACTCATCCCTTTTCCTACCTAACTACCCAACCCTACCCCTACCAATTACTCTATGTTATTCCTTGAGAGTGTAGGTGTAAATAAAGGTATAAGTTAAAGTAAATCTTATTTCCTTTGAAATAAATTATTAAAATGAATATTTTGTGTATGAGATAGAAATTTTATATTTTGTGATCATTAATAATTGTTCGAGTCTTAATTTATGTTTTACTCCTAAAACCCTAAAAGTTAAAAATATATGATAAAGTAAATGTATAGTTTGATGAATATTATTTTGTTTAGGGTTTTGATACATTTTTTATATTAATTTTGAGTTTTCATATCCCTAAATATATTTTGTATTTTTACTTTATTATATTCTTAACTTTGATAATTTTTGAAGGTGAAAAGGGCTTAAGTAATTTATTTTAAATAAAAAGTAATTGGTTTCTTTTATACAATGTTATATGTCTTTATAAGACTTGACTTTATTTCTAATTTTATTGTTTCATCTCTAAGTACCCTAAAACCCTAAAGTTGAAAATATGATAAGGTGAATAATCTGATAAATATTATTATGTTTAGGGTTTTGGGAAATTTTTGATGTAATTTTTTAGTGTTCATATCCCTAAATATAGTTTAGTATTTTTCACTCTATTGTATTTCTTAACGTAAATGATTCTATTTTAAAGGGAGAAATAGTTTAAGTGAGTTATATTATCACTATAATGAATTGATTTCTCACTTTCTTGTTTAGGGTTTATGTTTAATAGTACTTTATTTCTAAAAGCCTAAATTGGTTCTATATGGTTTACATTACAAGTATTATTAGTATTAGGGTTGTTATTGAATGTGCATTTTCCCTATGCTAAAATTATGTAAATAAAAATGTAATAGGATAAATGCCACTTTCTAAGGATAAATGCCACTTTCTAAGGATAAATTGTAAAATCTTTTAACCCTAATATTTTAATTTTTCAATATTACATTGCATTATATTTGTAGATATATTTTAAAGATATAAATATAAATGCATTATGTTTTATTTTAGAAAAATAAAAATAAAATGCTAAAACATAATGTCATTTTATTTATTAATTTTGAATATTGTCTCATTAATGTAATTCTTTATGATTTAACAATTAAAGTGATTGCTTATGTTTTTGATAATTTATGAGGATGACATAAAATTAGGTGTTTAATTTTTTATTCTTCACATTATTTATCAAGTGCATGTATTAAAACGTGGCATGAATTTATTTTTATTAATTATTAATTAATAAATAAATAATAATTTTTTTTATGAGAACCTGATATAGTATGAATGCAATAAATTTTTATTTTTGCTATCTAATGTTAGGTGTTATGTGCAGGAAATTAAAGGTCAGATTATTACGCACGGAGCACCTAAAATATCATAAAGCACATTAATTGTAAGGGAAATATTTCCCTAAGAACCATTATTATGGTTTATTATGTATTTTTAGGGTTAGTTGCTAGGATTAGGTCTTGCGAAAGGGCATGTCCTTTCACAGGGAACCATTGGGAATTATATTTATATTAATTCAATTGTAAACAATAGGAACAATCAATACCACGATAAAAAACTTGAAAACTCTCCCAACTTAAAGATTTGAACATAATGTCCAAATTCTCAAATGCAAATGATAGATAAGTCCTTGTGCTATAAAGTTAATAAAGTTTCTTATTTTCAATTAGTTTCTCAGATTACTCTGTGAATTAGGGTATCCTACTATGTTCTCTATTTTGATGCATTTATTTATGATTAATTTATACAATTTGAATATCAGTAGCATGGTCTGAGAACCTGTTATTGTTCCTTTCGGGCTCTTAAGTTGGGTTAAAAACCATAGGACTAATTGTATAAGTTGTCTAAATTTTTGTTTCAATTGAAGCTTGTAAGATGATGGTCTCACTTTACAGTAGTGAGTTATCTTAAAACCATCTCCATTTATATGTAGGATTGAATGTAATTGACTCTATTTCCAATTTGGCATTAGGCATTGATCTCATTTCATTTGTAATTGTCATTTTGTTCTTTTTGTAATTTGCATATATATATCTATTATCTTTTTCACAAAGCATTCAATTAGGTTTTAGCATTACTTTTAAGCCTTAGTTTAGATTTCTAGCTATCTGACAATTAGGATAATAGGTTATTTTTCCTCCAAGGATTGTTAACCCCCTTGGAAGGAATTGCTTTTGTCTGTGCACATTTTTGTGCAGTTCAAAAGCACTTTTGATTCAGGCCTACTAGCCTTGGCTCGATTGAGTCAGAATTACAGAGGCACTTGTTTATGCCTGTCAGTTGGCCTCAAAATGGTCCAACATTTTTGAGCACCAATAGTGAGTTGATACTAGGAATAAGGTTCCCCATTTTTGACCTCACCTAAAAAAAAGTAGATTGAAAATCCCTCCTCATTTAACACAAAAAATCATTAAAATTTAAAACATAAACACTGAAAAAAGGAAACTCAAATTTTTTAGTTACATACAATATAAAAATGTCAATTATTATATAAAAATATATTTTTAAACATTCAACTATTATAACAAACAAAAATCCAAAATAAAGTAATAAAAATATTGTACACTAATATTAGGCTTGAGTTCATATTCAATCACAAATGTTAGGAAAGTCATAAATGAAAGAAATACGGGGAAGAAAATGTTGGTCAAATGTTTTTATCATCTTTATTAATGTGGATGCTAGTAAACCCTAATTATGGATGAAGAAACCCTTAATTAACTACTATTCAACACATTTGGCTACTGCAGTTGTGATACACTTCTAATTTTTCTTTGCAATTTCCTGTGATACAATGTCATTCGTATTGTCTTAGAGATGCATTCGTATATTTTGTTCAGGGAAATATTCATCATGTCTCCCTCTAACAATCAAACCACATTCTCCATCATTCACTTTCCCACCAGTCTCATTACTTTTGTCAGCAGCATCTCATTTCATACCCCCACTCAATATCATTTCAGATCTCTTAACTAAAGAATGTGGCTTTTCTTCTTCTCAAGTGACAACTATCATGAGAAGATTCCCATAGTTGTTGAGGACCAAATCCGATCACACTGCTAGAGAAGTCATTCATCTCCTAAAATATATTTTATTCAATAAATCCATGCTTAAGAATGTCATTCTTAAAAATCCAGCTATTCTTGTACTCAAAGGGTATAGACAGGTGAAGCCCAAGATAGAGTTCATGAAACAATTAGGCTTTGCTACTCAAGATATAAAGGTACTATTTTTGCAAGTTATTTCCATATAAAGGTACTATTTTTGTAAGTTGTGATGCAGGTTTGAAAATAGATGAAGATGATGAATGGGTCAAAGACCTACCACCTAGAAAACTATTGCAACTTGAATGCATATTGGATACCAAGGTTTTCAAGAAGACTTGGAAGAGGGCATACACATAATACCTTGTCAAGTGGAGAGAAATACCTAATGAAGATACCACTTACATGAGTGGAGAAGACATATTGAAGCATGTAACTTCTATTGTAGACCTAGTTTCTCAAGGTACTTGAGTTCTTCTACCCCCCATGAGTATGGTGCAGAAGCACCCATGAGTCATGAAGAATAATTTTTTAATTTTGTTTTTTAGTAGTCAATATTTATATAATAAGGTCCCAAGGACCATTAGAATTCATCTTGTAATGTTTTGTAAACAAATTGTAAGGCTAAAAGCCTCAAGATCCTGAATTGGCATGTAATGGCCCGATTTGTCAACTTAGGTAAAATACCCCAATGGATCGGGAAAACTATGTATTTGGTGTTTTAAAACATTTTAATCCATATTTGGAATGTCCATGATGTAATTGGGGTCATAGGAGTTGGTTAGAGTTAAGATGTCAAAATGCACCTTTTGTAACAAATTGCACAAATTTCATAATTTTCCACCAAATGGCTAGTTGGTTTGAATTGGTGGTTGGAATTGGTTCTAATAGTTGTACAATGTCTTAAAATACATCATTGGGGTCAAGGCACATGATATGGATTTAATTTTGAATGAAAATACAAAGTGATTGTTATGATTTTAACATTTTTCTACATTTTTTCTATCTTTGTACAAATGTGTATGAATTGAAAGGTTAGATCAATGCATATGTTTGGATAGTGTTATGAATTATATTTCATTTGTAGGTAGTTAGGTGAATTTTTGTTAAAGTTGAAGAAAGTTGGAGGAAAATTACTATAGACTATTATAAAACCCTCCATAATCTAGGGTTTGGTCTTCATGGGCCACTTGACCTATCTTTCCACCTTCCGAAAATATGAATTTTAAGGGGTCTAGTAGTTCTACAATGACTTTTTTTTTGTAAACGGGGGCCTAATTACCTAATTATTTCTATTTGATCAGTGAAAGTTACCCCATCACCTTGGTGATTCTAAAACCGGTTTGGTATATGTTTAACGAATATAAAAATTGTATCCTAAATAATGATTATTTTGGTCACATTGTTAGATATTTGAGAGAAAAATTCAAAATACCTTCTAAATAGAGCTAGTAGCCATTAGGCCTATTTTTTATGGATATATGTTTTTTTTTATTCTAAAGGTTAGGAAAACTAGTGAAGTTGTGTCCATATAAAAAGAAAGCATTGTTGTGTTCAAACCCATAATTAGCATAGTTAAGTCATGTTGCAAGGAAGCAAGTTTGGGTTGGGATGTTTATAATGTATAATTGGATTGGGCATAGGAGCCTTTGGGTTTGTCTTGACCTTTCAATTATGAAAAATATCTATCTCTAATGTTTTCCTTGTGGTTGTGTCAAGGAGTCCTATGAAGGATTTATAACACTTGGTGTAGTAATTTGAATATTGTTGACCAAATTATGTAGTTTGAATAAGAGTTCCAAAAATAAATGACCCCTCTGCATCATTTATCTATTACAATTGATAATTATCTTAGTTTGCATAATGTGATGTCTTTACTCTTGCCTCAATGATTGAGGGGCAATATATCTTCCTTTGTCTTTATATATTTTCTCTAAGAATCCACTTTCCTTGGTGGAGGGGTACTTGTTTATCATGTGAAAAGTTTTACTTGTATCAAATTGTTTGTTTTGTTTTGGTATTATATCTTTATGTAAGAGGTGTGCATCCTTGATCACAACCTCTTTCTTATTGGAAAATGTATGTTCATCCTAAACAAACACCCTTACTTGGGATCTCAAGGTGTGTTATCCTTCATCAAAAATCTATTTTCCACCTAAAAATGGGGGGCTAAAAGGGCACATTCTTGTTCTCCTACCCTCTTTATCTTGAATATGTTATCTTTATTCAAGAACTCCTCTTTAAGGTAGATGTTTCATAGCCATGATCTCTTCCTTTCAAGGGTCTATTCCCACATGTAGATATCCTTTCATAATCATCTATTCCTTGGCTAACAAGAGTCCTCACTCTTTGCTAAAGTTATGATATACATTGTTGTTTTAAGGATATATCCTTGTTGTTTGAAGTAGGTATCCTTGTTCTCTTTTACATATGATGCCACTATAGTCCTATGTCAACATCATAAGGAGGGGGACATACATGCAACCTGCTTGTATATTATACAGCCTTATTGATCTTTAAATTGATTGATTGTATTCATCCTTAGAATGACTTCTTTTATTGGTCCTTAGACCGATCGCTTTTATCAATCCTCAGATTGGTCACTTTTATCGATCCTTGGATTGATTGCTCTTGTTGGTCCTTAAATTGATTCATTTTATTGATCCTTAGATTGATAATTTTTGTTGATTCTTAGATTGATCATTGTTATGGATCCATACAAAAACTTTTTTTCCCATAGGAATGTTCTTGTAAGCCACCCTATGCACAAATCATTTTTCAAGGTAGAGTTGACTAGCACATGCACTAGACCATCAAATCTATTTTCTCATGTAATTCTCTTTTTGAGATGAGTGGAACTAGCATAATATAGTTTTTAGACTATTTTTGGTTAAGATCCTTCATTTTGGGCCTTGCGGACCCTAAACCTCAATGATGTCTTATCTCTTTACAATTTTCCCATGATCATCTCCCTCTCTCTCTCATTTATTTTACTTTACCATGAGCATGAGGTAGACTCATACTCTTTCTTAAGTGGGGGCTAAATGTACTATCAGAAGTTATAAGCATCTTATTGGTGTATACAACTTCATGATTTTTTAGCACCCACCTTAGTGTTTTTTCATTTTAACATGCATAAAAAGACTTCATGTTGCACCCAAATTTAAATATGAGTCCTTTGATAATTCAATTTTATCTAAATTGATGTGAGCCCTTATTTCTAGGTGTGCTCATTTATTATTTTCCAATTCAATCATTTAGTAGTTTACATAGGCCTTATTTTACCATTTTTGGCCTTTGTATTATGTCCCAATACCGTAATTAGTTGTGCCTCCTAATCTAACATATTTTATTTGTTTCCAA
The DNA here is from genome assembly GCA_027943335.1 of Chamaecyparis obtusa. Classification (NCBI taxonomy): domain Eukaryota; kingdom Viridiplantae; phylum Streptophyta; class Pinopsida; order Cupressales; family Cupressaceae; genus Chamaecyparis; species Chamaecyparis obtusa. The sequence goes on along the minus strand of BSBK01003718.1, from coordinate 4,799,338 downwards.
CTCCCCATTCAAAGATTAGCCTATTTCCTTAGTTGTATAATGCCCTAGGTAATCTATACTTGAGTATAAAAGTCCCAAGGTGATCTATACCCTATGAATTGGGCCCAAATTCAAATGGGTTGCATATTGTGATCTGTTTTAGTAGGAAATTAGGACCTCTATCAGCCTTCTTTGGTTTTTGAATCCCAAAATATTGTGAGAGGTAAATAAGGGGCCTATCTCCCATCATTTTGGTAACCACAAGAAAGAATTCAATAATTAATATCAAGATTTCATGAGACAACCTACAATTTTGCATCTTGGCATTCTCAAGAAAGAGCTCAAGCATTCTAAGGTGTTTTCAATATAATTGTCTGCATGGATCAAGCTTCTTTTCCTCATTGAAGGTCAAGAAAAGGAGCCAACCATCAAGTAATAATATACACACACATTCAAGCCTCCATAATTATTTAAGTCTTCAATCCTACTCACTCTTAATCAAGCATTGTGGAAAACTACAACATCCATTACACAAGGTTTTTGTCTTTCATGATTTCCTTTTGGGTTTTTGTGTTAAGTCAAAGTTGTTGTATCAACATATTTGATCACATTGAAAGAAGCATTTGTATTGCCAAGATATGATATAATTCATTTTTCAAATCTAGCCTATTCTATATGACAACACACTTTCATTTACTTTATTTCATTTCAATGTTGATTGTAAACAAGGGTTTGACTGAGGCAAACCACTCTTTAAAAATTCTTCCTTTTTTGTGTGTGTGGAAGTATAGGTAATAGACACATCGAGACTTAATCCAGAATGTTCAAGATTTGATGAACTATTCGTAAAAGTTTTTGACAAAATTACAAGGTATATAGAAGCTCAAGAAATCTATACCCGGTATAGAATTCCCAAGGCAATCTATACCCGGTATAGAATGCCCAAGACAATCTATACCCGGTATAGAATGCCCAAGACAATCTATACCCGGTATAGAATGCCCAAGGCAATCTATACCCGGTATAGAATGCCCAAGGCAATCTATACTTGGTATATAATGCCCAAGGAAATCTATACCCGATATAGAATGCCCAAAGAAATCTATACCTGAGTATAGAACACCCAAGGTGATCTATACATGGGTATAGAATACCCAAGACAACCTATACTCTCCAAGTCAACTTCAAATTGAAACTACAAGTCGATATTGTCTTTTGGTTGCTATTTTAGGTACTTAAAGGTTATTGTTTATCTTTTATCAATCTTTGTTTTCTAAAACACACCACTTTTTCCTATTTTGCCTCCTACCTTACATCATCCAATCATATTACTCTAATTCAACTTATTTTGATCAATCACAATGAAGGATTATTACACCCGCTTAACGCTTAAGTCCTACTTGGGCCTAGTGGGTCATTTTCCTTCCAATTGTGCATTAGGAAAGATAAACAATCCCCCTTACTTCCCTTTTCTTATTTTACATGACCACTATGAAAATTAATTAAAAAATCATATATTCATTAACATATTATAAAAAAAATAAAGCATAAACTACATGGTGTTAACTAACTTCTCACTAAAGAAATATTTTTTAATACTAAGAAAAGTAGCATTTTAGGGGCTACACACCAGAAGCTATGTTATATATATATATATATATATATATATATATATATATATATATATATATATATATATATATATATATATATATATATATATATATATATATATATATATATATATATATATATATATATATATATATATATATATATATATATATATATATATATATATATAAGAGTAGTTTGTGTGCTGCCCCTTTTGAACCCCTTAATTTTCACTAGTTATTAAAAAATATTAGTTTAAAAAGTAGGTTTAGAGAACTACAACTTTTATTCTTCTCGCGTCTTCAAATTTTGGGTGTAACTATCTTTGATTTTTCATCCAAGATCAGTATTTTCTAATTTCAAAAAAATGTGGCATATTAAGACCCCTTTTTGGTTCCCCATCTTTGAGCACCTACACCTCAATTAGTTGGTTGTGTGAAAAAGAAGTATAATAAGGAATATATATTCTTGATTTTGTCTAAGTCAAAAAGACCATTTGTTGTCTTTTCTTCTACCTCCTATTGCACCATGGATTTCATTACATTACAACTATAACAATCATTTACAACCAACACCAATGGATTTGTACATGCAATGGTGTTCATGTGAAGTTATGATCTCCATTGTGAAATGTAGATGTTGGATTAAGATAAGAATAAAAATTATAGAGGGCATTGTGAGAAAATTGAAGTTTTTAATATGTTTTTGATGACCTAGATCCTCCTAGATCATACCTTTCATTGATCATACACCTATAAAGGTCTTACTTTCTCAATGTGTACATTAAATCCAAAAAAAAAAATCACAACTATAACACAATTAGGACAATCCATCAACATGTACTCATAGATAAAAATTAAGGTACATATAATAATTCAAATTATGATAATTACATATATTATCTCAAATCTACATAATCAAAATTGTAGAATAATGTAAAGCACTAATAATAATTTGTTTCTAAAAAAAATAGTGATACTTTAACCAACACATATGCATCACAAAATCACATCACATTAGACAAGCATGGTTGTAAACCATAAACTCCAATGCATTGATATAATTAAGAACACATCATTAATAACAAGTTTGAGTTATAAAATACACTAAACATAAACATCTCATGTCCAAAATCTACTGCATACATTAAGATAATCCATCCACTAAAATTGGAGTAAAATTGCATTAGGTCTATGATCAATGCTGAATTTCATAAAAATGGATTATGGTTGCACATATAAGCTTTAACCATATTTAGAATAACAATTGTAAGATTAAAAGATGATTAAAAATATAATTAAAATTTAATTGTTCATTCCATAGTGCAATGGTTATATCGTGGTATTGTTCTTGTGGCCACTAATGTCCAAACCCTTAGTAGACTATTCTGATCATAGGATTTGTGTCCTCATTGATCTAATGTGCTCGCAAGTTTGAACCTTAACATCGATATTGTTGATTTTCATGCTAAATAACTTAGTGATCTAGAGATTGTGCTTTAGATCCTCTAGGCTAGTGTTATGCGGGTTTGAATTATTGATATTAATGCCAAGGAACTTAGTCATCTAGATTGTGCTTCGAATCCTCATTAGGCTAGCGTGTTCACAAGCTCTCACCTTCTTCGCTCCTACGAGATTGATGTGCTCATGCATTGGGATGACTCAACTTTAATGTTGCGAGTTCATACTAGGAATAAGGTTCTCCATTTTTGACCTCACCTGAAAAAACTAGATTGAAAAAAACCCTAATTCTCGATGAAGAAACCCTCGATTAAGTACTCTTCAACACATTTGGCTGCTGCAGTTGTGGTACGCTTCTAATTTTTCTCTGCAATTCACTGTGATACAATGTTAGTCGTATTGTCTTGGAGATGCATTCGTATAGTTTGTTCAGGGAAATCTTCGTCATGTCTCCCTCTAACAATCAAACTGCATTCTCCATCATTCGCTTTCCCACCAGTCTCATTACTTTCGTCATCGTCAGCTCATTTCATACCCCCACTCAATATCATTTCAGATCTCTTAACAAAAGAATGTGGCTTTTCTTCTTCTCAAGTGACAACTGTCATGAGAAGATTCCCACAGCTGTTGAGGACCAAATCCGATCACATCGCTAGAGAAGTCATTCATCTTCTGAAAGATTTTTTATTCAATGAATCCGAGCTTAAGAATGTCATTCTTAGAAATCCTGCTATTCTTGTACTCAAAGTGGATACGCAAGTGAAGCCCAAGATAGAGTTCCTGAAACAAATAGGCTTTGCTACTGAAGACATAGCACTTATTGTATCTCGCGAACCCAGATTGTTTGGGACGAGCTTAGACAACTGTCTCACCCCTAGAATCCCCCATCTCGAAAACCTATTTGGCTCAAAGATCCATCTGCTCAAGGCTCTCAGGAAGACACCTCGACTTTTGACTAGTGATTTTGAAAAACAGGTGATACCTAGAGTGGAGTACTTGAAGAATAATATAGGCATTCATGAAGGTTCACCATTATTTGGGGTAGCCCTCAATGCGATTCTATCCCTTGGTTTTGAAACCCTAGAAGAAAAAACTAAACATATGGCGAGTCTTGGTCTGGCAGAGGAGGAAATCTGTCAAATTGTTAAGAGATATCCTCAAATATTTCGTATGTCAACCAAAAATTTGAAGGAAAGCGTTGATTTCTTGATACACACTGCAGGTCTTGAGCCCAGAATTGTTGCTTCGTATCCAACTATTTTAGGTTATAGCATAGAAAAACGACTTAAACCCCGTTATGGAGTCTTTAAGTCTCTCAGTACAAGTACCCAGGTAAAGGGTCTACCTAGTCTAGTTAAGTTTTTGATTCTAGGTGAACAAAAATATCTTGAATATGTTGGTCAGTACAGTAGCAACTCAAGTCTAACGGTCATACAATCTCCTAGAACAGAGCAAGCATTTTAAAGGAGTGACGGGAGTTTCAAAATAATATTGTTGGTGGAAGAAAGAAAGTGCATCTACCGTTAATGGAGTGAAAAACAGAAAGTGCTTTCAGGTTTAGAGTAGGCTGAAAGAATTCAGGGGACTGCATTGAAGCTAAAAGTTTATGAGTTTCATATGTATTTATTCAGTCAAAGGATCTGCAGAGTAGATATACAGTGCTATTCAAAGATGCCCAATTTGATCTCTCTGTGAGTATATGTAAACAAGTCCCCTTGAGAATAAAGGTTCATTATTAGTGTTTGTGAATGTTCATGATGTTAAAGCATCTTATTTCAATTAAATTTCTAGAAACTAATCTGATCTATTTGTCTTATCTGTATGATATAATGAAGGTTGGTTTTGCCTTGTTCCTATGTGTTAAAATTCTATTTACACACTGGTTCATTTTTGGATCATTTTGCTCTAGATTAAATCAAAGTGAACGGGCATTAAAACGATTTATTTAGCTCCATTTGTAGTTTAGATTCGGATTTGCATTGAAAACATGGGAGCTCGATCTCCTCCTCTGTATTGATTTTTATGAGAACTAAACATTTATGAGTTGCATATTTATTCAGTCAAAGGATCTATAAAGAAGATATACAGTGCTATTCAAAGCTGCCCATTTGATCTCTCTGTGAGTATATGCAAGCAAATACACTTAAGTATAAAGGTTCATAAGTAGTGTTTGTGAATGTGCATGACCATATTTCCACAATCCATCATAATGTTTTTATTTATATTCAATGTGCATGATGTGTAAAGGATCTCATTTCAGTTAAATTTCCAGAAACTAAGCCAATCTATTTGTCTGAATAATAGCATTATGGTTGGTTTTCATTTGTTTTTCTGTGTTAAAACTCTACTTACATATTGGCTCATTTTTTGGATCTTTCTGCTCTAGATTAAATCAGCTCCATCTACAGTTTAGATTTCATTTCACAAGTAAGATACCCATTACCAGAGTAAGTTGACAATTCATTTCTTCTGCATAGCTTGCACATTAACAGTAAGCAAGATATTTGCATGAGTCTATTTTCTCAAAGCCTAATTGCAAATCTAATAGGCAACTGCACTACAGATTTTTTTTCAATATTCTACTTAAATTGTGGTCCAAACTTAAATCTAGTTAATCATGGGCTTTTAAGTCAATCTTAGATTCTTCTGGTCCTAACGTTAACCTAATTAAGCATAGGTTTCTAAGTCAATCTTAGATTCTTGGTTTCACAAATGTTTACGTTATCTATAATTTCTGGTCTGCAATTCTCTTCTTATTTTTTATTCTATTCTACTGCAACTATGCCTTAGTTAGCTTAGGACTACCTCTTACTCTCTAGATGATTAATTTTGCTGTCTAAAACTACATCTGAAGAAGCAGTTTGACAGATTACCTTTATTTCATAAATAAGCGTAGGTTAGTTTCATACTTAAGCATGTATAATTTAGAAATGCTTTGTTATCGCCACTGTGATTTGCAATATTCATGGGCTTGCTGCATTTGACATGCCAATAATTTATGTTCTTTTTATCCTTAGAGGCTCTAGTCTAATCGTTGCATCCAAACTGATAAGCTCCATTAAGTCTCATTTTTGGTTGGAATTCAAGACCCCTGTTCTTGAGGCAGTTCTTTTCTCATATATTCCATTTGGTGCAATTGTGACATTATTTGTTAAACTAGAAGGGTATGGTCAGATAAGATGGAACTATAACAATTTGGTAAAAAAGTGAATAAAACAAAGTTGTTTTTACATAAATTCACCCAAAATAAGATGGATTTTGATTGCAAATGTTCAACATTATTTGTTAAACAGTAAACTGGAAGGTTATGGTTAGACAAGGTGGAGTTATCTACAGTTGTTCTCCTTTTCTAAAAACTTTTATGTGGAAACAGTGTGTCATATCCACGACCTGGTAAACAAAAAAGTGAATAGATCACAGTTGTTTCAAGATCGATTTATCATTTGAGAACATATGGTTTAATTGCAAGTATGCAGTAATATAGAAGAACAATATTGTTTTGTTTAGAATGCTTAAAAACTTAAAATGACATAAAAATATACTTACAGTTGATTATGTGCTTTGCAAATCATGCTTAACCAGTTTTTAGAGTGACTCTGTTCTTGTTATAGATTATTTCACAAATTATTCAAGTTAATCACGGGAAAATTGTGTAGAAGCTGATTTTACCACAAGTGAGATGCAATTAATACGCAGATTGTATGCCATGTATTTTCTACTTGGACAAAAGGTGGGATTACTGGATTCTAAGTTGTCATATGGATTTATCATGTCTTTTCATTAAGATTTAGATATCTTTATTATTATTTTTTATTATCAAATCACTTTTCAATTTGTACTAATATACATTGTACAGAGATCCAATCTGCAATCCTACAGAAAATCTGAATCTTGATAATGCATGATGTAGCATGATTCATGAGGTTGAGAAAATTTTTTAAATGTAGAAGAAATTGAGTAAGATTTTCTTGAGAAAGGACTTTGGAACTCTTTATAAATAAAGAAACTAAATAAAGAAACTAAAGAAACTAAATAAATAAAGAAACTAAATATCAGGGCTGCGTAGAGTTCCATAGAAATGGATGCGATACTGGTTGAGTGATTATGTGAAAAGTCTTTTGAGTGGTCAGTTCAAAATGCTAACCAAAATCTGATCATTGAAAGTGAGAAAGGAGCTAAGAAAATGTAGTTTAGAGGCGAAGAGGTGGATCATTTAAATAGCCTGTCGAGGATCTAAATGCTGATTGAAATGGCACATCTCACATTTAAAGAGTCTGATGAGGATTTATAGTATTAAATATTGAAAAAAGAGAAATTATGTAAGATTTGAAGTACCGGCGAATGTATTATGTGGCACATCTCTGCTGTCAGGATAGATCATTAGAAATATTACTTTGCAGTCTAGTTTTTATTATATTTGCCGGGAAGCCTTTGAAGGATTTTTCTTTAATGGAGATCTTGCTTTAAGCAGTGTGTAATGCTTAGTATACCAAACAAGGATTTTTGCAAATACCTCTTTAGGTTTTGTTTTAACAGCTTAGGGTTTTTGCAAACCAGAAATAAATATTTTTTAAAAATTGAGATCTAAGCCTGTCACAAAAAATGGGAAACGAAGTAGGAACACATTGCATATTTTTCAAACCGTTTCCTCCTGTAGGGTTTTCCTCAGCAGAAGAGTAGAGTCAATTATACTGGCCACGTGCGTAAGGCAGGTTGAAATGTGAATTCCTGGAACTGGGATGTCATGATGTTCATAGCAAAGTCTGTTCAGGAAAACAGGCTTGGTAAGAGTAACTCATTATTCATAATATTGCAGTGCTTTCAGGATATTTATATGTATGTTTGTTTATATCGACTGCCAGCAACAAAATGATCTTCTAAAGAAGATGCTAGAAAGATTGTTGCTTTAAATTCTATGATTTTGAATTTGTGCATAGAGAAAAGGCTCAAAGCTCGCAATTAAGTCGTTAAATCTCTGAGGACAAGTCTACACGCCAAGGCTCTACCTCAATTTTTTAGGCTGAGTGAGTGAGCATCACCCAAAAAGATTTCTGATTTCTTTTGTTTCTGTTTTGGTTTTGTTCTCAGTTTTAAGATGGAAGTCAGTAGAAGGAAATGCTTGAATTTGTCTTCTTTACAACACTCATGGTCGATAGTAATTCCCTATAGCTTGACTAGAATGTTTAATCTCTTTATACGTAGATTACCCAAAGGCATTCGCTCACATGAGGTTCCAGTATTGCTTGGAAGACACAAGGGTAAACTCTGTTGCGGTAGCAAATGCAAAATGGGAGATCATAGACAGTTCACAGAGCTGTTTAACATAATGATGTCTCATTGTTTGCAATGACCGCAGGATATGCACAATCTGTATCTGTTGGAAAGGCTTCAGAAACTTTCAAGCAGTCAAAATTGGGAACTGTAAAGCCAAATTCCACGACCTCCGCCAACATCCTTCCTGTCCATGACAAATGGGGGCTTTGAAACGGAGTTTGACAATCCTTCAAAATGCAACGAGGAGTAATTTTGTCAGATGTTGCTGCAAATGCCCAGATATATATGTATGCTGAATTTGGAAGCACACACATGGCACATGAACTGTTTGACAGAATGCCTCGTAGAAATGTCGTCCCATGGATTGCAAGATTGCAGATTGGAATTGTTGAAAAGGTTTAATTACAATTTGGCAGGTGTAATGCCAATTTCCAAAACCTTTGTCAGTGTCCAAAACGCCTGAGGGCATTCTTGATTTTCTATGCAGCGGTGAAGCATCAAGGGAAAGAGGTCAAACTAATGACAGGTGGAGCAGATTATGTACAAAATAGATTTCTTGACGATACTTGGGAGCTTTGAATTGATGCATTTTTTTTTATAGATGCTGAATCAATAAACACAAATGCAATGAGAATGTTAAAGACAAAATAAAAGGCGTGTAGAAAGGTTAATGTCACACAAGCAGAAAATAGAAGAAATATAATATGTGCATAGGCAGAGCAAATATAATACGTGTATAGGAAGAAAAAATATAATAGGTGTTTCATTCATTCTTATGAGAGATGGGTTCTTGTGAACCACCACTCATGAAACATGGGTTAATGAGTTTGACTAAAAAAACTACACAATTGAGTTCTGATAGAAATATCACAATGTGCTTGTTATTAGTGCGTATTCCTAATTTCAGTTTACATGTTAGTTCAAAATGTATCAAAAAAGAGGTTAGTGGTATGGATTAGAACATAGGAATTTTGAAATTGGAGAGAATGTAACAAGGCACACTAGAATCCATTTATAGTTTGAAGAGAATGAAGACCCAATAATTGAATCTTCATTGTCAAGTTTGCAAGTGATTGATCCAATCTTATTGACAATTATCATGACAAAGAACCTAGCAATGGTGAATATGGAAATCCTTGGAGAGCATCTCATTGAAAGAAGCAAAAACTAAACATATGGCGTGTCTCAGTTAGGGAGAGGAGGAAATAAGTGAAATTCTTAAGGCATATTCTCTTGCACTTCATACTTAACCAAAAAATTGAAGGAATGCATTGATTTTTTGAAATGCATTACATGCCTTGAGCTTGAGATTGTTTCTTTGAATCCAGTGATTTTGGGTTTAAGTGTATAGAAAAACCTTCAAATCTCTGAGGAAAAGTCAACATGCCAAGGGTCTACCTAGTCCGGTTACATTTTGATAGGGATTTTCTCAAAATCCATGACACCTAAGAATGTTTTCTTTGTTTACAAGTGAAATTAGGGTCCAAACTAATAACCTCCCTTAGTCCTCTCATCTCAAATGGTTAAAATATGTTGGAAATAAATGCATTCATACAGAATGGCTCAACCTTTAAGTGCAAGGGTACCAAATGCCATATTATTTCTTTTGCACTTCATCAGAGCATATTGAGTGCTTGAGAATGTCAAGGTGGGTATGGGAATGCTAGTGGAGGCCTCATTTTGTCACTAAATTATTTCATTCCTTCTAAGCTATAGTAATCTAGCAAAGTCGTTTAAGATATTAAGAGTTGAAAAATTCCAAAATTTGACAACACATTTTTTGGAATTTGTGGCATTCAAGAATGTTCTATTCATGCCTACATGTGAATGTAGGGCCCAAACATGATAAAATATATTAGTTTCCCTTATCTTTAAGTAATTTGACTTTGTTAGCAATAAATGCATTCCTCCAAATGCCTCAATGGCATTCAATGGAAGGGTGCTAGGTGCCATATTTTTCCTTTGTAATCTTCATGAGATTGAATCAAGGGTACAAACATGTCTAAGTGGGAGGGGAATATTTCATGATATAGGGTACTCCATTACAAGTGTGAGTGTTTGATCATTTGGTTATGATTTAACCTTTTATAGGTTCAAAATCATGAGCATGAGGGGACACATTTGTAGACAATGTTATGCTATGAGGATATTTTATGGTGGGTTGGTAGTCAATTTTTTTGGCACTTGTGCCTAGAGTACGTGATGGAGGTATATATTACTTGACATCCATATTAGGAGACGACAATATGGCATTAGGGTGTATAACATTCACAATGTCAAAATAACCTTTCAAGAGACAACCCACAATCTCCGAACCTACACACAATGTATTAGCAAGTCTAAAAGAGATTGCAATACACTTATAACTCTTTGCTAGAGTATTTTACCAAAAAATAAACTCAAGAATTTTGACATGTCATTTCACTAGCAGCTTTTTACGTGCAAATTGTCATACTCAAACTATTTCAAGTACTAATCTATAGAAGAGTAAAATAAATGAAACAACCAAATGGAATCCAAAACCACAATCTAAAAACACTCTTAAATTTGGTGCTAAAATAGTTTGGAAAAATTCAATGCCCAAATCATAGGGAATCAAACCCATTGTAAAATAGTATATCCTTACATGACATCTCACATGTCATGATAAAATTGTGAAGTATAGTGCTCTATTTTTATCTTTACAATCAATCATGCTTATGACATGCATCATATGGTTGGTCAATATTACTAACCACTCCCTCCAATCTTAGCTCTTACATGTTATAAGGATCTACCATAGGTCATCATTAGATGCCACCAAAATAGGAATCTCAAATTTGCTAATCTACTTAAATTGAATTCATCTTGCAATATCTTACAAAGCATCAACTCTTGGTAAATGATACTACTCTGAATTCTCATGCCCCACTCCCATGTTAGGCTAACTTAAATAAGATAAAGTAAAATATTTTATAATTAATTAGAGGAAAATTCAAATTAATAAATAAATAGTCTAGGAACTTGCAAAGGTTGAAACACCTTGATTCCTAGCGATGACATGGTTGTCAATATCAAGGGTGAAGAGTTCAAGCACATGCATGAAGATGAGGATGATGTAGGATGCATATATGAGTGGTAGTTGTTGTGGGATACTAGAGACCCATCTTATTTGTATCATATGGTGCAAGGGGATGACAATTAGGGTGATCTAATAGGGGAGTTCATCCCAGGTTGAGAGCCTTAGATAAGGAGATGAGTATTATAGAGGAATTCTATTAGAGTCCCTTATCATATCTAGATCATTTTAAGATGATTGGTTTGTTACACCCAGTTATGAATCATTCATGGTAGGCATGGTTTCATACATATAAGTGTTAGACATTCATGAAGTATTTTTTCTAATAATGTTGTGATGGAATTTGTGGTGTTCACTATATAACTTCATTTGTAAATTTTATCATTGATTAAGATCTTATTTGATTCAAAACAAAGTTTGGATCCAATGATATTCCTTATATGGATATCAATGATTATCATATAACCATATGGATGTATATATCTACATCATCAAATTATAACATAAAACATCATAAAATCGTCACTATCTATCTAATGTAAGATTATTCATATCAAAATCATAACATACACAATATATGATGAAAATGAAAGTATATATTGTATGCACCCTAAAATGGTCACTTAGACTTTGGGCCCCCATTCAACAATTTATCAATTTCTTGAATCAACATTTTCAGCTTAATATCATTTTCCTTGATCCAATCCTAATTCTATCATTTATCCGATTATTTTCTATGGATTAACCATTTTATCTTAAGTCTTTATTTAATTAAAAAGAATTCCCTCCCCTTTTATTAAATAAAAAGTCCATTCCTCGTATCCTAAGTTGCACAAATAAAGTATTATTCTTATTTTATAAAAAAGGGAAAAAGACATTTTTATCTCACATGGGGCACAAAAGTCAACTCTTATTTCTCATTGGAGGAGATTTTTGCACATGGATTGATCCCTCTTCAAGCCCCACCCTTGATTAAATCTTTTGCCTCTTAATCTCCATCGTCCGTTGTTTCTCATTTCCTATAAAAGAAGAGCTCTCTTCTAATTCTAAGATCCATCTTTTGAATACTAATCTTATGCTACATGATTTCTTGGAGACTTTGGAGCTTTTGAAGATCATCTTGCATTTTAGCTTTCATTATTGCATCATAGCTTCATGTTCATGCTTTCTTAGTTTAGCTTTCCTTTATGCTATAGATTAACTCACCTAGTTTAATTAGGAAGGATTGTAATACTTTCATCTTCATTGCTTAGCTTGCATACTTGCATATTTATCTTAATATAGTTTGCATTGCATTTCATTTTGATTCTTGAGGATATTGACACTCTTGCCCTTGTCTTCATTGAATCTCTCATTGTGTCATTGACTAGCAAGGTCACATGCTTCATAGCTCTAGCTGAGAACAATCAAACATTCTTGCAACTCCATACATAGAGAGCTCTAGGTTGCTTTCTCAAGGTTTCCCATTTATGGATTCTCTTGGAAGTAATGACTTAGAGAAGTACATTATTTGAGTGTACATTTTTGGCGCCTACCGTGGGGCAAAACACTCTTGTTTTGTCATTCATTTTCTACATTTCTATCAATTTTTCGTCAATATTTAGCTTTTTGTTTCAGCTCTTTGTTATTTTTTTGATAGATTATCATACGACGGTTTGCTAGAATCGTACGTATAGCAGTGCAATATTTTACTAGTTAAAGTATCGTATGCCTTGAAGGATTCTGTCGCACTGTTGTTTTGTTCTCTGTCACCTGCAGGTACTACGAACTATCGCACAAAAGGAAAATATCGCATCAGTATATTGGAAAGTATCACGCGATTCTTCTGGTGACTGAAATATCGCACAGGCCTGGCAATGATTGGTTTAGGTCATTTATTTGTAAGATTTGATTTGGTTGTTTCAGATTTCTGATTTGCTATGGTAGAACAGGGGTTTATTCGTAGATTATTATTGGTTTTGTTGTGCTAACTCATTGTGGGGCTAACAAGTTGTGCTTGTAGGTGCTTTTTGCTTGAAATATTTGCCTAAAAGAACTCATGTCAAAGCTCCAAATGCACAAGGGCTACTAATGATTTTTGCAGGGCTTCCCAAAGCATAAAAATAAAAAAAAAGTGCTTGTTTATTTCATTTTGAGTGTGGCATATACTAGTTGCTTCATTTCATAGGTACTTAATATCTTGTTGTAAGAATCTTTAGGTGGTAGGAGAGTATGCTCTTCACCCTTGTGGTGAAACAAAAATCTTGACCCATCTTTGGATTTTGAAGGCAAGAGAGTAATTGAACCTTTGCTTGGTGTGTTTGGGGGAAATTTTTGAGGTAGGAGAGTATGCTCTTCACCCTTGAGGTGAAACAGAAATCTTGACCCTCAAAGGTTGATCCACTCTTTGTGTAGTCTAGGATCCTTTAGCGGGCTTGCTCTTGAGCAATCAAGAGGAACGATCCAAGTGGGGACAAGCTTTTCGTTGGCTATTCCAACCCACTATAAACTCAAGGCTATCAAGGACACAAAACCTTGGTAGACGTAGTACTTGTTTTCTCTTGTTGTGAGTAACTTGTGGGATTGTGACCATGAGGAAAATGTCAAGAAAGAATGCTTAAGGTACTCTTGTGGCTACGAGGTCCGTTACTTGCCGCAAGGTAAGGAGTCCCTTTGGGGAGCAAGAGGGGTATTACAAATGAAAGCCCTTACTAAGAACCATAGATAGAAGCCACCCTATTTTGCCGCTTAGCTTCTTGGTGCAAGGATTGATCCAAGCGGAATAACCTGGATCACCCCAAGATTACTCACCATCTGTGTTCCTTTGGTTGTGTCATTGGCACTTCTACGACAAAGCCAACATCTATTGTGGGCAACCACTTTGTGTGAGGTGATGGGACATCAAGTGTGGGCCAAGTTGTTAAGTATTGAGCCTTTGTCCTTTTAGGCTAGAAAGTGCTTGAAGTGTTCTCACTGTGATATACCCGTGTAAATGTTCTTGAACATTAAACATCACAGTAGTATTCATAGGATTTTTTAATTTTGATATCGCAAGTGTTTGTCTTAGCAAGGTTGCTTTTGCCCTTGTTCCAAGTGTTTGATGACATGTTTGATCACCTACTATTTGCAAACCTGTCTATTATCTGCTGTTACTGTACTTTGGACTGAGAAATCAAACTTGCCAAACCGAAACATTGACCAAATTGCCCTTAAAACATAGATTTTCACACTCACTGGTCAAGAGTCATACGATACTGGATTATCATTGCACCCTGGTCTGAGAATTATCGCGCGATACTTCGTTCCTAATTTTGTATCGCCCTGTTTGCCTAGATTTTATCGCACCAGTTGCCTGGAAACTATTGCCTAACCTCTGTGAGAAATATCGCCCTAAAAGATTGGATCGCACCAGTTGCCTAGAAACTGTCGCACAGAGTCTTTTGTTGTCCTGCTGATTGTGTCACTTTCAATTATTCTTGGTTGACCAGGTTTTAGTAGGTTACATACTCTATCTATGGAAGCCTATTTATACCTCAAGTTCTTGTATTTAGACATCTTGAGTTAGTGATTTTTGACTTCACCAATGATCTTGCTTGTCATTGATAAGTTAGGAATCATCCTTGTTGACAAGATTCACCTTTAGAATCTTTGATAGCACACTTGGAGAGTTTTAGTACTCTTTTGTCCAAATTCACTTTCATATAAATTCAATTTCAATCAAAAATATATTTTGGGTAAATCAGCCTTCTGATCCATATGTGCTAGGATACTGATCCTTTTATTATGCACTTCTGTGGTAGTGTTGGTTTATACCTCTTGTTAGCTTTCTATTTCACCATCTCTCTTTTGGACAATTGAATATTTTCACTATCCTAGTTTGACATCAACGTTTCATAAGGTCATCTTATCACTAAGGGTCTTTTCTTTCATGTCAATTACGACAAGGTACCAAGTGAGCCAAGGAAAACTACCTCAAGTAGTTTTTGAACAATTACCTTTAGTCCAAACTCACCAAAAGCGAAAGGGGAAAGAACCCGTCTTTGATCAATCTCCTAGGAATACTGTAGAAGTTTGGTTTGAACCTAAAAGTAGTCTTAGTGAGTTGAGTACCTCTTTAGCACCTTCCCAATCAGATATGGACATGAGTTACACCATGACTAAAAAGGAGAGGGAAGCAATGGATCAAAACCTTGATGACATATTTCAGAGACATAGGGATAACATGTTATTTGGTGATTCTTCTCATGACAATCAACCAGAATCACCTCCCATCAATATATTTGGATGCCTATCAAAGAGCTGAAAGGCATTATAGACGAGCTCACCAAGATGAACGGTCACAATACGAAGACCAAAACAACCAACCTTGTGATGCTCATGTGAATGCATCTTTTACTAATGAATTGTTCAAACATTCGAGACCAAGTTCTCCACTTCAAACCACCTCACGGTATACAAGTGAAAGGCTAAAAAGAATTGAACGTGAAAAGAAAGCCTTTTCGGATGAATAAGCTGCAAAAGAAGAAAAACTTAGACTATTAGAATCTGAAAGGCAAGCTTTGTTGGACATAGAGAGAAAGGCCGCACAAGAAGAACAAGATAGGATTTTAGCCCAATAGCTCAATGCACAATTCAACAATAGGGGTATCAACAGTGGAAACAACTCTCCACCATCTACTCCCTTGGGCACCCCACGAGGTAGATGGTATTCAAGACCGCCCTCAAGATCTCCTAGTCCTAGAGGAAGAAGGACTTCACAACATGCTCACTATAGGAGACAAACGCCTCCTAGGAACTCAAGACCATGCTCCCAATGAGCTCAACATGGAGGAAGTAGTACAAGTTTTGATGCTCAAGATTATATGAGGATGCAACAAGAGCCACTTTTCCAACAATATGTGGAGAAATATGTTGAGCAAAATAAGGATAAGTTCCTAGAAAGCTTGATTAAAAAGGGTGCGAGGGTCCCTTACAACTTTGATGTGGATAGAAAAATCAAGAAACAAAGCCCCTCACAAGAAGAGGAAATCAAGCAAATGAAAAAGATGATGGAGAAAATGATGGCTCCCAAGAGTTCTTTCAACCTTGATTCAATTTGTCCTAATCCTTTTGATAGGAGTGTGAGTATGAAGGACTTTCCTAGGAAAGTTGAAATTCCCCAATATGAAAAATATGACTACAATGGTTACCCACATGATCATGTGCGTCACTTCTACATCATGAGTTTTGAATTTCACCAAGATGACTCCTCTCTTATGAGATTATTTCCAAGGAGTCTCAAGGGTCAAGCAATGGAGTGGTTTACCAACATAACCCCTCCCGTCAAAACTTTCAAAGAACTTGTCCACAGATTTGTTCAACATTTTGCATACAACTTGTCAAGATCAGTCACTATGTTGGACTTGTGCAATTTGAAACAGAATCAATGGGAATCCTTTGTTACATTCTTACAAAGGTGGAGACGATTGTGCTCTCGCTATTCTAGGACTACTCCTGAGCATGAAAGGATTGATATCATTGTTAGCAACTTGGTGCCTGAAATGCGGTATGAGGTTTGGAAGATGGTCTTTGATTCCTTCAACACTATGGTCGAAACCGCATGTAGAATTGAGGATGTATTGAAAGAGCAAGGAATTTTGACTAAACATAACAATAACAACAATAGTCAAAATAAGAACAACTCTCATAAGGACAAAGGAAAGAACTCACACTGGAACAAAAACAAACAAGCAGTCAATGACGGAGTTGTAGACTCTTCTCAACCAAAGGATCAAGGTGTCCTTCATTTATCTAGTGTAGTTCAAGCCATGAAGCTTAATACATCCTCCAACCAACAAGAGCATAAATCAAGATATCAAGATAAGCCCAAAAGGAGAAGCGACAATTTTCTAAACTTGGTGACTCATAGAGGATGTTTTCAAGATGCTCATTGCTAACAACCTTGCACAACCTAAAGATCCAGCAAATTTCCGCATACCTGAAATCAAACCATATTGGTGGAATGAAAAATCTTTCTGCAAATTCCATAACGGTATTGGACATGACATTGAACATTGTTGGAAGCTTAAGCATATTATTCAGGATCTAATTGAGAGCAGGAAACTTCAAATTGATGGGATGAACACTAATGCAGACCATAAGGCATTCAAAGAGCCTTTGCCTAAATATGAGAAGGGGGAAACCTCTAAACCCAAAGATAGCAAGGCTACAATCAACTACACATACACGTCTGCAGAAAATGTTATCAATATGCTCAAAGTTGTGGATGAAAGTGTCAATATGATGAGGAGAAAGGATCCTTATGGTTATGATGTGGACTCTCCTATATTTGATGAAGAACCTGTGGTGGTGCTAAGAGGTCCTCACTCTCAAAGGTCATCCCAAACTCTTAACGCTATCACAAGAAGTCAAAGTCAAGGTCCTGTGATCATTAGAGGCCCTAGTTCCAACCAATCCAACAAACCCAAGCAAGTGACATCCAAGAATGTCACCACCAAATCAGTTGTGAATCCTAAGTTGAATTAAAACCTTGTTGATCAATTGCAGTGAACTCCAGCTCAGATTTCAATCTTTGAGCTTTTAGAATTATCCCCAAGACACAAATAGATCCTTGAGGATGCTTTGCACACAACAAATGTTCCTACCAACATAGATGTCAACCAATTCCAGAACATGGTCAATCATATTGCTAGCCCACACTACCTCACTTTTTCAAAAGATAATGACAAATCTTTGAGCCATCCACATAATCTCGCCATCCACATTGAAGTCATGATCCACAAGACCCGTGTCAGGCGTGTGTTGATAGATGGGGGTGCTGGGCTCAATATTTGTTCTTTGAGTCTTTTAAAGACTTTGGGTTATTCTGAGCAAGTGATTGATACTAGAAAGAAGATTACCATAAAGGCCTATGGTGAGGCAGAAAGAAGCTCTAAGGGGTTGGCCGTCCTTCCTGTTAGGATTGGCCCCGTTGAGAAAGACATTTTGTTTCAGATTGTTGATGTTGGACCCCTTGCATACAACATTTTACTTGGTAGACCATGGATTCACGACATTCAAGTAGTACCATCTACCTACCGCCAATGTGTTAAATTCCCATACAATGGAGTAGAAGTTTGCATACCAGGGGATAGCACCTTATCTGTTAATGCCATTTCAGCAGGGACTCATGTTCCCCTCAACAGAGAAGAAAAAGATTTTAATGCAACCCTATCAGAGTGCAAAGGTAAATTCAAAACATTAGACCTTGGTATGGGAGGATATCAGCTTGACTCCTTTGCAAAAATGCCAATTTCACCTAGGTCTTACGGTAGGCCTTCGCAAGAGGTGAAGCCTTCTCCTTCTGCCATGACTTTGTTTGGAACATTTGTGGAGTCTTCAGTACCCATCCAAGATGAAAAAAAAGTAGCTGTCAGAGACTAGATCTATAGAGAAGACAAATACATGCATAATGAAAACTTCTCTCCCTCTCCTAAGGTCTATGGAAGAGGGTATACTCTTGTCAAAAATATGGGCTATCCAGGACATGGTCCTCTTAGTCACAGACTAGATGCTAGGGCTGAACCTCTTGACCATGCTCTTTTTGGATGCAAGTCTAAGGGGACAATTGGTTTAGGATTTGAGAGTCATAACAAGAATACTGCTCTTATCCCTGACAAGTTGGATAGTGATGATGAAATATAATATGAGCCCAATATGAAAAACCAATAGGACATGTGTGAAGATTGGGTACCTTCCACCAATCTCCTTTGGGGAGATTCAGACAATCTAGTTGGTCATACAACAGTTTCAAAAATAGCACAAGAGGAGTCAGACACAAAAGATCCTGTTACAGCACATGTTACTCTTAGTGACATTAGAGCTTCTACCTCAAGGCATCCTAAACATGCATGGTGCAAACATCCCAGTTGGGATTCAAATACAAATTCACATGAATATGAATGAGAGTCTCTTTTAGATTATTCTACAATTGACAAGGATGTTGATATCATGCATACCTTTAGTTCTCAACTTGAGGTAGCTAACGAGTCATGTGTAGGATTAGAAGATTTGAACCCATAGGTCGCTTTAGTGGATGATTCTTTGCTTGATAGGACTAATCCTAATTCGGGTCACCTAGAAGGATACTTGACAGACTTTGATTTTGCAATCACCAGAGATGACCCCATCTGTATCCACAATATTGAACCTATCATTGATTTATCCCTTGCCTACCCTCACCTCATTGATTGGTCTCAACGTTACCAAGAGCCTATGCTTTTAACCTTCCAAAATAACTATGAGATAGCCTGTTACCTAAACACCATTGACCCCGTAGTCTCTTCCACTAGAGAACCAACTACAAGCATGACTGAACCAGACATCAAGTATCTCAGTCGAAAAATAAAAATAAAAGAAAAAAAGAATGAGAGTTCTGATGGTGAAAATCACCATGTGGTGGTGTCAGAACCAAAAATAGTAAAAAGAAATGACGTATCCAAGGGTGAAAACCTCTCTGAGGCACTCAAGGATGAGGTACTTGATTGTCTTCCAAGTTACTTTCAGGACAGATCTTCAGTGCTTGTTGAGCCTACATAGTCAGTTAATTTGGGTACAGCTGAGGCTCCACAAATGGTACATTTGGCTCAATCATTATCAATACAAGAAAAGGAAGCCTACACCAAATTCTTACAAAAAAAGAAAATAAATTTTGCTTGGAATTATTCAGACATGCCAGGATTGGACACAAATCTCATTATACATCACTTGTCCGTAGCTCCAAGAATAAAACTAGTTAAACAAAAGTTGAGGAAAATGCACCCTCACATAGCTCTTCTAGTAAAAACAAAATTGGAAAAACTCCTAAGTGAAGGATTTATAAGAGCTATTGATTATGCCAAGTGGATATCAAATATTGTCCCAGTTTCTAAACATGACAAGTCCATTCACGTTTGCACAGACTTTAGAGATCTCAATAGAGCATGCCCAAATGATGATTTTCCACTCCCTAACATAGACATGATAGTGGACATGACTGCAAGATATGAGATCTATTCCTTGATGGATGGATTTTCTGGTTATAATCAAATTAAGATAGCTCTTGAAGATTAGGAAAAGACAACATTCACTTGCGCATGGGGAACCTATTGTTGGAACGTCATGCCTTTTGGGCTAAAGAATGTAGGATCTACCTACCAAAGAGCTATGACAACAATCTTTCATGACATGATGCATAAGAATATGGAAGATTATGTGGATGACACCTTGGCTAAATCTAAAAAGAGAGACACACATTTGGACGATTTAGAAGTCATTCTAGATTGAATGGAATAGTTCCAGCTAAGATTAAATCCAAAGAAATGTGCATTTGGTGTTACCTCAGGAAAATTGCTAGGCTTCATTATTTCAGCAAAGGGTATAGAGGTAGATCCTGAAAAGGTACAAGAAATCATGGATATGCCACATCCCAAAAATATTAGTCAAATGAGGAGTCTGCAAGGATGCCTTCAGTCTATAAGGAGGTTCATTTCCCAATTGGTGGATAGAGCTCAACCCTTCAATAAGAACCTACATAAGGGAGTCCAATGTGTCTGGAATGAACAATGTCAAAAGAGTATGAACCAAATCAAGGAGTACTTGGCAAATCCTCCCATCTTAATGCCTCCTATCCTAGGAAAACCTCTTATTTTATACATCTCAGCAATTGAATCTTCCTTGGGGGCATTGTTGGCTCAAATTGATGACTATGGGAAAGAAAGAGCCATATATTACATCAACCATACTCTTGTGTCATATGAGGTTAACTATACAAGTATCAAAAAGGCTTGTCTTGCCGTGGTATTTGCTGCCCAAAAATTGAGACACTACATGCTTGCACATACAGTACATCTCATAGCTAAAATTGATCCTTTCAAGTACTTACTCGGTAAGGCTTCTCTCACAGGAAGACTTGCTAAATGGATGATGATTCTTTCAGAATTTGACATTGAGTATGTTGAACGCAAAGCTATCAAAGGACAAGCTATCGCTGATCAATTAGCTGATTTTCCTATTCAAGACAATGTGCCTATTCAAGTTAGCTTTCCAGATGAGCATCTCATGTACATAACTGAGAGAACATGGAAGATGTTCTTTGATGGATCTTTCATGCAAAATGGTTTAGGAGTTGGTGTATTTTTTGTCTCTCCTCATGGGTACGCAATCCATAAATCCTACAAACTATTGTTCCCATGCACAAACAACATAGCCGAGTATGAAGCCTTGACAAATGGACTAAAAATGGCTATAGAATGGAGAATCATAGAGCTACATATTTATGGGGATTCACAACTCATAATCAACCAAGTTAATGAAGACTATCAAATAAAAGATGACAAATTGGTCCCTTATAAGAAAATGGTTGATTCATTGAGATGGTATTTCACATTCATCACATTTCAACAAATCCCTAAAATAGAAAATAAAGTAGTTGACGCTATGGCCACACTTGCTTCACTTCTCTAATTAGAGTAGCATGAGTCCAGATTCAAATTCCTAGTGGAAGAGCTACATTATCCCATTTATGATTCGCAAGAAAGCCAAGTTATCTGTACCCTTGTTGGCCATGAATCATCTTAATACAGTGCCATTTACTCATATCTCCATGATGGCATTATTCCTGATACCTTCAACTGTTCTAAAAGAAGAAACCTTACCCGCAATGCCTCTCACCATACCCTTATATCTGGTGATTTGTATAGGAGGGGTTTAGATGGGACACTTCTTAGGTTCTTGGAAAAGGAGGAATCCGATCAAGCATTAGTTGACATTCACGAGGGCATCTGTGGAGGACATTCTAATGGTCTTGCCATGGCCTGAAGGTGTCTTAGGGTGGGGTACTATTGGCCCACAATGCAAATAGATGCAGTAGCTTTTTCCAAATCATGTGAAAAGTGTCAGAAACATGGAAACCTGATACATGCTCCAGGTAGGGAGCTTATTCCTTCTATATCTCATTGGCTATTTTAGTGCTGGGCCTTTGACCTTGTTGGGCAGATTCATCCCAACTCATTAGGTGGACACAAATTTATCATCACTGCTACTGACTACTTTACCAAATGGCTAGAAGCTGTTCCACTTTCTGTTGCTTTAGGGAAGATGGTTTCCTTGTTCATTTTGAACCATATCATCTGTCGATATGGTGTGCCTTCAGAGATAATCACTAACAATGGAGGTCAGTTTAAAAATAAGGAACTTAAGAAACTCTGTAAGAAATTCAAGATAAAACAACATTGGTCCTCCATTTACTTCCCGCAAGGAAATGGTCAACCAGAGGCTTCGAATAAAACCATTCTCAAAATCCTCCATAAAATAGTTCATAAGAATGGTCGAGATTGACATCTATAGATAAATCCAGCCTTATAGGCCTATAGAATGAGTATTCATAATCCAACTGGGGCTACTCCTTTTGCCCTTACATATGGCGTTGAAGCAGTGTTACCTTTAGAGGTTGAGATCCCTTCACTTAGAGTCTCTCTCAAAGGTCTAGTTATAGATGAAGACTATCGCACCATGAGATTACAAGAGCTAGAACTTCTTGATGAGAAATGTAAAGCATCATTTGATCACATGAGAGTTTACCAAAAGTGTATGTCCAAAGCATTAAAAAAAAAGGTTTTCCCTAGAGAATTCCAAGTAGGAGATCTTTTCCTATGAGAAAATCCTAAGAACCAACAAAATAGAGAACAAAAGGGCATGTTTGAACCTAATTGGCTTGGACCATAAATCATTACTGCAGCTTTTGGGATAGGTGCTTATTTATTATCTGATGAAAAATGAGAGCACTCCCTGATCCTATCAATGTCTTGCACCTAAAGAAGTTCTATCCATGATGCCTATTCTATCTGGGGGCATCCTTTGTACATATTTATTGATCCTGAAAAAATTACAAAAAAATTCATAGATGATGTTGAAAAAATCCTAAAAAGCATATAAAGTCCTGAAAAAATACAAAAAAATCAAAAAATAGCAAAAAATTCAAAAAAATAGAAAAAGTGCCTTGGTGAAAACCTAGAAATAGGCGCCTTGGTAGAAAAAATACAAAAAAATTAAAAAAATAAAAAAATCTGTCAAGTGGTGAAAACCTAGAAATAGGCGCTACTTGAGGCCTTTGCACCCTTATTTCTTAGCATGCATCCTCGACACTTAGCCTTTCTCCATCATACCTTGTCCTTGTTGCCTTGGTTTGGAATTGGTCTTTGTCTTTGTCTAGGGGGCATAACTGTGTTAGCTTTGGTCTCTTGGATGTGCTAGTCTTTAGGACACCTCACACATAGTGTTTCTCAACACTCCCCAATTGTGTTTTTTTAACACTACCCTAGCGTCAAGTGTTTCTCAACACTTATCAGATGTCCTATCCATAGTCTAGGATGATGCGATATTTCTCACTAGCAGATGCGATGCTCAAAGTTTGACTCTATGACCTACACACACGCACTTAAACATTTGACTCACTGAGACTTGTTTTGACTTTATTTCTTTGTGTGCTATCTATGATGATTTCTTTGATGAGTGTTCTCTCCCTAATAGTTTTCGATGATGCTGAGCTAGAAGACTGGGGGCATGAGGACATGTTTTATTTCTTTCTCTGCTTGTGGGTATATCTTGTTCGTCCTAACTGTCATTAGCATTTATGCTTGTCCCACTTGACACTAGGATCTATGAGGTATTATCCTTGACTATTTTTCATGAGTGCATGCTTATAGCCATCTTGAATTTCTTGTGTCTCGATGCAAGCATAATCTTGCTATAGCAAACTTAGGGAACCTCACTACACTAGTCATCTTGACCTACATATCTTTGGTGCCTAGGTGGGATTCCCACATTCCTATCTGATAAAGATAATATTCATATACCCATAGTCATACTAGTGAGTATTGTATGATCTTATGACGCTACCAATAAAGCTCGATGATGATTATTAGAGTTTATTAGCGTTGTGACCTTGCAAGTCAACCACTTTTCATAGTAGCCTACATTCTTAGGTTCGTGTTAGTTTAGTTTTGCATCTTGCACATGGAGAGAGCTCTCCTTTTATCTTTTACGGACTTGTCGGTCAACTGCGCTCACCTTTCGATTATTCTCAATCATGTCTTTCGCTCCTTGTCTTTCACATCACATCCTTTTCCTATCATCACAAGGGGTTAATCTTATCATCATATCTATACCCTAAAGGGATCATTTTTAGAAATATGAGTCTATATCATACACATGAGAATTAAAAACACATCTATGAGAGAGATTATACATGAGCATTTATAACACATACATCATACATTTGAGTAATATGACAAGATAATAAAACTGAATCATCCATCACAAGTGAGACAAATACATCGATACATCACAAATCTAGTGATCTCATATATATGTGTCATGATACAAAGTACAAATGTGAGATCCCAAAATCTGGATCAAATTCTCAATGATATGTCTAAACATCTAAAAGATTAGACCTACGACTGACTCTCTCCATCATGTGGTGGAGGTGGTGGTGGGGGAGGTGGCCCCATCACATTTGATCTCCCAACCCTCTCTGAGTAGATAGGCGCTCTATATCCCTTAGGTATGACTTGGATGTATAAGCCATGATAATAGGCCACCTGTGCCACCTCCTTCCGAACCTCTACAACCTCTTCCCATGAAGCCCTCTCACACTGATCTATCTCATCTCACAAGTCTATCACCTGTTGATCCTGTACGACAATAGTGGTCCTCAATTGTTGACACTCAGTCCTTGCAGGCTGGTCCTCCCTTGCATCTTCCCATCAGTGAACTACTCTCACCACATCCTTTGGGCTCGCTGATCTATGTCTCTATGACCATCGCCAGCCACCCAATCTAGAGCTCTATCCTCTCTCTCCTCTACCCCCTCCTCCATCTCCTCCATCATCCCCATCACTTCCATCTTCGCCCTATGCCTGTGGGTCTGCATCTAGCACAGTAAACCTAGGGAATGGGTGCCACCGGTGCTCTGCCCTATATGCTGCATCAACCCCTATATCCGCCATATTTGGTAGATAATCCCAAGGTTCCCTACGTAGACCTACGATATCCTATACTACCTACTGGTCTTTGTGGACACCCTCTGCTATTGCCCAAATTGTCTCCAAACCTGAGTGATCACGAACCTCTCCACTATCTTAGGGTGCTGCCCTACTAATGGCCAACTACACAGCATGTATCCTAGCTCCCGCTCTCGATCACTCCACTGCTCACAAGCCCTGTACAGTCTCCACTCAAACGATGTGATCTCGTCTAGTAGTCTCTGATAATATGTCAAATCCCCACTTTGAGGCTAGCTGACAAAACCTGTATATCTAAAAATATAAGGGCACCTCCGCTCCCTAGGTTGTACATGTGGTCGCACTATAGCAATGTGCTCCCATGTCCATATCTAGGCAAGAATGACTCCACATGCCCATGTCCTGCTGTCTCTGTAAATAATCTCATGTAACTCATGGTACATGTCTACTAGGATGGCTAGGTCCTATGCCATCTATCGTGGGTGTGCAACCAAATTTGCCACCATTCTACCCCAGCCAAGTGGAAAAACCCTTGTGACTCCTGTCAGTAATAAGGGCTTGTGCAACTATCAAACATACAATGCATGGAACTGGATAATCATGACCATACTCCTCTATGAGCTAGTCCCAGTTGAGGTGTCTATCAATGAAAGTAACATCCTGAAATAGCCCCTAGATGGCTTGACACCCCTCGGTCAGATCTTGATCATAATATACCTGTGCCAACGCAAAATCATGTCAGTTTTCATCATATGGAAACATTATACTTAAAAAAATCATCTCTAAACATGATTATACTTATAGGATCACCATAGCTCGGTACTCAAAGGATCCGATAGACATCCGCCAAAGTGATCAATGCCTCTCTAGTAGGAAAATGGAAGGTGTTGTGCTCACTATGCCATCTCTCAGCCAAAGCAATGAGAAACCCATGATTTTCCCGAATATGAGGCATATCAAGTAAGAACCCAAATCCCATACTGATCAGGTCATCTCGTCTAGGATCATCTAAATCCCTAACACACCGTAGCCTGGTAACTCGTAGCACTCTGATCAATAGTGTTAGAAAAGCCTCCTGTAAGCCATAAACCCAAACCAAATGTCATAACATATCATGATGGATGATTAACATCAATACAAGGAACCTTAAATGAAAAAATTATCTAGACCCATGTCATATTGTTCAAATTTAAACATGTGATATTTCTTATTAACTGGTGTGACACCATTTTTTGGGAAAGTATCATGCGATACTTTCTTCAATAGTAGTGCGATATTCTTTGTCCCTGTGATATTTCACTCAAGATCGCACGATGTTTCATCCATTATCGTGCGATACTAGATTGAACACTCGGGTGATGCTTTTTGACCCTGCGAACTATCACACAACAAAGTATATCAAGGTGTGCGATAATTTTTTACTATTGTATGAACTTTCACACAGTTTCAAATTTGAAATATTTAAAAAACATTAAAAATGTGTTTAAATGACATAAATACTCATAAATGACTCAAAAAACAAGTTTTTCTAAAAACTTACCAGGGCAGCGTAGTGGGGAGGCCGGTTGTGCAATCAACCGCACTCGAACTGATGTTTGTGCACTAGAATCACTACTTGCTAGGCCATTTTCTCTCTCTGAGCTCTCAAAATTCTCAAATCACAAATAGACAAATGATTTGGAAATGACCTTTTTACCCCCTTTTATAGCCTTTTGACTTTTTGACCCAAATTTCAAAACATCTCAGAATTTCATGAAAATTGCACCCCTGGCTAATGTCGACATCCTGGATCCATTTTTGGGATCAAAATCAAAATTTGAGTTCATCTTGATAGTCAAAATTGTATTTCAAAATTTCTCCTTCTTTTGCGAAGTTGGCTAACCATTTGAGGCCTAATCCTTTGATCTTCGCTAGGGCATCTTCATCTCCATCTCTTTCAACCTTCTAGTCTTTCATTCATCCCCTTCCCTTCATCTCTCTAAGGTTTGAATTCATCTTTATCCTATATCTTTCTTGGTCAAACTTAGTCAAACTGGGGCATATCTTCACTGCTTGATGGTTATCCTGTTATCCTTTATCTTCGATTATGATTCCTTGTGATTTGATCAACTTTATCAATTTGTTGTTTCTCCTCTACCTAATTTTGATTTTGATTATGAGGGGGCAGTACTTATCAAAATTCAATCTTTGATTTAGCTTTATCAATCAGCTTAGCTTGAGATTCTTATCTCCTATTTTACAAGTATGTTGGTCTTGTCTTTTAGCTTATCTTTATCAACTTATCTTTGTCCTAATGTGTTCCCATCTGTCAAACACACATCTGAATTGTTTTGTGATTCCAAATCAATCTCACATTTTAATTCCATTCTTTGACTGCATGTGATCCCAAATCGATCTCACATTAGTCAAAGAGGGGCAAATGTATGCACCCTCAAATGGTCGCCTAGACTTTGGGCCCCCATTGAGCAATTTATCAATTTCCTGAATCAACATTTTTAGCTTAATATCATTTTCTTTGATCCAATCCTAATTCTATTATTTATCTAATTATTTTCTATGGATTAACCATTTTATCTTAAGTCTTTATTTAATTAAAAAGAATTCCCTCCCCTTTTATTAAATAAAAAGCCCCCACTTTCCTCTTATCCTAAGTTGCACAAATAAAGTATTATTCTTATTTTATTAAAAAGGGAAAAAGACATTTTTGTCTCACACGGGGCACAAAAGTCGACTCTTATTTCTCATTGGAGGAGATTTGTGCACATAGATTGATCCCTCTTCTAGCCCCACCCTTGATTAAATCTTTTGCCTCTTAATCTCCATCGTCTGTTGTTTCTCATTTCCTATAAAAGAAGAGCTCTCTTCTCATTCTAGGATCCATCTTTTGAATACTAATCTTATGCTGTAGGATTTCTTGGAGACTTTGGAGCTTTTGAAGATCATCTTGCATTTTAGCTTTCATTATTGAATCATAGTTTCATGTTCATGCTTTCTTCGTTTAGTTTTCCTTTATGCTATAGATTAACTCACCTAGTTTAATTAGGAAGGACTGTAATACTTTCATCTTCATTTCTTAGCTTGCGTACTTGCATATTTATCTTCATATAGTTTGCATTGCATTTTATTTTGATTCTTGGGGATATTGGCACTCTTGCCCTTGTCTTCATTGAATCTCTCATTGTGTGGTTGACTAGCAAGGTCACATGTTTCATAGCTCTAGCTGAGTGCAATCAAACATCCTTGCAACTCCATACATAGAGAGCTCTAGGTCCCTTTCTCAAGGTTTCCCATTCATGGATTCCCTTGGAAGTAATGACTTAGAGAAGTACATTATTTGAGTGTACATATATATCTACATCATAGACATCTTATAATATCATTTTGTATGTGTCAGTTTCTATCATACAGTCATAATAAAAAATAAATCATGCATGTGTTGATCTACTACATCCATCATATGGCATCACTGCATTAAAATACTAAAAGTTCAATGTCCAATGTCTGAGGATATCAAAAGGTAATAAATTTCTATCAAGTCAAGTGCATCAGTCTATGCAACATATCCGAAATAAACAATGTACACCAGTCTCTACACAACACTTCCTCCTAAATCTGTGTGTCTCTGTCAACATGATGGAATATATTTCCATATATCCTCTACACCACCTACAACTATGTTCGGTCTAGGAGGATGAGATGCTACAGCTCCACTCTCGACCTGTTCTTGATGTATCATTAGCCTACCTAGATAGGAACTCTCTCTAAAATTTCCAATCCACTAATCTGGAGGTACTACCTGGTAGTATGTGTTCTTCTAGTAAGTAACCTCCTTCCCAATTTGTATCATCGACAATCTAATGGTCTTTTCCTAGGGTCCAAGGGTCCTCATAGCCTCCATCTCATCTAATAGTGTCTATGCCTCCTCTAATCTCTCAATGGAAGTGTTTCTCTCTCATCACCTCATGGAGCTATCCATCTAACTGTTCAATCCTATCCTCCAACTTCGGGACCCTGTATTACTATATCTGTATCACAAATAGTCTCACTAGTATCCCCTTGACATCTAACTCCTCACCCTCTTCCTACATATGATTCTAGACATAATGATCATCCTCACCTATGTCCATATGTATTGGCTCATATTGTATCAGGGCATCTGATATTTGAGCCTCAGGCTATCCCTGACCCTGGTGTTATAACCTTTGCATGAATTTGTGTTGTAGGAGGCCTAGATGCCTATCCCTATATTTGTACTAGTTGAGGAACATGTATCTATAAGATTTGATGAAAAAAAATCTATTAATCCTAAGAAACCTGTATGCAAAAACCTGTCACAAGGAAGAAATTTGTAGGAAACAAACAAGGGTTTTTCTCTGACAATATGAAAGTTTATTATCAACCAAAAGAAATAACTAAAAATATACAATGCATCAATCCCAATAGAAGGATATCATAAAACCTAATGGGAAACCCTAATAGGTAAATAGGTATTTAATAATTAGATTTAATTATTAAATGACTAAAGCAAGTGCATAAAGTGAAATCTTAAGAGGTAGTAAAGTTAATTTAATCAATGTAATTAAATTAATTCTTTACTCTAACACCCCCCTTAAGATGAGAAACAATGCAACTACAAACAATGCAAGAAAGAAGAAAGGGAACTACAATGTTGAATACAAATTTTGGTCTAGACAACATGGCCTGATGAGGTACCCAATCATAACCAAATCTCTATGAAACAAAGAAATAGGGAAAACCACATGGGAAAAACCATCCTCCAAAAAGAGATAGAAAGATGTGGAAAGCGAAAAGAAAGGAAGGAAGGTAGGCCTCACTGAGACCCCCCATAGACAAATTCCTTCACCCCAAGCATAGAACGCAATTGAAGATACCGTGAGGATGCAAAAGGCTTAGTGAAGATGTCAACAACCTACTCTGAAGTGGGAACATACTCTAAGATGAGAGAACCATCTTGAATCAACTACCTAATGAAATGCATATGGATCTCAATGTGCTTGGTCTACTGATGCTCAACTGGGTTGCGGGAAATATGAATGGCACTCTGATTGTCACACCAAAGAAAAGTGGGACTATCAGGAGGAAACCCAAACTCTGTTATCAATTGTCGAAGCCATAAAACCTCCTGACTAGCTAGCACAACTGCTTGATACTCTACTTCTATAGATGATAATGCAACAATAGTCTTCTTTTTACAAGACCATGTGATAGGACCAGAACCAAGATAAAAAACAAAGCTAGAAGTAGACTTTCGACCATCTGTATCACCACCCCAATTGATGTCTATGAAACCAACAATGTGAGGAGCTTCTGATGTATAGTGAATTCCATATGAAGTAGTGACCTGAATGTACCTCAAAATACGTTTGGCAGCTTGCCAATGAATCTCATGAGGATCATGAGAGAATCGAGAGACAATGCCAACCATAAAGGAAATGTTAGGATGAGTGTGTGTCAGATACAACAAACTACCCACAAGCTACCTACATAAGGTGGAGTCCACTAAAGGAGTAGAGCAAGTGGTAGACAAAAGAACACTTGTCTAAAAGGGTGTGGGAGCAAGCTTGCAATCAAGCATGCTGAATCTATGAAGCATTTCAAGAGCATACTTCTGGTGGTATATGGAAATCCATCCAAAGACTGAATAACCTATAGGCCCAAAAAGTAGTGCAAAAGTCCAAGATCTATCATGTCAAACTCCTCCATCAATGCTCTCTGAATACTCTGAATCATAGAAGATGAGCTACCTGTGATGATGAGATCATCAAAATACAACACAAGTATCACAAGATCAACCTCATGATGCTAAATGTACATTGTAGGATCAGAATGATAGTGGGTGAAGTGTGAGGCTAGCAAGAAAGAGTCCATCTTCTCATATCAAGCCC
The DNA here is from genome assembly GCA_027943335.1 of Chamaecyparis obtusa. Lineage (NCBI taxonomy): Eukaryota > Viridiplantae > Streptophyta > Pinopsida > Cupressales > Cupressaceae > Chamaecyparis > Chamaecyparis obtusa. The sequence continues at coordinate 4,768,026 of BSBK01003718.1, read as the reverse complement.
GAGGGGCTTGTTTGAGACCATATAATACCACCAAAGTCTACACACAAGAGAAGAGTCTTGCACAAAACCTTGAGACTGTTCTATATAGATATCCTCATGTAGATCCTCATGCAAGAATGCACTCTTCACATCCATCTGATATAGTGTCCAACCCTATGAAGTTGCAAGAGAAAGTACCAGGTGAATAGAATTCATCTTGGTGACATGAGAAAAGGTCTCAAAGTAATCAATACCCTCCAACTGTGAAAATCCCTTTACAACAAGATGGGTTTTATATTGATCAATAGAACCAGCTGCAACATACTTGGTATGGTACATCCACTTGCACTGAACCAGCTTTCTTCCTTTCAGAAGAGTATAAAGATCCCAAGTGTGATTCTTCATCAAAGAAGAGTACTCATCCATAGCCCTATCCTACTCAGGATTTCCTGTCACCTCTAAAAACTTATGAGGATCATCTACAACAACATGACTCAAAAGACCAGTACTAGATCATTGAGTACAAGTACAAAAGGTATCTAAAGGATCTCCTACCAAAGAACCAACAACATTGATAGTATCACGAGCCCACTAGAATATCTGGTGGAGGAGGAGAAGGCAGATCATCATCTAAAACATCCTCAGAGAATATAGAGTCCTGAAGAGGAGAAGAGGAAGTACTAGGCAATGAGGGAGAAGCTGGTGATGGAGGGTCCATCTGAGGATAGCGCTCATCAAACTGGACATCTCACCAAAACAAGACCTCTCTAGAATCAAGATCAAACAATCTGTATGTCTTCATATCCTCATAGTAGCCAACAAATATCAGTGGTTGGATCTTCCTCTCCATGGATTTCCTCTGAGAATCTAGAATAAATGTGCAAGCCTCACTACCAAACACTTGACATGTAGAAACATCAGGCTTGACATGGAACCAAGCCTCCTTAGGAGTCAAATGTTGTAATGCCTTATGAGGCATCCAATTTTGAATGTAGTTGCATAATTCACTGCCTCTACCCAAAAGGAAGGTTTCATATCTCGAGACTGTATCATACAATTGGCCATCTCCCACAATATTCTATTCTTTCTATCAACAATTCCATTGTGGTGAGGGGTATGGGGAATTGTCAACTGATGCAATATACCCTACTCAGTGCAAAAATCATGAAAAGACTGATTCACATATTCCCCCCATTTTCAGTGCGTATCTTCCTAACAAAAAGACCAGACTGCTTCTCCACAAATGTCTTAAAGACTCAAAATGAATCAAAGACATTAAACTTGTACTTCAAGAAGTATAACCATGTGCTTCTGGACAAGTCATTAATAAAGGTGAGCACATAACGAGCACTAGAAAAAGGAGTGGGAAATGACACGAGATCACTATGTATCAACTCTAATGGTGCCTTAGCACGTGAGGATCTACTTGTTGAAAAAGGATCTCTAGGATGTTTGCCAAGTGCACAACCTTGACAAACATCATCAGTGCAAGAGATCTAACGAAGCCTTATCACTAACTCTTGTGTACTCATATGTTGTAGATATATGTAGTAGACATGGCCAAAACACTCATGCCAAATCTTTCTCACTGTGTTTGCATGAGCAACAAGAGAAACACCTATATAATCAGAGCTCTCTAAGCCATCAAACCTATATAAGTGAGACTCTAAATCAACACTCCCAGTAGAAACAACCAAATTAGGATTATGGAGGTCTCAAATAACTACATCATGTGGTGAGAACTCAACCATCTTACCAAAACTAGAATGGAAAATCTGATAGACAGACATGAGGTTCGTAGAAATGATAGGAACTAAAAGAACATCCTGTAGAGAGCCACCATCCAATGAAATAGTACTAGAACCTGTAACTAAAATTTTTGCCAAGTTACCAACTGAAATCTTTGTAGTAGCACTTTGAGCAAGTGAGGTAACCAAACTAGGTGTGTGTGTCATATGGTACAAAGCACCCAAATCAATGATCCATGTAGTAGTGGAAGATAATGCTTGTGCAGAAAGAGCATGGCCTTTCCCTATTGGAGTAGGTGAAGGCTATGGAGAAGCAATACTATGCTACTACAAGGCTTCCTCTAGAGCCTCAATATGTTTCCAACACCTAGAAAATGGATGCCCTTCCTTGCCATAAAAACTACAAGGTTCACTTGTGAACTTCTTAGTCTTGGAGGAAGATTCACCAGACTTAGAAGATTTACCCTTAGGAGTGGATTTATTAGACTCTATTTTTTGAGGTGTCTTGGAGGAATTCTCATTGCCAACTGAATCTATTTTGGGCTTTTGCTTATGTGTCCCCTTAGAATTTTGAGCAACCAAAGCTTGGTTCTTAGTTCCAAATAAAGAATCCAACTATGTGAGCTTGGCCTGCTCTCTAGTCAAATGATCACAGAACACCTCAAAAGTGGGCATTTGGAATCTCTGACGCAATGCATCCATGGTAGAGTGGAAGGTGGAGGAGAAAATATGAAAGTTTCCCTAAGCTTTGATAGAATCAAGTAGATACACTCTGTGTCAGTCTTAGTCTTTCCACATCCTTGTAATAAAGACCTCTACTGCTTGGACTTCATCAACAAGTCTTCAATGGATGGAAAATGATCTGGTATAAGAGAGGTAAGCTCTGCCTCAATCTAAAGTACAATGAACTCATTCACTATACCAAACAAGGTTTTAAGCTTTGTCCACATAGCTAGAGGGGTATTTCACCCATCAAGATGAAACTATAGACTATCTGTTACATGTAAAGAAATCAACCCTATTGCCTCATCCATCTTGTTCCTATGTTGCATCACCTCAAAAGGCCTCTGTAAAATTGGTTGCACTGTGTCTAAATAAGATCACAACCCTTTTGACTAGAGAAGCCATGTCATCATGGATTTCCATGTGTGATAGTTATGAGGGGTCAAAAGTTCTAGACAAGAAGAGGTCTTGGCCATATTTTTAGAAGGGGTTTTATGTTGATATAATTTAAAATTTACTAATGTAAATTATAGAAAACATGAAATAAAACACCCCCCAAAATTCAATAAATTGAAC